>JAGKPY010000001.1:0-600000 GCA_022609225.1 Boeremia lycopersici | reverse complement strand
TAAACCTGAGCAGCTTTGTCTGCAAGTCTCTTGACCAATCAAGTCAGGAGCTTCAGCGCACGATGGGCTCTTCCTCGGCCTCAGAATGCTGAGCTAGGTTTTCGACTGGTGTTTCCACTGAGTGTGCACCCATTGAGTCTGGCCACATCATCACAAACCACATGGCAGACGGCGTCTTGCTGCTTTACCCGATGCGGTCCCCGCATGATATGCACTATCTCTCGGCTGGCAGAGAAATAATAAGATGAGAACACTCGTTGCTTGCTCCTTAATCAAAACGCTTAGTTCAAGCGTCGGTGCGACAAGTACATCCATCTATCCTGGATCTGGCAGTCACGACATAAGCAACTCTATCGGTTGCATACCTAGGTATCTGGAATGCAGTTTTTTGTGGGCCTAGTTCAAGCCAAGAGCAGACTTCTCATATACCCACCGTCACTGGTTACACACAATCGCGCTATAGCTCTAAAACAAAGAAAATCTGCACGATCAGTTCTAAGCGGATAGAAGTCTCGATAGCTCAAGGAAATCTCGACTGAATCGACTCAGCTTGACACGAGCGCTGCGGGCCCGCCACTACCGGCACAGTGAGGGGCCAGGCGACAGAGAGACTAAGTTCGGTACGCATGTGGTCAGGCCAGATATCGGCAAGACGCGCAGATCGATCGAGTTTGCCATCGAACGTACTGTTGATGCTTCGAGTTTCGTTCAAACTGATGCTCGATATCAATACGTTGGTGTTGTGCTCCTGCGTCATCTTCCTGCACCCCGCTCGGCGTAACCATGGTTCAGAACATGAACTCAACAAACTGCGGGAGTACTGCACAGCTCCGGTGCTCAAAATCGACCGATGCTGCACGAAACGCGAAATACACGCGCTACAGCGTGCATATACACCATCGCCCATTCAGTTGCTGCGCCGCGAGGCTCCACTTTCCCGATGTTTGATAGCGGGGTACAACGGCTTTGCATAACCTTTTGCATTGATACCCTATCTTCGATGCTTATGCCTCCAGCTTCTCGAGCCGAATCACCAGTTTGTCGCTCTTGGGTGGGGCAGTGTACGAGTCTGACTGTTCAATGCCAGCATCATTGACCACGCTTGTGCTATAATTCGAGTACAACGCAGCGACGATGTACTTCATCTCTGCGTCGAAGTCAGCATGATGGTCTGCGTACTTGCCCCACTAATGTTTGCCGCGGCTGTATACCCGAGATACCGATGACATTTACCAGGCCAATGAACCAGCGACAGTGACAAGGCGACCCCGGTCAACAATCACCGTCATTTACTTCAGGCCGAAATATCATAGATATGGGGCAAGAGAGAAGAACCGTCGGGCTTGGTGGGATATGAGAAAAAGGAAGGGACTTTCCACTTACGATACACTGCCAGATGAGACCCCACACACATTCGTCCACCACTGCAGTCGGTAAGCTTTCAGGTAACAAGAATACATCTGGAACCTGTACTGACCTGCCGAACGCCCAGAACCACCTACTTTCCATGTCCTTTCGCTTCTCCTCATCGAGCTTCTCGAGATCCAACCATCGTTCTGGTCTCCATTCGCTGGCACAATTATACACTTCCTCGTTCTGATGCAGAATACCAGCGCTCGCACTGACTCGGACCCCACCTGGCACGAAGTACTCTCCACTAGGGCCCAATTGGCAGCCTTGCGGCGGTGTATATCGCGGCTGAGGGCCTGGAATTGCTGAATGAAGCCTCAGAGTTTCCCAGATCACTGCATGAAGAACTGGAAGTGCGTCCACGATCTTTGGGTCCGGAAGATTGGGGGACGAAGACATGTTCAGTCGGGGTGATAGAGTCAGGAGTTCCTGCTGTAGGCGAGACTGAACTTCCTTGTGCGTAGAAAGCTCGTGTACGACGTAGGTAAGTGTGATAGCAGACGTGTCGAAACCAGCTGCAAGATGATCAAGCACCTCACTTGCTGTTACAGATCTCAGGTCCACATCGCCTGCGTCGTTCTTCTTTGCTTCCTTCGCTACCGCTGCCGAGAGCTGCTGGTATACGGACGGTACTTCTTCTGTCTTCGCTCCACCCTGCTGCACCACGAGAGCAGCACCGTCACACATGTTTCTTGTCCACTGTTCGATCTCTGCATTTGCAGTCTCGACCCACTTTGGTGACAACCTGATACCAAGCCATTTCTTCAGAAAGCCCGTAAGCCACGGAAATTCTTGCGGCCAGAAACTCCACCCATGGCGCGATTTGTAGAGACCCAAAAACCATGCTAGTTGATCTGGGTCATCGAGAAGATTCGAGCTTGCTTTCAAGCCAAAAATGTAAGATGTGACGATGTCCATGGTACTCGCGTTAATCAAGCTCGATACTTCGAAGACGCCCTTACCTGCGCCAGAATATATAGACGCAAGACGTGGTAGAAGCCTCCGATACAGTATCGTAGACACCTGAGCTTGTAGTACAGGCGAAGCAGTGACCACTGACTTGCTGTAGATGTTACTCAACATGCGCTTGCGTAATGAATGCGGCTTGTTCATTCCAGTCGAGAACATGTTAGGAGTTCTGCGTCTGTATCAGCGCCGATAAACTACATTTGTGCAGTTTGTGCACTCACCCAAAGTTAGTAAAGAATCCATACCAATTATACCCACTCTTTGCATCCCTCTTCTCAAACCCTCCTGCATACACGTCTCTGATCCCACCTTTAACACAATTGACACTAATCTCTTGCGGTCCCAGGCAAACAATCGGTCCCAGGCGATCATGTGCAGCTTTCAAGGTCGCATTCTCAATCCTCCGCCATCGAATCGATGAGATCCACAGACTCGTAAATGGCGCCAACGGATGGGCAGCAGGAATCTTGCGAACCGGATTCGAGAAATACGAGACGAGGACCTGCAACAGCAAGCCCAGTGGCGCAAGTAGCAGAAACGTAGAGAGGTCGAGCATGCCGGGCAGTCACAAGGGCCCACCACAATGAGGCAATTCGGAGGTCGTGGACGTGCTTCAGATCACAATACAGGTGAGATGAAGAATACGGCATCCAAGTTAACAGTCACACGTCAGGATATCATGCCCCGTTCCATTCACAATCGTGACTAATACGGGGATCGATAGCCGTCGTCGGCGCCGCGGGCGTGTACATCAAATACGGGGTATAGTCACACGCCGGGTTAACAATGTATCCCGTCTGTACGAGAATCTTCCTTAAAACGGACCGTTTCGTGTAAGGGATTCACCACAGAATTGGTAAAAAGAACACACCTAAGCGAGTGAGCTAGAGCTGAGCGGTGGAAGATAGAGGGTCGTAGCCAATCAAATAAGCTGACTAAGTACCAAGCTGCTGCTGATACCACTGATAAAGCGATAATTTTCCGGCTCCCATGCAAAATTTCATGACCCAGCAGTTGACTGTACATTCCCTCCCCGCGGACCCCGCTGCGGCTTATCGGCGGGTCGTTGCCTCAGGTGAATCCAACCAATAGGCGAATGGAAGGTCCAGCCGTCCTCGCGACGAAGCAGGAAGTTGCATGACAAGAGCAAGAGAAAGAAGAAGGCGACTGGTCGCGCGATTGACATGACACAAAGGCTCCGATGTCGGTGTCACCTTGCGCGTCTGCCGTCAATGTGTGCAACGTCGTTGATGCCGTGCAACACGGCATGAGAAAGTAACAAGCCGCGAGTTGTAACTATTTTAATGCCTGTAGGAAAGGGGAGATGTAACATATACTATCACGCTGTGACAGCTGCACGCCAGACGCATTTGCTTGGGGACATGATGACTCGTAACGAGGCATTGAATATGTTGCTCCAATCCAACTCCATACTCTTGCGCGAGTCCCAAGGTATCTCCCTATGATAAGCCAAGTCGAAGAAGCTAATGCTACAAAACCCAACCCAATGCAAACTGACAATGAGCTGGGCATGACGAAGGAATGCACCCAAGAACGCCCTTCGCTACAATTACAATCACTCTGCGTTGCCCATGCCGGAAGTTCGACATGGGCCGTCCTATACCAGCAATGCAGTGATTTGGACACCCTAAGCTTCACCCATGATGACATCATCGTCGTCCTCACCTTCGGCATCAACATCCATCTCTTCCTCAGCCTCGTCGTCGTAGTCGCCGTCAGCGTCCATGTCTTCGAGCTCTTCCTGTTCTTCCTCGACCGGCATGACCTTGCCCTTGCCCCTATTGCTGTTGCTGACGATAACTCGAGGGCTGCCTCCGGAACTAGCTGAGCTTCTTGTACTTCTTCTGCCATTTATAACTGCCTTGACTTCGCCACCCTCTTCGAGATCATCGCCATTCGTCACACTCTCACCGAGCCTGCTGCGTGTACGTCGAACGGAGACAGTCGCTGGCGTCCTGGCGCCATTTCGCGAGGGCGAGTCTCGCCGCGATCGTACAGGGGACAATTGCATTCTCGATACTGGCGCAGTGTGTATCGAAAGTGATGTGTTGCGAATTCGATTCGGTGTGTTTGTCCGTCGGCGTGCGCCGAAAGGTCGTCCGGGTCGGCGCTTTGTAACAGGTTGCCCTGGGACTGGGGGAAATATCTCAAACCGCGTGGGTGGTATCGCAGGTTCATTGCTAGTGATGGCAGATCCTGCAAGCGCAATTGTGGATCCATTTGCTAGAGGAGTGCCAGTGCCAGTGCCGGGCGGTGCTGGAGAGTCGCCGTCGACGGAGTCGTCAAGAGGGATGTCAGGCCCCGGATCAGCTTCTTCTATGAAAGGACCTGCCTCTTCGAGCGGGCCATCGGTTGCTTTTGCGACGATAGCATCAATCTGTACACCTTCTTCAGGTGCAGGCTTATCTTCTTCTTCCACCTCGTCGCGCTGCTGGACCGTCTGAAGTGCTGGCCCATCCTCGTATTGGCCGAATCGACCCATGACGTATGGTGTCCAAACAAGACACTCAGGCTTGATAATCGGGTTGCCAGCCGCATGGCACTTCTCAATGTACGATCTGAAATAGTTGAGGTCAAGTCGGAAGGCGTACTTCTTTGTGACAGGATCGCGTACAAGGGCGCGCAGTCCCTCAAGTGCCGACACAATATCGTCAGGCGTCATCCCAGTGCGTTCAGAGATGATTGCGATGCTGATAGGTCCTTTCTGCTCTAGTAGTTCCTGGCAAAGTAATAGCCGCCAGTATTTGCGGTAACTCACAAGACCCATGTCACTGAGTGGCTTTTCGGGACTTCCAGTCTTCTTCTCCACTCGGGTGAGAAGGTAGGAGAACTCGATCAGATACTGTCCATATCCTTTGCGCATGTGAATCGGTAGCACAAGAATACACGACACGTTGTTGAGCGAACTCGGGCGCTTTTCTTTCGAAAAGTATCCTACGAAATGGCAGCCGTAGTTGTCGTTTTCTGTCATAACATAGAACAAGAACGGTTCTACATCGTAGTATAGTGTCTTAGAGCCCAAGAACAGCTTCGCGAGAAGGCATAGGTTCTGGCAGTAAACTGGGTTCTTGCGGCCATCGACTTCGAAGAATGAGTATTTCCCATCACGGTAGATTTCGTCGCCGGGAGGGTGCTTAGCTGGGCATTTCAGCTATGAGACGTCAGTGATAGTCGGAGACAATTGTCATACTGGGGCCTACCTTATGCCGCCACGCAACGTAGTCAGAGTTCATGTACTTGAGGCAGAACTCGCAAATGTATAATACTCGGTTCTTACTGTATTCCTCTGGGTATGGCGCCGCGTGCCACGTCTCAATTTCCCACCCTCCAAAGTTTACGCATTTAATCTTGCTCGCAGCAGCAGCTTGCTTGGACGGTTTCGCAGGTTCATGATGAGCGTACAAGAGGTCTTGTTTTTCCTTCCATGCCGCCTCGGCCTTCACACGTGCATCCTCGAAGCGCTTCCTGTCTGCTTGTGAAGGATAAGTCTTAGAAGTGTCTGCATCTGCTTCTGAGAGCACACCGCCGTATGGTTTGCTTTTAGTCTCGTCATCTTTTTCTGGCATTCCTAGAAACTGTGCGCTGAAGTGGTGCTGGACTGAGGGGTACTGAGCAATGTCTGGCGAGTCTCTAGCTGCTTCCCTCGCCCTTCGATTGCGCTCACGTCGTTCTCGATCTCTTTCTCGCCGCCGCTCTTGTTTTTCTTGCTCCAGTGTTAAGGCCTTCCTTTTCGGCTTCTGTGAAACAATCCTTTGCACCTTCTCATTTGTCAGGTGGAAAGCAATGATTAGGCTCAGACCTTGGGATTCTTCTATCCATACGAGGGGTCTCTTGTCCTTTCTCTGAGGCTTCGCCGAGCGACGTGCACGTGAAGATCGAAGGCGCGCACCTTCTTGATCTGATGCAGTGTTTTGTTCTTCTCCATCGGTGTCACCATCAGTCAGGGCATTTCCGACAGAAAGTTGTGGCGACGAAGGCGCTATCGAAGGTGCTGCTTCGGACTTTGAGGCCTCGGAAGGTCTGCGCTTCCTTCGGTATTGTCTTGCAGGTATAGGTACTGCCGCTTCTTCTTCGTGTGATGCTTTGCGTTTCCGTAATGAGCGTGTACCTTCCGGAGCATCGTCAGGAAGGATCAACTCCTTGAAGATAGAGTGACCGCTAGGATCTACACCTCGGGCTGAAGGAAGCAAGTCTCTAGCAAGCCTGGGCACGGATGATAGTCTGCGGCGAGTGAGGGATTCTGAGGTTCTCCGTTTCTCCTCTTCGTCATCCTCGCGGTGGACGTCATTCTGAATGCAGGCACTGCATCGCCATTGTTTTGCTTCTTCAAACGAGAAATTAGTCCCATAAAGCACCTGTGAAAGGATATCCATACCATCATCTGGGCCAACATCGGGGCTAAGTGTGTTAGCGTCGCGGGCGCATTGCCGATGTGCTGGAGACCAGACATGTCAGCTTCCAAGATCATTGTTCACACGCCCCCGCAATGTCACTCACCATGATCGCCGCATACAGAGCACGCAAGGTATGGCTCGAAGTCTGGACTTGGGTCGTTCTCTTCGGTCTGGCTGCAGTATCTGTGTTCATATCAACTCTCCACTGCACGTTGGTTTGGTGGTTGATTTGACTTACATGCAAACGTTAGGATCGCTCTCAGCAGCCCCGGCCCCACCCTCCTCCTCGCTTTCGTCCTGATATTGAACCTCTTCCTCTTCCTCAGAGCTTTCTGATTCGTCATCTTCACTGAAGGTCTTGGCATCTGATTCAGATTCTACCGCAGCATCTGGATCGTTATCATCATCCTCCTCTTCATCTGACGATGCGCCTACACGGACTTTGACAGCGCCTACAGCCTCGACCTCATCGTCGTCTTCTCCCTCAGCGTCGACTTCTGAGCCCTCGGCGTCTGTGGTGTGGCCGTCGGCATCTGGCGTATCGGCTACTGCAGGTTGCTGCTCGTACTGTACATCGTCCATCTCATACTCTCCGTCCGCATCGATATCCTCTGGCTCGGCGCTGGGAGCTGTCTGACCCACCAGCCTGCCTGGCTCCGCCATGGCGAGGGAGACGGCCGTCGCCAATTTCGAAACGAGATACGCCAGTTTCGCAACCCGGGTATGTAAAAGCCCTAGATCACTCTGTACATGAGCAAATGTCGTCGTGAGCGTGCTTTCATGTAGTGTTGTCGCAGCGCGTCGTGGAGATGTCGTGGCGCGTAGATCGTCAGCTCTGAGGGCGAGCGATCTCTTGATATCGAGATTTTGGGGCTTGAAATCGTTTATGGGGGCCGGGAGAGACCAATAACTGATGGTGAATCCCCGCAGCTGCGCTGCTTGTTGCTGTGCAGACGCGGACGTGGGCGGTCGCTGCGACGCGCAGTTATTTCGGCCGCATAAGGCTCAAGGGATTCGATGTTCGCGATTCGTATGAAAGGGCGACTCTGGGCGACACTGTGAACAATCGTAGTCCGTCCGTAACGCGTGCGTGGATGATTATTTGACTGACCCAAGTCGACGCTGCTTGTGGAGGTCCGGGGTGCCAAGGCCCAGGTGCGCCTTCCTGGCCGGCGCGCGCTCTCTCTCAGCGCCGACCTCACTCGCAGCTATCGCACCGCCGACTCGACCCCCACCGAACCACAGCGACCGCTGACACTTTCGCAATCATGGGTGTCCCCTTCGAGGCCTTGCTGCCATATGCAATCATGACCGGCGTACGTTCACTGCTCTAATTGACCGCGCTGGACTGCTCTAACGGAGACGCCGCAGTTCTTCGCATTCAGCGCCGTATCTGTTGGAAAGCTCAAGGAGATGCAAAACGGAGGAAAGAAGACTAGGCGAGGCATTGACGCTTGGGACAGGGTAAGTAGTAGTCCGCGGGAGCATCAGAGAGCTTGACTAACAGCTGTGCAGCAAAGTACGATCTTCCTATGATGACCTCATGCTGGAGACTACATACTGATGACACCGCAGTGATGGAGCGCGACCGCCGCCTGACCGGTTTCATGCGAGGACAAACCGACAAGGCCGAGGCGCCGGCTGGCTTCGAGCTCAACAACCCATGGAGGGTATGTACGCTAGCTAAAGAGGCTTAGGCAATGCTAACAAGAGTACAGTGCGAGCAGCGGTTCATCTAAGCAGTGCGCAAGACATCCCAAACGAAAGCCAATGTTACATATCCAATACAAGCAATGCCAATTCCTTTTGTAAAGACTACAGCTATGACTTGATTTCAGACGGCAAGCCTCGAATCCCAATCCTCTCGATCTCGCCAAAGTGGATGCCAAGGTGCTCCTCGAGAGCACCAAGACGGTCATCTTCGCTCTTAAACTCGATTCGTTTTTCCTTATTTCCGTATATTCTCCACTTGAGGTCTCGGTCGCTCATTATCAGCTGGCCTATGAGTTCTCCCGCATCATCCATGATCTTCTTCTCCAAGATGATTGCCCTCGTGAAGAAAATGTGCTTGCTGGTGCTTGTGAAATAGTTCATGAGTGTGTAGTCAGTCGGTTGAAACTCAAGCTCGGTGAAGCAGTACATTAGGGTAAAGTCGCTTTCTGCGTCCGGACGATGCTCGTATACCCAGAGACGTTGATTCGGGTCCGTGTTACCGGGAATGTTGCACCATTGGAGACGAGCTGCGGCTGGCTTGATGTGTTCTCGAGTGACTCCCAAGCGGTCTAAGGGCATTGGCATGACGGGACCGTTACCACCAAAGCCAACATCGACCTGGTACTTTGTCTCCCCTATAGTCACTATGTTGACCATGTGGGACCAGCCTGTAAAGACTCCGCCATTGCTGACACGACCGCCGGTAGAGTAAATATTAAAGCCAAGTGAGAACAAAAGCGTGCCAAACAAGGCATTGTTCTCCATGCAGTATCCTCCACGGCCATTGTTATCGCCAACGATCTTCGTGAACAAGGCTTGAGGATGGATGTTGACTGAGTGGTGAGCTGAGTAATGCAGCGTCAAGTTTTCGAACGGTATGGTAGCAAGATGATGCTTCTGCAATAGCGTGAGGTACTTAAGAGTATCCTCAGCGTCCAATCCAGCTACGTCATACTTCTGGTCCCCTCCAGACAGCTGCAGACGTTCGAAATACTTCGATATCTGCTCCTGAGAGTAGATCGGTCTTTGTTGCTCAGATATCATTCCGCTTGTTTATTGGAATGCGAGTAGTACCCGTAGATGATAATTTTAATTGCGATGGGGGATCGACGCTCGGGCCTATTGACTTGGTTTATGCAGACGGTCTTTCTCTACAGAAACGGATTTTATGCGCCCACGATGTCGAGGTGCAGAACAGCAGAGTCAGAGCCGCGACTGATGAAACGCCCATACTTTATGGCGTCACTGCGACGGCCAACACGAGGACAGTTCGGCTCGCGCGGTGGAGATGGTGCCTGCCGAGTCCAGGCCGTGCAATACCCGCGCGGCGTTCGGGCCACTTGAACCCCTGGAATTGGTAGCTTGACATGTTATGTTGACAGGGGCGCTGCCGCAGCCGAATCGAAGAAACATTGGACAGTAGCTTCGCCAGCAAATACAACTGGACATCTAGCGCGCTTCTCCTGATTGAATGGTTCTTGTTATGCGCTGCCCGCCGTGAGCTATCCACGCTCCGCTGCGCGAGCTCTGCTCCTCACCTCTGTTGCGCTCTCTCTGCAAACCAGTACTGCGCCTCGTTCTCGCGACTCGGGCTCTCGACTGCTGCCCCGGCCACCACCACGGCCACCGAGGCCTACCATGACCAGCAATGGCCTGCGCACGCAGTTCCCCTACGAGGGCGGCATGCTCAGCCCGCGTCCGACCTACGACTTCCCCTCGCCGAGCTCGAACTATCCCTCTGGCGTCGGCGCGCCGTCCCCCAGCTTCTTCCCCATGGCCTACCAGATCTCCCCGCGTTTCGGCGCCAGCGCTTTCATACCTCCGCCAGACGTCTTCGGGGACCGCAGGGATACAGTGCGCGAGAATGGCGGCTACACACCTCGGGATCTCCGAAAGAGGAGTTCAGACATCCTGAACACAGATCCAGTCGCAATGCACCTGCTGGTGGAGACGGCGATAGGGGACAGCCAGTACTTTGACATTATGACCGTGGAGGAAGTAGAAGCGCTTAAGCAGGAACAAAAGTCACTTGATTCGCGACTTGGTACAGTTAGGAGGAAGCTGGAATCCGAGACCAAGATCCGCGATGCAACGCGCTCGCTCACCCGACTGGCGTCCAAGAAGGGAAACGGGCATCGCAGAGGACTGAGCAGCAAGGGAAGTAACCCCGTGCAAGTGTACGAAGAGGACGAGCAGTCGCAAGAAGTTTTGGAGGCTAGCAACAAGAAGGTTGAGGAGTTCATCAGGGAGCTGTTGGAGATCGAATCGCGAATGCGCATGATCGACATGCAGCTTCTGATGCACACGGCTGCTGTGCTGCAGCTAACGCACCGAGGCCCCAAGAAGAGCAGCACGTTTGGTCAGCCATCAGAGAATGGGATTGCAAGGCCAGACAGCCCTGCCAGCCTTGAGACATATGAAGTGGGCAGAGCCAACGGCATCGACGATGGAGAGGATACCTTTGACGATAGGAGCTTTTACAGGACACCTGAGAATCTCGATAGTCTTATGATGGCATTGCAGAATGGGACGCACCACCGTTCCCAGTCCATGGACCGTCAGAGCCAATCACTGACCACCATGAGCCGACGTCTGGAGGAATTAAACGAGCGCCTCAGAGAACTGATCGTGCAAGCCAACCCAGGGCGAAACGAGGACTATGCTCTCCCACCACAAATCCAGGGAGATCTCGCAGATGCCTCGAGCATTGACCGCCAGCTCGATTTCCTTGATCAAGGACTGCGTGATACCAACGCCGAGCTTGCAAGCATACGCAGTAAGACTCGCCACAGTATGAGCGAGGTTGAGGGACGCCTTGAGGGTATCAACAACCAGCTATACGGCGTACTCAGCAGAGCTAAGACCGAGAATGCGGAATCTCTCCAGCCTCCACCACCCATCACGGGAGGAGGGCAAGCCGATCAATTCAACTACATGGAAGACGCTTTATACAACCTCGAACAAACACAGGACTCTTTGAACGACCAGTTGGATAACCTGCGCTCAAGGCCTGCTGACAACGAGGGCTCAGAAAAAGCCGAGAGGTATGAGACTACGCTCACGGGTCTATGGCAAATCATTCAGGCTGGCGAAGAGGAAGCTCGCGAACGAAAACGTGAACGCCGCCGTGTGCTCGCTGACGATCCTGACGCAAGTGATGAGCTATCGCCCGATGAAGACTTCAATGCCAACGAGTCTTTCTCATTGCCTGCGTTCTCCTCAAAGGTACGATGGCTGTTTAGCCGCGCCATGGGAATGAAAGATAAGCATTCGGTACTGCTGCGTCAGATAAAGCAGCAGCGAGAGCTCAATAACAAGTCGGACGCCCAAAAGGAAGAACAATTCCAGCGGCTCAACGACCAGCTGTTCAGCGCCAAATCCGAAAAGAAGACCATGGAAGGCGAGCTGGAGCGTGCAATGGGCCAACTACGCGAATTCGATGAGCAGAAGGCTAAAGCAAACCCCCCTGGCATGCAGGAGACGCAAGAGCGTAACGCGGGACTCGAGGCTCAGCTCATCAACATGCAAGAACGTCTTGCCACATTCGATCGAGAGCTAAAAGAATCACGGGACCGTGCCGTCGCTTACGAGAACCAACTCAAGGACGTGCAGGAGACTGCTGTGTCGTATCAAAAGAGGATGCAAGAAGCTGAAGGACGTAATGCTACATTCGAGAAGGAACGTAAGGACAATGAGGAGGTGACTTCGTTGTACAACGTGAAGAGTAGGGAGATTGAAGGCCGTAGTGTAGGCTACGAAGCTCAAATCCGAGACGCCCAGGAGCGAGCGCTGTCCCTGGAGGGTCAGTTGAGAGAAGTTCAGCAGGCACGAGATGAGTCTCGGGCGGATGCTACAGCAAGACAAGCTGAGCTTGTGCAATCTGCAGCTAAACTTGATGAGCTCGTTACTGCTTTGAAGGCAGCTACCATAGAAAGTGAGGCAGCCTCAGCCCGCTCCCTCGAAGCAACAAATGCGTTGAATGACAAGGAGGAGGAGTATCGCAACCTTGAGGGCGAGATCGTTCGTCTAACGACGGAGCTCACTTTTGCTAAGGCCGAGCTTGATGGGGCATATGGTAGTCGTTCCCAACGCGCTGCTGAGTCTCTCGCCAATCCTGCTATCAAGAAGGAACTCGACGACCTTGCTGAGAAAAACCAGTCGCTCCTCGCTGAGCTAGACGCTCTTGGTAGACTGCAGGATGTCGCCTCACAGTCTGAAGCAGAGGCTCGCCAATCCGAACGCAACCTCAAGGTCGAGCTTTCGGGCATGGCTGCCGAGTACGAGGCACTCACTCGCGACGCCATTCATAATGAGAAGGACCGCGATACACTCGAAGCTCAAATCGACAAGCTGCGCAGTGACAAGGAGGCGCTGGAGCGCGATTTGAACGACGAGAAGGTCAAATGGCTCGGTGTGCGCTCACCAGGTACGCCAGGTGGCCCCGGTCAACAGCTCGACTTGGGAGCTACCAGCATCCGCATGATGCGTGATGAGTTCAGGAAGATGATGAGGGAACGAACATCCGAAGGACTAAAGGCTTTAAGGGTGAGTACAGTGTCCACTCCTGGTGCAGCGGAATCGATTACTGATGATGATAACCCAGGCCGAACAAGAGGAGCGTCGCAAGCTCGAAGCTGTGGTCCGCCAGCTACGTAAAGAAGCATCTCCTGCACTACGACCAACCCTGTCGCGCCAGACGACACAATCGTAGGTAACGTTTTTGTAATTATCGACAGATCACCGTGGCCTTTGTGCCTTGGATGTTTTACTTCGCTATCTGTATTCTTATATACCCACTCGCGCTTTTGCATCTAGTATAGCATCATGTAGACCGGCGTTCACCATATTGAGCACGCGAAAGGGAGATAGACTCTGCAGACATGGTGCATGAGCTTAGATTAATGTTATATGAAGTAATAGAGAATTCTGCAACATCATTTACCAACTATGACCAACAGCAGCAAGTCCTGCAAAGCAAATGTCTGAGCACTACGCAAGTTAGCGATGTGCACCAGCATGTCAGGCGGCAGGAAGCGTGCATGCAGACCCCTGTCAAAGCTAAATTTCAGACCCTGGCTTGCAGCTTGTGACGCAAGTGCCGCCCCGCCGTTTGCCGGTCCCGCAGGCAGCTCTTCGCGGCAGCTTCCCAACTTTGACTCAGCCATCAACACGACCGTCACACCACTCCGACACCGAACTGCTCTCGCGTCGCCGTTACCACATCTCCGTCCCTCCATATAGCTCCAGTATCACAGCGAACATGGCCAAAGGCAAGGGTGGCGGAGGAGGAGGCGACAACCTGGGCAGCAAGAAGGCCCAGGGCCAGGCTCGCAAGGCTGACACTGCCAACGCAAAGAAGGCGGCAGCGCAGGCAAACGAAGATGCCGCAGAGTCCGCCAAGTGGGACAAGGGCTCAAAGTCGAATGCGAAGGCGTGCGTTTCGAGCATTCCATATACCACTATTGCCCATTAACTTCATCGCAGTGATGCCGCCGCCGAAAAGGCTGCAGAAGCTGCCCGAAAGAAGGCCGAGAAAGCAGCCCTCCTCGCCGAAGAAGAGGCCTCCATGCCCTCCAAGCCCAAGGGTGCTGGCGCAAAGAAAGCAGAGAAGAAGCCCCGCGGTATCGACTCGGCGCTGGGCTCCTTCGACAAGCCAGGCGCGCTCAACGCAACTGGTATCGATAACGCTCTCGATGCGCTCGACCTCACATCCGACAACAAGGACAAGCTGGATCGCCACCCCGAGCGCAGGTTCAAGGCTGCGTATGCTGCGTTCGAGGAGAGGAGACTGGAAGAGATGAAGGACGAGAAGGGCCTCAGGCGGCAGCAGAAGATCGATCAGATCAGGAAGGAGTTCGAGAAACACCCGGACAACCCCTTCAACCAGGTCAACGCCTCTTACAACGCCTCGCGAGATGACATGGCGGCAATCCGGGATGGCGTGAAGAGCGAGAAGGAGAAGAGGTTGGCCGGCAATTGAGGCTGATTGAGAAAGACGCTTTAAACACAAGGCTAGACGGGACACGATGATGATGATGGAGTACGGCCTGTGAGAGACTAGAGCTTCTCGTTGATGCCGAGGGCCGAACAGGAGTTAAAGCACTCCAGGGTTGGATCTGTGTGGTGCCAGTGCACACCGGGGCTACACGTCCCAGATCTTGATTGCAGGGTTTCTATAGAAGGCCATGTGGCTGCACATGCATACTGTATTCTTGTCAAGAGATCCTATTGCTTGATGATATGTGAAGTCCATGTCTTGGACTTGGTTGTCGATAATTCTTGTCCTACGTACGACTTTGCGCCGGTCTTTGATTGCATCATTGCTAACACCAACGAAGCTCACAGAGAAATATCCTCCTTCTCCATTCTCACATGTCCTCTCACCGCCCTCGTCATTCTCAGCAGCAAGACCATAGAAACACATCTTGCAAGAACCCGCGGTAATTGCTGAGCTGCGTAATAAACAATACTGTCTTCCCGTATGCCTTGTGGGTGCAGGCATTCGGGTACGAAGCCTGAGATCAAGCTGTATTAATTACATCAGCAGAAAATGATGTCAGTGAGAAACTGGTCGTGACCTTTGATATTATTGTGGAGCAATCGTGGTGGGTCGCAGCCCCATGCGCAGTGATTGGAAGGAGCGATGCCTGATGGAGGATCGCGTGACGCGTGAGCGAACTCTGATGCAACTTCAAACTTCACACCTCACCCCTCCTCCCCTATCGAAAATGAGTTCGGAACATCGACTTTCTGCTCGAAATCGCAGCTAACCTGCACGAAAAAAAGAGGAGGATCCTATTGAGGTTGCTTCCATTCGTTGGGCGCCGGCGAGTCGTGAGCGATGACGCAGCGAAGTCGGCACTGCACAATAGCAGCGTATTGTGACAATACGAAGGCACCCTCGCGTGTACCACAGACGACTTCGATTGTTCTACCTGGGCTTTTATTCTTATTCACCTGCCAACGCCTGCCACCGTCTACGGACAACCCTGGGATGCTGTGACTGCCACCGACGCATTCACAACAGGAGATACCAACACCCACACCGAGCCAGCAAGAGCAGTATGGACTACGTCGAATCTCGGCTTCGACCCCTCTAGTATGCACGGAATCAACTGGGCAATATCTATGCGCATCGACTGCAGATGGTTAATGGCGGCATCGTAGTCTGCGTATATCGTGGTTCCGTGCGTGCCCAGTATACAGCAGGTTTATCGCACATATCTAAAGGTAAGCGACGGCGCAATACTTGTGACTGACCTGATGCAGAGCTTCCAAACGACTGCTGTGTGTTGTGTTCGCCACATATTCTGGTTGCAGGACACTGCCAAAGCCAAGCAGTCGTTACGGTGTCCCTAGGCCATCAGCACGTTGCATCGCGTTGCGACAAGCTGGAGATCCGATTCCCCGTTTGCCATTGCGTAGTTTTCACCTCTCACCGCGCGTGAGCAGCACCCACCCACGCCGGCGTCACCTGGACCCTGATTCTGTGTGGAGACGCAAACACAGTTTCTCTCGACATATATACCGTAACATTCAACGTTATTTCAACAAGATCACCAAACACATTCCTGCCTTATGGCAGAGCCGGTCTCTGGTCGCTGTGCCTTCGGGCTCCCGCCAAAATCCAAGAGCCTGAATGTGGGCGTGGGGGTGATCGGTGCAGTATGGCCCAGCGCTCCTCGCCAGAGTTGCATCTACCGACTGTACCTTTTTGCGGGTTTTGAGGACTTTGAGGTGAGTACCTGGGTTCGAGACGCGGTGCTGGAGGACTGTTGTTTCTTCTTTTTGTCGCGCCGTGGCGCTTTCACCTGCGCCCAAACTCGAATCGGACGTGCTACGTGTGCACCGCCACCTGCAGCTTCTTGTCCGAGCTAGATGGTGAACTGTAGTGCAAGACTGGCGCAACTGGGCTCCGAAGTGCATATATTTGTGCAGCCTTGCGGTGCAGTCTTGCAGTGTAGTATTGCAGTCTTGCAGTGCAGTATTGCAGTCTTGCAGTGCAGTATTGCAGTCTTGCAGTGCAGTCTTGCAGTGCACTGTTCTCATGGAGTCTGACCAGAACGCAACACGCTTGAAGCCACTTTTGTGCGCTAAACTGCTCCGCAGATGCGAGCTGTAAGCCCGCGGCGGAGAGCCGCTCGTCGCGATTGACTTGGGCGAGGTATCATTTCCAGTGTTTGTCACTATGTCTCATCATGCCAATTGCGAGCTTGAGTTTGTCAAACTCTTTCTCTAGCTTTTTGGCAGCCCTTTGATTCACAGTTCATCAAGTATGGACAATGCAAGTGTAGCTGCTGCTACAAATTTCGTGGTGAGTGAGGGCATTCACATCTCTGTAGTCGAGGTGCATGAAAAGACGGTCTTACTCACGACATCATCATGTCTTTCAAATGAATACTGTTTGGCTGAACCACGTTGTGTCATCTATTTCGTATCTCGAGTAACGACATAGAGGGATGTATACTAAGAAAAAGCAATGAATTCATCACAGTGGTATAATGCCTCTAACGCTTGAGGAGGCGAAGTCGCGCTCCTCTTTCTATGTCTGCCGCCAGCCCTCCGGAGTGATTCAATGTGGTCTGCGACGTCATCACTTCGACTTCCTCTTCGTCATAGTCAATCCTTCCAGCTCCCCAGCCTCGCTACTCCGATCACTTTCAAATCCATCCTGGAGCCCACTCGCTCCACTGCTCCGTCTCTTGTGCCTGCGCTCCCTTACACCATCCTTAAGTCGCTGCTTGACTATGTCCAAATTGCCATCAATTGTGCTAAACGGTTTGAGCTGGAACCCTAGGTTGGAACTACTGCTGTTCCTGCTCCTTCCTCTCTTGGGTGTTGGTGGGCGAGTAGAGAAGATGTCCTGGTTCGCGAGGTCATGGAAAGACTCGTTACGTGGTAGCTCGTTCTCTGTGCCGGGACTCGTTGGGGATATGGGGTAATCGTACGTGTCAATACTGGCTGGACCTTCCTCTTCGGCCTCCGCGCGAGACTTTTGCGGCGGCGTACCGGGTTCTCTTTGCTCAATGAATGGATCGTGAAGGATGCGTTTGCTGTAGAAGTCGTCGAACATTTCGGGACCAAGCTCATTGATGAGTTCGTTGACGCGCTCAGCAAGGTTTTCGCGGCGTTGTTGGATCTTAACCAGCTCTTCAGAAGAAAAAGGGTTCATCATCTTCCACAACGGACCAAGGGATTTAAGAATGTCCATTGCAACTTCGCCAAAGCGGAGAGCTGCATAAGTTACAGTGGGGTAGATGATAGCCTGAATGACGATGAGGTAGCGCTTTTGGATCCCTGCTGGAAGATAGCCGTTGCAGTTATTGTAGCGATACCAGAGGAGACCTAAGCTGATGTACCATAAGTAGCACGCGGGGGCGACCGCCATGGCAACAAGTAGCTTCCAGGTGGCCATGACGTCTCGGGCTTGGATTTTGACATTGGATGCTGCGAGCGCTTCCTTTGCTTTCTTGATGGAAATCATCTTGGTGGCGATGAAGACTAGCCCAAATAGCATAGTACCAGGCAAAACGAAGGCCGTAAGTATGAGTAGCTTACTGAGGCGATACCAGAACAGGATGAAAGCCTTGAGGGGATGCATCTTGGCATACTGCACTTGGTGATCCCGGAACCCAACAGCCCTAAGTTTGGCATTGTAAGAGATAACCTCCGTCCTAAGTTTGACAATACGGGGATCGTCCTTGAAGCGCTCATATCCTTTGACGAGTCGTCGGTTAAGTTCCACAATCCTAGGTAGTGGAAGCTTTGTGCCTTTGGAGTTGTACAACCGGCGAACCGCTTGAATAACCTGTAGAGTTTCGTAATCTGGTGTCGTAACAGTGACTGAAATGAGACCTTGGCGGACGGACTCAAGCATATCGCCGATAGCATCGCGCCTGCCCGGTCCTTCAAACTTTTGAGCAAGCTCAGGTGGAATATTAATCGGCGTGCCGAATTCGATGACGGCCCTTGAGCGAAATTTATGGGCATGGAAGTAGTTCATGCCAACTGGTATAATCTTCAAGTTACAATCTGGCTTTGATGCAACAGTACCTAAGGCCATGATGGCGACACCAGCTACCGTTCGTTAGCATATGTGCGAGTCGGAGAGGATGCAACCTTACCCTTCAGCGGCAGGAGATCGGTTCGGTCGTGGCTACCACCCTCGGGGAAGATGCCAATGCTGCCGCCGTGGTGGAGCACGGCGTGCACAGCGTCGTAGACCTCAGTCTGATCGAGCTTCGGCGCCACGAGAAAGTTGATACCCTCGAAGCCATCTGCAACGCCTTTCTTTGCAGAAGCACCGTCGATGAAAATGCCGTCCTTAGTCATGTCATTACGCCCAGTCAGCTGTTGCATAGCAACACCTCCCTTAAAGCCACGCTTGAGTCTGATCTCCTCTGGTCCCCGGACCTCCAGTATCTCAGCGGTGGCTGCCTTGTTGTCGACCTTTGGCAGCACAATGGAGCCACCGACCATGAACAACGGGTCTTCAAAGTTGGTACCAACACCTCGGAGTAGACACGGGTCGTTGATCGGGTCCGGCAGGTAGACCATGCCCGTGGCAGGCTTCGTGGCGTCCATGGCTCTGCCCACAGGCACAACACCAGTCAAGCCGGCCATGGCGCCGATGAATCTCCTCTTCATAGACTTATCGGCAATCAAGAACTGAATGCGGCGATCGGACTCTTTCTTGACTACGCGCATCAACATTAGAGGATCAACAAACTGCCCTTGTTAGCTTCGGCGTTTCTGGATTCGACACGGTCATACCTGGTTGGCGTGTGGCGCGCACACGAAGATGACTGGCCCATCCTTGGGTACCTTCCAGCTGCTCCTGGGGTGGACTTCGCGGAAGAACAGCTCGACCAAGATGGAGAAGGTCCAAAGGAAGGCGTCGTAGACATATTTGTTCATTACCGCGATGGGCGTCTTGCCCTTCGCTTGCTTCGCCATGCTGGCGGTGCAGCCGTCCAGACTGTGTAGCGACGGGTGCTCGATATCGATGCGGCGGTAAAGTTACGTGTGTAGCGATTGTGGGGTGATGTGGTGGGAGGTCTGCGGGACGCGCTCGAGGTTCGAAGCGGACGTGCAGAAGAACAGTGGGGAATGCAGTCGGGTCTTGCGGCCTGGCACATGTCAGCAACTGCTCCTTCTCTCTTCGACGGCTGCGCACCTTCGCTGCTCTGTCGCAACGACACGTATGTCCAGCGCAGACTGTGGTGTGCGGAATGAGGCAGGGGCGCTCTAGGCAGGCATTGCTCCCTCGATCCAATTACTCCCGGTAGCCGGATCTCGGGTCGTCACGCCTTCGCTGAGGGGATCTAGCGGCTATGCGCGCGTGTAAGATGCGCTATTGCTGCTGTTGAGCGCTCGGGTCTGTGGAGATGCAGCAGGCGGCCGCGGGCAGGACTTGTTCGGTCATGGTGCGCGACGTTGAGGAGCTTGGTGGCGCCGACGCGGGGCAGCTGCCAGTCAACCAGGCGGCTGATCAACATCATGCCTGCGACATCAGACTCGCAGATCGTGTTCGTCATCTGCACTTGTCTGTGGCTTTACTGACCCTCTCTCGAAAAATACTGGACCCTGAATGCAAACAACAGTACGTCACGCCGACGGGCGGCCAGCTGCAGATGTTGTGTAGCACACGTCGACGAACTAGTTGATTCTACTATGGTCTATGAAGTATCGACGAACCATGCTGAGGCTGCGTCTTGGCTAAGCCTTGATATGAAGGGTATATGTACAATAATAAAGGTCCCGAGGGGACGATGAAGAAGTAAGCTTCCCATGCGCAAATTACACGAGACCAGCCGCCACGGCAACGAACATAGCGGCCAAGAAAGAGCCGCTCATGACCTTTGTACTGGAAGCAGCGCCTTGAAACTCGACTGGTGCTGTCGAGCTAGGTACACTGCCATTAGCTGGCACGCTGACGTTAGCAGGCGGCGCGACAGGCGTGAGTGTAGTCAGAACCGGGGGTGCACTGGACGTTGCCACAGACGGGACCTCTGGAGCCGATGTGACGGGAGGAACGTAGACGGTCACGGTTGTGCTGGGTGTGCATGTGGTATTAATACCTGCAGTGGGCCTCGAGACGGTGACCGTGACGGTCGTGCTTGTCGAGCAGCTCGCAGCAGACGTCTTAATCTCGCCGGCCTGGCTGGCAGGCTTCTCAGTTGGTGCGGCTACTGATGGCGTAGACTGAATTAGAATGGCAGATGTCGGGACAATAATCTCAGTAGGTGCGACTGCTGCTGGCGTGGACTTGTTTGGAATAGCCGATGTCTGGACTGCGTTCTCAGTCGAAGGTGCAGCACTGCTGACGGGCACAACTTCAGTCGATTTCGGTGGTGCAGGCACGTCTGCGCTCGATATGATAGGGTCAGTCTGGCTAGATGAAGGCACCGGGCTAGGCTCGGCTGCCTTGCTTGACGCAGCAGGCTTGGAGACAGGAGCGGTGGTGGGCTTGCTTGCAGGTGTGGAGCTGGGCTTCGGCGCAGCAGTCGTAGTAGGCTTTGGTTCAACCGCGCCTCTCTTGACAGGCACAATGTTCTGCTTCAGTGACAGCAGTGCCTGAGTGACCTCCAAGGCTGCAAGCTGCTGGCCAACGCCAGATAGACCGTCCCAGCTGCCAGTGTACCACTTTGAGCCGCAGGTAGTTTTGTCATCTCCGCCCGAGCACGACTTTGCAGCCCCAACAGCAGATGCAGTCAGATACTTAGTGATTGTATCCTTCGTGAACGGTGCAACGGCCGCAGTTTTAGCCATAAAGCGGGAAAGGTAGGCCTTGAATGACTGCTGGTCGAGATTGCAGGTACGTCCAGATACTCCCGTCTCACAAGCCCACTCGTACATGATGTTGTCTTTCTCGACAGGGCTGAAGAACAATAGCTCGGCATGAGACAAGAATCCAGACACGCGGTCCTTCCACACGCTCGCGCCATTTGTGACGTCGTACATGAAGGCGGAGCCGTGGAGGAACATGGCATTGTTGTAGGTCCATTGGGTCTTGTCAGCCACTTCAGCGCAGTTCTTCTTGTCATCAACGCCGTCAAAAACTTCGTAGATGTCAGTGATCAATCCCACAGACTTGGTCCAGTCGTAGATCTTCTCCGCCCAGTCCGCGTATGTCTGGTTACCAGTGTAGCGAGCGAGACGTGCGCCCAGCGCGAAGGTGCAACCGTTCGAGATAGAGTTCTTGTAGTTGTAGCCGTAAGAGTTCTCCGGGTAGATTTGCCACTTAAGCCCTCCATCGCAGGTAGTTGTGTCCCAACGTCCAACAATGTTATTGAAGGCGTTCACGGCAACCTCCAAGTAATCCGCGGGGGCTGATTCGGGGTCCGGGAATTGATACTCAAGCGCTGACATAACCGCGAGGGCCCAGAACGCCTGATCGTCGTTTCCGGTCTGTGACTTGCGGTATGACATGATGAAGTCGTTGTTGGGTCCGTAGTTGGATGTCAAGGCCTGCTGCAAGGCCTCGACATGCGAGTCATCTCCAGAGAACTGAGTATACTCAATCAACCCGCCCCAAGATCCGCCCGCAGTCCACCAGTATAACGGCTGTGGAAAGATACCAATCTCTTCTATTGGTGTTCCGGTGGCGTTGTTCTTGTAGAGTTCCATCAGCCCGTACGCATAGGTCCGCGCCGCCGCTTTAATAGACGCCTCATTCTCGGGATCAAGTTCGATGCCTATCACGGTCGACGCAATGAAGGGCAGGAGCACAGCTCCAATAGTAGCAAAGAACTTCATGTTGCAAATGCTAGAAGTAAGAAACGAAGTAAAAAAAGAGAAACAAAGCAGTGAGTGAACGAGCGCGTATGACGCAAAAGGCCAAATGTGAATAAGGAAACCATAGTGAAGTGGGCCTTGCTTCTATAAGACCTCGTGGTCGGGTGTTTGCAGTGTCGGGTCGATTGCCGTGGGGAAGGAGCTGCAGCATCCAGGCCTCGTTTGGGGATAGGATGTTTGGGAATCTCAAGCGTTGACTGGCCAGACGCGCGTTTCAGAGTTCGGAACTTCATTGCTTCGAGCGATTGAGCCCGCCCAGCGAGTCCTTCATCTTTTGGCGCCCAGGGCAATGTCCCGAGGACACATGGGGATACTCCTGTTAATCATAGTGATTGGCATGAAGGTTCCCCGATCGTTGCTTCCAATTTTGACGCTATGGCTACGTGTGGAACTCGTGTCACCCAACAACCATCTCCGCTGGAGCCCAGCTGTCCATCTGCACGCGCTGGAAAGCTCGTGCTGCCTTGCACAGGGCGACTATCTTCAAGATCGACTCAAGGCTGAGCCACGCGGCATGGACCTTGCAAGCGAGCGTGGCACCTCTATTGCAAGCTTTTGCGCAACTGCAATCTCACCCTCACGTCAACAATCATAATAAACACACATTTATGAAAGCCCCTGCGTGGGCTGTGATGATGCAGCGGTCCGCCCGGCACCTTTCACAGGGCTTACCCCTGCGTTCTCACGCCACGACGCGAACCTGCATTTCCTTTAATTACCCAATGCGGCAAAACATTGCTTTTCCATCGAAAGCGGAGTGATTTTGAGGCTTGGCGCACGGATACTTTATGGACGCTGGATGCATGTTTAGCACACTCGATCATGGCCCGGGTGGACGGCAGCGGGAAGATGTGCGGTAGCGTTGCATCGGTGAAGATGTGAGTTTCAGGAAGTGACTTCTGGCTGGTTCAACAATAATTTCCGATACAATGGCTCGCAATTCCGATCAGCGTCACCTGTGAGCATCACTTAGATAGCTCACTCCCTGTACTCTATTTCTTTTCCAACATGCCTGAAGCATCTCGGGCACGCCTCTATCACCCCAACGACCCGTAACTGCTACACCAGTCCAGCGATACCAGTAGCTCCCATAGAAAGACCATGCAATGTTAGGTGTCAAGTAGGTGCCGTGCAGCCGTGGGGTCGACGCAAAATCCTCATAAGGTTGGCTACTTAATAATGCCACCATGATGCGTTTTGAGGGCTGTGCGATCTTCGGATCTTGGTCGATATCAAGGACTGAACCATACGCGTACATATACCTAGCCCAAGGTGACGCCGCACTGATACTTCAATAGGAGACGCTATGCCCAGATTTGCACCGGTCCCATCGCCATCACCTTAATGGTCTCAGTACGATACGTACATGCCGAGGCCCAAATCCTCCACAGAGCCTCGGTCAGGATTCTTAATAGGTCGGTATCGCTAATCTAATCCACAAACATCGCTGTAAGCAAGGTACAGTAATTCAGGCTTCTTTGCCCGAACTGGTTGTACTCGCACCGAGTGCAAGCCAGCGTTCGGTTTCCGAATAAGAGCAATCTCACCATGTGATCCAGAAAGAGCTCGGAAGTGTGCCACTATAGCTGCCGCTAGTATTTCGCTGGAATTGCGTTATACCATGAGCGTAGCAAGTTAATCTCACTCTCGTGTTGCCGATTGAGTGGGCTACAATTGGTCGGTACCTAGTTCTGGGGGAGACGTTCGAGGAGGGTTCAGAAGGCCGAGGAATAGCCAGGAGAATCCAGAAGTTTTAGGTGGGGAACTAGAATATGGTAAGACCAGCCGGCTGCCTTCTATGCATACTATGTGAGTTGGAATAAACTGTGCCTAGGGTCCGCCTTTTCTACATCATGAGGATCCTCGCTTGTCACTGGTCTCTCTTCTACTTGAACAGCCGAGAGTCTTCAGAGTTTTTGCTTGCGTTCGGGTTCTTTGTAGGCTCAAAGTAATTCGCTCAGCATCTTCTCCATAGCTTATCACTTAAACATTGGCTGGCTGACCTATGGAGCATAGGAACGCAGAAAGAAGATTTCGGTGCCAGGTTGTAGTTGTATTAATTGTTATAAATATTACAATTGACAATCAGGAGGGTGTTCAGTACGAAGAGGTAGAAAGCGAAGAGATGACGTCGATTATCGATAGGCGCTAGCGCGTCAACGCAAGCGAGCTCCCCACAGCATTATCACGACGGCAACATCAACAACAACAACAAGAAGCGCTCCATTTGTAAGTATTATCGTATATGTAGGATTCTAGAAGAGAAGAGAACCGCTAACATAGACTCAGAATTAGTTACTTCACAATGTCTACTGCTGCCGGTGAACAGAAGGCCTCGCGCTACTACCCTGCGGAGGAGGAGGCGGTGATGAAGAAGGTATGCGCCAATTTCAATCCCGAAGCTGCGGCGTGATTTCAGGTCAAAAGCGCTGTAGATTTGCGAAGCTGTGATGTATCGATCACATGCTAACAGCACCAGGCCCGCAAGACAGCCCACCCCACTAAATACCGCGAGTCTCTCAAGCCCGGCACCATCGTCATCCTTCTTTCAGGTCGCTTTTCTGGCAAGCGCGTTGTCCTCCTGCGACAGCTCTCGCAGGGTGTTCTCCTGATCACCGGTCCCTTCAAGTCCAACGGTGTTCCTCTGCGCCGCGTCAACCACCGGAACGTAATTGCGACCGGCGCCTCTGTAGATGTCTCGAACCTCGACACTGAAGTCCTGGATCGCGTAAGCAAGGACGAGTACTGGGCGCGCGAGAAGAAGGATGGCAAGGGCGAGGATGCATTCTTCGAGCAGGGCGAGACCACACCCCAGAAGAAGGACGTCGATCCTCAGCGCATTGCGGACCAGAAGACCGTCGACAAGTCGCTGATTGCGACGATCAAGAAGCAGCCTGATCTGGAGTCATACTTGAGCGCTAGCTTCAGCTTGAGGAGCGGCCAGCACCCGCACGAGATGGTCTTCTAGGTGGATGCGAGGGAAAAGGAGTATGAGCATAGCCAACGACATCATCGATGATGGTAGTCGAGATGCGGGCACGGGGGCCGTGACACCACTGTTCAAAGCGGACGGACGCCCTACTTGATGAGGCGCGATGCTGTAGCATCGGATACAATCCATTACCTAGATGATACCCATGACCAAAAAAATAAAGATACAATTGCAGAAAGACACCATCCTCTCATCTCACAAGATATAGTTGACATCATGGTCCAACATTGCGATAGGCGTGCGATTAAACGTGCCGTTCTTCACAACCGTGTGATCCGTACGTCTCACTTGCCAAACATGTCCTCCAAAGTCTTCTCCTGCTCTTGAGACAGGACCCGAGGAGAAGTCTATGTCGACTTCTACATCCATATCACCCCTCTCCGAAGGCGGCGTACTCTTCGGCATACCCAATCCCGGGTACGCCTCCTTCCAACTGGGCCCTGTCGGTCCAGCCGAAGTAACGACCAGTTGTGTAGTGTCGATACAGGAGATCGTGCGGATCCAGCCACAAAGGGCTTCGAGGAAGCTCACCTGTACTCTGTGGTGAATGTCGTTTCCATTGCGTTTGAACAGAGGCTGTGGTTCCTAAAGCCATGGTCAGCGACAGATTTACACAAAGTGAGAGAGCCCACATACCTCTGTAATAATGAAATGAAGGTCTTTGGTCTCGCCTGTAGGCAGGTCTCCAACATCCGAGAACTTGATTTGGATCCGGCTTTCAAGCCTTTTTTGATTGTTACTTCGATCTTGCTGAAACTGTATCGCTGTATCCGGATCGAAGGTTAGCTGCTTGATCTTCAAGTTCTTGGTAGTCCCGTTGAAGATTTCTTCCAAAGTGACGGGAAGCAGTTTCTCAGAGACTACAAGTTCACGCGGAAGAGGCCTGCAGCGTATTCTCGGTTCCAAGTCAGCCTCTACTAGTCCCAAGTCACCCCTCTTTCTCATGAAATCCGCAAATATCGAGTCTGGGTTGAGTCTGTTGTTCGATGAAACGCCTGCATAATTTTTAGTTGCTCTATAGTCGGGCGGGTTTAGTGTTGGGTTTGGCCATCTGTTCTATGGATGAATGTTTTGGGAAGTCAGATCTGGGTGTAATCCCAGATATGCAGCGTTGGGAACGAGGTTGATGTATGAACCACCCATCACAAGTAGTTGTCCTGGCCAAAGAGGTACAATTCAGCAAGTACCGTAATGCAATACGACTCGGGTTGTAACACTGACCTACTGTTGAAATACGCTGATTCGCACTGTAGTCGCAGATGTACACGATATATTTTGGATTACGCTACCGTAGCATGAACTGCTTCGCAGAATCCAAATCGGAAGCTAGAGAAAAAATACATATCTGTAACACTGTGCACTAAGCGATGAGCTCAGTACCTCATCGGCAACCCTACTATGCATGTGTACTTTCTGAACATTTCTATAACGGTATCGTGCGTAGTGAGGGCTCGGCGTGTTGGTAACGTAACCATGGGCCGATTAAGTTACAGGGCTGGCGGAAACGGGTGTAATGGTAGTCCTAAAGCTCACCAACTCGCTAGCTGCTTCGATCGATCAAATCCTCCTCTTAGCTGCCTCTCTGGCTTGACAACCTTGCCTTGCAGTACCGTATATCTGATGATGTTCTCGCAGTCTTCTGGTCGAACACGCGCCAGCCATATGCACTGTGCAGCCTCGCCGTCCTTCTCCGACTGTTGCTCCTTATTAGCGTCGAGCACAATCTCGTGGTCTTTATCTGCCTCAACTTTCAACTCTTCCAGCGCCTCTTGCAAGCCGTTGGCGTGTCCGTTTGCTTCATTAGGGTGCTCCACCGTAGACGAGTGGCGGTACACCATGACGTTTGCCGAGAATTTGTGGCCTCCAACGTGACTGATGAAATATATGCCAACTCCTCCAGGTCGTTCGTCGTGTAAGTCCCGGTAGAGCCCCAGCGGCCGTAGGTGCCTCTCAAACTCGCGACGCAGAAGCGGTGCAAATTGACCGCAGCGTGCGTCACGCGTTTTCTGACTACACAAAAGAATCAAGTACTTGTGTGGACACGCTCGTGCCTGTAAATCCGACATTGTAGATATCGAGGGTGGTAATGTGCTGTCTACAGTTTTTGATTCAAGTTCTGGGGAAGAGTCCCCTCTTGAGGGTACTACAGACGACTGAGACAATTGACCGGGGTTGTGGCGTAACGGCGAATCGTTCGTCGGGCTGCGATTCACGTAGTTGGTTATGAGCTCAGGTACGTTTGCGGGTGTGACGTTGTCAATGAACTGCCACGACGGCAGCAGCAAAACCATCGAGCTGGTGTCGGAGTGATCGGGAATCGGCATGTCGGAGGCGGACAACATGAGTTTCTGTTTATGATCAGAATGTGAGACTTTTGCTACACTGGCTTATTCCTTACACCATTGCTGGGCTTCACATTCCCTTTGTCCACCGCCTCCATGATACTCCCCTTTTCATCCGCCACGTCTCGTTCCCAATCTGTCTTCCCCGTAGCAACGACGAGATGTGTCTGCCATCCTTTTACGTGACCGTACAGCTCCTCTGTTTCATCAATATCGAATTTGCGTGGGTACTTTATCGTGCAGGTCGCGCAGTCGTGCAAGCAGTCGTCACCATCTGTCGCGGGATCGGTGGTGGGGAATAGATCCTCCGTCTTTCGAGCTTTCGAGAATTTGCCGTCTTTCTTGATCGTTGGAACCTCCGACGACGACAATGTCGAAGATAGCTTGTAAGCAAAGTTCATGAGCGTCGCAGACATTCTGTATGCGTTTAAAGGTTTGTTGGTCGGCTTTGGCAGCGTCATTGTTAATATTGACGGCAATCTGATTGATTAGATTGCCAAGACCTGACGCGGAAAGTGGGCGCGATGACGGCGTTTAATCTTCTCAACCGAACGTGAATCGTTCTCACAACGGCAAGGGACGAAGATGGCTTCACAACCGTGACAAGTACGCCTGCAGACAGGTCCGCTTATGTAGTTCCTGCTGATGGCTTCCCAGGTTCGGTGATTATAGGGGCCGACGCGATCTTCGGACGTTGTAGCATCTCCGATCTCAACGCCGAGCTGCTACACTCTCCTCGACTCTTATACAAAGAGTCGCGAAATATTTCCAGGTCGCCTAAGCAATATCCTGCATATGCTTGCACGTTTGTACAGTGCTTACATGCCGATTCACCAGCGGCGTTCACGCGTCCAGTCTTGCCAAATGAGGCTCAAGTTGTTGAGCGGTGCACCACTCCGCGAACACCTCGATTTCGATACCAGTATCCTATTTGATACTGCCAAATGCAAAACCTTCGACATCAAACAACGGTATGGCCAGTCAGCTGAAGAACAAGCTACCTTTAAATGGCGAGGCGTCGGTGCAAAGGGGGTTCTCCTTCGTACTGGTTGGTCGCAACCCTATCTACCGGGGACCGGCATACATGGTGACCATGCCGGAGTTTCTTTCGTGATACCGGGCGTTCAAGACTCCTCTGAGTTGCCCGAGAATGACGCTACCAACCTTGAGACGACGCTCACGCTGGACGAGGAGAACCTAGCGGCCGACGATTATCTCCAGCACTCCCTTGTCTTTTACGATACGATGTTATCCTCACAGATAGTTCAAGACATTGGTGTGGATGAGTCCATTCCTTCATCGTCGTTCTTGACAGCTTCGTTTGGCACCACCGCATCAGAATTCAGCAGCCCATCTCCAGTCATTGCCCACGCACCGGTTCTGCAGGTACCACCCGCAATGATTGTGACACCCCTCGAATCATTACCTGATGCTCGACATCTGCGCTTTATCTACCCTCAGACACTCACACCAAATTTTCTCTGCGCTGTCATGACCACACCTGAGCGAAACGAGGTTCTTGTACGCAAAGGCGGTTACAGAATGGACTTGTGGGAGATCACTGTGGGAGACAACACCCGCTCAAATTTCAAAGTGACATTCTGGTTACGTCCGTTTCGCAACTCGAATAATGAGCAAAAGAATGCGCAGGCCCAGATTCTACATGTGTTGGAACATTTGCAAGTCGGCGACATTATTCTGCTACGCAATATAGCGCTGACCTCGTTCCGCGAGATCGTCTACGGTCAATCGCTCAATGCCGCGATAACTAGAGCCAGGACGTCTGTGGACGTACTGGCGAAAAATAAGGGAATGCCTGTTGTGCAATCAGGCGGACTGCCGGCATTGGTCGGCGATATACTCACAAAGGTAAAAAGATGGGCACGGCATCATGTTGCTGGAGACAGAGACATGATCCGAAAAAGGAAGGGTAGTTTCTCTGAAGTGGGCAAGATGGCAAAGCGGTCATTCACAAGCTCTGCGTGCGACGAGGGCTTACCTCCGGATACGATGGAGTCTCCTCGAGTCTCCCCTTCCTGAAACCACTGCACAAGCTCCTTCGATCATCTGGTCGAACGATGGAACGCTATTTCTCGAAACACTGCATAACTGCCAGTGGATGCCCCAATCTTACGCAGACCTTCACTGACAACCTTCGCCATGAGTTACCAACGGATACCCCTCAGCAGCAACAGAGTACCATGGGACTTTTCATCGTGTAGCACTTGGTTCGCACTCTCTCTCTGCCTATCGGAGATGCCAGTGGCTCCTCAATCTGTTTGGGGCAATTGGAGTGTCGCACCAGCGGAAGGTGGACCGTGCAACCACCCTGACATCTAACAGTGTGCCACAACACATACTCACTCTCTCGAACATCATAGCCTAGGTGTCGCTCGCAACCATAATTTTGTTGTGAAATACAACAAGATCTCGTTCGTCGAACTAGCAGCAAAAACCAAAACCGACAATCAGATACAATTCACACGTGCTAAGACTTTGGCTACTTGCCAGTAATAGCGACACTAGACGCGTAGCTCCGTTGCTAACAACGAGGTTTGTATCGAAGACAAGACTCTAAAGGCACGACGACATTGTGAAACGCTGTTGCTGATTGGTCGCGTTCTGATTTTCCTGTCGAAGAAGTTTATGCGTAATAAACTAAACATGTTTCGAGTGTCGGCATATCAACAGGGATACTGGTGACAGCTTCAACAAATCCTTACCATACCAGCTTTCCGAATGCTCTCTGCATGAAGTAACAATGGACACAGCCCAGTACCAGACGTATGCAGCGGGGCATTACGCGAAAGTGACTCCTGTTCATCTCGTTGGTCACTTATATGGCTTGGTTCTCTGCCGCTCTCATGAACGCCTCGCACATCCAGCTTGCCCAGTCTTTCGTTCAGTCCTAGTGACGTACATTCTTTTTGCCGCGCCGAAGTCGCATATCTGTTTCTTCTGATCTTGATTGATCAACTACGTTCTCTACTGGCTGGCCACGATGAGGTCATACGTTCCTTCTGTTGCAACTTTCACTGTATTCATTTCTTTACTAGCGAGCACGCAAGCCGCTTCCAATACTACGGATGGCCTGTCATGCGGAGTTGCTAAGACAGACGATAGCTACTTCAGCGTTGTAGGGGTTCAAGGAACTGGTGTTCATCCAAGGCAGGAACTACGTGAGCTTGAGAAGGACACTGAAACGTGGAATATATTCTTACAAGCCTTCGCGCGGTTCCAGGCTATGGACCAAGGTGAGAAGGTGTCTTACTACAAAGTCGCAGGTACGGTAATAATCCCCAAATTGTGTGTGATTACTGACAACAGCAGGGATACATGGAGTCCCATTCGGGCAATGGGACAGCGTAACGGGTGTGGAAGGCCAAGAAATGATGGGCTACTGCCCTCATGCGAGTAACATGTTTGGTCCCTGGCATAGACCGTATCTTGCTCTCTTTGAGCAAATCCTTCATGACCGCGCTGTGGAGATTGCGAAAGAGTATCCGGCTGGAGAGGCTCAAGACAAGGCTATGGCTGCGGCTAAAAAAGTGCGTCTGCCGTATTGGGACTGGGCCATGAATCCGCCTAATAGCGATGAAGGATGCATGCCCGCTAGCCTGCGTCGCCCGACAGCTACTGTGACATTCCCGAACGGAACCACTGGTAATATTGCCAATCCTTTGTACCGTTACGATTTCCATCCACTGAACTACGATGACTTCGCACCTCTGGTATGTACTCAAGTCCGATTCGCTCGAATCTGATAGGTCTGACAACGATACAGAGTGAATTTCAATTCAAAAATTGGAATCACACAATGCGATTTCCACTTGACGGCTTTGCCCTCAACGCCACCAGCCGCAACGATGCAGCAAACGATCGCATTGGAAGACAGCAGCCGAACAACCGTGACATGCTTTACAAGCTGCTAACAATGTATCAACCGTTTAATCAGGTCAGCAACAAAGCCAATGGTGGTATCATCGGAAACTTCGAAACACTTCACGACGGCCTCCACAATGCTTTCGGACTTGGCCATATGGGTATTGTCGAAGTTTCTGCATTCGATCCCGTATTCTGGTTCCATCACGCAAACATGGACCGTCTAATCGCTCTGTATCAGTACCGCTACCCCGATACTTGGATTGAAGACGCGGCACAGGTGAAAGGCACTTTCAAAGTTGCCAAAGGCGCCATTGAAGGTCCTGCGTCACCGCTGGCCCCATTTCACATGAATGCTCTCGGTGACATGTGGACATCCACCACTTCCCGCAACTGGACGTCGTTTGGCTACACCTACCCCGAGCTCATGTCAAACCCTTCGAATCAAACCCTTACCTCAACCCTTAACAGACTTTACAAACCGGAAACCCAAGGCTTGAATAACACAATATCGACGCCAGGCGACGGCGCTGGTAACAACAGCACTACGAACACCACAGTCAAGGCAATCGACTGGTTGTGCGAAGTCAAAATGCCTGCAGATATACAAATATCTTACTCTGTTCGAGCGTTCCTGGGCGAACCTGATGCGGATCCCAAAAACTGGCCTACAGATCCCAACTACGTTGGTCAACTCGCCTCCATGTCTTCTCCTCGCATGAGCTCCGACGTGATTGTTACGGGCAACATTGTGCTCACGGAGAGGTTGGCACAGAAACATCAGGCAGGAGAGCTGAAGAGCTTGAGTAAGGAAGATGTTGCGGCCTACCTCAAAGCTAATTTCAGCTGGCGTATCCAAGCCTTGGATTACAGCGAGATTCCTCGCAACAATCCACCCCCTGGTCTCAACGTTACCGTGTTTAACGTCCCAGTCTCGATCCCCAAGTCTGACGATGAAGTCCCCACTTGGGATGGCGAACTTGAGTACAGCCCCGACATCAAGGGTAATCCGCCAGTGTACAACAGTCTTGGCCCTGATGGTATCAACTCCACCACTCCTGCCAATGATGTTGCCGGACACTTCGACTCCTCATCCGGCCAGTGGGTGTGGAACAACGCCACAGAAACCGCCGCCGGTCAAGCTAGTGGTGAAGGCGGAACCAAGGTCATGCATGAGACGGAGGTGGTCACGCAGTACATTACTGTGGGCGCTGATGTGACTCCAACACCAGAAGTAAAACCTTCGACTACCATTGCTGCCGCACTTACCGAGAACACTTCTTTCACTCCGGTGAATATTGGTACTCGGACCAAGTTCATGACCTCAGTGATCATCGAGTATGCGACGGTCTTGCCGGGCAAAAGCTAAGCTTCTCATCAACACTCTTTCCTTTCATGTTCCTTCCATGTACATGTTTCTGTCGCTTGTTCACACTCATTCGTTTCGACGAGTGATCAATTGTTTGTAGAACTATGATTATTTAAGTCGGTTCAGCGCTGGATCCTGAACCTCCTATCCACAAGAACACGGAAATCAAAGATACTTAGAACCGGCCGTGACGGAAGAACCTGGACATGAATTCCACATCCTTATCTCTCATGCATGCTGATCTTTGTTGTGACATTTGTGAGATTCACTGGCTATTTGCTTTGTATCGTAAGATCATCACCATCCGTACTCTCGAGCAACGGATTATCGCAGATGGTGTCTGATGCTCGAGGGATCTGGGGTTATCCTTGCTCGTTTACATCTGCTGACCTTCATTGGCTCACATATCGTGAAGCGTCATGCACAATCGGTCCCCCATATTGATATCGTGCTCGGCGGCTGAGGAAACACGGCGATCATGGGGCCAGCCAGCCTATCGGATATACCGAATTGCGCATGCAACCTTGCCTAGCGTAAGTGGGGAAGACGGTGGCGAATATTCGCAAAGGCTCGAGTTCAATAAAGCCCAGAGATATCGCATTCTCGCGCTTATCATCGGGTCGTCGCAAGACAGCATCGACCGTAGAAACACTTGAATATCGTACGATAAGCCTGGAATACATCAGAGGACATACTATCGAGAGACGCCTGCATACTGTGCAAGCTGATTCGTGGACAGGTTGTTGGGCGTGATGTCTTCTGATCGGATCCTGACACATACGGACGAATCCGAGAAGCCAAGGCTGAGGGAGCAGGTGATGATGCGTCGTGAGTTGTCTAGCGTATGTGGAGAAAAGGCTGACGTTGTATTGTCTGTAAAGCTGAGTACATGAGGGCGGTCGTTAGCGTATGTGGGGTAGAGCATATCTTCAGGCATCGGTGTAACAGCTTGTCCGGACGGGGCAAAGCGATCCAGAGATGATTTTCTACTGGTAAAACCTAAAACCTAAGTGGGTGGTGAGGATGTCGGGGTTTTATCAAGATTTCGGCCTTGTTACTCATATGAACAAGACTGCAGCCCATGGTGCTCCCTGGCTCCTTACTACGATAGCGGTTGATCTCATGGGTGGTGCCAGGGTCGATAGCGAATAGCATTTTTGTGAAGTTCGAAAGGCATAGGAGAATTGTAGTCCAGGAAGAACGATCGCGGTAAAGATGCATCCAAACCGAGTCCAGCAAGTGCGGTGATAGCCTGTATCAATGTGGAGATAACCAGTTGTCGTGCAGCTGATAGCAACACAGGCGCTAAGTCCCTCGGATCAATTTCCATGCGTGTCAAGCTCGGCTAGAGCTCTCGCAAAGGCGCCCAGGCTGGCACATTTTTTTTTACCCAATTTCCCATTCCGTGTAACACGGCAGATAGTGTAGAAGCATCAGACCGCCACTTCATCAAGGATGGTGATTCAGTCTTGGTCAGTTGGCTTAGCTGTCAGTGAATACCGGTTGGCGAACGATCCAGCACGTTCACGTGGTGCATAGACAAAAGAGCACGGATGTGACTTGGGCAGAAATTGTGAAAGACTGTCGTTGTAACCCGCGACACGCTACCGAGCGCCTGCAGAAGCGGTGTCGTAGCGAATGGTGCTGATTTGTTCAGAAGCGGCATGATCCCTGGTTGCGGCTCAGTCCGGAGCAAGCTGCAGATACGGATCACGTGTCGAGGACATTGGGAGTATCGGGCGAGTTTCGTGTGTGGGCTTGTGACAGCGTACACGCGTCATGTCGTTGGGAGCATGCGGAACTTCCGATGTTCGTAGGCTGACATCTTGACATTTTGCTGGAACAAAACGTCTTGATGGACGAAGACGCCTCGGAGTGGCCACCAGTACCTAACCAATGGAAGGCCTGAACAAAACTCGAAGATTGCCAAGGGCAACCGTTTTTGCAACATCACTCCGTAGCCAAATTGTTGACAGCCGCGTCAGAGACAACACGGATCGCTCTCGTTCTGACTCCTCGTCCCTCGCACAATGCAGTCAAGGGCTAACTCTTTCTGGACACTGGACCTGGCATCTCGGCTCAATTGTAACTTGTGCTTCGTGTTGAAGCTCACCACCGCGGCCGATGCAGTCTGTGCGCGTAGGTTGTGAGATGTACAGCCTCGAGGCCAGGTGGCATTGTCGTTGCATCCATTTGGCTGCCAGATAGGTGCACTGATTGTGCATTGTGCATTGGGATGCACTGCTCTCAATCGTCAACAGGTTGTTGGGCCCACGGCGGTAAGGTCGGATTGTTGACAGCGATCGCGTGGCAGGTACCACAAGGACAGATTCTCGTGCGGCATATGTCATTGACGTCTTCCAGTCGGTTTTATATCGAAGTGAGCGGTGTGGGACGTAGTTTGTCGTTGTTTCCAGAAGACTAGATTCAGTTAGCGCCATTGCGTGATTGTAGTGAGCACGCCATGGCGACCAGCGTCGACTGGCTGAAACGGACGCAACTCACGAGAATCGCTGATGTACCTAAGATGATCGTTCCCATGTGCACCGTGCATCAAGCAACGCCTGGGGCAGCACTACTACTACCCCACCCGCTTATAAAGGACTGGCCGCCCTCACTTTCACTTACTTTTCCGCACGTGCACTCAAAAACTTGGCTGTGCCCTACCTTTGCACCTTTCAAACACATCAACTCAACACTACAATTGCCAAAAATCAGATTACCTACCGGTTGTCACATCGGACACTGAAGCAGCCACTTATCACTGACGGCTGGAGGCCTTCACTTTACCATGGCACCCAGCGCCGTTCGCTCAGAGTCCCCAGCGGCGTACTCGCACCCGATCAAGCAGTCAAGACAAGCTGACTCCAAACTTGAAGTGCATACACCAGCGAATGGCCATGTCTTGTTAAAAGACTCCACTATCAACAACGGCCATGCGAATGGCCGTAGCGTTGATAGCGGTAACAACCATCAGACCAGGTCGCAAAATGGCCGCGACGTTGTTACCTCTGAGTTTCTGCTTGAGCAGTCTCAAAAGATCGCGTCCGATAACGGTCGAAGATCCTCTAGGAAACCAAACATCTTGTACATCATGGCGGATCAAATGACTGCATCGCTTCTCAAAATGAACAATGCAAACTCTGTCGTTCAGACACCGAACCTCGACAAACTCGCAGAGACTGGTGTCGTATTCTCTAGCGCTTACTGCAATTCACCTCTCTGTGCGCCTTCGAGGTTCACCATGTGCACAGGACAGCTTCCATCCAAGATTGCTGGATACGACAATGCGTCCATCCTCGCACCCGAGATCCCTACTTATGCGCACTACCTCCGAGCCGAGGGGTACGAGACCGCTCTTGCCGGTAAAATGCATTTCATTGGCCCCGATCAGCTTCACGGCTTCGAACATAGGTAAGCTACGTTACTCTACTCAATCAATTTGATTTGACAAGGCTTCCAGACTCACCACGGACATCTATCCCGCTGATCTTGGGTGGTCGGTGAATTGGGATAAACCCGAGGAGCGGCAAGAGTGGTTCCACAATATGTCGTCAGTCTTGCAAGCAGGCCCTACTGTGCGGACTAATCAGCTGGACTATGATGAGGAAGTCATGTTCAAAGTAAGAGATCTTCTGGTTGGCAGATGCATCTTCTACAGTCACTAATCCTCTTACGCCAGTCATCCCAATACCTCCATGAATGGGTGCGGCAACCAGCTGCGACTCGACGCCCGTTTGCTCTTACCGTCTCTTTGACACACCCTCACGACCCTTATGCCATGCTTCGAAAATACTGGGATCTCTATGAAGGCGTTGATATTCCTCTCCCCGAGGTGGAGATTCCTCAAGACGAACAGGATCCCCATTCTCAGCGCATTATGAAGTGCATCGATCTCTGGGACAACCCTGTTCCCGACGAAGCCAAGTTGCGCGCTCGTCGCGCATATTTCGCCGAGTGTAGCTTTGTCGACGACCAGGTTGGGAAACTCATGCAGATTCTCAAGGACTCCTATCTTGATGACGATACTATCATTGTATTTTCTGGCGATCACGGCGATATGCTTGGTGAGCGTGGCCTTTGGTACAAGATGTCATGGTTCGAGAACAGTGCACGCGTTCCCATGGTGATCAATTACCCTTCCAAGTTTAAGCCGAAGCGTGTGTCCGAGTCGGTGTCCACCATGGACCTCCTTCCAACATTCGTTGACCTTGCAGGAGGAGATGCGTCTTCCATTCTACCCATCGATGGTACCAGCCTGTTCGACTACCTTGTCTCAGACAAGCCCGGTAAGGACGAAGTCTTTGGTGAATACATGGGCGAGAGCACTGTAACACCTACATACATGATTCGTCGTCATCAGTGGAAGTACACCTGCTCGATGGTCGACCCACCGCAGCTATTCGACCTGGCCAACGACCCAAAAGAGCTTAACAATCTCGCTCTCTCAGACAAGCCCCAGCATGAGGAAGTTCTCAACAAGTTCGAGGCTGAGGCCCGCGCCAAATGGAATTTTCAACAGATACACCAGGATGCCTTGAAGAGCCAGCGCTACCGCAGGATCTGCTGGAAGGCTTTACAGCTTGGCCGTAGGGAGCATTGGGACTACGAGCCACCAACCTCTGGCAGAGACAAGTTCATCCGCTCCCACATCCCACTGGACGACCTTGAACTTCGGGCTAGGTTCCCTGTCGTCGACTCACTTGGTCACGAGCAGGTGGCGACTGCAACTCACCACGCTGCTGCCGGCGCCTACGGCGAGTAACATGGACACTTGGCTAACCCTTTCCTTTACCTTTCTGTAGTCTAGCAAGCGATCTACGCATAACGACTCTACGGCTTCAACGGCGTTTACTTTCGGAGACTCGCATAGAATGCATAGCAGAGTCTCAAGCAAACGTGATTGTTTCTGATAACACACGAGCGCAAATGTACATTATTTAAAAAGCATACGAACACCATCGGTAACATTATAATTACAGCCTCGGACGTGAACGTTGCATGTTGAGTGATGTACACGGTCAGATTGACAATCATGACAAACGCCGAAAAGGCGCCTTACCGTGTTTCACAATCGCCACGTGATCCTCTATCAGTGGCGCCAATCAGCCGCCGAGGCATCGTCACTGACTTTCGCCCGTACCACCCACCATAACACCAACTGTAGGCTTTTGCTATACCTTCTGTTTACCGGCTTGCCATTTACGCGTACCGGCGATCCCGTATCCTCGAACTCAAGCATCATGTCCACTGCCGCCCGCCGTCGCCTCATGCGCGATTTCAAGGTACGCCACCACGATGTAGAGCTTAGCTGAAGCACCAGAGAAGCTCATGATGAAGGAACCAGACTAACATAACAACTGTAGCGTATGCAGACTGACCCTCCTGCTGGTGTATCTGCCTCCCCCATAGCCGACAACGTCATGACCTGGTACGCTTCCATCACGCCCCGCACGCGACACTCATACGCCTTCGATATACATTGCGCCTGAGTCACTATGCTCTATATACTCGAACATATATCTTGAGAACGATATGCTAACAACCAAGCAGGAACGCAGTCATCATAGGTCCAGCCGATACACCGTTCGAAGACGGCACTTTTCGCCTTGTCATGCACTTTGAAGAAGCCTACCCGAACAAGCCTCCTGGCGTAAAGTTCATCAGTCAAATGTTCCACCCAAACGTATACGGCACAGGCGAGTTGTGTTTGGATATCCTTCAGAACAGATGGTCGCCGACGTACGATGTTGCGGCGATCCTGACAAGTATCCAAAGGTGTGTATAATGGAATGTTAAGAGTCGTCGGTAGAAGCAGAGCTGACAAACTGCAGTTTGCTTAACGATCCCAATACCTCCTCACCGGCGAACGTCGAAGCATCCAACTTGTACAAGGAGAACCGAAAAGAGTACACGAAACGGGTGCGAGAAACGGTCGAGAAGAGCTGGGAGGACTGATCTCACTGTATCGCTTGGTGGACGAACGAGATGATGGCATGATCTGATAGGGCATAGGCGTGGAGTTACTCTGGTTGAGCCAAGACATTGTATTGTATTTGGAGTTAGCAGGCGTCTGCATATGGGCTATTACAGCGAGGCGTTTTGGACTGCTACATGTCTACTTTGTAGCAGTCTCGACAATCGATGGATTCGAACAACTCTTCCGTCGATCCTTTTTGCGCCATATTGCACCATGCTGAAGGTGCACGTGACGAAAGCTGCACATGAAGGTGGAGGGAGACCTTAAGTCTGCCTCGTGTTTGACATGTGTGTATATCGTCACACAAGCAAGCATCATAAGCACGTTGCCGAATTCACCAAGGCTGCATCCCGTAGTCGGCGCGGAGGGGAAGGCGCGCTAGCGCAGGTCATCAACAAGCCGACGCCTGGCCGCCGCCTCGAATCGGACCCTGGCTGCACGGCACCGTCGCAAACACGCAATCCTTTGCTGCTCCTTCGCCCAAGCATTCACCAACCTCCTTCCCGGGGTGTACTAGGTAGTGCTGCTCACTGGCCATAGGTACCTTGCATCTTGTGTTGGCGTTGCTTGGGGCACTTTGATTTGTTTTCCCCTAAACGGCGGCGGGGCCCTTAATTACCCTCTCCCACCACGCGCAAGACCCCGCGAGACGTGACGGTATCACAACAGCACCACCCGCTGGGCCTGCAGCGACCACTCCTTTCTCACACCGAGAGGCGCAGGCAAAGTGAGGCCGTGGGGCCGAGAGACTGCAAAGCCTCGCAAACATGGCGTACGTCCTTCCCCAAGAATGCGGTGAGCGATAAACATCACGCTAACATCCCAACGCAGGAGCTCCAACACGATCAAAGGTACGCTGCAACACAATAAAGAGACACAAGATGATATGGGCCACTGACAATGGGATAATGTAGTGGTGGCGCGGTTCCGTCCGCAGAACAAGATCGAGATTGCCAGTGGTGGTGAGCCCATCGTTGACTTCAAGTCGGAGGACACATGTTCGATCAACGTACGTTCCAGCCGTTGGCACGAATTCGTGACTCAAGAGAGTGCTGGCCGATTGACAGGTGCATAGTCCAAAGAGGCCGCCGGGGCCTTTACCTTCGACCGAGTGTTCGACATGAGCTCGCGCCAAGTTGACGTATTTGACTACTCTATTCGACCGACCGTGGACGATATTCTCAATGGATACAACGGCACAGTCTTCGCCTATGGTCAGACGGGTGCGGGCAAATCGTACACGATGATGGGAAGCGACATCGACGACGACACGGGTAAGGGTGTCATTCCACGTATTGTCGAACAAATCTTCGCAAGCATCCTCGCGTCCCCGAGCAACATCGAGTACACTGTCAGGGTGAGTTATATGGAAATCTACATGGAACGCATTCGGGACTTGCTCATGCCACAAAACGACAACCTGGCTGTACACGAGGAGAAGAACAGAGGTGTCTACGTTAAAGGCCTTTTGGAAGTTTACGTCTCAAGCGTAGACGAAGTTTACGAGGTCTTGCGGAGAGGCGGTCAATCACGCGCCGTTTCCGCTACCAACATGAACGCTGAGTCGTCACGTTCACATTCTATTCTCGTCGTTACAGTCACTCAGAAGAATGTTGAGACCGGTTCGATGAAGAGCGGGCAGCTGTTCTTGGTCGATCTAGCTGGCTCAGAAAAAGTCGGCAAGACAGGTGCGAGTGGCCAGACATTGGAAGAGGCCAAGAAGATCAACAAGAGTTTGAGTGCGCTGGGTATGGTCATTAACTCCTTGACGGACTCCAAAGCTTCGCACGTTCCTTACCGCGACTCCAAACTCACCCGTATTCTGCAAGAATCTCTTGGAGGCAATTCGAGGACCACGTTGATCATCAATTGTTCACCGAGTAGTTATAACGACGTGGAGACTCTCAGCACTCTTCGATTCGGTATGCGAGCGAAGACGATCAAGAACAAGGCCAAGGTCAATGCAGAGCTTAGCCCGGCAGAATTGAAAGCCATGCTCAAGAAGGCACAGAGTCAGATTACCACGTTCGAAACGTACATTGGTTCGTTGGAAGGTGAAGTTCAAGTATGGCGTGGGGGAGAATCGGTCCCCAAAGAAAAGTGGACACCTGCAATTGAGAGTGGGTCATCTGCTGCAAGCAGACGGCCGGCTTCAGCAGCTCGTGCGCAAACTCCCTCGCGGTTCGATGCCACGAGAAGCTCCGAGACACCGTCAAGACCAGACTCTCGCATGGACTTGGACCGAGCAGGCACGCCTAGCATACCTCTAGATAAGGACGAGAAGGATGAATTTTTGAGGAGAGAGAATGAGCTTCAAGACCAAGTCGCCGAGAGAGAGTCACAGCTTGCCAAGGTTGAAGACCAGCTCAAGACCGCCAAAGATGAGCTTCAGTACTACAAGTCTAAAGATAGCGAGTCGACCAAGGCGAATGAGAGGATGACGACTGAGCTCAACGAAATGAGAATGCAGGTGGAGAAGATCCAGTTCGAAGGCAAGGAGGCTCAAATCACGATGGATGGATTGAAGGAGGCCAATGCAGAGCTTACAATGGAACTGGATGAAGTTAAGCAGCAACTTCTGGATGCAAAGATGAACGCCAAGGAGTCCAGCGCTGCTGTTGACGAGAAGAAGAAGAAGAAGGCCGAGGCAATGGCGCAGATGATGGCCGGCTTCGATCTCGGTGACGAAGTGTTCAGCGATAACGAACGCAGCATTCGCAAGATCATCGAGCAGCTTGACCAGCTGTACGAGATGAGTTCGGCTGGCGAAGCGATTGCACCAGATTCTCTTCAAGAGTTAAGGGAAAGGATCGTCGAGACCCAGGGTATTGTGCGACAGGCGGAGCTCTCGCTTACAGCACGCAACGAAGAGGACAACGTACACAACAAGCGACGTGAGGCTCTCGAAGGAAGGAACGCTACCCTGCAGCGTTCGTACGAGGAACTTCTCGAGAGCAACCTCTCTGAGGCTGATACCGAAGAACTCAAGTCACGCCTCGCAGACGCGTACGCTGCTCGGCAGAATGGCAACGTGGAGCTTGTAGACGACTTGAAGGCAGATCTGTCCCGGAGAGTGGAGGAAAACCAAAAGTTCAAGAACGAAATTGAGGGTCTACAGCAACGCATCAAGAGCGGCGCCATCGCAAACGGTGTCGCAAACGGCATCAATGGAAAATCTGTGCAGCAGCAGATTGCCGAGTTCGACAATATGAAGAAGAGCTTGATGCGCGACCTGCAAAACAGGTGTGAGCGGGTAAGTCTTATCAGCGTCACGATACTCTCCCTTCTCTTCGTGAAGGTATGCTGACCCCTCACCCTATAGGTTGTCGAGCTTGAGATCTCGCTCGACGAGACGCGAGAGCAATACAACAACGTACTCCGCACTTCCAACAACCGCGCACAACAGAAGAAAATGATGTTCCTTGAGCGCAACCTCGAGCAGCTCACTGTCGTACAGAGGCAGCTCGTCGAACAAAACAGCTCTTTGAAGAAGGAAGTCGCCATTGCTGAGCGCAAGTTGATCGCACGTAACGAACGCATCCAGTCGTTGGAGAGCTTGTTGCAAGACAGCCAGGAGAAGCTGACAGCAGCGAATCACCGGTACGTGCCTTCATGTATACCACTGTGTTTCAAGTACTGACACTACAAAGCTTCGAGTCCCAGCTCACAGCCGTCAAAGAGCGCCTTGAGGCCGCAAAGGCAGGCTCCACACGGGGGCTTGGCTCACACAACGCCATTGCATCATTCGCCTTTGGTGGCGGCGTCGGCTCGCGCATCGCGAAGCCTCTTCGTGGAGGAGGTGGAGACGGCCCTGCCCTCCCTATCATCGGCAGCCTGCAAAAGGACGGCGATGCTGAGCCGAAGAACAAGCGCACAAGCTGGTTCTTCAAGCAGAGCTAGATGACCCAGGCCCTAGATGCAATTTTTTGGATACCCGGCATTTTGGTTTGGCACCGCATCTCCACGACGGCGTTCGATTATGGTGCAGCATGAAACGATAGATGAACACATTCCCTCAGGTGATCTGACGAAAACGAACGAAACATGATGACTGTTCTGATGTCAGCGAGGGAATTCGGCACGCTTCCGGGTATGTGCATTTATACCATAGATCTACTCTCGTGTCTTTTATGCTACGCAACATGAACGTATTCCTTGCACTGTTCCTCGCGCTCAATCTCCAGCCACTTTTGAGTGAACGAGTTGAGTCAACATGAAAGTGCACCCCTCCCTAGGGTCACCAAGAGGCTTTTGCCTTCTACGTCCAGCAGGATGGTAATGACATGCGTGTGATTTTAGTGTTTTGTGAAACAGAACATAGAGAGTAGAGTAAAGCCCGAATTGTTAGACCTAAATAGGGGTACTAGTGTACGTATGTTTTGTCTCTCTTCTAGTCGTCACAGCTACACAGTAGAGTTACCGAGAGCGATAGAGCACCATGGCCTTGGGACAAAGAAAATCGAATCCCTCCTAATTTGCTGCCGTGCGTGGTATATACTAGGAGAGCTTCCTCTACGACACAACCCCTATATCTAGCAGCCCCCAGACACTAAGCAGCTGTCTGGTCCTATCTGACCAGCATGGGGCACTTCGTTTGGCGTTCCTTACCGTGATTCTTTGGCTAAAGCGGCGGACAAGCGACCTTTCAGCCTCTCACGTTGCAGGATAAACGGCGGACGGTACTACACCAAGTATTGCACCACGCAACAGCAAAGTAGGGGAAATACAGGAAGACTCTATAGGATACTTTTTTGCTAACAATTTTGGTAACACTTGACTAGATTCTAGCTCAAGGTATGATGATAGCTACAAGTTCCGTGTTAAAGTTAGTCGGCTTAAGTACGAAGTAGATAGGCTTGACTTACAGTTACCTACTTCACTGCTGCTTAGGTGACTGAAATCAGACTTGTTCTTAGCTGTTTGCAACAAAGAAGCAAAAGGAATAGCCTACCTCCTGCCGTAAATGATAGATACACTAGGATAGCACCCTCCGCGACATTTAGGTATGGCCACTGTTACTATTCAATTGACATGCTCCTCGCGGACCACAGCTCCCTCCATGAACCTGTCGTACCCCTGCTCTTATCGTTTCTCCCTCCAGTACGCCGCTGTAGCAAAAAGATCCCATGGCTAGATCTCCCCCTCCTTCACATCGGCGCGAACGCCAAAAAGAGATGCATCGGCCGGGAATCGAACCCGGGGCTAGCCGAAACTGTCCTGTAACAGGGTGATCAAGATATGGTCACGGTGAAGGGATGGCAACGGCTAATTTTACCACTAAACCACCGATGCGGTCAAGGTGAAGGTGTACTTTGATGGAAGCCAGGCCAATTTAACATACTCTATGTCTATCTTGTGTAAGCCTCGGTCTTGAACCGACCTAACATCGAAGTTTCTACCAAGCGGTAAGATATCCACTGTGTTAATGCACCGCTAGTGGCTTGGTGCAAATTTTTACTTTCCCCACATCACCTCTAGCACCCAGATTAGCCGTAGCGTCTACCCGACCCTGCCTAACGCAATGCAATCCTTGTCTGTACAGCATAGTACTAAAGCGAGAAGGACGCTACAACATCCTATCAACATCTTTGCGGACAGAAATGAACACCTCTAGTAATGGAGTGGTCTAGGTTCCGACAGAAAATATAGCAAAACTTTTGATACTACATGGACTCGCTCAAAGCCCTTCCTTAATAGTATCACAGCAAGATGGTATAAAGAGAAGGGTTAAGGACAGGGTGTTTATGGGAAGAAACAGAATGCTGCCGCACAACGCGCCTCTTTGGTAACGAGGGTACAAGTCAAGACCAACGCTGTACCGCCTGCTATCTTAGAAAAGTGGACCGAGAAGTTTAAGGACTTCTATACAGTATAGCAGGAGCAAGTATTTAATGTGGATTACGGCAGCTAGCTGTTGACAGAAACTAACTTATAGAGGTATACACAGTATTTCAGCTTTAATCTTAGCACTTTGTTGTTTAATCTTGCGTGCTTCACTGTTAATTGCAGGTGCTGCTAGAAGAAGAGTATCTTTAAGAATCTACATCAATTACTTACCCCTGCCATACTGTACGGTCAATAGCACCTAGCAGGCATATGTTCCACAGAACTATAGCGGCGGTCTAGCTACTAGTACTACACCCCCTGTATCTATATTATAGTTTTAGCACGGAAGATTACAGTCCTCTCTATAAAGAGCTGTGGTTTCGGAAGTAGGCTATTAATCCTTATTATTTACGCCTACTCTGTGCGCAATCTACTTGAAAGCTTAAGTGAAATCTAGGAATTGAAAGTTAGTCGGTGCTTGCAACGGCCTCTAGAAGCTGTTTTTATTATTGTCTGTTGTCTACACTAATCTTAGAGCTTAAGCGTTCTATGTATAACCCCCTATTAGATTGGTCTTGACACGAAATTGCACTTATGCATATAATCATGCTGACGTTCAGTCACAGAATAGTGTTGTCCCGGCACCTGATTGCCTTCTGGTTCTACCTGAGCTAGAAGCGTATACGCAAAGTCGTGAAACTGATCTTGTGGTGGCGAGAGCTTAGAGAATGTTTCAATACCTCCATTGTGCTCGAAAGTATCCTCGGTGCAGTCCGGTATAGATGTAGCTTCGTACCTCCTTGAAAGGAGCTTCTGCCAGTTCATTGCCTGAACAAATGATGTTGTCTACGGCCCCAACAACTGCCAATCTGCTTTCCGAGTTTCGTTGGAGTAGCCTGCTCAAGAGATCGATCGAAAACTAGGTCTACTACCGATCTAGAGCAGCCTGCGAATGTCATCCAGCAAACGAACTCTATACAGTACACTTCACAGCTGTCACGTCAGATTCTTTGACTATACGGCGAACTTCGAATATTCTCCATCAGCGGCCTGTTTTCTTCTCAAAAATACTCTACGTCGCTCTTCCGTTTGCCCACGCCAAACACTATTGTATCAATCGTCTATCCAATAGCTTCCGCAGACCCACATTCTGAGCTTTATCAGAGGGCAAAACTCTTCACGCCTTCCGTCTCTTCGAACCGCTTACCAGGCTACCTATACCTCACTATTATCAACAACACCGTTTCCAAAATCTGGATTTCACGATATCAATGAGCTCACCAACCAGTAGTACGACCTAGTCAAAATGTGACGATTCATGGCCCTGTGCGCTTCTATTCGATAACCGGTTATCAGTCCAGGCAACCCTGTTCCCCAGCAAAATCTCTTTACGGTCTTCCATCTTGTGGTTTTTAGCAATTGTCCTCTATCACGGCCTCGACCCGCTCTCGACTAGCTCCAACCATACACCCTCCTTTCTTGTTACGATTTATTTCATCGCTGTCTCCATGTAGACGAGCTTCGCACACTCACCTAAACTACACTACAACGTTTGCGTTTCTCCTGACACAGCCTTAACAATCTGCTGAATGCGGTGATCCGCAGAAAGGTCCACAGACTGGTGTTAACCTGAATCCAGTTGTCCTTATAGTCAGAAGCCAATTGGCGGACTTCTTTGAGCTGAGTTGCGGACCACATGCAAGTCTGACAATCGACTAAGACTGGTCCCGAAGAGACCTCCACTTCAACGCTCGACCTTTTCTCGCAACTGGCGATGATCAGATAGCCCCGTCTTTCTGATTCTCGCGCCTACCCGCAATTTAGCTGTGCAGAGTTTTGGTACCGTAGCCAAACAGCTTCTTGTCTAAGCACACCGTTTTCCCGTACAGAACGTTTGACACAACCACGCATTACCGGGCGCAGCCCTTTATCCCACTTGCGGGCTTGGAGCCACTGGGATGTCATATTTGCCACGCGCCACATGCAATATGCGCTCGTTGGGCTCCCACCAACGTCCTAGGCGCATTCCACAACCTACACGACGACTCCTGGGCCACCTTCCAACTGTGACCGTCGAGAGGAGCTGAGCGTCAACAGTATGCCTACATGAGCTCTTGGACCATAGACTGAGCTTTTTCGATCAAACCCAACCACAGGATCCCAACTACGGTAGACTCAACGCGCCTTCTGAGTCAGCTTCTTATAGACCACGCAGTGATTAACCATGTTCATGCTGAGCGCAGCCATCCCGAGATTACTGAATACCTTAAGGGCTGCGACACCATCATGCAAATGAACTCTTTGTCACCGTTGGAGGGATACAAATTCCTCTTACGTGGCTACACGAGACCTGCCAGGTACGTTAGGTAGTTCACGTAAACCCAGCGCCTTTAGACTGACATTGATGCCAGGTACATTGACGGCATAGTGAAATCGAAATACTTTACACTCCCTACTGTTTACCTAAGATATCTTGTGCGGGAGGCCCTCTAACAGTGGGGCTTCCCGTATTGCGTATTAAACTAGGGGCGGTCTGCACAATCCGGCAAGCACTAAAGTATATCTTATGTACAAACACCACTAAACTCAACACCAACACTGAAGCTAACTATTGCTTATTTAGCATCACATGTGTCAAGCACAATATGAAGTTTCCACCCTGGACCACGTGGAGGTAAAGCAAATCCCAGGGCTGATTTTTTACCTAGGTTGACTCCTGCTTATCACACATTGCGTGAGGAATGAAGGTTACAATCGGGACTTACCTCCTACGCCTCTTAGGCGCCGGTTCTGGCACTGGCTCAGATCCTGGTTCATAAGTTGCTGCAAGTAAGTCGTCGAAGAGGGAGTTCCCAAAATCAGCGTTGCTCTCGGTGAGGCCGGCTGCTATGCGATTCCAGATAGCTGGATTAACGCCATAATTGTTGGTACTGTCTAGAGCAAGCAAACGGACACCATTAGCGGCCGTGGTCGCAGCCACATTCGCAGAGGAGCCGACGCTATGTGAAGCCGCCGAAGCAGTCGTTCCAGAGGGCTCTTGTCCAGAAGCAGCAGTCCTTTTGCCACGTCGACGTCGTCGACGTCGGCGAGGAGGGGGAGATGAAGCTTGGGGGGACGGGGGAGGGGGAGCTTCATTCGTTGTAGGAGGACTGGCTTCGGGCAAGGGCCTTATGTCCTGCGAGACGGAGGTGGCCTCACCCTCAGCTACACGCGGCTGTTGGTCTTGAGGCACAGCTGGGGCCTGCGGCTCGTTAGGGGTGGTGGCGGCGGCTTCTTCAGAATCATCAGCCCGCCAGAGGTTGGGATGTCCAGAGAGTGTGGACATTGTAGCCGTTATGCAGGCAGGCAGGCAGGTCGGGAAATGAGAACGGGTAGGTTTGGGGAAAGGTGGAACGAGGAAAACTGAATACTTAAGTGTGCGCTTGAATAACGCTATCGCTTAGCCTTTCACGGTGAGAATGAAGGCCGTTCTTCATGCGTCACAACACTTGGCGGCAAAGGAGTTGTATACAATCAATTCTTATTATTCACGCCTACTCTGTGCGCAGTCTATTTCAAGGTTCAATTGCCAGGAATTGAAAGTTAGTTTGGTTCTTGCAAAGGCCTCCAGAAGCTGATCTTAACATCGTCTGTTGCCTACATCAATCCAAGAGCTTAAAGCCATGTATAACCCTCTGATAGACTGATCTCGACACGAGGCCACATTTATGCCTAAACGATCTCGCCGATGTTCAGTCACAGACTAATCTTGTCCCGGCACCTGATGATTTTGAGCCTCATATTTGCCTTCTGGTTGAGGTAACATGTACGTTGACACCGAATAAGCCGTTACACGGCGTAATACAGATCTAATCATATCTGGCCGCAGTGGGGTGCCAGCTCTCAATTCAGCATGCTGCCATAATGGCGCCCCAAGGCTGACTCTCACATTCTGTGCACGCTGCTATTCTTGCTCCATCTTCTGAACGTCTTTCCGTAATAGTAAAACAGGATGCCAAACAAACACCAGACTAGAATAAGACTTGCGTTTGTCATAATTGGTGGGACGAATCTGTTGTCGCGTTAGCTTCGTCAAGCAAGTCAATGCATCAATTGACTTACCCATCCTCAATACTCCACGGCGTGATGAACTTTCCAAATCCATATCCCCACATGTTCTTGTTCACCGTGATTGCGACAAACAGGCTGCCCGCAACCGGTTTGTAAGAGTCTACCGCATACGTACTCACGATGCCTGGTAGTGCCGCAACCTGGATACCCGCGCATGTGTAACCAATGATAACAATGGCTTCCCACGGCCACTTCCTCTCGTACCCGAAAGCCACCACAATGTTACCAAGAAACATAATCACAACATACGGGATCATGGCAGGCAACCTCATCTCCGGTTCACGGACACCGCCGTTCTTCTTCGTCGCCTTTGCGGCAACCCAATCGCTTAATGGTCCGGATGTGATCAATCCGATCAGCGCGCCAATTATGATGGCAAAGTTCGTAAAACCAACAGTCGTGGGTTTGAAGCTGTACGGCTGGAGCGACAGGACTTGGGATTGCGTGAGGTTGATGGTGAGGAAGGAGGAGCAAGACCAGGATGCAACAAAGGCAGCAAACTCAACGACGGGGAATGCGAAGAGTTTCCATGGGATCCAGAGATCAAGCAGAATAGAGCGGAACGGGTGCGCATTCGGTTGGAAGATGCGCCATTGCCAGCGGGCAGGGGTTCCGACGCCAAGGTATGGGTCTCTAGCCGCAGTCTCGGTGAGCGTGAGGCTGTTAGCATTGGGTAAGTTGGAGGACACGGTAGTGACCTGTTGAATTCCGCCGTTTTCAGAAGAGGCAACGGTTTCTATATTAGTGGCATGCGTTTTCTCGTCGGGTGTATCGGGTGCGATGTGCTTCGAGGGGGCTGCCTTAGTGTCCTGGCGCTTGAAGCGCGTTTCTGGAAACATAAAAACAACCATCAGGAAGGAGGCGCCAAGAAGCCCGGTATTGAGCCACCAGAAGCTACGGAAGCCGAGGTCTTCTGTCATTACGCCCGAGATGATAGGTCCCACCATGAGAGAGCCCTGCAGAGCCGTTAATCTCTATACGAAGAAGTGGGAATTTGGAGACGGACCATGTATACTACCCAGTATAATGTGTTCCACTTCCCTCGATCGTGTAAAAAGAAGATATCAGCGATCACCTCAGGCATCATTGTCTCTGAGGGACCAGCACCGATGCCGTTGACAATGCATGCACCCATGAATGAGCCATATGAAGTAGCTTTGGCGCGCCAAATACTAGTGCCAAAGTTAATAAGTTGGCTGAGAAGAAGCACTGGTCGACGGCCAAAGGAAGTACTGATGGGAACCCTGGTGATGCGTCAGTTATAGCGTTTTCGATAATAGAAGGTCCGACTGACCAGATGAAGTTGCTGAATCCTAGCACCAAGATACACACGCCTGTGAACTGGATAGCACCAGCGAGGTCACACTGAAACGCTTCCATCAACGCAGGGAACATAGGCGCCAGTGCGAGTGGACCAAAACCCTGGGTGAAAACCATGAATGCCGTAGACGTGATACATCCGGTCTTCCACCAAATGCTCCAGTTTAATGGGTCGTGCGGGTCATCGGAGGGTTGAGGAACGAGAACCTCTCGATGAATGCCTTTCACGAAGTGGTGGCTCCCTATGTCCGTCATGATTTCGGTGCCAGGTACGATCTCGACATTGAGTTCTCGTTCGAGCTGACGCCGCTCCTGGGAGGTGTCAGTACAAGTGTGGTAGCCGTAAATGAAAGGAGACGCACATCTTCAGTGTATTCCTTAGAGGCCATTGTGGCAGCTCAAATATTTGTTGCCAGACCTGATGAATGCTCTGGTAATGATGTGGGTACAGCAGGTCCATGAGCAACTACTTGTACTTCGAGTCCGCACCAAGTCAGCAGTCGTCGAGAGCTGATTCGGACCTTTGTCCCGCACTTAAGCTTAGAGCGGAAACTTCCACGCTTTCGGATTAGGACCTGTGCTGCAAGTTCAGCCACAATGAATTGGTGTCGGAGCGATGGCGCCGTCCAATTGAAGCTGCTCAGCTGTCGGTGGTCTTATGATTATGGTCGGGCACTTTGGCGCCAGAAAGAGATTAACGAGCTTGGGTTTGAGGACTGGGCGATATCACCGTTCAAAACGTGTCGACCTGAAAAGTACATTCTGCCCAGCAGCCAAGTACGCTTCGAGGCGGTGACATGCGTGTAAAGCCGAGCATTTCCTTCCTACATCTAGCCTATCGCGGCTTGCGAAATTGAAATCATCTCCCTAACGGCCAGTACATACCCTAGTATACAGTTCTAGGTGCACGTCAACCCTGTCGTCACTGGACAGCGTCCTGTAAACGAATGATCGCCACCATGGTCTAGCAAGGCTCGTGAATGCGGGGTACACTGGCGGTTGCAAACACGGCAGATGATCCCCAGCTTCGGTAGTGTTTCATGTCTGCCGTTCAAGCTGCGGTGACGGTGTTTTGACTCGATGTAGGAGTTGAGGCGCACGGTGATGGTTCCAAGAGGCTAGAGCAACTGCCGGAACGCGCTAAGGCTCCTAGTGTATTGCGGGGAGACTCGGTGCCCTCACTCTACCAAAGACCAGAAATCTAGCCTGATGATGTTTGCGATTCGAGGCTCTCGTGCACGTGAGGTGGCTGTAAGATGTTGACGCACTGGAGGAATAGATGCAATGCTGCAACGTGCGTCGCCCCAATATTCGACCACCTTTCCACTCAATTTCGGAACTTAAATATGCGTCTCCGTCCGACTTAATGCTGCTTCCTTCGCTTCGGTGCATGCTTGACCAGGCCTTGGGGATCGATCCTACACACTCACTTCCTAGATGTGAAAGGGAACATTGTCGACCCTCCACATACTATACGCAGGAAGCTCACGATAGCTATTGAACCTGAACACGATCAATGTGGGCTATACAACGCGTCGATCGAGAACAGTCAAGGTCTTTACATCCAGTGCGCTAAAGGCTCAAGATGTGTATGTTTCTATTTGGCGAAGAAAATCTAAAACGTGCTCTCAACCATGTATTGCTGGGAAAGCTGAAGTGCTCTGAATAGCACTAGGTATCTTCAAACATAAAAAGTCTCCATGGCATCCGGTGCCTATGTCTCCCATGATGTCGTCTCCCAAGCGGCTCGATATGTCGTTACGTACATAAATTGTACATATTCCAATTGTGGCGTCACGTCCTCGCTACGAGATGCTGGCATTCGAAGTGCTGACCGTCCTCTTCCATCCTCCCCATGTCCAACCACCGCCCGCAGCACCTTCTTTCTTGATATCATGCACGGTACCAGGCGTTGGAGTTGGCGTTACTGCTGGACTTGCCGTAACACTTGTAGTGGGCTGAGTACTCATGGTCTTTTTGAGACCTTCAAACTTGGCCCTCGTCTCCTCAAGCTCCTGTCGCGCAACAGCTTCGGCAGTCTTTGCGTTCACAAGCTCAAGGAGTAGTTGCTCGTTATCAGTGGGCGTGTTGTTGTCGTTTGCAGAAATCGGCTGCATTGCGAGTGACGAAGACCGCTTTGTGAAAGTCATGGATGGTGGATGTTCGCGAGTCGACTTCTGTGACGCAGTCCGGCCAAGACGTAGCTCTCTCAAGCCTGTGACACTTTCAGACGTAGTACTCCTGCTCAGCGAAGGGGTTGTGTTAGGTGATGTGTCATCCGCGGAGATCCAGCTTGCTGCCGCAGAGGCCTTGCGTGCATTCTGTCGCAATTCGTTGATCGTCCTCTCCAGCCTCTGGTTCTGGTTATATGAGTCTGCGAGACGATTTCTTGTGTCTTTGAGCGCGTCTCGTGCAATCTGAAGTTCAGACTGACGTTCATCGAGCTCGCGAGACAGCGCCTGCGTACGTGATGTCTCCAAAGTCAACTGTTCCTTGGTTCGTGTCAAGTTATCGCGAAGTGACTGCTTCGTCTCAAACATGGAAGAAGTACGATGATGCGTTTGTGTGACTGGGAACTGAGATTCCAGCGTTTCCACTACATCAGCATCATCTCCTGATAGCTCCGGCGACGAGTCGCTGCTAGCCGGCACATCGGTAGCGGCCGTGATGGTAGTCCTTCGTCGTGATGCCTGAGATGATGGTGCAGATAATGATGATTCCTTCTTTCGAATTTTATCAACAATAGACCGCACGATCCGATGATCTTCCTTCCGATCCTCGCGCTGCTTCTGTAATGCAGCCTCAAGCTCGCTGTTCTGTCGCTGCAGCTGGCTCACGGACATAAGGAGCTGTTCGATCTGATAATGCAGGTCCCTATCTTTCGCTGAGATACTCATGGCAACGGACGCGTGTCCTGATTTAATTGACATAGTATCTGCACGAGAAGCTCGAGAAAGGTCAGTTAAAGCAGTACTTTGGGTCGCCGCTGATGTATCGGACTCGGCGGTGGAGTTCAATGTAGAAGCGAGGCTTTGTTTCGACGGTGTCCTTCTCAGGAAGCTGACAGGGCGTGAAGGCGCGGATAGGCCCGGGCTGAGAGACACGGACTTCGTAGACGAATTAGAAGGGCCCCACAAGCGGCCCAAAAACGACGTAGCGGATTTGTTAACTTGTTGCTTGGCGGATTCCTTCTCCTGCGCTTCCTTGTACTGCTGTTCTAATCCCTGCAACTTTTCTCGCGTGACATCGTTGGTAAACGAGACGAAATCGCTGACCAGGTCGTCCGCTGAGTGTGCGTTTCGCCCGTAAGGATCCCATAACTGGCGACCAAGTAGTAGTTGCATTACATCTTCCATCTCAGTCAACGAGAGCAACTTTGCTTCATTTCTCTTCATGAGAGCAAGAGCAACGCGCATGATGGTTTCGGAGGCGCCCTCCGCGAAGAGTACGTCGTAAATGCGGAACAGCATTGGTAAAGGACATGTGACTGCGAAGAAAGACAAGAACCACTGCGAGAGATACGCGGATTCAATCTGCATCTCCTCAAGATGCAGAGCAAGATCCGGCATGTGCTGGCTCAATAGTTTCTGGAACTGAAAAATGCGAAGATGCAGACCTGAGAGGTCAGGAAGGAAGCAAGAGCGGAGGTCGTAATCTTCCATGAGCCTGTTTAAAATCAGCATTTGCCAGCAGGTCCAGTGTGAGAAACTTGCCTGACAAGCACGCAAAAGGCCTCCTTGTCGCCCATCTGCATGAGGAGCGGACCAACCAGGAAACCTAGACCTTGACAGTACCCTATCTTGTTGTCATACAAGCTAAAGCACTTCAGCACACGGCCCAGCATCTTCTGACCTTCGCCCTCTGGGTCTTTGAACATCTCGACGCCGGGGAAACTTCGACCGAGGTCTTTGTTGATGATATTCTCGTAGGGACTCGACTCCCCACATAACACTTCATATTGGTCCTCAATCAACTTGTCGCGCGATCCAGAAGCACTCTGCCAGACCACACCTCGTAGCGGTGCAGGGATGCCTCCGCGAATCTTGTTCAGACAAAGCGTTGGTAATCGTTGCACTACTTGTGGGTAATCGCGGACAAGAGCTGCCCAAAACTCGAGCTCAGTCATGGGCGGGGGTGATGGTAGCTGAGAGAACCGAACATCTGATGCATCGTTTTGCACAAGGCGCTTGAGCTGCTGGAAGGATGGTGGGCGAGACTGGCTACGCGCTCGGGTAGTTTTGAAGTTTGGCTTCATGCCTGCCTTGGAGTCGGACATCAGGGCATCGTTTTCCTGCTCCAGGCGTGCAAGAAGCAAAGCCATGGCCTGCATGTGTTAGCAAGGCCAGCATGCCAGCAGTGCGTGGAACATACGTCATCCTGACCTGCATGGCTCTGCTGTGTTTCCTTCTTCTCCAGCTCTGCCCAGTCAACCTTTGCATCTCCTGAGCTGTCGCTCCCACCTCTCGAGCGGGTAGACCCGGCTGAATCTGCTGCGTCGACGTCGAAGATTGATACAGTAGGGCTGTTCGATGTTGGTGCGACAACACTGGCTTGACTCCCACGACGGCCGAATGCCTTGTGAATCTCGTCTGATCCCGGCCGTGATGATAACCTCCGCTCATCGACTACAATCTCTGGCCGTATCATAGACGTCCGCAGATCGTCGTCGTTCGTATCGGCCTCGGACAGTGGCACAGTCACCATCGAGTCGGTCGGCAGCGGCGTCGAGTCGATGTGGGTTCTGGGCGGCCGCGGCTCCTCGACAGTAGAATTCGTGACACTGTTGTCGACTTCCATGGTGGTGGCTATCGCCTCCGTCATTGCGTGGGTGTTATGGGGCCAGCATCCAGCCTCGAACTAGTTAATGTGCGCACGCGCCGGTGTCGAGAGTGTTTCGAATCGGTAGTTGCAGGTGGCAGTGAGTCTGACAGCAATGCGCAATGAAACGCGCTACGAGAAGCTCGCTACGCTTCAAGACGCAGCAGTAAAGAGCGACTACACGCAGCTGTAGAGACAGAAGAGGCGCTGAGTCGTCCACAACTGCGACATTCAGAAAGGAGCATCAGGAGGTCACCATTAGCTTAGCCTAGCTTCTCGCCCATTCGCAATTGAAGGGTCCACTCATAGTCTTGGCTGCATCGACAGGGGTGCCCATCCCACTAATTACTGCTCCGCACACCGACATCATCGAAGCGGGAGCAGTGGCTGGTTTGTGCGACGCGCTGCACTCGTGGTAAACACGTTGCTTTGCGACACCTGCTTGCATGCAGGGACGCGTGTGGCATGCGCGCACAAGGGCACAAGGGAGAGTAAACACACGCGCCGCCACAGACGCGACCTACAAAAAGTACGCCAATCACAGAAGGCGCGACCAGACGTTGGCTGCAGCGCGCTACGCGCTAGCCGCATGGCCGCCTCGTCGACCAGACCACACCATATACAGTCATCACGTTCCATCAAACAACTTTCCACATGAAGCCATATCAGTCAAAACTTATTTCGGGGGCTGTTCTCTCCGTATTATATCTATCTTTATCAGATTTCTGTGACGCGCTGACGCAGCCCTTTCCGGGGCATCTCGTAAATCACACGTCTGTAAATCTAGGTACCTTTCAAAATCATGTCCCGCTCGCGGCACGTTAAAGTCATAGTCCCTTGTCTTTGGTGATGGATTGTCATATTTCAAGCGTACTCATTACATATCGCAAGCCAGTCCTAGGGTACTGGAGCCTTTGTTCAAGGAGGTCGATTCGATGATTCGCTGGAAATGTGCACCCTGATTAACATGATCCGTGGTACCTGACTGAACCTCTATTGGACAGGTGATTTACTCGCAGACACAGTGCCACGATTCCATGAAATACTAAAACCAGCAACACACTGTGATATATTCACAATTCCGCTCCACTCATCCCTATAACTCCAGCAATTTCACAAAGGCATAAAAATCTACCACTCCTAACGTTACCTATTAGAATACCGTCTGCAAGATTCATTGCACAATCAGCCACTATGACCACCAAACAGCACACCCACCACAGCGATAATGCTACCACGAACTACGTCATTCTAGCATGCGTATTCTCCACCATGGGGGTGTTGTTCACCATCATGCTTCTTGCGCATCTCTTGAAGTGGCTTTTCTATAGACACGCCGAAGATCTCGAAGAGCGCGACCTTTACCACTCCTTTGAAGACACATGGGCTACATACAGCACCTTCACGCCGACTGCTCGTGACTCTCTTCTCCAAGATCCAGATGTAAGGAGGATGCTGAGACACGAACGGACTCGCAACGATATTTCTGGTGTTTACCAAATATCGGTGCGCAGACTTGACGAGGATGAGACCTCCCTCTCGAGCGACAGTTCGGTTTCAGGGGATGAAGGTACATACGAGTATGACAGAAGGGAAGAGACGGAGAATGAAGAATCAAGTGAGAGCGAGAGTGAGAGTAATGACAGTGATTAAGTCAACGACATGGATGCTGTAACACAGCAGCTCCGGGTTTGAAGAAGCCTATTTCACCGACAAGGACTACTGTATCGAGTGTAATGAAGGACGAGATTGGTGTGAGTTGGACAGTGTTTGTGGAAACGGTAAACAGAGATTCGTTGCATCTATATAAAACGTTCCCAACTGACATGTACAGTTTGATTGCCAGCTTCTAATGCATGCTGTCTGATGGAATTATCATTCCAGAAACGAAACGTATCTCGAAGATAGTCCTCTTGATTGTTTTGTCAGTTTTGGTACGCTGGACCTTACGGCTCTGCCTATATTGAGCTGACAGACATTTAGAACATGGTTTAAAACGTGTACATTCTTGTACTACCATCTCCACCGCTTAGATGGAAATACGTCGCGAGATCGCCGTCATGTCTGTCATCAACTTTGGCGTCTCTGCCGTTCTTGAGGCCTGCTTCCGTTTTTTAACCTCTCTTCAAACTCAATTTGTCAGCCGGTTTTCGTAAGTTCTTAGGAAACGAGTATTTTCGCAGCCATTGAGTACAGTTGGATATAGTCGCTATTAACTTACTATCGTTGAAGGCTTTGTGGACCAAGATTACTGCTTAACTGCTTCGAAATCATATTGTGATTATCAGAAAGGCTACTGATTGTTAAAGAGCTATGTAAAAGGAGCGGATTTATGCAGGACTCTATAGAACTTAGAGCAGGTGTCGTTGCTACCAAAGAGATCGTAGTAGAGGACGAGTCTCACTCGAAGTGAAGCTACGAGGACAGTAATTCTACTACGTGTGCGTGGTTCATGTGTCGTGTGGTCTCACGTAACGTTTGCTCATTTGTATTGTCTCACTTTCATTTCACCTTCACCTGAAACCCCACTTTAGCTACAAACCAGCGCGTCCCATCACGACTTCTCGATTGTTATATCGCTCACACAACCGCTACCTACACCATGAACGGCCTTTCGAGACGCAACTCTCGTGCTCACAGCATCGTTTCCGACGACACCAACTCCACACCGCGGCCGCCAACCGCTCCACCGCCGACGCGTCGCAGCGGCACGCGTGGCGTACGTGCAGTCTCAACAGCCACCGAAACTACACCGTTGGGCGAAGGGACGCAACAAAGTCACACCCCACCCCACTATTTCCTTGCGCCCACTGTTCCAAGCCCATTTTATGGCAGCCTAGAAGCAAGTCTAGACGCCATTTTGCAATGGGGCACACTGCACTCTGCCACGACGTCAGTGAAAGAAGAGCTCCTACGACCCGTGACCACATCAACGAACTGGCCCAGCCTACTGACGAACACTATCGGGGCTGCAAGCACATTGGGCCACCCGCTTGCCAGATTTTTGCTGGAAGAATTTGTGTTCTTGACCACGCGCATCTTACTCCCTGAGCAGATCGCCGAGAACAGATTGGCGATGGGCCGTCTGTACGACCGCAGGAAACAACTCGCCATCAGACTAGTGCTCAGGTACGATATGCTGCGAGAGTGGTCTATGGGCGACGGACCGGTAGGGAAGAGAGACGTGAGCATTCCGTCGGTGCCGCCTCCCACTACACTCCAGACCACTAAAAGTACAAATCCCCCCGACAGCCCGATGCGAGATACGGAAATGGAGGCAGGAAATCAAGGGTACAAGAGGAGACAACTGATGCCGAATATCTGGCCCACACTGATTGCTGCGCCACCGGGCGGGTTCTCGACAGCTGGCGTACGGGATAGGATGAAGCATTATGTTACGCCGTTTGACAACTGTCTGTTGCTGAGAGATGAAGAAGTGGCTGCATGGGATGACAAGTGGCTTGTAGTGAGGGCGAGTCAGATGGTATTGCAGTGGCAGTGGTTGAGGCAAAATAACGAGACGCTGGACGAGATGGAGACGGGCGGATGGGAGGAATTGGATGGGAGGGCTGAGGAGTGCGAGTGGATTGCCGAGAAAAAGGAATGATAACGGGGGCAGTGTAGGAAGGTAAAGGTCTTCCGAGTATGGCTCTGAAAACGGAAGGCGGGCTTCGTGTGAATCTTTTGATCTTCACCAAAGCGCATTCAACGAAGAACACATTCGGAAGTGTACTGTGGCAATCACTATTCTTCTTCGGTATCGTTTGGTGCCGATGGGAGTGGAGACGTGGATCCAAAAGATAGAAACGAGCTATCCATGCGACCCGCCTTTTGTGGTGGCTTACCTGACATAATCTCAAGCACCTCCAGCATACCAAGAAGTCTTCCTGAGCTTGCTTCCATAAGCTCGCGCGCCTGCTTCTCCTCCCCGGCATTACCTCTCTTGCCCCTGCCCGAGCCGTACGAAGAATGTCTGACCTGTATTCCAGCCTCCATAGCCTCCCGTAACGTATCTGTGGGCTCGAGTTTGTCATCTGCCATCATGAGCATGAAGAGCTGCTCAAGGATTAAAGAGACCTTGGCATTGGCTGCAAAGGTTTGGCTGCCTTTCAGAGACAACAGGATCGACTCAAAGTGCTCTTGCGTTGGTTCGACGCGAAAGTAGTCTGGTAATGTGCCGCTGACGAAGGGTAGCAACAAGTTCGCAAGGAACATGTATTTCAATGGGCCAGGCACTGTCAATGAGGTAAGGTAGACATTGAAAGTCATGGTAGGCAGATACCGGAAGTCTTCCACCACGTTGTCAAACCAATCGCCGAGAGTCGTGAATTGGTCCGGAAGCTTGGTCGCCACTTGTGCTAGCTGTACACTGTCAGTCCAAGGCCGGTCGGAAGGGGTCTCTCAGGCCCACCAATGCTAGAAAACGCTGTCGCAATGCTATTGCATCGCCGCCACCAAGTCGGTCGATAGCGTTGTGCAAATCCAGGCTGCCACTATTGATATCCGGAAGGTCAGACGGAGGTGTGTCCTCGAATTTGCGTTCAATAGCTCGTGTCACTCGCGTGGGTGCATCTCTCATGTCTTCGTCGCTGTCGTAATCTGCTACCTCGCCCGTCTCAAAATCCACGTTCTCAAGTTTCTGTCTTTTATTCACTCCTTCTTTCAGCTCCATAGTCTCGTTCTCCCAAATTTCAGGATAGTCTTTCAAAGTTTCGGCTGATGCTATGGCAAAGATTGCCTTGGCCATCCGCCGTCTCGTTGTTCGGGTTACTGGCTGTCCCTCACCGGCAACGTATTGCCATATAAGACTCTGTCGTAAAGCAGCTTCTTTCCCCACTTCATCGAACTGGCTTTGTTTGACGCAAACATCCCAGTCTGCCTCCATAAAGTCCAGCATAATCTTGAGCCACAACTTCCATCTCTCCCATCGCTTTTTGTATGCCACAGAGCAGTTGAACGCCCATCCAATGATGTGCCAGAAATCATCCGCTCTGTACCACAGACTCTTGTCGTTCGCGGTTTCACAGTAGAGGTGGTCGATGTCATCGATTTCATCAGGGGATAGACTTCTAGTCGCGTTCCTGTATCCACGCGGGCGTCGCCGTGTGCGCTCTGCCGGGAAAGTGAAAGCTTGTCGTACATGTTGGTAGGCCGGTGCTTCTATTTTATTCAGAAGGCATTGTAGATAGCGAAGCGCTGCATCAGCGCCTCTGCTGTTATCTGGAGAGAGTATCTTGAACTTGTGGGGGATCAAAGAGGCGGCGAGCGCGATCTGTGAGGGTGGAGGGAGGAAGCCGGTGTAAGGCTGCGCAGGTGTAGATATGGATGTACCGGCTGAAAGGAGGCTGTAAAGGAACTCGTACGCGTTCGCATCTGCAGCGGTCAGAGATTCGAATCTTATGTTGGACGAGAGTTGTACATTGGAGCCCTTCAATGAACGCTTTCGCGTGGTTTGCGAGCTCATACGGCGCCGGTTTGGTAGGGCACCGTTGCGCGAGCCGTGGCCGTGTTCCAACAGCTTCAAGCGCTGCTGACGGCGCGTCACTGCTGGATGTATGCGCGGATATCATGCGTTGCGCTGCAGGCACTGAGGCTGTCGTCATGGTGCAGGCAGCATGTTTGTGGAAAGCCGGTTGGTGTGGGGAAAATAGACGCGTCGCGCCTGCGCGTAGTCACGTTCGACTGACGCAACGCGGGCGCGGGCATACGATCGCATCTCGTGCGAGTCGGATATTTCTATTAAGTTCAAGCCCGAGGGAAGCTATGCATACAATACGATTCACGAGATTATGACTATCCTACTGCGAATAAGTACCGCAATCAAGCAGAAGAAAGCTCCTCTGCAGCAATCTACAAAAGAAAGTAATTACAAGCCTTAGCAGGTCTTTGTAATTTACATGTCCTGATTATACCATGCAGTAGGATTATCTTTGGCCACACAACGCCGTGTGACGTGTGAGACGATTCCTTGGATTTCTCGACAGTACAACAGCCTCGTCACGCCATGTATGTTTCTTACCAAGAGCAAGAAAAAGACTGGCAGGCAAGAAGCCAACAAAAATCGAGACCGACGCGGGCAGGATTCGAACCTGCGCGGCCGAAGCCATATGATATCTAGTTGATGAACTCGTTCGAGTCATACCCATTAACCACTCTGGCACCGCGTCTGATGTCTTTTGATTGGTTGATTTGAATTATATAAGGATTATAATCTTACTCTGCTCTTGAACATGTTTCCGAAGTCATCTTATACTCGCGGGACATACAGCGCGGCAACCAAGCAACTCTAGCAGTGTTCTATAAAAAGCACGCGATGTGCTGTTGGTGCTGCGGGGTCGCCACCTTTTAAGCAGGTTCTTGCCAATAAAACTTTAGCTGCTGGCGATCTAGAACAGAAAGTGCAATTTAGTTCCCTGGACAAATCAAAGCAAAAGAATATGAGCTCGACAAAGATGCACGTCGCACAGGCTGTTAAGGTCGTGCTCGACTTTGGCTCTCACGTTGCAGGAAAAGCGGCGGACAAGCAACCTTTAAGCTAACCAACTTCACACAGAGTTCGTAGCTATTATTATACCTAGAGCTAGAATTTAGTTAAGTATTACCTAAATTGTAGGCAAAAAAGCATTCTATAGAGTCTTCCTGCACTTTCCCTACTTTGCTGTTGCGTAGTGGCAGCACCGTCCGCCGTTTATTCTGCAACGTGAGAGTTTGGTTGTGATTTCAAACCTCGTAGCCCCACCGCCCTATCTCAACCCCACCTCCACGACGGATGACATTCTAAAAGAGCAAAAAAGCAAAAAGGAACATGGATTCCGGTACCGGGAATCGAACCCGGGTCTTTCCGGTACTTCAATCGAGGGATCGGTTGAAAGCGGAATATCCTAGCCTCTGGACTATACCGGAGATGGTACTGATGATGAAAATCAGCTGCCGTAGATCGTCTATAATTTACTCACTCAAAGTAACCGGTAAGGGCAAGCCGTGCAGTTGCTTTGCGAGCAGTTCCCTGTGTTCGGTGGGTGGTCTTGTAGAGTTATATTGAGAGCCTCAACCCTGACCCTACCATCACCCATTCTGGATCCACCATGGTTAGCGATTCTCCCATCACGATGTCAACAGAATGTATCCAAAGCTCGTGTTCATACAAAATACATTCAGGGCAGTATGCTTGTGAAGATATGTGAGCATCTGGATAGGTATGAAACGCCCTTCTGCACACCGCAATGGTATCGCTTATTAGCTCCAGACAACAAGTCGAATCAAACTTGAGCCCCATCGTCCCATCAAAGCCATACATAATACACATAGCGCGCAGCATCGTTCTTCACAAGAGCAGACGACGACGGTCAACAAGTCGCAATGGTGTTTTGTCTAACCCCAATCTAAAGCCTTCAGGCAGTGGTATCGCTCGCTAAATCGCATGCAAATAGCAAATCGTCAACGCAATCTTTACGTAGCGCACTACTCCTGCGCCCCCGCTTTCCCCTTTCCTTTCGTACTCCGCATCACCATCGCATCACCATCGTCCTCCTCCTCCTGCACGCTCTCGACGGTAGTACTCGTGGTCACACTCCGATCATCCTCAACGCTCCCCCTCCGCCCAAAGATCTTGCTGAGCCCACTCAATCCATTGTGACTCCGCGAGCCCAAGTCACTCCTGCTCAGACTGAACAGACTACCAGACGACGTGTTCCTCTTTACGCTGTCACTCGACTTGAGGAACGATAGCGATCCGCTCGACGCATTGCGCTTCAGGCCTTCGCCATCGTCTACTGAAGAAGCTAGCTGGCTCTCTCGTCGCGCTTTCCGTGGGTCTTCCGACTTGGCGTTCCAGGCGGCGTAGTAGTTGTCTGGGCTGACGGAGAGGGTCACAGGTGGAGAATTGGACGGCGAATTCTTGAGGGATTTCCAAGCGCTGCGAATGGTGGAGCGGTGGTCTGGAGGATGTCAGTGAATGCTTTCGACCTGTTCAAGAACGCAGGGTAACGTACGGATATTGCCAGCGCCGCCGCGGCCGTAGATGATGTAAGGGTCGGATTTGGGACTTGTTGATGAAGGCATTATTGTGAAGAATTGGCGAGTATGAATAGGTTCGTGTATAGCGTAGGATTGAGTGACGTAGATGTGTATCAATGTCGGATTTGGTTCAGGTGTAGTTTTGAGTTGTCCTAGGTTCTGCTGGTTGTAATTCGAGGTAAGAAGCACGGGTTTGAGCGATATTTCTTCAAACGGTACTTATGGGGTACCAAACCATGCACTATTCCCCAGATACGCAGCCCACACATAGTCCAGCGCGCCGACATCGTCACCCCAAGCGTCTTCCGCCTGGACCCCCCGAACACTCCCGCATGCGTCTATCATCTCCTACTCCCAGAGACTGGAACCAATCACAGCGCTCTGGGCGTAGAGGCTTGGACGAGCTTTCGTAAATTGCAGCGTCACATCACTGGCCGATCTCGTGCGAGCCACTGCGAAGTGCAATGCTTATCAGAGCTTGGAGTCGCCAGATCACGTGCTGTTGATTGTGACTGTTGCGATTTGTGTAACATGAACGACGGGCTGAGTCCGGCGAGGCGTGAATGGGTAATGTCAGGTGGCGGGGCGAATATGGGGTTGGTTTAGGTAAGGGTTAGCGTTGGAGTCGGGGAGATCGGCAAGCTTCGAGAAGGTTGATCGAAGGACGGAAGGAATGAAAAGAATCGAAACGGAAGCGACGTAGTTCTGTAGGCAAAATGTCTGGTCGCACATTGAACGTGAGGCGCGCATGTGCTTGCTTAAAAGTGCCTCACGCTCCTATCTTAAAAGGCTTGGTAGGAACCGAAAGTTATCGTAGGCATCATATTGCGCCTTGGTTGTAAGATAGTCGCTGGGCCGGCGGGCGTAGTATGACACGATTATTTGTGTAATTATCGAAGTCTAGCTCTTAGACTGCCAGAGTTTGACCTCACGTCCTATTTGCTCCGGTAGCGGCGCCACCCGTACGCTATACTTGAATCGTACCTTTACGACTGCTGAAGACAGGACCCTTCGACGGTTCATGACAGCTCATACAACACCGAAGCCCTTGGCATTCTGTATAGCCAATCCTAGCTTCCCCCTCATTTTCTCCTTATCCTTGTATTCAGGTAGATAAAGCTTGCCAAAGCACGTACTGCTGGTAGGCAACTGATCAGAATCGTTTCCCATGCGTACGATGTTGAACGTAAGACTTCTGTAGCCTGTGACCGGTACTCTATCACTTGCTGTAACAAACTCTAATAGATGTGTTGCATCCTGTGGAGAGTAGCCCTGTACAATATCCCAGAACATCTCCACTGTAGGGTGTGTTACATCGTAGTCTTCGTACGTTGTGCACGCACGCAGCTCCGAAATAGAGATTGTTTGTGTGCCTTCGACAAGTTTCTTAAGACTCTCAGGTGTAAAGAGCTCGAGACTGCGTGAGGAAAGACAAGTATGGAACCCCTTTTTGAACGCTTTGAGCTGAGGACGGATGGAGTGAAGGATAAGGTGTGTAACGTAATCCCTGACAAAGGTCCCGCGTGTTTCGTTAGTGACCAGAGGTACCTCGTCGGATGTCGGTCTTCTGCCGTTACGCTTCGTCATATCAACGTCAACCTTCTGGCCGTAGACCTCGTAGCTGAAAGCGTAGTCACGCATAAAGACATCAGCAACGTCACCGTCTTTCCAGTCGAGGAGTGTCTCAAAGGCTTTCGCAAGTTCGGGCCAGCCGTCACGAATGTAGTCGATGCTCGTATGGTCATCGAGAAATCTGAACCGCGAGTTGAGCATCAGGTTGTAGAATGCCAGCGGAAAGGTAACAGGCAAGGTGATACCATTGTAGATTGCAAGGCTGAACAGTACGCCTAGCATCTTGTACTTCCAAAGAGATTCAATGGATCCAGGCTGAAACCAGGTCATCTGAGTCTTCGAGTCGATCGTGAACATGCCTGATAATGTTAGATGTGCGCCTACAAGGAATAGCAATCTGCTTACCGTAATCCGGCGAGAAGGCCTCACCCAATACGACACGAAAAAACTCATATGTGACACCTCCATGGTCTAAGCCGACTTCACCCTCCTGTTGGCCGAGCTTGACCTTCAGAGGTTTGAGCATCATCTTTCTTTCTTGTCTCCAGAGCTGATCGAGCGTATCCTTGAGTGGTTGTTCTCGACTAACATCCAGAACCAGATAATCGTTCAATGTGATCTTAAGCCGATGCTTAATCATGTATAGATATGGCTCACGGAGGATCGTGTCCAGTTGGCGCAACATCTGCTGAGTGTGCTGAGTGTGATCGTACTGAGTCATCATGCTTGTGAGGTTAACGACACGGAAGAATCTGACGAGGTACTCTGTCGGATGCAGCTCTGGGTACTGCAAAACGTGTAATGTGTTGAGTTGCGGTTTCCAACGAAGGTATTTGATCGGCTCGTCGACAGCGTTCATGAGCTCGTGAAGGTAAGGAATCCTGAACATCCGAGACCATATATTGAGCTGATGCTGGTGCCCGTCTACTAACGTTAGTGCTGACTCGTGAGCAAGGAGAGATACGGGTACTTACGCAGCTCATGGAGCAACATTATGGCTGCTCCAACATTGGACCATTTGCTAATCTCGACGCTGCCGTCCCATTTCTTAGTAATGATTGTCTTGAGCCACTCAACGAGCGTAGCTGTGATCGTCCACCCAGGTTCCTTGTTTGTCAAATTGGCAGATTTCATCTTACGCTTGCTATCCAGCGCTACTCGCTCGACGACTATCAGATGATGTATCAGTATGTCTGATAAACTTTCTTCCGGCATAGCGTAGTCAGATCCTACTATGCCTGCTTCTTTGTGCACTGCTGCGTGTATATGGTCAAAGCTACTCCGAACACCGATGGCTCGTAGCAGGCGATCGGCAAGCATCACGGCCGGCTCATACTCCAAGGCGTCAATGATGTTGATATAAGGGTCGACAAACTCATCAGCATCAGCTGCTGCGCTAGGAATGATGATCCCCCAAGAACGTAAGCTACGCAATTGTGTCCAAGTACGCGGCCAGCCGACGGGCACTGAAGATGTCAGAGCGTGGATGCATATCATCACGATGTGGGCTGCCTCGTGGTTGTTGAGGTATCGCGGGCGGGCTGTAAGCTCAGGCTTGCCAGTGGGCCCAGCTGCCGAATGATCGCATTGAGTAGACTCGCCCTCTGTGGCAACCTGCGGTTGAAGTGTCGGCGGGCGAGTATAGAGAGCCTCCAAAGCAACAGACAGGCTGTCGAATATCAGAGCCCCACTACGTTGACTCCAGTCTCGAAAGGAGTGCGTAAGTCGTGCAGAGTCTAGGTGCGGCAGGGGCGAGGACTGAAAAGCTTCATTTGAATCATGAAACGACCGTAGCAGTGTCTCTGCATCACCCAAGGTATAGAACAAGGACCGATTGATGAACGCCTCAGCAGGTTGATACCAATCATGTGTGAAGTGGACGCTAGCAGTGCTGGTGCGTGAAGTTTGATCCTGCCGGCCATGTAATTCTTCCTTCCATTGGTCTAGTGTATGGCAGCTCAGGCTTGAAACACTTGGTATGACCTGTTTGTCGTTGCTGGACTTTGTGGCATTGTGTCGAACCGCTAATGCTGATGTAGCCTTGGGCTTCGCGATAGCTGGGGCAATCGGACCCCCAAGAGTGAACGACTTCCTGCCAGTCTTCGTTATCGACATCTTTGGGATTTCGAGTACACCGTCGAGTGCTACGTTGTTCGTGTGTTTCGTGGGGCCGCCTTGACTTGAGACAGTGGGCCGGTAGTAGGGCACTTTATGGACTTGTTGGCCATTGCTAAGCACATGAGGTTGGTCTCGTGGTGCATGTGCCTGACTCTGTGCCCGCAGATTCTGCTGTGAATGCTGGCGAGTTATAGCTGCTGTCCCATGCGCACGTGCTGTGACTGCAGTATCGTTTGCACCGCGTGTGTAATCTGGCCGTGCATCATCGTTCGAGGCGCGTAATGCGTTCAGTGCATGCAAAGGACTGGATATCGATTTCGAATATGAGTATATCACGGAGACACTATCGTAAAGGCTCTGCCCGATTGACTTCGTATCCTTTTTGGTCTGGTGTCGACTGTCGATCGTATGCGCCACTGCATTCTGTGTCCTGAGCCGTTTGACCTGCTGCGCATAGGTATCATCACCGGCTTCTCCGTTTCTAGCGTATGAGTCGATAGCACTTTCAATCTCGAAAGAGCTAGGTGAAACTTTGAGCTCATGAGGGCACAGTCCCCGGTGGGAGTTGCTCTGGCTGGCGAGGTAGTGGGCCAAAGCTCGCGCGGTGAGCTGCGTCGGGGGCCGGTATGGTCTGGAAGCACCGCGCTTGTTGCGCGAGAGACAGGTCGAGGTATCACAGTAGGCACTCTTGCAGCCGTAAAGTATCTGTGACAGGTAGCTGCAAGGCTGTTAGTATTGGTAATAAGTGCACGTTGACAGGTCCTGCGCAGAACGTACCGACGTACAAGGTTCTGAAACTTGCGCTGTCTTTCCAGCTGCGAGCATTCTAGGATCCGAGCCGGATCCTGCAGGTCGATCACGTTGCTGAGACGGCGCTCCGGTGCCTCTGATGGGCATCTCTGGCCGTCAGACCATGCATCAGACGGCGTCGGGCTGGAGTCGGGCAGCAGATGCAGTTCATCTCGAGCACGTCGAGGCCTCCCTTCCGGCGAGGTCATGTCATGGAGCGAACGTGGGCGTGATGTCTATATATATGCTGCCGCAAAGATGATGAGTACCGCATTGCGCAGCTAGGCGGACAGGGTAGGGCTGAGTGCATAGCTCCCGCACCTGCCACGCAACTGTGACGGGGAAGCGGCAGGGGTAGTGCTTGGCGAGCTCGAAAACGTCATTGGCGGCGCAACATTTTGGACGTTCAACGTTTCGCCGCGCGAGGGCTCTTTCGTGCGATTCCATGATTTTCGCCGTGGAAGGCCCTTCCACAATAAGAACTAGATAGCTTGCACTTGCTCCCTAATCGCAGCCCAACCGAGCCTCCAAGAACAGAAATTTGCCTCCTCGGCCAGTCACAGACGCCCCAAAACCATTCCGCACAACCCCCACTTGCCTAGTCAATTATTCTTCTATTTGCTCGCCGCGCCCACCGCCGGCGCTCACTCTGACACTTGCACATCCGCAATCCCACTGTACACTCCCACAAGCCAGCACCATGGCGTCCCAGCAGGTGCCCACCCAGGCCAACATCCAGTCCACCCACCCATTCACCTGCAACACATGTCAGGTCGCATTTCGCTCGGGCGAACTGCAGCGGGCGCACATGCAAACCGACTGGCACCGCTACAACCTCAAGCGCAGAGTCGCGTCTCTGCCTCCGCTCTCTTCTGAGATCTTCACCGAGAAGGTTCTCGCGAACAAAGCGTCTGCCGCTGCGTCTGCCGCAAAGGCCTCATTCGAGAAATCCTGCGCCGCCTGCCAGAAGACCTACTTCAGCGAGAATGCCTACGCAAACCACCTGAACAGCCAAAAGCACCGCACAAACCTCATGAAGGCGTCGAGGGGTGGCCAGAACGACGACGCGGTGTCGGTCAACGGCTCCGTCATGAGCTCTGCCTTCTCACTGGGCGAGTCGATGGCTGATTCTGAGGCTACCACTGTTGGTGACAAAGAGGTCGGAGATGTTGCAGCTAGCCTGGAAACCGCCAAACTAGAGGACAGTGCCACCGAACAGGCTTCTACCGAGGAGGCCTCTGCGGAAGACGATCGGAGCTCAGTCGCCACACCCAAGATTATCACTGACCCGTTGCAAGATTGTCTGTTCTGTAACTACAAGTCGCCAACAATGGCACTGAATTTGCATCACATGGGGCGCTACCACGGCATGTTTGTTCCCGAGAAGGACTTTCTGGCGAACGCGGAGGGTCTTTTGAAGTACCTGCACAGCAAGATCCACGAGCAGCATGCTTGCTTGAAATGCCACAAGGTTGTACACACAGCAACTGGTATACAGACACACATGCGCGACCGTGGTCATTGCATGATTGGCTTTGAGAGCGACGAGGAGCTCGTCGAGATTGGTGAATTTTACGACTTCAGCAGCACGTACAACGACCAGGCCGCCTTCAACGAGATGCAAGACGAGGCTGAGGCATCAGATGACTCTTCATCAACAACAGGAGGCGGTGTTAAACTTGGTGCTAGGCGTGAGGCCAAGACCACTACCGAGGATGACGCAGAGATGTCTAGCGGCGTGGAGGATGAGGGTTGGGAGACCGATAGCACAGTCTCAAGCGTCCCGACGGACGAGATTGGCGCTGTACCGATCGACCGCTCCCACCGCCACAAAGGTCTTCACAAATCGAGACATCACAATCACGCTGATCCTCGACCTCACCGAGCTGCAGATGGCTTCCACTCACACGCACATGCCACACCAACTGCCGTATACCATGATGAATACGAGCTGCACCTCCCCTCCGGCCGGACAGCAGGCCACAGGTCACTCAACAAGTACTACAGGCAGAACCTGCGCAACTATCCCGGCGTCGCCGAGCGCATGGAGAATGCACAGCGCCGTCTCACCGCACCTGAGAACGACGAAGACGGTGACGCAGAGATGGAGGACGGTGAGGAGCGCGGTCGTGGTGGCCGCGAGGTCGTCACTCGCGCCAATGGTGGTATGGGCATGATCGGGGTCAGCGACAGCAAGAAGAAGGAAGTTGCCGCGCTCGAGAAGAAGCAGCAGAAGCAGGCCGATCGCGCGAGGAATAGGTACCAGGCTGGTAACGAGAGGAGAGGAAATTTCCAGAAGCACTTCCGTGACCCACTGCTGCAGTAGTGGCATGGGCACTTTCTAAAGTTAGGTTTACGAGCACGTCTGGCGTTCTTGGCATGCGGTTCTAGAGTTTGGGGGGTAGATATGCATTGAACGAGACATGAGATCAAACTACCATTAAAGAACGAAATTAAATAATATCCTTACTGTCCGAACCTCGAACCCAGCAACAAGATTCCCAGCAATGGATTCTAGGCTAAGCTGGCTCTAACGTTGCAGGATAAAACTAAGGACGTGAGCCAAGTACTCCACCACAACAGCAAAGTAGGGTAAATATGTCAAAACCCCGTAGAACAATTTTTTGCTTATAACGTAGGTAGCTCTTAATCAGATTTTAGCTTCAAGTATTATAACAGCTACAAGGTCTGTGTTGAAGTTAGTCAGCTTGATACGTGAGAGGTTGGGACAATGTAGCGCTAGTCACACACCTCCAACTCTTGCCACCCATCAAACAAACCTCCAGCCGGCTACGAAACCATGGTATACCCTTTGCTAACTCAGGCACCGTTTCTTGCTGATGTTAAGCTAGGATTTGACGAGTGATAGCCACGGGTTCCCATATCTTCCAGCCGAGGTCCATCTGATCATTGCGCGATATTTACATAGCGACGATCTCCCCAAATACCGCTTGGTCAGCAGAGTGCTTGCAGATATCGGCAAACCAGAGCTCTTTAGAACAATCGTACTGCGGAGCACTGTCGCCAGTGTGTCGGCGCTCAAGCACATCGTGCAGAACAAGCAGCTGTCCAATCTTGTTCGAACTTTGATATGGGACATCAATACGTATAGAATTGGTACGAACGTGAGAGACTGGCATGAATGGACGAGATATTGCGAGTCTCGAGCAGAACAGGTCGATTCTGATCAGGTAGCCCTTTACATGGAGCTCGCTGCAAGTCGACAACATTGGGAGGCTTACCTGTCTCGCGTAGAAGATGAGAGAGCTGTTACTCGGGAAATACAGCTATTAACTCGCAGCAAATTGCGATTGCCAAACCTACAGGCAACTTATATTGTCAAAGGCGCTTATCAGCTTGACAACCGGCATGTGAGTCGATCACAGGAACAAGCCATGCAGCTTCCTGTGACTCGCCCACTCAATGAATGGCGAGGAGACACTTTAACCCACTCGTTTACATCGGCCTGCCTGTCTGTCAGCGATCCCGTTATCTCTAATGCGACTAAATGTCGGATCTTCGGATTCACACTACGAAAGTATAACGAGATCAATCTCGCTTCGCATGAGCAAGACGAGAAGCCCAGGGTGACCAGCTTAAAGATCAAATTCCGCGCCTCAGCTCACTACCTGTATCCGCCTCAGAAGTTTCAACTTCACGCGTTTTCCATGTATCTTATACGGCGTCGAAACCTCGAATCTCTACGCCTTGACCTTCACGACCGCGCCGATGATACCAGCTCAGCACAGACAGCAATTCAAGACGTCTTCGAGCCGACTACCGACTTCGATGTTCCCGAGGATAAAACACTCGCAATATGGCCGAAGCTTCGCAAACTATCCTTGAATCGCTTCGACTCCAGCCCGAGAGCGCTCGTATCTCTTGTGGCCAAACACAGCTCAACGCTACGAGACCTGAGACTTGAGGCTATATGGCTTGACGACAGAGGAGAGGAGGAAGAGTACCCGGTACATCAGACTTGGTTGGAGGTTTTCAGGAGCATCGGAACGATAACCAAACAGGATAAGGTTGTACTCTCGGGCACGTTTCGTAACACCAGCCACGAAGATGATGTCTGGAATTTCGACGATGAGACACTCCAAAGTGCTGTGGCTGATTGGATCTTTGATCTTGGCAAGGACTCATTTCAGGATAGCCACATGATCATTCGAGAGCCGTTGAAGTCACGTATGGCACTGCTGGAGTGAGGACCGAATACTGGGGAAGTAGCTGCGAGTGAAGTCTGAAGGGATCGGCCCGTCGTGTAGAGCTTCTTGAAGAGTACTGGGCTTGCTCGGCCTACTTTCAGCGCTGTAAGTTTGACTTCACCAGTATCTCAACCTGCGAATTAGTGTCAAATCATTGGCTCCGTATTATAGAGAATGGAGCTCATGACTGTCAATAATGCTTCAATATGGCTTTGAGTATTTCATACATACATACAACTGTACAAAGCGTCAACGTTCCGCCTGTCTAGATTTTCTTTTCCAACTCTTTTAGCCTCATCAGCCCAGCCCTCGCATTCGTCTGTCCCTCCTTAAAGCCCATAGACTTTGCCAAGCTAGCAGCCTCCTCGTACTTCTGCCTGGCTTCTTTGATCTTTTCCTCCATCTCGTAAAACTCCCCAAGGTTGTGCATTGCTACTACGCAGCCAAGGTCGCACTCTTCTGTCTTGTCAGACGTAGATATCGCAGCAGCGTGGGCAAGTGCTTTTGTGGCCCATTGCCGGGCTTGGTCGATGAGTACGGCGCGTGGCGGAGCATTCGTGACAGGAAAATCGGTGGGTTCGGAGGAGAGGGCGAGTGCGTCTTTCGTTGGGGGTGGGCTTTGTTGGCTAAGACAAACAGAGATATTGTTCACTAGGATTGTAAGCACTTGTACGCTGTATCCACGGGTAGAAGGGAGACTTACTTAAGACGATGCTGTGACATGATTTCGGTGGACACATTTCTAAAGCCTTGACAAACAATGGTGTAGCCAAATATCGGGGGCCAAACTCTTCGTAGTGGGAGCCAAGTGCTTCCAGCGCACCTCCGAGTTCCTCTTTGGTCAGGAAATCGCCCTCCCCTTGGTACAACCCATCCTTCTCGCGTCTTTGCGACTCGGCCAATGCAGCTTCCACAGCCTCCACAAGCCTCTTCCCACCGTTTTCCGGTTCGTTGACATACTTGATGTCATAAAGCTGGCCAAGTTTGATATTGATCTGCACCAGATTCTTCAAGACACGGCTCCTGTTTCCGTCGTTCCAGTGCTTATGCGAAAATTCGTCCATCCACTTCCGAGTGTCCGCCCTCATGATTTCGAGCACGTCTGTCGCCAAGCTGTAATACCCTGCATCTTCGAACAACGCAGCTATTGTGTATTTGACGCCCATGATCTCGTCGCTGAATGGATCCATGCCTAGCTCATCGGCTGTTTGCAGAGCCTGACGAAAGAACTTGTTGGCTTCGCGGATGTCGAGATATTTGCCGCGACTGTAAAAGAGCGCTTTGCGCAGCTTCTTTGCGACCGGTTCGGGGAAATTATGGTAGGGCTTCACGATGACATTCTTGTAGTACCACGGTAGATAGATCAGGCACATGCCGGACAGTACTGAGATCCTGCCGAGAGTTAGGTAGGTACGTACGGCCTTAACTACACTCTTACATGACGATAGCAAAGGGGAACATTACAGGACTCTTCCTATATTGCTCCTTGAAACTCATCGAAGAGCGATAGCGCCTGCCCAGTTGCAGTTGCAGAGGAGTGCATGATCGTGCAGGCACTCTCGTGGCTCTCAGTAGTGACGACTGTGCTTGACATTGACTCAAGGTGCTGATTCGCGGTGCAACGCGCGGAATGGTCCTGGAAAACATCGTGAGCCGGACGAAGGCGAATTGATGTGAACGGCAACGAACGGTGCTTGGAGCATCAAATGACGGGTGTGAACTTTTAGTGGCGTCGCGTACCTTCCGCGAATAGGGCTGAAAGCTTATCGATTACAGCACTCATGACGTAGCCAATCATCTCGCGTTCTCAGCTCGCCTCCCATGCTCTCGAGCTCTTTACTATGCTTTGAACAGACTTGTCATGTGTGGCAGATATTCGTTGGCCTTGGTAAGTAAATGCTACAATGTTTATATGGGTGTCAACTGAGTAGACGCAAAGCGGCCATCAGAGGTGCGCCAGCAGCTTGAGCAGTCGCAAATGCCTGTTGAAGAAGCCCCGAACGACGACGATGTACGCCAGTCATACAACTTTGCGCCTGGATACCACGGGCTCGTGTATCGGGCTGAGGTACGCGACCACAGTGTCCAACAAAACCAAAACAATGAGTACGCCGAGCCGTCCAAGGAGGGACGTGCGAAGGACATCATATACAAGATGCAGTCAATGCAATGGGGTAGGGACTGCAAGCTGAATTTGGTGTATGATCACTGATTAGATCCTCTAGGTCTTGTCCCATTCTGGACGAAGCGGAATCCTGACTATGGCTCCAAAATGAAGACAATCAACTGCCGGGATGACTCGCTTTTCGAAGACCGTGGCATGTGGACGACCATGAAGAAACAGAAGCGATGCATTATAGTCGCACAAGGCTTTTATGAGTGGCTCAAGAAGAATAATGGTAAGGAGAAGATACCGCACTTCACCAAGCGCAAAGATGGGCAGCTCATGTGCTTCGCTGGGCTTTGGGACCGTGTTCAGTTCGAAGGTAAGCACTTTCACAAACGTACTCTATGGAGCGAGCATCTCCAAGTGCTCGACCTCCATTTCACTTATACACGTCTTGTGCACTTACTGTGACCACAACTGATGAATTCGCTAGATAGCGAACAGCCACTGTACACTTACAGTATCATTACAACCGACTCAAACAAGCAGCTAAACTTCCTACACGACCGCATGCCAGTCATTCTCGACAATGGCTCTGATGCCGTACGGACATGGCTTGATCCCAATCGTACTGAGTGGAACCAGGACTTACAAGCCTTATTGAAGCCACACGATAGCGAGCTGGAATGTTTTCCTGTGAGTAAAGATGTGGGCAAAGTAGGGAACAACTCGCCATCGTTCATGATACCCGTTGATAGTGCTCAAAACAAAAGTAACATCGCCAACTTCTTCGGTAACCAACGAAAACTCGCCAAGAAGACCGATACAACAGCCATAGTCAAGACAGAACATGACCTCGAGAAGTCCACGATTCGGAATGAGCATGTTAAAAACGAACATGACGCCAATGAGACTCGTGACACTGTGAGCCACCTGGAAGGTACCGAAGACAATGCGCCACTACCCGTTCCACTCACATCCCCCTCACGAGGAGATGAGGTCAAATCAGGCATCAAACGAGAAGCGGAGAATGACGGTTCTGCTACGGAGGACGAGCCACATGCGAAGCGTAATAAAACGGCCTCATCTCAAAGTCATGCATCCCCTGTGAAGACACCTGCAAAGAAACAAGGGACGCGCAGCGCCACAAGTAACGGTAGTGCAGCAAAGGTACGAGCGAAGAGCGACGGAAATGCGAGGATCACGTCCTTCTTCAGCAATAAGTGAGGCAGCCCCAAGTACGCGCGTAACAACCACATCCTTGGGTCTGCCCAGCGCGGCGCTTTTTACGCGATGAGGAATATCGTTGCCCACAATGCGCATAAATATGTATGTTCTCTGATACGAACACAAGAGTTGTGCTCCTATCGCAGTATCCAAGAACGATTCGTTGAGCTCGGTTTTCGAGAAAGAGTAGCGCTCCCTCGTGGTACCGGCTACCGTTGTGAGCGGTGCAACATTGGAATCAACGAAATGGATCACGACATGTAATTTGATATGGATGTTGGAAAGGCCGAGGAGGGTCCTGGCATGAAGGGCGCTACCAGTAGCGCGACCCCACCAACGATGCGGAACCTCAGGAGCAAGACACGAGAACTCGACGTCAGCCCTGCGAAACACTTGTAGTGTGTCCGCTCCGGTCGGCCTGCAGCACTCAAGCATCTTCAATGCATATCATTGGCTTATAGTTCGATCCTCCTTGGCTTTGAAGTGACTAAACGACCACACGACTTACAGCATGCATTCATCAATGCAACGGTTCCCCTCCCGCTGAACACCGTTGCGTTCAGCGCATTTGTTGTCAGCTTCGCTCTTCTCCACCCTCGCGACAGGAAGGAATCGAGCAGTCATACTCAGTCTTTTCGACCGTGCGCATGCACAAACTGTGATACCTTGGCCGTGCGCACTGTACTTCATCACTGTTACTGACGACTCCTCTCATGTCATCTTTACCCTCTTCTGGGATGGCATCGTTCGCAGAGATTTTGGCGAAGAAGCCGAAAGTACAAACCCGCCAGGCATTGATGGTTATCGGTCTTCAGAACGATTTCATCACATCCGCTGGCCACTTGCCTGTAGATACCACCTCTGGCTTTCTCGATCGCATCCACTCTCTGATCCCTAGGTTGCGTGAACTCAACGGCAACATCATTTGGGTGCAAACACTATACGAAGCCGATCGTCTCGCAAACACATCGTCTACTGGCGAGGGAGACGCCCTTGTCATCGCCGGTCTCGTCGACGGAGAGGAAACTGGAAGCCAAGCAGGCGACGATGAATCAATCAAAGACCTCCCCGTTTCCATACCACAGGCGCAGTCGCGTTCGGCGAAACACAAACAACGCGCGTTAGACCTTTTCAAACGCGTCTCCTCCCGTCGCAAGGCACTACCAGTCGAAGAGGCAAAGATAATCATCGAGGAGGACGAGGAATTATTTCTCCTGAAGCGCACGAAAAGAGGCGCAGCATGCATGCCGGACACAATAGGCGTTCAATTCACGAAAGACATCGATGACAAGATTACGACGCCACGTGATGCTGTCATCAAGACAACGAACTACTCTGCATTCCTCGGTACGAATCTACTCCTGACACTGCGAGCAAGGCTCATTACGGAGATTTACGTGTGTGGATGTCTTAGTAATGTCTCTGTGCTTGCGACGGTCATCGACGGTGCGCGCCATGGTATCAAGATCAACGTGATTCAAGACGCTCTTGGCTTTCGCAAGCAGGCTCGACATGATCTCGCAATGAAGCGTATGGAAGACTTTTTCGATGCATATATGGTTACAACTGCAGATGTTCTTGCTAAGGAGCATTTTGAAGTTGTTGTGCCAGCGAAAGAGGATATGAAACACGATGCGGAGGTTACCAAGAGATCAAAGGACGAGCTTGAAGTGCTGGTTGGCAACTTGACTCTGCAAGAAAGATCGGACACCACGCCAACACCGTCGAATGGCGACCCGACGAAAATTGTCGACGATAAGCTCGTTCCGACCAAGACTTCGAACTCTGAAGCACCGGATATTGTCACTGCCAGACATGTAGACAGTGATGAGGAGTTTACAGCAGCGGCAGCGCAGTATCGGCGGACTAATGGTGGAGGGCAGCGACCAGCAGAGAACAATGAGACAAAGTTAGTTCAGAGCAAGACGCGTATGAGGAAGAAAAAAAAGAAAAGGGCTACAACAGAGACTTCGGTGGAGCCAAGTGTGTCCAACGGCAACTCGGAGGAAGCTATTTCTCATGGTCAGCTGCCTGCAATGATGCCTGACGAGAACAAATTGCAGCAAGACGAGGCACTGAGCGTACAAGCTTACAGCGGCATACTACACAAGAACGAGACCGAGTCACAACTACCCAATACGAACAGTCAAGAGGCGACCGTGTCAAGCAAAGATAGTTCGGTGGATAAGACAAGTCCAGCCTTGACCAATGCGCCAATCAGTGGGCCAGCTGCAGACTTGACGACCATTGAAGTAGATCCTTCACGAACCTCTCTTGCACCAGAACTTTCTTCCGCATCACCAACATCCAATGCCATATCCGCAGAGGTTGAAACACCCTTGCCAACACAGTCGCAGACTGTTACAACGACCAAAGTTTCCAAGCTGAAATCTCTTGCGAACCTCCCTGTTTTGGGCCCGGGTGATACTATCGCCGAAGGCGACTCTCGAATCGTGCACGATTTTATCCCGTCGGGTTATTACCATCCTTCCCATCCAGCACAGCCTTTTGCAGACACGATTCTTCAGCAGCTCTACAGTGAAGTGCGATGGCAGAAGATGCTCCATCGGCAAGGTGAGGTACCACGGCTAGTCTGTTGTCAGGGCGAATTTGGTGACGACGGGTCAAAGCCAATATACCGCCATCCGACAGATCAGACACTACCCCTGCTTCACTTCTCCTCGAAGGTGCAGTGGATCAGGAGGGCAGCCGAGAATCTTGTCGGACACACTCTCAACCACGTTCTCATACAGCTGTATAGAAGTGGAAATGATTACATCTCGGAGCATTCAGACAAAACGCTCGACATTGCCAAGGGCTCATCTATCGTAAACGTAAGCTTTGGCGCGCAAAGAACAATGCGCTTACGCACGAAGAAAGGCTCAATGACCAGGGCAAACGGCGATGAAGACTCTTCACGTGAAACCCAGCGTGTCGCAATGCCACACAATTCTATGTTTGTACTTGGCTTCAGGAGTAACGACCGATGGCTACACGGTATAATGGCGGATAAACGTATCGAAGCCGAACGCAGCGACGTCGAAACTGCGTATTCGGGAGCCCGCATCAGCTTGACCTTCCGACACATTGCGACCTTTCTCGACGCTAGAGAAACCGTCATCTGGGGCCAAGGTGCAACATCTAAGGACCAACGTGGCGCAGCTGACGTCGTTAATAACGACGAAGAAGAAGCCGAACGTATGATCAGAGCGTTCAGTCGCGAGAACCAGAGCAATGACTTCGATCGGGACAAATGGTACGGCGAAGGCTTCGATATCTTCCACCTGCACGAGGCGCCAGAGCAGCTTCCGATTCTTTTCGCCGGTAGCAATGCGCTTGAGACAAAGCAAGTCCAGCTCGCACTTTGGGAAAGCAAGATCAATCACAGAGTTCTCGAGGCACCAGATCTCGAGAATGGACTTGCCACGGAACAGAGGCTTGTTTTCCGCGACAATGATACTCACTTCACAGAGATCGAAGGTCTATCGTCAACATTGCATTACATCGACCGCTACCACTCCTTCTGTGCAGATAAACCTGTTACATCTGCAGCGTACGCACTATTGGCCATGTTTACACAGCGGCCAAACTTCTTACCTGAACGCATTGTGAGCCCATCATCTCCGAGGTTGGCAACGAACGACCTGGAATTCACTGCTTCACTGCACGTCTTGTCCGAGCAACTCAAGGACCACGGCGGCCCATTCATTGCCGGAAAGCGGTTCAGCATTGCAGACTGTGTTCTCTGGCCATTGCTAGACGAGTGTGTTGAGAACTGGGTGGACTGGGATGAGACGAGATGGCCAGATCTGATGGAGTACTACAAGCTGGCTTGGAAGAAAAAGGCCTGCTTGAAAAAGTTGAGGTACGAGTTACCTGTGGCAAAGGAGAAGGTTTAGTATTAAGAGCGAAGTCGCCGTGATTAGTCCTGCATAGCTAATTGATCAATGTATTCCTCTGAAGATTTGTCACACTCGCCTTATGTATACGATGCACGTCCCTGATGTGGAAGAATGGAGAGGCCAAGAGTATATTCAAGTGATCTGATTTCCTATGAGATCAGATGGACGAAACTAAATAAGAGTTACCAGAGTAAAGTACCTCCAGCTCCTGCGAGCGTCTCAGCCATGGGTTGCGTGCCCTCATCTCTCAGATTCGTGCCGTGGCTCTCACGTGCATGCTGCCGCCTGCAATGCCAAGATGCTTGTCGGCGTCCTGAAGCTCCGACTTCCTCAGATTCTCGAGCTGCCGAACATCTCCACCTCGAAGCTTCGCGACGCGCCGCACGCACCTCTGCATGCCAACGCACCACAACCATTCCCTCCATTCTGCTTCGTAAACTGCGATCGCGAAAATGCCGAAGTTCTTCTGCGACTATTGCGATGTGTACCTTACACACGACAGTATGAGCGTGCGCAAAGCGCACAACAGTGGTCGCAACCATCTGCGCAATGTTCAAGCCTACTACGAGCAGATTTCCAGCGACCAGACACAGCAGGTCATCAACAGTATCACGGATGCATACAGCGCGGAAGGCCAGGCAAATCCACTGTATGCTGCGAATCTAAGTGGAGGATTCCCAGGGGGACCAATGGCTCCGCCTATGGGAATGGGAGGGCCAATGGGCATGCCAATGCCCGGTGGATTTCCGCCGCCTGGTGAGTTCAATTATTGGGCTTCACGAGAACATGCGCTAACGAGAGGCAGGCATGCCACCACCGTTCATGCAGGGAGGACGAGGGGGCCGTAAGTCGTGCTGCGACACGTCCTACATATGGACTGACCTTTAACAGCACCCAACATGCCTCTGAATATGCCACCTTTCCCTCCGAACGGTATGCCACCAATGCCCGGCGGCATGCCTCCGTTCCCGCCGCCAAATATGGCTGGCGGACCCCCGAACATGGCTGGAGGGCCGATGAACATGGCTGGAGGACCACCAAACATGCCATTCCCTTTCCTCCCACCGAACTCAGCGGGTTCACCACCCGGGGGCATGCCATTTCCACCACCAGGCGGTATGGGAAACATGCCACCGCAGCGCTTTCCTCCTGGCCCACCTGGACGCTAGGCGTATCCTGATATGAACATGGGAGGAATGAACCTCACGATACCAACCGACTACTTCTCGAGTCAAAGATGCAAGCGCGAAGATACGGAGATACCTAGCATGCGAGAAGGTGAGGGCAGAGATTGGAGAAGGCCTACAGCTGCTACAGGGGCGAATGCAGCTGCATTGCCGTTGAGGTCGAGAATAGAGCCGGCAGCTCCAACAGGGTGGTTCTGAACGCTATCCTGGTGTACTGGTGCTTCATTCATAAGACTGTACTCATGGTGGTACAGCAGTGCGCACACCGCCAAGGTAGAGAGCGACATCTACACTAGATAATGCTATCCAGCCTACATACTGAAGAGCGCTTTTGCGTACGTTTCCACATCCGTCATGTCCATTCCTAGCTGATGATTCACTGTGTTCTCTTTCTTCCAAAATACCCCTTCACCCGCAAAAACGAGTCTGTACTTTTTGATGCCGTCCTCCGGGTCGTTTTCCAGCTCCTCCTGTAGATGTCTAACACCCCATGTCTCTCTTACAACCTCGTGCCCAGTCACACTTTCAACAATAGCCGCCAAGTCCTTGTATCTCACCGAGTCGCCTGCCACAAACAAAACTTTGTCTTCAGCATCAACATCGCCCACCAGAATCCTCCCGATGACCCTGCCAATATCCTTGACATCTGTAACAGTAATCCCGTGCTCCCAATCCCTCAGACACCTTACCCTCACCTTACCCGATCTCTCTTCTGAACGATCGACAATGCCCCAAAACGGCTCAAACAGAAAAGACATGAAGATCCCCGTACTCACGACCGTCCACTTGACACTGCTCTCCTCTGCCCTCTCCCGCAAGAGATCACGCACACGTTTCTGCTCGCCAAACAGCGGCATCAGCCCGTTGCCGTCAAGTGTAACGTCGTAGTCGACGCCCCACTGCCAGGGGAAGAACCATAATCTGCCATCACCTCTCTGCTTCCTCAGCGTCCCTGCTTCCAAGATTTCAGTAGCAAGCTTTGTCATCGCGCCCGGCGAGGATGCGAAGCCCGTGCAGCTGATCACGATGGGGTAGTAGCTGAATGTCTTGACTAGTTGAGCGGAAGGCGAGGTCAGGTCTATTTCTGCAAGCTCGATGTTGGAGGAGCAGAGATGCGTGGATTTTGAAGGCGACCGCACGCCCAGCGTAATATGGGTGTTGTGCAGTGAGGAGATGGATGAGAGAACGGCCAGACCTAGTTCGCCGGCGCCGAGAAGGAGAATCTGCGTTGGTTCTGTGGTTGTTGGAGATGTCATTTTGAGGGCTTTGGTAGACGTTTGAAATTGGATCAGCAGCGATAATGGCCCAAGGGCTTGTTTCGTGGGTAACTAGCTGATATATACTCTCTTCGTGGTCTGCAGGATATAGTATAAGCTGATCTTGCGGGAACCTGTCAGGCGTTCAGTTGCAAGCAATGGGTTGTTGTTGCGGAGTTAAGCTACGTATTGGCGGAGATAGGTGGAGTTGACGATGTGCAGATTGGACAGCACAACAGTGCAGATCTTGACCACCACAGTTCGGGATGGTGTAAGGCACGTAAATACTCAAGCATACTAATCTCTAATTTCTCGGCACAGCTTATAGTAGCGAGACACCGTTATTCTAGGTAAGTCCGAGGGCGGTTCGGTTGTGTAGATGTACTGCCTGCATAAATGCGACTTCACCCATAGACAAATCAGTAAAGTCAGAACTGCACAAGATGTAAGCTCGTCCACACTGACCCGCTAGATAGTATTCCAACACATATCTTGACTGATCCAGAATTACATAAATTCATTTTCAAGACGTGACGTTCCACAGCTGCAAACCGCTAATCCGGATTCGTGCGCTATTCGCTTACGCGGCCAATGAATCAGCCGAGCCTCTGCCCACAGCAAGAGCGACCCCGTCAATTCATTTTCTTGCTCGCGACTTACGACAACCATCACCGTCGACTTCCCTCTCAAGCCACATACCGCAATCATGGCCGAGCAGTTGGTTCTCCGTGGCACCCTTGAGGGCCACTCTGGCTGGGTTACATCCCTCGCTACCTCTCTCGAGAAGTGCGTTTAGAATTCGAACACCGCGATACATTGCGCGGCTGCATGCGACAGAATATGTACTAACAATGGCCAGCCCTAACATGCTCCTGTCCGGTTCCCGCGACAAGACCCTGATCATCTGGAACCTCACCCGCGACGAGACCTCGTACGGTTACCCCAAGAGGAGCCTCCACGGCCACTCCCACATCGTGTCCGACTGCGTACGTACATCCACAGCAGCGCGAGGCAGCAATCGGCGGTAGCAATGGCGGCAATAGCAGCAGCGCAGCTGGTAGAAGCAAGGCATAACTGGGCTGACACGCTCCACAGGTTATCTCCTCTGACGGTGCCTACGCTCTCTCCTCGTCCTGGGACAAGACTCTCCGCCTGTGGGAGCTCTCCACCGGTGCCACCACCCGCCGCTTTGTCGGCCACACCAACGACGTTCTGTCCGTGTCCTTCTCCGCCGACAACCGCCAGATCGTCTCCGGCTCGCGCGACCGCACCATCAAGCTCTGGAACACCCTCGGTGACTGCAAGTACACCATCACCGACAAGGGCCACACCGAGTGGGTCTCCTGCGTCAGGTTCTCGCCCAACCCCCAGAACCCCGTCATCGTCTCCGCTGGCTGGGACAAGCTCGTCAAGGTGCGTACAATTCCCTGCACATACACAATCTTGCGATTTCTTTTATGATGATTTTGGTAAAAAAGTATTTGCTACTTCAGAGCCGCCATCTACGGCTATGAGAACAACACTCACCTTTGTACTGAATTTACGAACCGCAACACGTTCAATTTCGAGTTTGCAGCTAGCAGCCGCTGACAAGATCACAGGTTTGGGAGCTCGCTTCATGCCGTATCCAGACCGACCACATCGGCCACACCGGCTACATCAACACCGTCACCATCTCCCCCGATGGCTCGCTCTGCGCCTCCGGTGGCAAGGACGGAACCACCATGCTCTGGGACCTGAACGAGTCCAAGCACCTCTACTCTCTCACCGCTGGTGACGAGATCCACGCCCTTGTCTTCTCGCCCAACCGCTACTGGCTGTGCGCTGCCACCTCCTCCAGCATCATCATCTTCGACCTTGAGAAGAAGTCCAAGGTTGACGAGCTGAAGCCCGAGTACATGGAGGTTGGCAAGAAGAGCAGGGAGCCCGAGTGTGTCTCCTTGGCCTGGAGCGCCGACGGCCAGACCCTCTTCGCTGGTTACACCGACAACAAGATCCGCTGCTGGGGTGTCATGTCGAGGGCATAAGTCCTTAGCGTTGAGTCGATGTAGTCGTATTGTACTGTGACAAGTACGAGGTAGTTGGCGGGCGCAAATGGGAAAATCACGATTCCACATGTCAATGAGATCTTCTGTAGCTTGTCATGGGATCTGAGTGATGCTCATGATAACGCAGGCGAAAGGCTTTGCAGAGACGGGTTTTGGGCATGGTCAATTCCTTTCCGGTATTAGCACTTCCAGGCGCTCAGAGGCAATGAAAATATCAAGTCCATCTTTCACGTGTCGCTGGATGAAGTGAGTGCAGTGCATGTGTATAGGGGTAGATCGAGTAGGGTGGTCTTGCATATGCCTCATACCATTGAGCGAAGCGGATTTTTGTTTTATTGTTGTCTATTTTCCAGCTCAACTGTCTTCCCCGCTTCTGCCCTGAGTTCCGCACCGGGAGCCTATAGCTTGGCAAACTTCACCTTTCGTTTCTGCATCCCGCTCAGCATTGCCTCTTTGACATCATTTGTCTGCAGCATGGCCGCGTTCCACACCGCGGTGTAGTTCAGTCCCTCGGCTACTGTCTTGTCGCGGCTGTAGTTCAAGATTTCTTTTGTGCCCAGCACGGCGATGGGGGACTTCGATCCGATGAGTGCAGCCAATTCAAGACCCTGTTGGAGTGATTAGCGCAATCTCAATTAAAGACGATAAAGTTACGGAGAGGTGTTGGTAAGGGGAAATCTGTAACACGTACCTCCTTGAGCGCAGCCTCCTTATCTTTAGCAACACGGCTCACAAGACCAACGCGCAGCGCCTCGTCTGCTCCAAAGATCCGCGCACTCAGAGCAACATCTTTAATCCAGCTCATGTTTCCAACAGCGTGGGGCAGGCGCGACAGCGTGCCGATATCAGCCGCGAGCCCAATATCGACCTCCTTCACGCTGAAGCGCGTGTCCGCCGTGCAAATGCGCACATCGCACGACAGACTCATGTCTAGCGCCAGCCCAAACGAGATGCCGTGCATGACGCAGATGACGGGCTTCTCGCACTTCTCGAGCGACGTGATGCAGTCCTGGAACTCGAGGATGTGGCGGCGCAGACCGTTGGCCTTGCGTGCGCTGTCGGTGGTCGGTGGGGCAAAGGTTGCGCCCTCCGAGGCGGCCTGCACGTCTAGCCCCGCTGTGAAGGCGCGGCCTGCGCCCGAGAAGACTACGGCGCGGACGTTGGGGTCCACGGAGAGTTTGTCGAAGAGGGCGGAGAGGTTGTGCCACATCCTGGGGGTGTCAGTGGGAGGTTGTCACGCATTATGGAGTGGCTGTAGGATGGCAGTCTGAGATGCAAAGGAAAGATGTTTCTGAGAAAGGTGCAGGGGCTGAGGCTGAGGAAAATATAACGATGAACGAGAAGACACGGAGACGATAGACTGGGGGAATACAGTAAAGGAAACACACTACACTACGTACACCTCCTTGAACGCATTCAACTTCTCCGGCCGGTTGATCTCGACATGTGCAACATATTCCGCCGGGAACGAGACGTTGAAAAACTCAAAATTGTATGTCTCTGCCATCTTCAAATGTTGAAGCGGTCCAGTGTTTCCTTGCTCTTTCAGGTTGTGATTGCTACTTAGCTCCTAGCTGTAGACTCTAGTCAAGGCGTCCGTATATTTGGTATGTACCGGTTTAGTGAGGATAGTAATTCTACTTGCTGGTGTCGATCAAGTGTTATGCGTCGACGCGGACGACATGCACGGGCGAGTCGCTCGGCGTTGGCGTCGCGTGGGGAAATGTGAGGGGCCGAGGTACGATCGAATATGGTTAGACTGCATTCACACTTGGACTTCGCGTTTTGACCTGACTTGTCTCATGACATTACTCATCAAGTGTCTACTGGAAGGTCTGCAAACAGGCAACTTTTACAGTATTTCCCATCGTTTCTGGTATACAGCGAAGGGCTCTCCCTCTATTCAACTGCCATCTTCAGACGCCGTAGCTCTCAGATTCCAATTTGTCAGATGTGATCCAGGTAGGATACCAGAGGAAGTACACTACCATGACAGCGAACATAAGAGTCGAGTCGAAGATGTACAGTGTCCACTCGTTCTTCAGGAGGTACCCGTCATTGCCCATCGCATACTCGGCGACACGAAAGATCGATCGCACCATGATCAACGCACTGACGATGTAGAGCATGCGCATGCTCTTCTGCCACGGCAGAGCTGAAGAGCGAGATTCCGGTGTAGGGTTGCGTTGAATCCTCTTCTGGAATACAACCGCAGTAGCTGCAAAGATTCCAAACATGATGATCTGGATCATGAGCCCACCAATGACCATGCTCTCGCCGGTTTTCTGGTTGTTGCCGGTCACCATCAGGCCAGCCGAGCCGCCCTGCACCAGAAAGGAAAGGACATCTCCAGCAACAAAGGTCTTGGTGAAACGACTCGGCTTGACCAGAGAGTAGCGATCGCCGTGGACTCCGCGAATGATGCGACTGAGGCACATGTAGATCGAGGCTGCGAAAAGGGCGGGACCGAGAAGGATGAAGACGTTCTGTATGGCATATGGCATGATCTTTCCGGTTTTATTGTGGGCTGATGCGCGCGTGCAGTAGCCGATGAACTGGACTGAGGCTGTCAGCAAGGCACGGTCGAGGGGATGTTTTGAGGCTTACAGAAACCACCGATTGCAAATGACACGCAAAACCACGTCTTGGTTTTATACATACGCCACGAAATCAGTGCGGTCATGGTGAGGAAGAGCAGGATGAAGATGACTGCCGCCGCGATTGAGGGAACGTAATTCCAAAGATAGTAGCCTCCTTTTAATGGTTCGAGGACGGCCATCTTGTAATAGTGCTTCTTCGAATGATGAGATATAAGAAAGTCTTGAGTCTCTGATCTTTAAGATGAGTAGAATATAAGGTAGTTATAGCTTTCTACTGTACTCAAGCACATATATACACAGGCGAAATTGAAAGTGTTGAGAGACTACATCAAGGCGCAGCACAGTGCAAATAGATAAGAATGCCTGTCAGCGAAATGCACCCTAAGATACGACGTATAACTACAGCTTACAGCCATCTGCATGAGGCTCTGAGATTGAGGTTGACGGGCAGATCACGCTAACCGAAAGAGGGCTGTACGAGTTAATACGAGTTAACACGACAGCCCCTCCTCGCCAATCAAATGCATGCGTATGCACTGACTTTCCCACTCCCTCCATCAATAGCATCACTAAATGTTCATATCCACGACCCGAAACAACCCTCAGCCACTCCAGAGACGCGTCGAGATGTAGCGCGCCTAGTAGCGTGTCGTATAAGCTATTGCGAACGCCTGCCATCTTCCTTGACCTTACATCGCCTACTTCGTTATCGTTATACGCATACGACGACATGGCTCAGCGTCGGACACACAGAAAATCGAAGCTCGGCTGCCAGAACTGTAAGCGGCGACACATCAAGGTATGCAGCCCCTGTCTTGGCCTCCTCGCGTGGCAAGGTTTTTTCTTAGGGACAGACTGAGTGCAGCAGCCGGACGCAGCTGACAACTCTGAATCGTCTTGCTGACCGTATGGAAACTTAGTGCGATGAAGGACAGCCTACTTGTTCCAATTGCACGAAGATCGAACGACAGTGCGTATATGTGGCGTCACGTCCTCGTAGAGTTCAGTCAGGGTCGCCTCACCCTTCGACTGTGGATGTCGGGATCCACTCCGCGACAGGGTCACCTTCCTCAACGCTGCTACATCCGCTGACTGCGAGGATATCGACTCCATCTTCAGTTTCAGCATCGCCTGTGTTTACACCGGCTACATCAACACAGAATGACTACTACCGTTTGGATTCCAACGTACGCCATATGGAGTTGCTGAGCAACTTCATTCTTGACGTCGCACCATCCCTAGCCCCAGATAGCAACTTCGGCATCGATCTAATGCGTAGTATGATGCCCGTCATTCTGTCAAAACAGTTCCTGTTGTTCCAGGTTCTCGCGCTCTCAGCTCTGCATCTCAGCTGCGTGCGACCCGGACAATTGCAAACCGACAGATACCGCGCAGAGGCAACGACTTTGCAGATTGAAGCCTTGACATTATTCGACGACCACCTCGGAAGCGTTACCGTCGATAATTGCGAGGCCATGTTCTTGTTTGCAAGCCTGCTCGGCCCGCATGCGCTTGGCGAGGCAGTCATGAGTTCCGGGGACGACGCAGAAGGGTTCCTGGACCGCTTCATCACGTATATGAATCTGCACCGCGGTGTCCAGACGGTTACGTCTCAAGCCTGGCCCATGTTGCTGGAATCGAACATGTCTACCACCTTGCAACACTCCTTCGATCATCTAAAACTCGCCGAGGCGCACGAACCCGAGCAAGCGGTGTTTGTGGCGAGCGAACTGAGTCGCCTGCTGGATAGTAGTGATATGAGTACGGAGAGCAATGAGGCGTGCCGCCACGCGGTGTCTAAACTCAAGCTGATCTACCAGTCTGACGCCATACGGGAGAAGTGGGCGGAGTCCGCGGGTCTGATATGGGCCTGGCCGATTCTTCTGTCCGGCGTTTACACGGATCTGCTGCAGAAGCGCCAGCCGGAGGCACTGATTATTCTTTGCTACTTCGCGGTACTCTTGCATCGGCGCAGTAGTCTGTGGTTTGTGGGTGGTGCAGGCCGCATGCTGATCGAGTCCGTTACGCGGTCGCTGGGATCGTACTGGAGACACTGGCTGGACTGGCCGAATGAAGCCATTGCAAACAGTTCTACGTCCTTTGAGATTTGAGCATCGGGCTGTGGTTAGAAGATCGTCGCGTGCCTGCGAGTTTGACTAGGTCCTGCCTATCCACGGTAAAGTCCCGCAACGACCAAATACGACGCACTCCCGGACACCGGCCGGCAACGCCATGCTACTGCACTTTCTACAAGCACAGATACAGGATCGTTTCAAAAGCGGACAGTGTTGTATGCGCATACTCTAGGCCGTATCTGCAGCTAACGCCACTGGCGAGCAACTCCCATCCCTTGTGCTGCTCCAGGCCGAAATCACCGACCGTGCTACCAACATGGTGCACAATGTCTCTGGAGCTGTGACAGGACAGTTGTACTACACCCACCTCTCGTGCGCAGTTCGTATAGTGGAGTTCTATGAGATTACAACCACCGCATGTCCCGGACACGACACCATCATCTTAGAGATGTCCACTGAGAAGTGGAACGGTAGTCTGCAGGCCATAGTAGCGGTGGCGGTGTGGAGGGTAGCGTAGATGTGGAGTGTCGTACCCTGCACAGAGTCGTGTGGTGCGGTGTAGGTGTGACTCACGAGTCACGACCGAAAATTTTCCTTCACACGTCCTTTGTCTTTGTTTGCAATGTCCACCGCGTCAACGCATCGCAACAGGACTGTTTTCAGAGAGACGAATCCATATTATCTCGTAATATAGATGGGTTAACGTTTTCCATCCTTCATCAACATTGAAACAAAGCTGAGTGGCGCAGCGGAAGCGCGCCGGGCTCATAACCCGGAGGACACTGGATCGAAACCAGTCTCAGCTATTCAATCTTTTTGCTTTTTATTTTTTTGATGCGTATGGTGTGGCGTGGATGAGGCAGGCGCTGTACTAGTCTCTCTACTCCCTCTTCACATGCTTTTGAAGGCAGCACAGTCCGTTCCCTCACTCGATGCTGTTCGAGACGCGGTCCACGCACGCCTTTACAAGGTTATGATGGACTGCACGTAGAGACACCGTTGTGTGGTTATTATGCCATGTGGTACATACTATACATACTATACAGACGCCATACTATCAGATGTCGTACTATACAACAACAGCAACGTTCACTGATGCGCTCAGCGCCTCCTGGGCGGCGGGGCCCAGGGCTTCGGCTGCCAGTCGTCGCCCGGGTTGCCGGCGGGCTGCTTCCAGGGCGAGTCCTCCTTGGGCGGCTTGTGGGTGCGCATGCGCTTCTTCGCTGTGAAGGGCGCTGGCTCGGTCTGTGCGGGCTCGGTCTGCGGTGCCTCAGCGCTGGGCGCGACGTCTGCCTCTTCTGCCCGTCGTGCGTTTGCCCCTCCTGCTTCCACCTCTCCTGCCTCCGGCCCTGCGGTGTTCAGCCCCTCGCCGGGCGGCGCAATGCCCGACTCGGGATCGCGCGACTCGAGCATCGGCAGCGGCTGCTGCTTCTCGGGGGCATCGAGGGCGCCCGGCTTCGCAGCCCACCTCGCGTCGGCGCGGGCGGCGAGCAGCTTGAGGGTGGCCTGGCGCTGGACGTCGGCGCGCTGCTCTCCCAGCGAGGGCGGCTCGAAGCGGGTGTGGCGCAACCACTGCATCCAGGCGGGCGACACATTGACGTCGCTGTAGTGGGTGCTGCGGTGGTACTTGGCGATGCGGCGGGTGCGCAGGGCGTGCAGGGCGTCCTTGAACTCCCAGAAGGTGTTGCCCTGGAGGTCGAAGCCTGCGAGCGCGGTTACGGCGTGCGGCGGCGGCGGGGACGGGCGCACTCACCCACGAGCCACTTCTTGCGCCACGGGAAGCGCAGCATCTTCCACTCGTACCAGGCGCGCAGAATGGCGCCGGGCGGGTTGGCCATGTCGGTGCTGGTGGAGCGGCGGTCGACTGTCAGCAATTTGGCGGCAATCTGCGGCGGGCGAGCAGTTGGCGCGGTCGAGCAGTTGGCGCGGTCGAGCAGTTGGCGCAGACGAGCAATTTGGCGGGCAGGCCGGATCCTGGCGCTGGATGACGTTGCGCTGTCGCCCGCCACACGCGGCAGGGGCTGGCAGCCCCCACTGCGGGCAGGGAGGCTCGCAGGAGACGGCAAAGACGACCCAGCGACGCCCGACCCAGCGAGCCCGCGACACACCGACAGCCACAGCCACAGCGACATACGTGACCCGCGACGACCGACACTGCGACGACCGCCAGCGAGACCGCGAGACCGCGAGACCGCGACACCCCGCCTACCCGCCTACCCGCCTACCCGCCTTTCCGCCTATCCGCCTATCCCACCATGGCGTCCGTCACCAGCCTCGACCAGGACATGAAGAGCCTGCGCCTGGGCCGCTACACCCCGCAGGCCGCCGCCGAGCTGCGCGCGTGGATCGAGGCCGCGCTGGGCGAGCCGCTGCCGGCCGGCGACCTGCTGGACGCGCTGAAGGACGGGACGGCGCTGTGCAGGTAGGCGACCCGCAGCCCTGAGCCCCGAGCCCTGCTGACCGGCAGGCTGGCCAACCTGGCGCTGCCCGCGCCCGTCCGCTTCAAGCGGTCGGCCATGCCGTTCATCCAGATGGAGAACATTGCCCACTTCCTCCGCGCCTGCGAGCTGCCGCCGCTCTCGCTGCCGTCGCACGACCGCTTCCTGACCGTCGACCTCTACGAGAGCAAAGACCCGGCCCAGGTCCTGCAGTGCCTGGCCGCCTTCTCGCGCGCCGCCCACCGCCTCAACCCCGCCGCCTTCGCTACAAGCATCGGCCCCAAGCGCGCCGCCGCGAGCCCGACCCCCCCCGCCCGCCCCGACTTCAGCCGCAGCGTCGGCTCGTCGACCTTCAACCCGCTGAAGCCGCCGCACGCCCGCCCGCCGCCGCTGAGCCCCGCCCGCACCGGCGGCAGCACCACCTCGCGCACCTCGACCGGCACCCCCGCCTCGCCGCCCGCCGGCGTCAGCAGCTGGAGCAAGAAGGCCGACCAGGGCGTGACCTCGCCGGCCTGGAACATCCACCAGTACGGCTACATGGGCGGCGCGAGCCAGGGCAACCAGGGCATCGCCTTTGGCGCCCGCCGCCAGATCACCACCGCCGGGCCCCACGTCCCCAATCTGGCCGAGAAAGAGCGCCAGCGCAAGGCCAAGGCCGACGAGGAGGAGCGTCTGCGCGTGGCCGCCGAGGAGGCAGAAACGCACCGTCGCGTTGAGCGTGAGGCTGAAGAGGAGCGCCAGCGCGCCGAGGAGGAGCGTCTGTGGGAGGAGGAGTCGCGCAAGCAGCGCGAGGCCAAGGAGCGCCGCCTCGACGAGCAGAAGCGCGGCTGGGAGGAGCAGGAGCGCCAGTGGAAGACGCAGGAAGAAGCACGCCAGAAGGAGGAGCGCGAAGCCCAGGACGCCGCTGAGAAGGAGGCTCGTCGCAAACGCGCCGGCAGCGACGCCCGTCTGCGCGGCCAGTTCCTCTCGCAGTACCAGGCCGAGCAGCGCAGCCGCCCGAGCAGCCAGGTCGACGACCACAGCGACCGCATTGTCGAGCTCGAGCGCCAACTCGAGGAGGCCAAGGAGCGCGAGCGCCAGTACCAGGCCGAGCGCGAGAACCGCAAGCAGCGCACCCGCTCCAAGTCGCGCAGCCGTCCGGAGCCCCCGCCGCGCGCACCCTCACCGCAGGAGAGCAACGTCTCGTGGGCCCAGGCCGACGACCGCGCCTACCTGCGCGACGCCTGGGAAGCCAACCAGCGCGAGCCTGCCCGCCCGCTCCCCGAAACCTTCTCCTCGTCCACCTCGTCCACCTCCTCGCGCCCGCTTCCCGACCCCGCCGCCTACATGAAAGCCTCGCAGCCTCCTCCCAGCAGAACCGACCGCTTCCTCTCCTCAAACCCGGCCCCCGTCCCCCTCAAACCCACCACCTTCACCCCGCAGGAGTCCACCAGCACCAACGAGCAGCGCGCCGAGGACGCCCGCCGCGCCGCCCGTCAGCAGCCCACCAAGGATGCCGGCTGGGCCAGCAAGTCGCTCCTCGAGCGCGAAATGGAGCGCGAGCGCGAGCGCCAGCGCGAGTGGGAAACCGCCCAGCGCGAGCTGGCCGATGCCGCCATCGACCCCGCGGCCGGGTCCAAGGAAGGGCAGAGCTGGGACGTTAATCAGTATGGGTATCTCGGCGGCGATTCGCAGAACAGGGGCGGTATTAGCTTTGGAGGCAAGAGGCAGATTCTGGGGCCGAGGCCGTTTGGGCCACGGTAGGTGTGCTTTTACTTTTATTAGAAGAGAAGGGACTGGGGGTGCAGTTGTTGTGGCGGTAGATTTCACAGAGAACGAGGTAGTTGTGGGAGGATATATCATTCAGGCATAGCGATAATACTACTTAGTTTCACCCACTGCGGACGGACGATGGTGTCGTGCGTTCCAGAACCAACATGCCTACAACCCACTCACCAGGACGACGGCGAGTCCTCACAGAGTCAGAATCTCTATATCCTTGGTCATGGTAAGAGCAGCGAAAAGAATTCAGACATACAATACTGCTAATTAATTCCAGCGTCATGTTCACATCAAGATGTAGCTGTCAAACGTAGCTAATATTTTGAGGCAGGCACCGTCCACAGCAATAGAAGGACTGCTACATGGCATCGCCACCACACAATCACAGAAGCACAACAGCAGCAAGAAAGAAAGGCATTTCACACACAACACAGCCGCTGAAATACAAAATAAAAGCAACACACGACGGAGAAGCAACAAGAACACACCATCCCTGGCCGAGCACCCTCCCAACCCTCGCCAAGCATCCACACCCTCCACACTCAACCCCATTCACACTACCCGCCAGCCCGCCAAAACAGCAAAAAGAAAACCTGACATACAACAGCGGGGATTCCCCAGTGGTCACCCACCTGAGTACTAATCCGCCGGTACGTTGCTTAAATAGGGCTGAGCGAACGGGAAGCCTTGTTTTCAACGTCCTATGGTCGTATGTGGAAGATAAGGATTTGGAGGCGCTTATATTGCTGGCGGTGGTAGGTGCTGCTGAGTGCGTTTGCAGTGGTAAGGGTGAGAATGAAAAGGATGGGCTTCGAGGGCCTGGTAGCTGTGGCTCTTGGCAGGGCGGAGGTACGGGCTTGGAAAACCCGAAATGCTTGGTGTCTTGGCCTCATCTCAGCCTGTGGCTTTTCTGACATGTAGGTGTAGCTTGAGCCGGTCGTGAGTGGGTCGATGATGTCCTTCGGCATGCAGATGACAATCCCCTAGTATCACTCGGAGTTCAGCTCTACCGTCTTCGGCAGTGCGGTCTCCTGTATTCCTATGGCTCGAGGACGAGCACTGTGAATTTGAGGGCACATAATTCGAGGAACACATACTGCACCCAGACACGTCGGACGAGCCACTCAGCACTTTTGTGGGATCCAAACCATCTTCATCGCAGCCAATAAGCTGCAGAAATACGACTGGATGCCTCCGTTTAAGCGCACCTCTCAAACAGAAGACACCTTCTTTGCATCTCCTCAGATATCCATGGTCCCGAATTCCCCTGGTCTGATGGAACGAATAACTACCGTGGTACCCAGCCGCCAAGCCATACCACATTACCATGGTATCACTGCCGATGAATATTAGATGCATGCACGCACATGGCCTTCATCCAGCGCCAGCCTCGCTTTCAACATGTCCCGAAGACCGTTTGAAGCGCCTACGAAGGCTCGCTTTGCGGCATACTGCCTGCTCTCGCTGGAGTCGGTTGCAATCTTCCACTTTGCAACTTCTGATGACGCCTGCTATGCGATGCAGCTACTCTGGCTCGCCAGTCCCTCCATCGCGGTCACTGTTGTCTACATGATCATCAATATTGTCAACAAGCGCTCCCCGGACTCATGTCTACATCCAGCTTACGTTGCAACGCTCTCAGCGGTGCTCGTTCTCCTCGGCCAGCTCGCACTCTGGACACAAACTTATCTCACGGTCCCTCCCACCGACACCGAGAGCAGCACGGTCATCCAAGCATGTGCCATCCACTTCGCAATGTCATTCTATGTCCTCTCCGAGTGTGAGTTCTATCGCTTGTACTGGACCACGCACCGACATGGCCAACCGCTCACCCTCCGCGCACTGTGGGAGGCCTACTGCGCTGCTGATAAAGATCCGACTCTTGAACAAAGCAGGGACTGTCTCAGCTACCATTTCGGCATGCCGTATCTCGAGCTCCCACCACGCAACGGCTGGCTCTCGCGAGACACCTTGAGGAGGCACGTCGTCGATATGTTTGTTTTCGGCGCACCCTTTCTTACTGCTATGTCATGTCTTGGCTACCCTATCAAGCGCCTCGTGAATCCGGACCTCGATGGCGACACATTTCTGTTGAATTTTTCAATGGGGCGCGCTTTCTTCAGCTCGACAAATTGGTTTTCGTGGGTGCTGGGCGCAAAGCTCCAACGGCCTATACGGTTGCTGAACAGGATGCTGTTCTGGGCTGTCGTGGACTGCGTAGGGAAGGTCTGGAGGCGGCGGGGCGCCACAGCCCTACGTTGACAGCCACAGCTGCAGAACAGATGCGAAGAGAAGAGGTTTTCACATACATCAGCAGCTATGGCCTAGTATATCACTACTAGAGTTGAGCAGAGGTGCCGAGCTTCAGAGGCCGTGCGTGTCAAGAGTCAACTGCGTACCCAAAGCTCCACCATCCCGCAAAAAACGTCTCTGACAACAGAATATCGCCAGAAAGAATGATGCCCGAACAACAGTAGAGCACGCTACAACTGAAATACGATGCCACAAGTACGCATCACTGGATTCAATACCATCTATGGCATGATGGACTGCAGTCAATTTACCGTCGCCAGCGGCTAAGTCCAGTTTCAATGGCTCTCCACGGCCAGTTTTGCCCTTTAATGTAATGCAAAATCGTGCCATTGCTTTTCAACTGCTGCCGATAGCTGCCGATGTCTTATTTCAGTAAAGATCGTTCTCCAAGCTGGCTTTGACTTGGCTCGATGTCTTCAGTCTGTTAATTCTATCACGACTGTCCAGCGCCATCACCTACTCAACTCCGTCGGCGCTTAGACTTAGGCGGCTGCTTCCGAATCACAACATGGCCTCTTGAGACTATCTGCAGGATAGCCTGGCTAGTCGACTTTTAGGCAGTCAACACTCAAAGGACAACAATGATACCTGGAGTCAACAAGTAGAAGGACACATCACTCTGGCCTTGATTCCTCACTCTCATCCGCTATTTTATGTACCAGGCATTTCTAGTTCAACGTTCTCTTGCAGTCTCGCCCAGCCTTCTTGTCTTACACCCCGTCACAGTATCCCAAGATAGACACCTTCTATCTAAGTTAGCGTGGGAAATATTACGTGTCCATCCCGGTTGATCCAATTTCAGAACGGCATCATCCAAGCGCGAAGTCGTTTTCGTAGTCTATCCGGAGAAAGGCAATGTGCCCGCGCACTAGGGCATGCTAGTATCAGGCCAGTACGAGGTGGAGCAAGGAACGATGGCCCATGCTGATGGAGCCCCGTTTAAATGGTACATGCTGCTGTAACTTGCGCAGACTCTTTACAATATTACGCAGTTGTTTATATATTCCTTTCTTCGCCTGATTAGAGAGCAACTCCTATTAGCTCTCTAAAGCTAGCCCCGCAATAAGCTCCATGTAGATAAAGATCCCGCCTTTATCTTCACACCACCCGTACACCTCAGGAACAAGAACCTTAACTAGTAAAAGTCGCCGGGGAGCTCGGAGGGAGTGTTCTTCAGACACAGTGATGTCTTCCCCATACTTCACGACAATATTGAGTGTATTAAAGTTCGTTGTACAGCCCAGTATTTTTCGAAGTAGTAGATTCGCTCGGATCTCTGCAGGTGACGGAAGTAAATAGGCTGATTTGTTGTACTTAGAATAATCTATGCGTTCGAAGTCAGGAGCCTGCTCGGGAGAAAGGATGCTGGAAAGGAGATAGCGGTTTGCTGTATCGTCCAGAGCCATTTTGGCAGAGGACTGAATACGTGCTAGAGCAGTTGATAAGAACGTGAGCCGTAAGGCTAAAATAAGGCCTTAATATTGTAATCTGTATCTTCAGTCTAGAAAGTCGCTTAGGGTTAGGTGGGGTCAGAGTACGTCACATAATGTACCCAACCCCCCCCTACCTAGCCCCTACCTAGCCCCTACCCAACCCCTACCCTACGGTAGGGGGTACCCATTCACCAGCATAGGTTGCACAGGTAGTGCTAGTGTTATGGTAGCTGCACGTAATACACGTGTAGACAACTGTGTAGCCTGTAGGTGCAGTTGCAGACTTCTAGTACCATTTACCGGTCCCGCCAACTTAGCCTTCCCACGGGTGCTCTTTGGGGCCAACCCGTTCTCTGTGACTTTGGAGAAGCGCGGATAGGATATTCCCACTCTAGCTTGATTCAGCCTGAGCTATACTGTGCACCAGAGGTACTTTTTGAGATAGAGTGGGGCTCTAAGGCGGACATTTGGAGTGTCGCCACGTTGGTAAGTGTTCAATCCTATTGCAAGGAAGCCTCAATGACTTACTCTTGATTAGGTATGGGACTTGTTTGAAAATCAGCATCTATTCAACGCCTGTGACAACGAGGGCAAATCATCAGGGACACATCATGTTTCTGAAATGGTTGCATACCTTAGAATGCCTCTGCTACAATACACGCAAAGCAACGATATAATAAAGAAGGTCTTTGACAAGCAAGGTAAGTTACTAAGATTGTCCCAACATGGACTCTGCTAAGTTTAATAGGACACTGGACAGGTGGTTCTAAGAGTATAACTGTTCCTAAGATCTTACTCAAGGAAAGAATCTTAGTGCTTAAAGAGGAGGAAAAGGAATTGTTTCCTAATTTTATACGCTCAATGCTCAGATGGCGGCCGGAAGACAGGAAATCGGCGACTGAACTTCTGAAGCACCCATGGATGGCCGATGCGATGTAGTTACGATAGCAACCAAGCAACCCTTGCGGTACAAAGTCAGTGTAGAGGACTCTTGGTGTTAAGTGTATGTTTAGGATCGGCTTACAAAGAACATGTGCATCTTCACTATACCTCCGGGCTTGTTATATCATCGTCGATTGTTCTGACTGACTTTGGTATCCGCACATGATATTGTCGGTTTGGACCTCTCTCATTATGCTCCCGACTGCCGGCTAATTTTATCCGCGCAGGAACCCCTTTTATCCTTGAGCAGTACGTGTCCGGAGCTTAGATATCGGCGTCCTCGAGCAATAGCATGAGTGGGGCAGCTACACTAGCATGGATACCTCCGCCATGGAGCATGGAGAGATGCTGGCTTGGTATCCATAGAGACTCGAACTATTGCAGATATGTGAACATCTTTTTCATAAGAACAGGAATGCATGCCTAGTATTGTTCGAAGACCGTGCCAGTTCCGGTACCCCCGAATACATCGCACTCCTCTAGCTTTTACCCGCTTAAGCAGGCATCCCGTGCGTGCCCCCAGATGTACTCTTAAAAAAAATTAGGCTCAGCACCTCGCTTACTCGACCGTTCCTACGGTACACTCGTGCTTGATCCCCAGATTCACTTCGTCATGATCGACAATGATTTGCTTTTCGAGGAACTGTCTTGAACCGCTTGATTTACCTTTTGTGTTGTCTTTCCTCAATTTGCGTCGAAGCTACGCTGTAAGCAAGACTTTTCCAATGTGAGCACACCAGAGGCGCATGACCCGCCTGATGATGACTTCTTTGCCGCGCTGCAAAGTCTCCTATCAAAGCTGACCATGTAACCTTCTATGCAGTTGTTCGTATCAAGATGTAGGGAAATCCGTTCGGCTTGCGTTTTTAGCCACAGATTGTCAACGATTTCCAGCCTGCTGTACATGGGGCCCTTCCACTGGGTGAAGACTGGGTGAAGCCTGGGCGTGAGGGCGATGATCGTGCGCGTAGTAGCGAGCGTCTCTGGTCACTGTTGAGTGTCGGCTGTTCGTGCTTTCTGGTGCGAGCTCCACCAGAACTCGATCTTCATCCTGGTCTTGCTGGGCTGTCTCCCCATGGTCGTTGTCTGATGAATCATCGACTACGATTGTATCATCTTGACTATGACCATGGCCTTGAGTCATGACTTGTTCTTCTTTATGCGGTGATAACCTGAAGATCCTGACAAACGGCTGCGTACCTTTCCCGACTCAGACATCGTCGCCTTAGATAAGCCAGGATCACTTACACTTAGCGTGCTGCTGGTGGATAATTGGTTCTTTTGAGAGCCTTGGAGACATTTCTTGCACAACTGCTGTGTTGTCTGCGTGTGCTTCGTTAGAAGGCTCAGGTATCTTGGCTGCGACAGCCATATACCTAAGTTCTGCGAAGCTGATAGTCCTTGGGCTTGTTCGGCTTCTACTGACATGAAGGTGCGTAGATGGATTCAAGCAGGGAATGTTCAAATGTTCTTGGACTGTCGGGGGAGCTCGGGCAATCGGTCCCGAGCCAGCTGTATGTTTCGACGTACAGCTCGTGCTCTTCATGGCTGGCTCGCTATGGATCAGGCTTTATCTTGTACGGCATATTCAATCTCCACAGAGAGTGTAGGGAGAATCTGGAGGCGGCGGGACGCCACAGCGCTACGTCGACAGCCACAGCTGCAGAACAGATGCAAAAAGAATCAGGTTCCACCACCCCCCAAAAACGTCTCTAACAACAGAACACCGCTCTTTCTAAGCGCCGCCTAGGATTTCTTTCATTGGACCAGCTGCGCGTAAAAGCGTTAAGTGCTTCTTCTATGCTGCTTTGTTCTTATCATCATCCCACCACTCATCTGCTAGTATTTCTTTTGCTGTCGGCCGATCTCTGTAGTCGAGCTTCATGATCTTTAGAATGAAATCTCTATCTTTCTTGAGAACCTCTCTCTCTGTTATGAACGCAAACGGGGCCAGTTCATCATGCGGGATCTCCCCTATCAACCAAGCAATTCCTTGGCAAGTTTGTTCGCTAGCGACCTCTGTAATCGATGCAGGAAATGGTCCAAAGAAGCGGTACATCTCCGTAACCACGCCCAAGTAGTATTCTTCGTGGTCGCGAGGTACCTTCGGGCGAAATAGATTGAAGTCGCCGCCGTAAATTAGGCTTATTAGCTTGAAGTGGTGTTAGAAAATTCGGTAAAGGAAGATCTTAGGAACAGTGGATGCGTACTATAATTCCGAAGGACCAGATATATGCTGCGGTATTCCAAGGTATTTCCATAAGGAGTTCTGGAGCTGACCACATTGGCGTACCGACTTGTGTTCCTGAAGTGGCCCATTCTGAATCTGCAGGCACACATCCGCCTAGGTCGCCGAGCTGGATGTCGGTAAATCGATCGTCATCACTTTCTTGTAAGTTCGCGAAAACATTGTCGAGTTTGACGTCTTTGACCTTTGTCAGCTGAATAGTGAGGTGAGTGTACAATCATACCTGTGTGTACCAGGTTCTTATCATGAAGAACATGGAGCGCATTCAAAACGTTCCAACACACATGTTTAAGTTCCTTGCGATTCAGTCTCTTTTTGACAGTTTCAAGTAGAAGGTTGCTCTCAAGATATTTTAGAGCAATAGTTGTAGGGGCAGAGGGCTCTTCAATCTCATCGACTAGTGGCCGCAGGAAAGGTGTGCGATCCTGGAGTCGTTTGAGAACGTCTCGTTCGTTTTCTACCCTTTGGTGTCCTTCAACGCTCTTGATAACTACAGTTTCCTCCAAGAGATGGTTGCTGATGATAATTAGTCTACAACTTGTCGTTAGTATGATATTATAAATTAACAACTTACTTTGCAAACCAAACGGTGTCTTGGACCTGTTTCAGAATGGTGTAGCTTCCAGCCCTACCCTTGAGCATCTGACCTATCCGGAAGAGAGATGACATGGCGGAATGGAAGGGCTGACAAGTCTGACTGGAGATTCGAGAAGAAGAACTGGTGGATCATAGGAGAAGAGGGTGTGGTGCCAAGACACTAGTTGCCGCAGGGCTCAGTGTAACGCTCGCCTCAGAATGGCCGTCCAGAAGTATGAGGCAAGTTACTTACTTTTACTAAGACAGTGCGCAAAAGCATTCATTGACCGAAGTGCCGCTCGTAACAAAAACCGACATTGCTCAAACAATAAGAGAACGCCGAGTTTACCAGGGTTTTTGCCTTACAAATTAACCTAGTTCAGCGACGCCAATATCATCGGAGAACTGAAGAAATTGATCGCCAGGCCATTGCCACTAACCGGTCCTAAGAGTTAGAAGAGTTGCAAGAGCACGCATTTCTATCATAAGGCCTCCCAGAATGGTGAACTTCTTAAGGTCCCGTATGTTCAACGCTTTGAACGATTCAGGCAAACGGAGCTGGTGAACGATATCTACAAGAAGACTAAACACATGAGGAATGGTCCCAGATATCTGAAGCGAAAGCTGTAGATGTTGCGTATTTGGGTGCTCATTGAACCATACATGAAGAATTATAAAGGGGAATGGGTGATCAAGGGCTGTCACAATTGCGGCTACGCAGTAACATCTCCAGACTTGGGGGGTATCGGTCAAATTCAACTCACCACGACATCGCAAGCTACTATGTCCTGCGCGGAAGTTAGATAACCTATCATGTGCGCTCTCCCGGCAGCGCTTCAACCTCATATTCAATATCTTCTAATCTCTTTATGGCAAGTACACCCCTCCGAAGCCTGTTCGCACACCAATGTAGACCTCAGTATGTAAATTCAATGGCTCGAGGGTGCGCATGTAACCTGTCGAGCTGTTTCAATATGATTGCTCTGCTTCCACTGTTCTTCGCTGGGCGAGGCAGCTTAGTAATGGAATCGGGGGTTACACCTGGGCGCTTCATGGCACATTTATGGTTCACCAAGGCGACCACGCATATGATGAGAGATGGCTCCGGCGGGTCTGCTTAACCCGTCAGAACACCAGGCCGGCTTTATGAACTACCAGGGCCGCATAGAGGCTATTATGAATCGTGTCGATCTGCAACCGCTGGGCAGCGATCGCGAAAGGATGAGGGCGGCCTGTATACGACTACACATCCTACATCGATCTGAACGGTGAATTTCAGGTTAGTTATGCGAACCGATACACGGGTTTCTTCTAGCAGGACTGGCAGAAGCGCCACGAGATATGCCAAGGGGAGCGTGGCAGCCACTTCTGGCAGGAAGCCAGCGTCTACGCCCGGCACGATAAGGACTCCGAGTTCCCGAAGGAGGGTGCCGACGATGAAGACGCCGGAAACCAGCTGGCGCAGCCTTTTGAAGAGGAGGACGAGATTTATGGCGACGATGTTAGGGTTAGGCTTCGGGGATAAGAGAAGTGCAGGCTGCTGGCTGAGTCGAGTCGCAGGCCCCTGACTGAGTCGACCACATCCCGAGAATGGTAACTAGGCTGACGCACGCAGCTTCTGGGAACACGCAGCTGATCCACGCAGGCATCGTGTCGTAACGCAACACTAGCCTGATGTGGCTGTAGAGAAGAGAACAAACATTGTAACGTGGAGGTGAGTTCGAATTTTGACCATCTGTTGTGTATGAGTGAAGTGCACACCCCATTGAATGGTTCGTTAAATATTAGTGACACCACAACAGATCAGAGCTTCTGGTATGCAGTCAAAGCACGGCGCAGATTGGACGTGAGAATCATCATGTATTGGCTGAATCGATGCTGCAGTCGCTGTCAGGACTGTGCAAGGCGCGGGAACGCCATACGATGCATGACTGAGGTTCCGGCCGTGCGGGACAGATGGCCATAGCCTTCACCATTCCAACAACGCGGCCCTGCGGCGCATATAGGCACTCCCCAGCGTGGTTCATCGTGCCTGCGCTTGACTGCTCGTGGCGCAGCGTGGTTTTGTGCGAGAGAGTGCGTGTAGAGCAAGGTGTACTGCCCCTTCAACCCGCAGCCTCCTTCACCTTTGGCTCCGGGGCCTCGTCGATAAATGTCGGCGGTCCCATCTCCTCGGTCAAGAATCCAGGTACGCTCGACGACTCGCCAATACCCTCGAAGTCAACCTCATCCCCGAGCGCCTCGAGCTCGGCGTCCAGCTCGGACTCGTCAACGTCCTCCGGCACATCGTAGCTGCGACTTATCGCGTCCTGAATATCGTTTCCCATATCCATCAGATCAGCCATCTCGTCCTGCAGCTTCTCGATCTTATCGATGTTGACCTTGCCATACTGCTTGCGCAGCTCCTTGGTCGTGGTCTTCATGGCGTCGATGGTGGTCATGGTATTCTTGAGGTTGTCCTGCATCATGCCGGCCTGCTCCATGTTCCACGACTGCGCCTGCAGCTGGTCTCGCTGCCCTTCGTACATCTTGCGTTGCTGGAGCACCTTCAGCGCCTTTTGCTTGATGGCCGTCTTCCCCGGGCCGTCGCGCATCTTGGCGAGCTTCTGCTGATAGGCGGACAGCTCGGCGTTGAGCTTCGCAAGTTTGACATCGAGGCTCTCTATGCGTGTGTCGACCTGGCGAGGTTAATGTGGGGCGCGCATCGTGCGTTGTTGTGGTGGGCCTACGTTTGATATGGCACTGTTGAGGGTGGGCTTGGGCGCCGTGCTCTTTGCTCCGAACAGGCGGTTCATGGCGGATACGTGCGATTACGCGGGTTGTGTCAAATATGCAGAGTTGTGTCTGTCTAGTGGAGGCGTCGTGGATGTTTGGCGGGGTTGAAGCGTAAGGCAGTCGCGAACCACTGGTGGCTGGAGCTTCCTCGAAACGCGGCGACCAGCGTCATCGGTCACGTGGAAGCATCGCAAACCATCGACTCTAGTTCGACAGCACATGCGAACTGGAAGCCATGACTTGTAAATGATACAGCCTGCTGACCCATCTACGGGCCATCTGACCGTGCCCCTGAAACTACTGCATCATCTGGCAAATCCAGCCGCGCTGCTGCACCTCCCCGATCTGCGCCACGCTTGTGAACCGCTGGTCCCCACAACACCAACAAGCACGTCGTGCCGCCGGGAATGAAGGGTCCGCTCACCTCCACCCACTGTCTGTAATCTGTAACGAAGCTACGATACCGTCGTTTCCGTGCATGGACCGGTGTTCAGTCTGTGTTGTGCCTGGCTTTGCTCGTCTATTCCCTTCCCCCGCAGGTATGTGTCTGTCTGCGCTCGTGCGCCTGAGCTCCAGCCTTGAGCCCGACCACTCCACGCGCGTCCTGTCTGACGCAGTGCTGTCCGCTAACAGGCCCATTGTGCAGCCCCGCCGTCCCTCCCATGAGCCATCACCGCTCAGTGCAGTGCCCCGCTAAATCTCTTGCTGCGTTGGAGTCTCACTCCCTCGACTCGCTGCCCCGCCTTCGCTAGCACCACCACAACAGCACCATGTTCTGGCGCTTCGGCGGCTACGCGCAGCTGTCGTCGCTGGACAGCATCCTTGACAAGCCTGATGTCACCGTCGAGGAGCTGCTGGACGAGTCGGACCTGATACAGGAGTTGAAGCAGCAGAATTCAAAGCTCATCGAGTACCTACGCGACGAGAACGTCCTCGAGCGCCTGCTGCGCTATGTCACCGCTCCCAAGTCCTCCGAACTGGAGGGCGAGGTGACGTCCGGCGAAGCACTCGGCGAGGTTGGTAGTCCTAGCCGCCCGAGCTTCTTCGAAAAGGTCGCAGGACGCGCGCGCTCGACCTCGACGGCAAAGTCAGATGCCGGCGATGGAGAAGAGACCAAAGAGGAACGCCAGCGAATGAAGTACGCATATGTCTCTTGCGAGATCCTCTCGTCAGAAGTCTGGTCGATATCCGAGGCCGTGCTGGAGAACCAGGATTCGTTGAAACAGTTCTGGGCGTATATCAAGCAGTCTGCGCCACTCGACCCGGTGCAGGCTGGCTATTTCACCAAGGTCAATGAATCGCTGCTGGACCGTAAGATGGAGGAGATGCTGGAATTCTTCAAGTCTCTTGACAACGTTGTAACAGACATGCTCCAGCACGTCGACTGTCCGGTCATCATGGACCTGCTCCTCAAAATCATCAGTCTTGAGAAGAGCGAGGGCGGACAGGGTATTGTTGATGTAAGTTCGCCCTACGGCAGTCACCCCTGAGTCTGACAACCCAAGTGGTTACAACAGCAAGACCTCGTACCCCGGTTGATCGCGTTCCTCGGACCCGACCACTCTACGTCGACACAGACATCGGCCGGCGACTTCTTGAAAGCAATCATAACAATATCGGCCAACGCAACCACCCAGGATCAGTCGGTGATAGGGCCTAATGAGCTAACGCGTCAGCTCGTGTCTGAGGCTTGTCTCAAGCAGTTGATTGAGTATATGCTGCGTGGCGGCAACCCGTTGACGGTGGGCGTGGGAATAATTATCGAGGTCATCCGCAAGAACAACTCCGACTACGATTTGGAGAATCAGATTGGGCCCGTACCTAAGAACTCGGATCCCATCTACCTGGGCACACTGCTACGCCAGTTCGCAAACAACATCCCGCAGTTCATGGAACTGGTGCATAGCTCCAGCAGAGTTGTCGTTCAGAACGATGGGTCTACAGCGATGAAGAAGCGAGAGTTGAAGACGGCATTTGGAGAGAAGATCGAGCCATTGGGCTTTGACCGATTCAAGACTTGCGAACTCATGGCCGAGCTGCTGCATTGCAGTAACATGGCGCTTCTGAACGAGCGTGGAAGCGAGGCTGAAGTCAAGAGACGAGATGCTGAGCGCGAACGTCTGAAGGCTGAGGGCAAGTTAACGTCGGGCAACTCCGCCAACCTTGGCGACTTCTCCACCAGTGTCGACAGCCAAGGCTTCCACCACGCCCGCGCACCCTCTGTAGACTCGCCTGAAGAGATCAAACCACTGCAGGTGCAGAACAACTCAGAAGATGATTTCGAGAAGGTGACTGTGCCGGAGGTCGCAGTAGCCACAATCGAAGCCACGGAGAAGGAGCAGATTGGCGAGCCTTTGGAGCGCTCGCCCAAGACCGATCCAAAAGAGTCACCCGCCGAGAAGTCGGGCGAAGGTGATGGCGACTTCGTGGACGAGCCACTGACGCCCCCCAAGGACGCAGCGTCACCCGCTGCGACTACTCCTGCTAAAGCCGCGGACGATGCCGAATCACCAACTTCGGCAGGCTTGACGTCCAAGGTCGGAGGCCTCGACCTCGACAACGACACTGTCATGGGAGACAGGGAAGAGGCTGTCGTAGAGACAAAAGAGGAGGCCGAGCCAAAGCCAACTACCTCCCTTCTGACACAACAGCTAAACCAAACGTCAGAGGAACCCGAGCCACTCTCACCGCATGATGTTGATAAGCCTGCGCCGCTGTTTGCAGGTAAGAACCGCGAGAGCAATACAGAGGCTACCAAGGTCGATACCACCAAATTCACAGCAGCTGCGCCAGAAGATACCGCAGAGGCAACTCCCATTGACGACGCATCCAGCGTTCGTTCAGTGTTGTTTGGCGGCGGCGAGAACCAGGCTGATCAGTATGTGGTCGACATCGATGGCACACCTGTTGTCGGCGATCTCCTGAAGATGACTTTTGTTGAAAACAAGGTCGTACCGACAATTCTCGCAAGTCTTCAACTTTACGTGCCATTGCCCTTTCTAACCCAAACAGGACTTCTTCTTCCGCTTTCCATGGAACAATTTCCTCCACAATGTTGTGTACGACGTTGTGCAGCAAGTATTCAATGGCCAGATGGAGCATGGCTACAACCGATCGCTAGCAATTGACCTCTTCCAGACAGGTCGAATCACCGAACGTATCATCGAAGGTCAGCAAGCGAGCGACAAGGCTCAGCAAGAGACCCACATGAGACTGGGCTACATGGGTCACCTTACCCTGATTGCGGAAGAGGTACTCAAGTTCACAGAAAGGCATCCGACGGAGATACTTTCGCAGGCGGTTGTCGAGAAAGTCCACAGTGAGGAGTGGATATACTACGTCGAGCACGTTCTCTCAGACACCCGCGAGAGGGACAATGCAATCCTCGGTGGTGTACGACCCGATATGAGTGTGGGCCCCCGACAAGCCGTACTCAACGCCGTGAATGCCGCGTCTGGCTTTAGCGGAGACGGCGGTCTCTCCAATGCTGCCGCTGGCAATAACGGTGCTGTCGGGCTCGACAGCATGGACCTCGCTCAACAAGGCGACACCGGAGGTGGGGGATACACCTTCAGCGGTGGCTCCCTGCTCAGCGGTTTCACTAACTCGAGCGACGAAGAGGACGAAGACATGGAAGACGACGACGGCAACAGGGAACGACAGGGACCTGTTGACGACTCCGAACAAGTGGGTGAAGTCTCATTTGACGATGCTGATATGGACTACCGATAATTCCATCTCGTCCGAACCCTACCCGAGCCAACACCACGATCTTGTTTGCGCGCTTGGTGCGTTTCTTTTCTATTCCTGTCTATCTCACGCGCTATTGAGTATGAGCTACGAGGCATTTGCATGCCGGGTGTTGGGACATCTATCATTTTTGTACATACTACCCTGACCGGGTGTATGAATCCTGTAGCAATATCCGTCTCGCAGGCGTTTCCTTTGTGACATTCCTCAACGTCATCTTCAGTCTCTATCGTTCTTACGTCTCGCTTATCAGCTCGTCGTTACCTCATTGAGCATCGCTAACAGTATTGCCAAGGCCAAGATCCCCCCACCGCTACAGATACCACCTTCACGTGCGCGCCGACAATTTGCTCTCCGTCTTGCGCAACGTAAGGCCGAGCTTAAGGGGAAGACCACCGGTGATGGCGATGACGATGACCACAGCGAGAAGACTCAGGAACAGGAAGAGCGGGAAGGGCATCAGCGTTTCGCAAAAATGTTTGAGGATATTGAGAGCGACTCAGATGAAGGCAGTCTGGGGAGCATCGAGGATGAGATTGTTGGCAGACTTGACGTGGAGGGCCGCTCAAGCCCAGCAAAGGAGCGGAAGGCGGAACCGAGCGCCTCCCAGAAGAGAGATGACAGCGACAACGTGATTGTGGTTTAGACTTGTGTTAGCTTGGGTGGTGTATTGGTAGTGGCGCATAAACAAGAGATACCTCGGTAGGATACGATGACGGAAATGCGATACGAGTTACGTTCTTCAGTGGGCGTGGGTCGTTGAGTGATATATTGCGCAGTAAGTTCTCCATGCTGCACCTGAACAAATCTTAGGGTATAATGTGCCGTGGAAGCTACACATGAGCACACCCAAGAGCTTCCGCCCGCAGCACAACTCTTGTACTTACTTATAAGATAAGACCACGCCATCAACAACTAGCAGCAATGGAACTCGTACGGCTCTTTGTTACCTTCGCATGCCTGCAGTCAGGTTTTAGCATACCAATCTACGATGTCCTCGTACCACGTGGGGTCGAGGTCGCGTTGTCGGTTCTTTCACTTCAATCACAGGTTACCGCCACCAGTGCTACTCTGCCGCCTATTTCAAGACAACAATAGCCGATACACACGCTTGTCGACTTCCGCGACGTACCTTTACCTTACCAAAGTCTGCGCGCTTCCTCAACCTGCAGACTGACTGTTGATCGAACACACTCAACGACTAGAGAGTATCGATTCCCCGTCTGCCGCGACAAACCAAGATCCAGCTGCCGGCGCAAAGTCAACATGAGTGATGACCAGTCAGACAGTCTCTTTGTACCAGAAGATTCACCGCCAGTACCAGCCCCTACGATAACACCCTATGATGAAGATGTTACAGTATTGTCTCCACAAGCTTTCGAAGCCGACCGGTTCCACGCGAGTACAGGAGATGCTGGATCTGAAGAAGTCCATGACCCCTCGCAAGAGCCGTTGCCGGAGCATCCTCAATTCCAACTTGACGTCTCCACGCTTCACAGCGATGTCGATGCAGCACTACGAGATCTTTGGATTGCCTTGCAAGGCTTCGAAGACGACGACGCAGAGATGGCGAACCAGCGGGAAGTCATACAGAAAGGACGGGAGATAGGCACACCTAAGCCTTTGGTTGTCACAACAGTCGGCCCAGCAGGTGTCGGAAAAAGTTTCTTGTACAAGGCACTGTTCAACCGTCCAAGCATCACTAAGAGCTCCGCAGAAGGACGCTCCTGCACGCTCTATCCTACCAAAATAGTACTCCAGCCGGACGCTCACGATACAGCAACCAGCAGCAATGTTGATATCCTACTTTTTGACGCAGCTACATTGGCTACCATGACCGAGAATCACATCAAGCGGTACCACGACTTCCACTTCAGCCCGGATAGAGATTTAACAGATGACGACAGCCGTCGTTATGCGTCAACCGCGAAAGAGTTTTTTGAAGTCGCCTTCAACACAGAAGACAACGCTGAGGCAGCCATTGCTCTTGAATTGTTTCTGGTAGCAGAGATGATTGATAAGGGTGACCTACTCCGTAACTGTGTTGATGCTATTGAACAGCGCATTTCATCCTTGGGTGCCTTAAAGGACCGCACAATCTCCTATCTTCAGGTTGAGGATGACAACATCGATCAAATTCGGAATGTAGCAGACGGTTTGGCGCCGTTCGTCGACTTTTTTGTCATCAAGACAGGTACTGCTCTTTTGAGAGCAGGCTTGACTTTTATTGATCTACCAGGTAAGAACCACGGTCTGTACAAGGTACCAGTGCATTAATAACGCTGAAAGGTCTCCGTGATATCAATCAAGATCGTATCGCGAGAGCAAACGCCATTCGCAGAGACGTTGATGTCGAAATGATCATATGCGATCGACCTGAGCGTGGCTTGGAGGATGCCGACCTCGACGCACTGATCAGGCAGTCAATCCGAGCACATGGTTTCAACAATACTATTGTGGTATACAACAAGATCGATGTATGTGAAATCCTGGTGATGGCTTCTCCATGGATGCTAATTCAACAAAGACCATCTTTATGAGCGGTGTTCAAGACGCAAACGATCGCACGCGTGACTCCATGAGCGAGCCATATACCACTATCAGAGCTTTTAGAGCCGAAGCCGAGAGTATCGAGGATGCCGAGATCAGGCGGGCATATCTCATGTACCTGCAGGATCTGGCGTTGAATGCCATGATGAGCGAGCGAGCGGACAATTTGCGCAACCACATCGTCACGAAGTACGCAGCACTTGATCCTGATACACCCAACAATGTCGCTGTATTTGCTATATCTGCTGCGCAATATCTTGAATGGTTGGATGCAACTCGGCTACGCGCACCAGTCATGAGCGTGGCCAATACACGCGTCCCAGATTTGAAGCGGTATCTGCTCAGCCTGACCGGTACCCGCAACTACGAGCATCTATGGAACCACATCCATCTTGTCATGGCGGAGATTGCTGACAGTGGTACTCGAGTGTTGGAGAAATTTGAAGACGAGAACGGCTACTCGGAGTTTTGCGAGCAACTCGCCAAGGAACAGATTCCTATGCTGCATACGGACCTCACGCATCTAGCCAACACGGAGCTGCTCCCATCGCTTCGAGTCTGGCCTTACCAGCCAGACGCAGAGAAGCAGCTGAGTTTAGTCAGTGACGCCATTGCCGGGTGGCAGCAAACTGTCCATGGCCCAGTGCTTGTGGCTTCCTTCAGCAAAGGCTTGCGTGAGAATGGCCTCATCGCCAACAGCCGAGCACGCGCACTGATGGGCCTGCGCATCAACTGGAACCAGACGATACAGGAGAGTATGGATCCAGCCATCACAGCCTTCGTCCAAAATACCTCCATGCGATTCGCTTCCGGGTGGAAGCTGATGTCGAGCAGAATTGATGACTGCATGAATGACGTCTTCACTGCTCTCGAGAGGTCATCCGAACAGACGCCTTTCAAAGCCAGTTTCCACCGCGAGTGGCGTAAACTCGAGCACGCCATCTTCATCAGATCGGGCTCATTCGAGTTCCAGCTCCACCGCGTTGTGCGCGCCACCCATCGCTTTGCCACGACGGAGGAAGACATTGGCTGCCTCGTCGCCTCACTCATGGCACCGATCTATCACAAGGTGTCGAGGAAGACCGGCACCGGCAAGTACTCACGGCAGGTGGCAGCGCTCAACCGCTACTTGGTGTCAAATGGGTGGAACGGTGGCACTATCGTGGATCGTTACGAGGATGCAGTGGTGGCAGATTTGGAGGGAAGGCTGAAACCAGTGTTACGCTGGTTCCTGAACGAGGTTAAGGCGGAGCTACTGAACTTTGTGAAGGTCATGGAGGAGTTGCTAGCGGATGATCAGCAGTTGAGTGTTGGTCAGAGCCAGGCGAGGAAGAAGTTGATGGAGGCGTTGCCGGTGTATGAGGAGAGGCTGAGAAGGTTGCAGGAAGCGGTCCCGAGGCTTGAGGAGTGAAGTTGGACAAGTAGAGATCTTGTCCTATATTTCGAATAAGTCAGTTACATCCGGCTTCTCATGTCACATGAATCCATGCCTTCTACTGAATCCAACCGTGTGTAACATAAGCGCCCTTTCTAGCGGCCTCACTCTCTAGTTTTCCGCACAGCACCTCGTGAAGACTCAGATGAACGCGCGGTAGGCACTGAGAAACTCCAACGCATACGCCGTCGCTATCAAGAGGGGTAAGAAAGTGCCCTTGACGACATCCTGGTGGGGATGCGCATACACCAGTTCGGCGATGAGATGGATCGATGTCTGCTCTCGTCGAACCATCTCTACTTTTACCGCCGAAAAGAATCAATGGCTCGAAAATGGATTACATGTCTACAGTCGAAGTCAAAAGACAACAGGAAAGCGTGCATGTTGGCGCCCGCAGAACCAATTAATGCGTCAAACAACGCTCTGAACCATGATCTGTTCAATGCCTGATTCTGCGTTTGCGTCTCCTCTTCCACGGCTTTGTCGCCGCGAGTACATCAATGCGCAATCTTTATCACTTTTTCCGAAGACACTTCACACTGATTCATGAGACTCATTCTCAAAACGCATGCGGAGCCGTCTGTATGCAGCGTGAATGAAGACATACAGCACTGTTTCAAGTGATATATAAGATAACCTATGAATATCTCCGAATCCAATATCCCTTTAGAACCCTGTGCGCATACATATATACCTATCAACAAATCACTTCAACTCACTTTTCATGACTTGCTGAAACAAGAGCGGGCCACTACTACGTTTCTAAAACAATAGACAGGCACGTTCATTTCATGGGTGAGAGTTGGAAGCCTCCGCGCATGCATGTATATAAATCACTTTGTGCTCGCGGTGTTTGGTTTCTACACAGCACACTTATCACAACCGATTGAAATTTGCAGGGAAGCTCCAGCATGTTTCTGAAACATCTGAATTTGACTTCAATGTGTCGTATGCACCAGCAGCACGCCAGAAATCAAACCCAGATTTGCCAGACACACTCGATGTTCCGTGCTTTTCTCTCTGTTTGTGCGCGAAAACCACGAATACTTTGCCCATGTTGCTGTTCTTCTGCCCAAAGTTCAGGGTGTTGTTTACGATGACTCTCTCGTGAAAGGACCACAAGGACTGTATATGAAAGATCTGTTCGATGGGCGTCTTCTACCGTACATCGAATACTTGGGCCCCGAACCGAGTTTCTGTTTCTGGCCTGTCTTCACGAATCCTCAAAAAATCACTGCGTTTAACACATGTCTATTCGCGGCCTAAATACCCTGTGAGATTTTTCAATGGCACATTGCTTCTTTGCATGATAGCCAGAAGTTCCATTCCTCATGACTGTGTGCTGTTGGCTAAAACCAACCAAGTTGCACTGAATGTCCAACTGATGGAAGACACTCGAGAATATATCAATGCATAGTCAACATTCTGCTACAATTCAATGCTCTCCGTCTAAAAAAGAAAACACCACACAAATGCAAAACGGAGAAATCAACTACGGCATGTCTGCTTTCCCCTCCTGGCCAGCTGCCTAGAGTATAATGTTCAGTCTCAGATCCTGCTGAGTCCTAAGACCCATCAAATTTCAAAGATCTGGAAGACATGGCAGCAAGTATGCCGTCACTCGGGCTACAGGACTTTTACTCCACTGAATCGATATCTAGATTTGGTTTCCAGTATTCTGGTAAATATTGTAGTCTTTCTTTCTGCACATTCCAACCCTCTCCTGCATCTGAAATACAACGCCGGGCTTGTCATGAGCTCGTGAAAGAACATGCGGCGACATACATTTTCCAATCCAAAACACCGTATAAGAGATCTATGCTGCTTGTACAGGCTCGAAAATGTCGAAATTAAACCTGTTCTCCCAACATGGGGTCTACGGTGCTTGAATGACTTTGATCATGCTTCGGCAAGAAACGGGGTGTCAAATTCACTATGACTTCACACTACGCGACTTTACAGATCTACATCCCCATTTGTCGAACATGTTATCGATCCCTATCTGAAACCTTCTGCATCTGCCTACATGCTGCAGTCTCCGACCCGGCCCAGGAGGGAGACGGTGTGAACCAAGCCGGACTAAAAGTAAGGCGGGGTCTATGCTTTGGTACTGGTGGCAACGGGAGACTGTGAGCAGATTGATAAAGAAGTCTAGATGGGGGAGATTCATGAATTAATTGTAGTTGGCCAGGCTAAACAGCTATGTTGCGCCATGGTAAGACTGTTGCATGAGCGTGCGCACTCTTGCACTTCGACAGTTTAACAGAAGGACCAAGGCACGACTACGATGCTGCGACCAAAAAGCGTAGTGACTTGTATCGACACCCTTGTCCGATTTTAGGACCCTGAAGTGTTGTTGTTGCGCCTCTTCACTGCTAGCAATCCGGTTCGTCGCCTTTTCATGTACTGCGTACGCAGGCAAATACAGGTTGCGTTCCTGGTCGCTGTCTCTGTCCAACTCGCCGCTTCTGGTTCTCTGTAGCCGCATGCTGGAGTATACAAGGAGAAAGTTGTCTTGTCCTCATTGCCCGGTTTCTTCATCCAGTCCACTTTGCGATGTTGTTTGCGATCAGCCGCCTGTACATGTCCAGCTGTTTGTTGTGTATCGCCATCTTTGCCTCGAGTATATCCGGCCGCTGCTGAAGGGTCTTGTCAACGCGCTTCTGGGAACCGCTGAACACGACTGTGTAGTCTGGGAGCGTGGTATACGGAGGGACGATGGATGCCGCCGAGATGGTGCAGTACTACTTCGTATTAGCACAAGCCCAATTTGATTTCCGTGAGCAAATGGCGGCATCAGAATCCCTGACTGTAGAAAAGTACGCACCCTCCCAATTATGGCCCCCCTCCCTACAACAGCACCAACCTCGACCACGCTCCCCTCCCCAATCTCGCTCCCCTCCACAACCGCTGCCGTCTCAACAACCACGTTCCGCCCCAAAACCACACCATCACCCCTCATACTATCTCTCACCCCGCTCTGCCTGCCCCCTAACCCTGCAGCACCCCTCTCCTCCACCTCCGCAATCCCCACCCGCGCCCGCTCAAACACTACACACCCCTCCCCGAGCATAACCACGCTGCCTGTGCTGTTCACCTTGGCATGTGGATGCAGCACCGCGCCAGGGCCGATAGTGATCGGGTGGGTGCCTGTGAGCTGCGCGTGCTGGGCGATCAGCGCCGAGGGGTCGATTGCGATGGACGAGGGGCGCGGGAGGAGGGATGTGCGTTTCGGGGCTGTGGAGGTCCGGCGGGGGTCGCGGGAGTGTGAAGCGGACATTATGGCTGTGGCGGGTCGCTGGAGATTGGGTTGTATAGTGCGTTGTGGTGGTTGAGTTGGGGAGGGCGCGTGGAACGACGCGTGCGAATTAGCGGGCGTCGCCAAAACACGTGAGCACTTTGAGGTCGCATTTGGAGGAAGGCATTCAATTGCACAGGTTCTTTAGGTGCAAGCCTCTTCTATGTTTGGACTGGTGGTGTTGTATTGTACAGCTTTTTTCTGACTTGGTTGGAGTGCTTGCGCAGTGCTAAACATCTACTGAGTGCGATATTCCAAAACTGAGTCGAGTTCCCAGATACTTCCATACATGCGTAACAGACGTTTCGTACAGCCACATCATTCAGCCAATAACATTATACAGTGTCTCTGCTCCGCCCACACCTACTGCACCGGCAACTTGCCCTCGTTCTCCTCGATCCACGTAACCATATCCTCGATCGTGCACACCTTAATCCCCCACTTCTTGCCAAACTTCAAGCAGTCGTCCGTCCGCATCATGCCGCCGCCGACTAATTCCGGCCGCCCGTCTACACTCTCACCGTCGTTGATCATCTCGCAGATGACACCCACCGGCTGCTTGCCTGCTAGCCGGCACAAATCCACTGCTGCCTCTGTATGCCCCCTGCGCACTCTCACACCCCCTTCTCTCGCCTGTAGAGGCAGAATGTGTCCCGGCCGTCTGAACTCGCTGGCCTTTGCATTGGGATCGGCGAGCATGCGGCACGTGAGACTCCGGTCCTGCGCCGAGATGCCCGTGCTGACGCTCTCGTGGTCGGCGTCGATAGAAATGGCGTACGCGGTGCGGTTCGGGTCGGCGTTGTCGGCGACCATCTGTGGGAGGTGCAGAGCGGCGGCGCGCGAGACAGTCAGTGGCGCGCAGATGTAGCCGGAGCTGTAGCGGATCATGAAGGCGGCTTTTTCGGGTGTGAGCGACTCGGCAGCGATGATCAGGTCGCCTTCGTTTTCGCGGTCGGGCGAGTCGAGGACAACTACAAATTCGCCGTTGGCTGGTGACTGTTAGTCATTGATTGCTGTGTGGCTCTTGAGGCGGGCTCACCAAATGCGGCGACGACATCTGGTATTGAGTCGAATGCGGTGTTTGCTGGTGTGGAGTTCGACAGCTCATCTGCATGGCCGTTGATGCCATTGGCAGTGCCATTGGTGGGGAGTCCATTGAGTTCGGCGGGCATTATGGTGTTGGTGCTATGTGCTCGAGCCTGCGATTGCCCTTCTCTGCCTTCTTCTTGTAGTCTCAAATGCTCGGGACTGTTCTATCCGTCTGTTGCAACGTCAATGGTGGATTGACAATGCTTAGAAAGAATCTCGACAGTTTGGTAATGCGATGCCGGCGCTATCCGCAGTTGGCTATGTCCTTTTCGTGGGCGAGTCGTGGGCTGCGGGCAATTGAACTCCAGACACTCTACTGTGGGGTTTCTGCGCTTATCAAGATCACCGAATCCCGATGGTGCATGTGAACGTCCTAGATGTCGGAGGTCGAGTCACCGTGCGGAACCGCCCCTCCAAGCAAAAGTCCAGTGGTGGCATGGAGTGGGCCTCGGCCCTGCATGATGCGACCGAGGCTCCGACTTGCGAGCGCGCCAATTCCTCTTGCGGCTGCAGTAAGGCCGACCTCCCGGGCCAGCCCTCGTTCATCTTACTTTCGGCGACCGCTTGGCCGTAGTCTAGTGAAGCGGATATCGCGAGCGGCTATCGCGAGCGGTAGTTTGATGGCGTACCCGATTGATAGCAAGGCATCACATTCGAACCTGTTTGCGCACTGGCCATGTACACTCAAACCATCCAGTCTCTGCTGATACTGCACAATAGCAAATGTTATTCCTCTACAACTCTGTTCTCGACTTCGAAGCTGACAACCTTGAGAACCTGAGAGGTAGGATACAACTTCGAAGCTCCAACGACCAGTAAATCTCCTTTGTATCTCCACCGTCAAGTATGACATTTTTTCGTGTTTGTCACTCATTCGTTGTCCGTTGTTCAGGCTCAGGACGCCCCATTTGTTCTCATGATGATCTGACCCTCATTTTGGCTTTAGCCCCCAACTCAGCACATGCGAAGCAGAAGGTCAAACACATGCGCTTACCCTCATTTAAAAATCCCTACAATGCAACAAGATAGAGATCGTCTGCCAAGGCTGTGGAAGCGCTCGCCCCCAAAATATCATCAGTGCTATACAAAGCCTTTTCAGCCTTGTGCGCGGTGGTCACATCACAACCTCTTCAGCGCATCCCCGCGCAGCCAGCATACTTGTGGATTGTCTCGTCATGGCTAACAAGACGGCTCAAGTCGAAGTCTTCGAGATGAGCTCGAAGCAGGCTCGACCCACGACTAGTGGCTATACGCCAGCAGTTCGCATCAGCACACATACACACAATATCCTCGTGGCATGCAGCCTAATCGTCCTTCCCATGATCATATTCACCTCTGTGGCGTTAGCTTTGTTTTCTCCAACACTGTCAGCAATCAAGGCTGTTCCTTCGATGACTTGTGCCCCACAGCAGGACTCATCAACGCCACAAGCAGCAATTACTACTACGTGGACTTTTCGGCGACAAGTCTTGTGTTTATATCGTCCTGGTCGTCCACTATCAGCTTTGCGCTAGTCGGTGTTCTGATGAGCATGTACGCCAATTCCATTGCCGCCGAAATGCTTCACCAACCCGACTTTTCATCACAGCACGGAAACAGTCTGAGCCCGTATCAGTTGAGTCTGGTGATAAGGGTCTTGAACGCAGAGATCTTCAGCTTGTGGAACCTCGTACAACCCTTAGGCCGAAAGACTCTACGCAAGACCAGTGGCCAGGAATACCACCAAGAAGTCAGCCCTCGTCCACTGCGAAGATCAGTCGTAGTCTTCGGTCTTGCGCTCTTTGGATGGTATGTATGTATGCGTAGAAGTCGCAGATGCCTCAGCTGACTCGTCGAGTGTGTGCATACAGGCTGCCGATACCTACCTGCATCTTGCAACAAAAGCAGTCAATGTGATCCACGCTGTGCCCCAGCAGATGGAGCAGCACCGGCTGAGTAAGAGAATAGGCGACTGGTGTCTCGATACCGAGACTACCTTTGGTACGCAGGCTAACATCAACTTCTGGGGTTGCGGGTTGTATTGGAACGAGACTGCTCAAGTGGTAGCACCTACAAACGCAACCCGGTTTCATCGTATCATAGGTGAGCCTCTGGAAGACTATGCGCTCAACTACACCGAGAGTGATGGGACCCAGTACGCTATCGTAGGACCCTCCGATGTCTCGCCACAAACAGACTGGGAAGCAGCGTCCTTTGCGGTGAGTTCGAAATGCAGTGTAATCCCCCAAGCGGGATGCAAAGTCTTCGGGGGCCCTCGCAATTTCGGATTCTCCTGCCAGGAGAAGAATGGCGCACCAATGGACTTCTTGGGCAATATGACAGACGATTTCTACTCAGTCAACTTTGGCAAGTTCCATTCACACTTGGAAGAGATGGCACCGTTCCTTAGTACGTTTAGTTCAGGGGTGAATGGCCTAGGCGAAGTCAACGAGACCGCACCCAACGTTACGGGTAGCGACGCGCAACACTTGTGGAATAACCCATGGCCGTGGTACGCCGAAGTGAGTCTCTTAGCCGACGAGGAGGATCTGCCACGCGATATCACAGAGACAGCCTGGTTTCTCGACGGCCTAGGGCACAAGATGGTGGTGAACTGTTCATCAACGGGTGAGTACATTCTATCGCCTCAGCTAACCTTTACTAACAAACAGAAGTGTATGACGTGACTTACACAGCTGTTGGCGGCAGAATAAGAGCCATGACGAAAACCCCCAGTAATGGAACAACAACCGGTATCATCATCATGCCTCTAGTCGAGACTTTTGGCTTTTCCCGGAATTTGCACGACAGCGCCATGTACCGGGCTAGCCAGGCGTCTTCTGTACAGTCATGGCTTTCGATATACGAACTCGAGATCAGCAAATCATTCACTGTCCCTCTAGCTGTTCACACAGTACCCGACAGTGGTATCCGCGCCCAGAAACGCATCAGCAAGGTCATTGCACGTGTCCCCGTTGCGTCGTTGTGGTTGCTTGTACTGTCAAATCTTGCATTTGCCGTTCTGGCCGTCATTGTTGCGGGGATTGCGTTGAAAGCTGCCAATGGCGACGTGAGTCAGGTGCATCTACGACTAGGCGTGTCAGGTCTGGTTGCTGCGCTCTTTGAGCCAGATGCTGCGGGGAAGATGGCGGATGGGGAAAGCGAGCTCTTTCAGGAGAACGAGGAAGGAGCAGCCGTGCGGACTGCGATTACAATTGAGAAAACGGTAGCTGGAGGCGTGGCATGGATCACTCATCGGGGAAGTGCGCCGGCTCAACAGAGCATTGTGTCGCGCCTTTCAGATACAAGCATAAGTTACCAGCCGCTGACACTGGCTGGACAGGGTGATATCAGTAGACCTTTGTTGAACAACGAGGGGAGAGAACATGGGAGTTTTGGAGAGGTATGTAGGCTGCCCAACATCCGCTCTTGTTGCTCGATAGAGATAGGCGTGTTGGGTTCCGGAGTTGGGAACGGGGAGGGAATCGGTCTATCTGAATACAACTAATATGGTCCAGTATGGTCCAGCAATATATTCTATCCTCAAAGCACTATAGTGACACTATGCTGAAAGTTGTATGTTCTACCCCCTATAGTAGAAGGTGCGTGCCTTCGCTAGTGGTATTGTATTGTAGCGGATGAGTCCGCCCGAAGGTCCGTACAGTAGCGTCCGCCACCGTCGGCGCCGTTGTTTCTATTAAAAATTGACATTTCACCGTTGTAGCATCTGGCAAAGACAGTTTTTGAAGTTATGATGATCGCGTGTAAACTTAAATTAAGTGAGGGTATCTACTTTGGCTGCGAGCATTAAGCATTTCCGAATGTAATGCTATCAAAACAACATCATCCAGCGCCGTAGTTGCCGAATGCGTCGCTTGCAACTTTTACCGAACAAATCAATCTATCTATCTAACAAATGGCTTACATGATCTTCTCACCAGCAGCCTGCTTATCTTGGATGTAGTGTTTCTCAGCCGAGTTGTGTGTCGAGCTGTTCTCGCTCGCCGGGCCGGCAGCAACACCATCGCTCTCGGGATCGCGCTTCCAGAAGTCCTTTTTTCCAGCCGCAATGCGCTGCACCCACGGGGGCAGGAAGCCACCAGGAATGCGCCATGTCCAGTGCTCCTTCTCATCCTTGTTGGGGGGAACAATGCGACCACCTGAGGCCTTCTCGATGATGAAGACGAGAGTGTTGATCAGGATGTATGAGCAGATACCCGCGATAAGACCGTAGGCAATCGAGTATGTGAAGGGCATGATGGCAATAGTAAGGAACGCGGGGATGGCGTCGCCCATGTACTTCCAGTTGATATCCTTGGATGACTGCGCCATGAGGGAACCGACGATAACGAGCGTACATCCAGTAGCCCATGGGGGAATAGACGCAAAGATAGGCGCGAAGAAGATGGCGATGAAGAAGGAGAGACCTGTGAACATCGCGGTGAGACCAGTCTTGCCACCTTCAGAGATACCAGCACCAGACTCAATGTAAGCAGTCACTGGGGAGCATCCGAACAACGAACCGATTGTAACACCCATAGCATCAATGGTGTAGGCAATCGAAGAGTTCTCGAAATCCTGAGTACGCTCATCGATGGCACCACAGTAGCGGGCCATTGAATACATAGTACCTGTGCAATCGAGGATGTCGACGTAGAGGAAGGTGATGAATGCGAGACCGAACTGGCCAGAGTATTGCGAGACGTTCCATTCCTGGACGACGAGAATCTTCTGGATCGGGTGGAAGGTGACGACCTTCTTGAAAAAGTCGAACGAGTCGTTGCCGAGCGGGGTGTACGGGAAATAAGTAACGTCGGTAGCGCGTGGCCAGGAAATGATCGAAACGAGCAGGATACCGAAGATAATGGCGCCCTTGACACGGTACAACATGAGCATGACGGTCAGAACACCACCACAGAAGATGCCGATCCACATGGTCGGGTTGCGCATCTTGTGGCCACCGGGGCAGACGCCATCTTCGCCCTTGTAGATGTCCTCGCAGCCTGCAAGTTCCAAGGGAGTCGATACGGCACCTGTGATGAGACCAATACCGGCGGAATACGTAAGTCCAATGATCGTGAGGTAAAGCCCGATCCCGACACCTGTCGCGAGTTTGATGCTAGCCGGGATAGCTCTGTACAAATTAAGTCAGCGTTGTTACTGTGGAGAGTGACGTGTGGCGAATGTGGCCGGTGATGGGGTCTTAGTGGGGACCGAACGGCGCCGAGGTGCAAAACTCGCGCACAAATTTATGACGCCAGAGGAAAACGGAAGAAGACGGATATGAACATACCTTGCAAGCCATTGACGGATGCCCAAAACGGTGAGGCCCACAAAGACGAAGCCTTCGACGAAGACAGCAGTCAGCGCGACCTGGAATGGGACCATACCTAGAAAACGATTAGCAAACGTTTCAGCAGAAGAAGTTCGTGTAACAACGCCTGGCTGGGAGGAGATGACATGTGTCACAAAAAGTAATACAAAAACGAAGAAGGCGATCAGTGTGACTCGACATACCGGAACCGTGGAAGCCAACGACTGTATAGGCAAAGTACGCGTTCAGACCCATGCCAGGAGCAAGGGCAATGGGCATGTTGGCGAAGAGACCCATGCAGAAGGAAGTCAAAGCTGAGATGGCAGCGGTGGCAGTGACAAGATCACGCTTGATGACCGCTTTGCAGAGCATGTACTCCTGGTTGGAAACACACAAATCGAGCGCAAAATCGGCAGGCGGGCATACACAAGTACCGCCGGTATCAGCCAAAATGGTAGCTGGAGATGGTGAGCATTGCTTCTTGAATATCAAGTGAGAGTCGTACAATTGACAGAGATAATGTAGGCCATGGCGAAGAAGGTAGCGAGACCAGCACGGAACTCGGTGAAGAAACGGGCATCCTTGCGTTCTTTGGGCTACCAAAGGTGTCAGTGAAGGTAAAAGACGTCAGGAGTAGGGCGACATACATGACCAGAGCCCTCGAGGCGGAAGTACTTGCCCACAGAGGAGCGCGCAACAGCGAGGTTGGCTTTCTCAATAAAGCCGCCCATCTTGAATGAGATCTGGGTAGGTGAGGAGTGTCGAAGTGTGAGTCCTGAGGGAGGGACGGTCCAGGGAGTGTCAAGGGAGCCAGGAGGCGATCTGCACCAGGCTTCACAAAGCTTCCCGTGAAGGACACAGCGAACTTTTAAGTTCAGATGGTATGAGCATGGGTAGAGCATCTACTGCATCCCACACCAAGATAAGGATTTGCTAGGCGGCGACCCGGCGTGCCCACTGATGGTCTCGCCATTAGAGTGTCCAATCCAACCCATGCTCTCGCGATCGGGCCAGCGCCAGTCCTGGCTAGTCAAGCGGGGCCACGCGAAGAGACACTCACGGTCCACCATGACTTGGCGCGGCTTCATGCGCGAGGTCTACCGGCGAAAGCGCTCAGGGCTGGGGAACTGCGACAGTGGAGTGGCTGACATGCCGCACTTGAGGGGTGCTGCAGGTCGCCAATCGCAGGCCAGTCGCGGTTGCTTTTATCAGGATGATCGCAAGCGCAACGCCATCACGCAGGAATGGAAGCGGAGGCTGCCGGAGTGCGACGGCAGCCACAGCCATCCTCACCAGGAAGTCGCCTCCTCTATCTCGAACTCAGAGATGGTTATCATGGCTGGCGTCGTGGCGACGCACCTGACGACGAACGACTGGATTGCAAATGGATTCTTGTCAGAACGATCGACTAGTTCGGACAGAGTGCCGCATCCGGCAATTGACTAGAACGCAGCGTCAGGGTGTGCGTTGCGCTCTGCTGAAACAGTGCAAAGGCGCTGTGGAAGGCTTCCTGGTCACACGGCTGTGCGTGATGAGAGGAGCAGCAAAAGGATACGGGCCACGACCGTCTTGGTGCCGGAAACGCGCCCAGTGCCGCAGCTGCACCAGCCCTTCTTCCAGTCCTAGGCAACGCCTGCAAGGACGGCCAGGATGAGTAGCATTGGGAAGGCCGGGCTTCCGTCCCGTGTTGCACGAGATGAACCGCCGCGAAGCGAATTGCTACGACTGGTGCATCTTTGGCACGAAATGGCAGACCCTTATCCCCGGGTTTCCCCTTCCTAGCACCATGTCCCGGTAGCCGCAGCAGAGCTGCATCCACTGCAGGACTAACGTCGTCTATATATTTCAAAAGCACTGAATCCTTGTCTCTCCTCACGCCACGGCTCCTAATCTAGCCCACGCAGACGCATACACGAGACGCGTTTGCAAGGGAGATACTGCTGGCGACATGCTTTTCCGTCTCTAATTCCGCCAGAACTTATAGGTCAACGCCCTGGTATAGTCAATGCATTCTCGATCTATTGGAAAGGAGATGGACACCTGAAGCAAACCATGCCTCCGCTCCTGGACGCCTTGCCAGACTCCTGATTGCGAAGTGTCGCTATCGCGCCAATCTAGCAACATCCTCACGTTTCGACATGGTTTGGATCTTCATGCGTGTTTCCACGACTCCACCAGCCTGCCATGCGGAGGTAATTGGCTCTGCATCGCACAACATATGCATGTTGTCAACCGACCATTGCTCACTTCGAGACCACAGTGTATGAAGTTAGCAGCCGGTGTAGCACACGGACTGGACGGGTCAAGGGCAATCCTTACATGAAGGACAATCCTACCGATATCGGGTCGGTGAGGGAATTCCCCATTGGCATCAAAGAGGCATTGCTGCTGCACATCAATTTAAAAAATGCTGACGAGAACAATCCTATAGAAAGACTTGGTAATGCCAGGGTCGACAAGCCCACCCGCAAAACGCCCAACAACCTGCGAGTTATATTACTGTTCGTTTTCGCCCATTGCATTTCCTCGCTTCCCATCCAGCCCAGCACATCGCCCTGCAACGCCGTTGCGTACAGCAAATGCACCGACCGGGGTGTAAATACGTGGCATGTAGTAGTTCAACTGCTACCCGCCGTTGAGCGACACGTTGTACCCTTCCGGCGCCCTGGTTATGCCGACTCGCAGATCACGTTCTCCACGAGGGCACCAGTGCACCAATGCACACCAAAATCATCCGTGCGAATTCGGTACCACCGCAGATCACGGACACTGAAGCATGGAGAACGCAATGTCTTCCGGTGCAGAGTGCCTCCTAACAGGCACTGCAGGCGATTGTCGAGGCGCGGTTTGGCTCACCCTCGCTTATCGCCCCTTGCGTTGTCACACGCACATCACTGCATCCGCGAACACACTCCAACAACCATTCAGGGAGTAAAGACAGAGCGCGTCGGTTGTAGCATAGTCCCCACCGATCGCCACATAGCTCCAACGCTCGACGCTGTGTCACAAGGTTAACACGACCTCAACTTACACCTTGTACTCAGCCCTTACTCTTCGTAACACACGATGACATGTAGTTGCGATCAACAAGCTAAGACAGGGTAAAACGATAAGGTATTGCATAATTTACAGGTATCTTCCTCGCAGCGATCGTAAAGCGCTATGTAAATATGGTTTCGTACCTGCATATCTGCTGCACGTCAGTCCCCTTCGGACCGAAAACGACGCCCTATTGATCAGGCCGTTACATGTCACACAGTAAACGCCATAGCGTGGGCTGGAGTCGCGTGGAACCTGCATACTGGAAAACTGTCAGCAGAGATCGCCATCAGCGGAACACAGCAGTATCTAGCTGCCGGTGAGAATTGGCAACCCCAAACAGTGCTGCACGGAAGTCACCGACAGTCCGTGTAGACATTGGGAGAATTGTGCACTAAACATCAAAAAGTATCTCGACAACAAGTAGTGACTCCCAGACTCAGACGTACCTACGTAGCTTGTTAGCGGCGTTTGGGCTTGTGCTGTTGCAACTGTGCGACTGTGCGATTCCAAAGGCGCGTAGGCAGGCAGGCCTGCCTCAACAACATGGAAGCCAATACTATGACCCCCGCACTTTGCCACGATATACTCCACGGACCTGGTCATCCATATCCACGGTACTTTAGCACCTTTTCAATTGGTGTATGATCAAGGTTTGTCTTTGGTGGATCTGCGCAAGCATCGGCATCGTCACCATGCAGCCAAACGTGTCAGCGGTTACAAAACGTGGCTTGCATGGCAGACACATGTATTTAATCTACACAAGACAAAGTTAAGATATTCTTGGAACTCAGGCTGAAGTGCCAGGGGACTGGATTTCACTACGGCATACTCGAGCCCCGAATGTCGTCGTTTCTGTAAAACTTCCAAAAGAGCAAAGCGAGAACACCTTGAGAAAGCTTCCAAAGTAAAGAACATAACGTGTTACTACAGTAACTCGCATTCCAATCTTACTCAGAGTCTAGCACCCACTAGTCTTGATTCCACTGGTAGCACATGTCTTTCCATCGGGGCCTGACAGCGTCTTCGTCGGCTCACCGCTCGTCACGCCCTTGTACAAGTCGCAAAACTTCGTATCAATCAAACAACTATCCTTGATCGAAGTTGAATCGCCATTGTTACCATTCACTCCAGCAACGAGTTTGCCAGACACCACCTTGATGTTGGTGAAGGACGACTTGCGCGCATATTGCTTGCTGCAGTTTCCGCACGACCGGTACAATTTACCGATGTTCTCGGCGTAGAAGTTCTTCACTGCCACAGTGCCCTGGTGTTCATATCAGTATTGGGTTTCTTGTTCGAGTGATGCATGTGGGTGCGGCTGGGTTGAGACAGCGTCGCGGACTTACTCCACCGTTGTGCTGGAGCACTTTGTCTGATGCACCCTTCGCACCGCCACCGTTAACGTACGAAGTCCCACTCGTCTGCTTGAACGTCGCAGCGTCCTCGCACACGTCCACCCACCAGATGTTGTTCAAAGTACAACTGCCCAGACAGTGTACACCTTCGCCGTTGTTGGGGCCGATGATGGCGTTGGAGAGTGTAGCGCCTTCTTGAAGGATGAAGACAGCGTCTTTGTCGCCGCCCTCGGTCTGGCCCTTACAGGTATCGGTGCTGCGGTCCCACTGCTTCATACCTCCATCGAAGGAGGATCCAGCGGCAAGCGTCTTTGCCGCGGCGAGGGCGGAGGTACCGCTGGATTTGGGGAAGGTAGTTTGCAACTGGGTATTGGTTGCAGCTCGAGCTACGTTCTCATTGTGCGGGTGTGCGGCGGCAAGGCCTGCCACGACAGTAAGGATGAGTGTGGAGGAGTGCATGTTGTAAGTCTTCGCTTTTGAGGCAAGTAAGTAAAGTACTGGCTTGAGTTTTGTGAACAAGACGGTGCCAGCACCGAACCTGTTCCTCTTATACCATTGATGTTCTCTTCTGGCTCTGTGCTGACTTGATACTGCCACGGACAAACCTTCAGTCTCCGCAATCTCGCGATATTTCGCCGTACAGCCCTTATCTCATCTAACAACTCGATTGCCCTCAGCCAGCAACACTCTCCTAGCTCAATTCAGGCGTATACACCGTCAGCTCGCAGTCGAGCTGAGTCCCGCTCGACGTGCCAAGCCCGCCTCTTAATTTATATGCTGAGAAGCCTTTCTACCCCAGACTGTTGGCAGCGTGTAAGACGAGAACTCTGGCGCGGAGAAGGAGTGTGGGGTATGCCATTGGCGGAAAATGGAGATAACGCCAAGACGTGTATATGAAAGCTGTCGCGCAAGAACTCTAAGACTCCATGGCAAGGCTTCGGGTGCTTGTGTGGACGACGCTTGTGCCTTATGATGATGTTTGTATAGTCGAGCAGTATCGAGTCGAAGCTTGGACTGGACGTTGAGGTTTGAGTGGCAACCGGTCCTTCTCTGTCGCTTGAGATTCGACTGCTACCTACCTGGGTAGCTTCATGGATCCACTGATACTACTTGTCAAGTAACAGCCGTTATAAAAGTATGAACAGTACCGTATTTCTGGTAGACAATCATCCTCTTCTGGATCGAATATCACGTTCATACCACTCATCTATCTGATTCGTGATGGTCTTCAGGGTGCTAGTCGGAAGGTACCTAGGTAGGCATGTCCGTTCTCCCTAGCGGGCGAAGATGAACTAATGGCAGCAATCAGCACACATCCGATTCAGCATATCGTGACATCTGCTGCAATACTGTTGGTGATGGTTGCGTTTTGTGGTCTTAGACAGCAGATCGTTTTTGAAGACTAGCCACACGGGTGTGGCGTCCGTCAAGCCACATAGAGGGATCACGATGACGTCGCCGTACACAATGACCCTGCTTGTCGCGTGAAGCTTCCCCTGATCGCTAGCCGGCTTTGAAAGAGCTCCATCCTCGCTATCCACCTACTACGGTCCGTCTTACCCGACTCTCACGGCTTCACGGCATTTCTTTGCTTCCTACGCAGCATGAATCATCGCTTATCGTCCTTAGCGGTCTCTCGCATCTCGACAGCTCCACACGCGCCTCTTCTATCACGCATCCCATCAAGACTGTTCCCACGCCCTGGATCTACGGCACAAGCATCTCAGTTACGGAGCTTTGGAATAACAGCTCGTTTGAAGGTGAAGCTTCCGAGTAGAGATGCTGGAAATTACGACGACTCGAATGCGCGTCCGGCATCACAGCTGAACAACAACATCACACAAGAAGAGAAGGACGACTTTGCGCGTAAGCTACAGGAAGACAAGGGCAAGCAAATACGTACACCATGGCACAGAGACGGCAGCGATGTACCGCCTGTGGCTAGGCAACGCAGTGCTGGAGCCATGACAAAGGGTATGGACTTTGCAGGCTTTCAACGCCTTTAGCTGACCTAGAACAGGCAAGCTGCTCACAACACCCTCACGAATGCTCAAGATTATCCTTCCTCTCACGACCAAGGATACAAACTCAGACCGCAAAGATATCGAACCTCTCGCCCTGCTAGTCCACCCGCAACAGCCTATCTCATACCTTGAACGTCTTATTCAAGCTGAATTGCCCACGATCAAGGACAAAGATGGCAAGGAACGTATACCAAGCGTGTATTTTCGCGCCGAGGATAGCATGCAAGACTCGATGCAACATTCCGAAGCCAGCGAAACCATTGTAAGCGAGGATAGCGAGCCTAACGAGAGTGGAGAAGACTTTGAGCAGGTGGACGAGCACCGCATAGACGGCAAGACGGTCAAAACAGGCAAGATCAGATCATCTAGCAGTGAAGAGACGGGTGCAGCAAGTGATCGTAAGACTCCAGATGAAGCCGCTGAATTGCGAGGCGGCTATGGTAAGGGTGGCGTCGAATCATACTCTGGTCTCGGCCAAGATGCTCCCAGCGACAAGATCTCAAGCCGCAAGTTCGTACGCTGGTCTAGCAGCACGGAGATTGGCGACTTCATCCGCGACGCAGCTCGCGGGCAGGAGTTCGCTATCGAGATCGAAGGCGCGCCAGAAGAGATCCGCGTTGGTGTTCCTTCATTCAACGACCGCACATACTACCTACGCATGCGTCTGAGAAAGACGGCTAAGCACATTAGCGAGATGGCCGACATCAAGGAGCACTGCGACAAGCTCGCCCATAAAGCCGCGCAGAATGTTGCAGTCGCTGGGTTTGCAGGTATCGTAGGATGGTGGGGAGTAGTTTACTACCTTACGTTCCAGACGGAACTTGGCTGGGACGTCATGGAGCCCGTCACCGTACGTTCACTTTGCTCACCTTCTCACCGCCCTTGCTCACTTATGTACAGTACCTCGTCGGTCTCTCTACTCTTATCGGTGGTTACGTCTGGTTCCTTTACCACAACCGCGAAGTCTCATATCGCAGCGCCATGAACTTTACTATCTCGCGCCGCCAATCCAAGCTCTACAGCCAACACAATTTCGACCTGCGAAAGTGGGAGGTGCACATCGAAGACGGAAACGCTTTGAGGAAGGAGATCAAGGCTATTGCGAACGAGTACGATGTCGAGTGGGATGAGATGAAAGAAGAGAAGGATGAGAAAGTTGCCGAGGCACTTCGAAAGGATCGCAAGAAGAAGGAAGGCAAGAAAGATAAGGATGACGACGAACCCAAGGCAGAGAAATCAGAAACGAGCGACTCAAGAAAGAAGGAGTGATTGGATAGAATTTGGAGCCATCTTGGGGTGACAACGGCTCACATATACATTGCCTGGCATTAGCGCGGCGTTGAGGATAGGCATAAATCAGCATTTTCATTTGTTCAAATCATGCTCTCCTGGCTACACCTCTTGTCGACCATAGATACTATAGAGCTTGTTTCTGAATTGTCCTTCTGCTCACTTACACCTCGGCTGTCTTTCTCTACTATGCGTGACCAGAAGCGAGGACATGCGAGCCACGGCGAACTGGAAGTGGAGTCCGATCTCACACCCGTCTGTGTGGTAGCTGCTCTATCCCGGGCTCTCCACCTGCATGCCTGAAGGCCGGACGAACTCGGGTATCTGTTGATGTGGCACCCATTGCTTTTCACAGCCTTCACAAAAAGAAGGGTCTGCTTTTCTTTTCTCCTAAACTTGTTTTCTTATCAAAAGCATAACGATCCGCTGCGGAGATGCCCGCCCATATCAGCACGTCGGCCACCGCACAGATACTGGGGCACTTCTTGAAGCCTGGCGATACGATTCAACGGTCTTCTCCGGCGGCTCCACAGTGTTGCTGTCTGTCAGCATCCTCATGGTGTCCACACAATCTTAGTCTCCAGCGCGTCATCTTTACTTTTACATCGGAACTATCGCGCGCTGATCTGTGATAGTGATTCAGCAATGACACAGTCAGAATGAGGTCTGAGGGTCAGGTCTGTGAATATGACGTGAGCGCGACAACAACTTGCAGCATCATGTGTCGTATCTGGGCGTCCAGTATGTATGCTACAGAGTAAGGATATTCCCACGTCGGATTAATAATTCTGGCTCACTGTGTATCGAACCGATTTCCAGGTAGACGCCGTTTTACGAAGACTTCCATGACGGGTTTTCTGCTCTTCCTGTTGTCAACAATCTCTAGGACTTATTGGCGGGAATAACAGTTAGACACTGGAGCATCATGTCTGTTCTGCCAGGCGGAGGCAGATGACTGTCGTCGTGGGCGGTATGGTTAGCTTTCGCCGTTGATGCGCCAAGAATCGCGCCACAGTTGCGAGGCACCTTGTTGGCCGACCTTACATCTTACAACCCACCTGCACCCCGCATTTCGCAGACTCCACGATGGTCAAGGCTATCAGAGGTGAGCGCTTCTTTCAGGGATTTCATCTACGACGCTAATGTAGAAAGGTACCCTTGTGCGATGCGACGCGTCGATCAAAGCCATGCTGGTCGACATTGACAGCAAGAACAATAACGAATACATCATAGAAGAGCTCGACGAGGAGCACATTTTAGTCAAGGAGACCAAGGTCATCGAACTCAAGAGTCGCCTGAACAGCGTGAGTACATATACAGGCACCACATGAATTTCACTAACGCAACGCAGATGATGAGAGAGCGGCTGAAGGAGCCCGAGAGCTCAGACTCTGAGTAGCTTACGGATCCCTGTGGCTACGACTACATACCACGATACCTCGCATGCGAAACCAAATAGCGGTCCCTGTTCAAACACAAACACCCTACGACATACCCTTCTTCTGGTCAGCGCCCTCTTGTGCACCAACCCACTTGGGCCTGGTGTCAGAGTACAACTCGGCGTTGACTGTGAGGTTGTCCAGGATACCAATGTCGTCTAGTGTTCCCATCTTGACGATTCTTTTGCCTGGGAAGGTGGCACCCTCGCGCCACATAGTCGAACCACAGTCGCCGCTACGGCACGTCAGTCACGTATCGTCCAGGAGCGACACTGAATACATACCAGAAGTTGGAGATGATCTCCTTACCACCGTCGGCCTTCTTCTTGTGCTGCTTGGGAGTGCCCTTGGTGATCTTGAACTGATCCTCCTCGTAGACTCCGTTGGTACTATAGGTGCTACCGCCGATTTTGCGGCAGTCTAGGCAGTGGCAGAGAATCTGTGCTTTGGTCAACCTTTGGTGCGAGTCTCGAAGGCATTGAACATACGTTCGCCCCAGATTCACCCCCAGCCTCGTAGCGGACGTTTCCGCACATGCATCCTCCGGCGACCATGATTGCTAGTATAGACGAAGAAAGGGCTGAGTTGCAATGGGTTGGTTCACACTCTGTAGTGGATGATGCTGGCAATCTGGTTTACGACGGATACTGGAAGCTTTATACTGGATCGTGTACCCCGCTATGTAGATCGGCCAGCTCATGGAAGCACCGCCTGCCGAAGGTAGGTAGTGCCCTTTTACCTAGCGTCTAGGCCTTGTGGGGTCAATCAGCTTTGAGGGTCATCCTCAAGCGGACAGAAGGCACAGTTAATGGCACCCTGCGGTCATCAAAGTGTTCCGTATGACAACTCACTTGGCCATGCTATCGTGAGCGCTAGGATACCATTCCAAATCATGCATCGCGCCAAACCTCAATTTCATCATCACGCTCAGTCTTCTCGGAGAGATCATTCCGATGGCACATCTGCCAATAACTGCTTCTATGGCCTTTATGACGCAACTCTGTTATTGCTCGGACTTAACTGACATGTGGGTGCAAAGATGTGGGGCTCTTCCGCGGCGAGACCTCCGCAGGCACGTGAAATCGAGACAAGTTCGCGTTCCACAAACGCGCTCTACTTTTCTCTCACTTTCCCTCGATGTAACATGTCAAGACCTGACCACGCGCTGCGCGCTTTCGACCACCTTTAACGCCAGCTTCTTTTCGAAAACAGGCGTCTGCCTCTACAATAGTGAACATGGCAAACGTATGGACGCAAATGGGATATGTTCCTCCACGCGGACAGTGCAACTTCAAGACGTCAATCGTATCGCCAAGATGTCCCTGCCTGCGCTTCATGCTACACCCTCTGAAGGTAGTAATAATCACTCCCCGTACTTCAGGTCTTCCTGACAAGCGTACAGTCAACTTCCTCGTACGAATGCGATGGCTGTAACCATCATGCTTCCTTCCATAGCATAGAAAACAAAGCCGAAGATGAGATACGCAAGAAATGGGAACAGGAAGCTAGGGAAGAAGCGGAGCGCGAGGAAGAAGCCGCACATCGACCCAAAAAGCGCGCACGAGCTATTGGGTATCGCAACGTGGTGGATGAGGTGTCAGACGGCGCGGAACTCGGAGGGCTCCTAGAGGGTGCACCAGACGTGAGCAGGAGCACTGCAAAGGTCAAGAGAGGCGCAGCGAAGCCGCGCCGAGGAGCGGGAACGCGAGCAACAAGCAGGATCACAGAACTTACGGAAGAAGAGGAAGAAATCATGGAGTTGGATTGACGTGCATAGGTAGTAATCGTCCGCAGCATCACATGGTCAGTTGGATAGCTAAGTTTTCAGAGCATTATACCCCATAATATCGCTAGTTTACAGACCATGTTTTTCAAGTTGCGAGCTCCATACCAGTTCTGTGTTGTTAAGTGCGCGATAATCTGGGGTCGACGATGACATCTTTCTGCGCGTTTGCCAAGCCCCGACTCGCGCGAATCCATCTGTAGCTCTTAGTCTCAGCCAGCAACTCCACCGACATGATACCTTAAAGCAGAAGGCCCGACAGAGTCGCTCTTTCCCTCAGCCACTAGCGCTACAGCTCGAATACCCGGACCCTACTTCATGATGGCGACACCTACGCCTACCACGAACACGCCGCAAAAGCACCTCCCCGCGTTCTCGTCACCGGCTCCGCGCAGTGTGTCTCACACAGGCACAACCGCCGGCATAATGAATTACGACTCGCCTGCGATGCTGCATATGCTGAACGAGGGAGGTGGAGGTCTAGGAGGTGTGTCAATGGGTGGTGTAAATATGAACATCTCGTTGTCGCAGTTGGGGATGCCGAGCGCAAGCGCAATGGGACGCGCAGACGAAGCGGAGAGGACCAGGAGGTTACATAATATCATCGAAACGTTGAAGCAGAAGCCTGGGAGAGTCAGCGAGCAGAATGTGCTTGCGCTTTGTACTAGGCTCGACATACACTTCCAGAAAGAGGGCAACGTCTATATCCTTGCTGTTGGCGAATCAAATCTATTAGAGGTCAGCATGCCATGGCTCTACGTTCATAGTCCTGCGGATACTAACATGCGCAGATTCTCTTCCGTGGCGACGAAGTTGAGAAGATCGAATTGCAAGGCGGCTTCGACATGCACAACGACAGCATCGGTTTCGGCGAGACAGGCACAAAGATTCTTACCCGGACTCTGCAGCCGCTTCCCGGTCAGAGCAAAATGAACGTCACCCTCGAGCGGTTTGCCGAAAATCTGGAGAAGCTTGTGACGCTAGACAAGCTAGGATCGCCGCAACACGGAGGAGTTAGTTGCTACAATGCTATTGCGGGGGTGTACACAAGTTTGCGGAAGTTGTTTGAGCATGAGAAGAAGATGGCGCTTGCGATTCTGGAAGAGGATACCCCGAATCGAAAACATAAGGCCGAAAGAGAAGTGCTGTGCAAGAAGAGCGGTCGACCAAGACCAAACACTGGAAACCGCTTAGGCCTCAATCTGGAGTACTGGATGGACAGGCGACACATGATTCCAAAGTCACGAACAAAGGCATCTTCCTCTGAGAAAGGGAAGGAGAAAATGGAGATCGACTCACACGAGCAGAGCGAGTATCCAGAAGACGACGACGATCTGAAGACCAATCAAGTGTACTCGCTGACTCTAGAATGCGAGGCCTCTCCGTCAACACTATACACGCCCATTCGTGTATCGGACAGCTGGATCAGCGACGCCATAGAGAAACCTACAAACGCGCATGACGCGACCTCTCTTGACAACATTCTTTTAAATACTCCCTCGATAGACTGGCAGGACCCTAAACCGACATTCCTGGAGCCGCCAGCATCGACGGGCGAAGACGATGCGATGAACCTCGACACTGCGCCCGGCCGTTTACCGAACATCCGCTTCGTCGCCAAGTTCAACCCACCACTTGTTGTTCCCCTTACTACCTACATATCACTGTACCAGTCCGTTGGTGTGGAACCACCGCAAGACTTCTCCGCAACTACCTTCGTGGGACTTGCATTACGACCGAACGACCTTGATCCTGGTATGACTGGTACAGCTGGTGCCTCGACACATGAGATCCGCAGCAGAAGAATGGCATTAGTACGCGACGAGAGTGGAAGTGAGAAGGACAGGACGCATGAGCTAAGTCTGTACGTCCCTAAGATGGAGTACAGTAGACGCTTAGAAAGCCTTCCTTTTGCACATCCGAAGCAATTGGTCGAGATCCTGCCAGTCCTCCGCCAATACGCTTTCACGACCTCCCTTCTCCAGAACTCGTTCCTCGAATCAGCAGAACAAAAGTCGACCCTGCAACTCCCGACTCCACCAGTTACTCCAGACACCAAGTCTCCAGACCCACCACTACAGCTAGATATCAATCTCTCCTACACCCCGCCTGCGCCCCGCCTCACCCTGCACATCCCTCATCCCTCGTCGACACTCCCTGTCGACTCAAAAGTGACGTCCGCGCCGCGCGCTACGTCACCGGCTTCTATCTCCGATCTGCTGTCGGGCCTGCTCTCCAACTCGGGACCGCCCGCGTTACACGCCCCACTCAGCGTCACGCTGGATGTGCACGCCAACGGCGAGCTAGTAGTGAGCGAACAGAATGTCACGGAAGGGAGGAAAGTGGGGGAAGAGGATCTAGAGAAGGTGCAGGAGGTGGACGCGAGAATCAAAAGGGTGGGGAAGGCATTGGAGGTCTGTGGAGATTTGAGCGTTTGGGGAGAGTGGTTGAGGAAGGAGGTTGAACGCGGTAGTAACTAGTTGGCTTCGCACCTCATAGTTGGGTTTGCATGAGATACCAATATCTATATCAGTATCATGGTTTGAAGTGGACAATCACATTGCATGGTGGAAGATGGAACCAAATTTGAAGTGTTCGGTCACGTTCATTCATTGTACGTCTAGATTACATTGCAACACATTGCAATCGTGGCGTCCATGCTTAACTCCCTCTGCTTCTAGCATGGATCTAGCAGGGGTTGGGGGTATGAGTTGTTGAAGAAAAGGGCGCAGTAAAACATGCATGCTGGCCGTGAAGGCGTCTAAGTGCTAGCCCAGCGTCGAGGTTTTATCCATGACACGAGCGGAGAAAAGTAACGCCAAATCGCAGGACATTAAATACGTTTAGGGCTTTGAAATGGGGACGACCATCTCGACCTCAACCTCTTCCGCCTGGGCGGCGAACTTGGCAATGTCGGCACCCTCGACCTTGCCGAACATTGTCTCGGCGACAATGGCGGTGATCTGGTATGGGTCGCCGTTGGAGGCGGGGCGGCGGTCCTCGAAGTACCCCTTGTTCTCGGCAGCGACGGAGCGGGGGATACGGACAGAAGAGCCGCGGTTGGCGACGCCCCAGGAGAACTTGTCGTACGACGAGGTCTCGTGCCTGCCGGTCATGCGGAGCTGGTTGTCCTCGCCGTAGACGGACATGTGCTCCTTCTGACGGGAAGCGAGCTTCTCCATGGCCTCCTCGATGGCCTTCATGCCACCCTCCTCACGGGTCTCCTTGGTGGAGACGTTGGTGTGGAGACCAGCACCGTTCCAGTCACCAGGAATGGGCTTGGGGGCGAAGGTAACCTTGGCGCCGAACTCCTCGGCAACGCGGTGCAGGATGAAGCGGGACATCCAGAGCTGGTCACCCATCTCGATGTCGTCGCAGGGACCGACCTGGTACTCCCACTGGGCGGGCATGACCTCGGCGTTGGTACCGGAGATGTTGATGTCGGCGTACAGGCAGGCCTTGTAGTGGGCCTCGACGATGTCACGGCAGAAGACCTTGCCGGTTCCTACACCGCAGTAGTACGGTCCCTGAGGAGCAGGGAAACCGTTCTTGGGCCAGCCGTAGGGCCAGCCGAACTCATCGAGGAGAGTGTACTCCTGCTCGAGACCGAACCAGATGTCGTGCTGCTTGTGTGCCTTGAAGATGATGGCGGCGTCGTGGCGGAAGTTGTAGGAGTTGGGGCTGCCATCCGACATGTATGTCTCGCACATGACAAGGACATTGTCGCCGAGACGGAAGGGATCGGGGTAGTATGCAACAGGGCGGAGGTAGACATCCGAGTTGCTACCGGGTGCCTGGCCCGTCGACGAGCCGTCAAAGTTCCATTCTGGGAGGTCGTCGAGGCTCTCAACCTTCTTGCTGAGCGTCTGAAAAAACTGGTTAGCAAGTGCCGATCAAATCGGGTAGCGGTGGTAATTGCGTCAGCCACAGCGCCAGGATGGCGGGGCTATCGTGGGGCAGGTGGGCTGGTGGGTAGAAGTGGCCGATAAGGAACACCAAACAGAAAGGAGCGATCGCTGCACAGTGAGGTCACACAAGGCGACCGCCCTGCTCACGATGTCCTGCGAGAGGCGCAGCGGTGCTTTGCGACACTGAGAATACTGGTTGCAGGGGTAAAATCCCGAAAGGATTTTGCGCCAATACACCCAACAATGCTCACATGCTCACAAATGCCGCACAACCGACGACTCTTTGTTTCAAGGAAAACTCGAAAAGTGCTCACCTTTGACTTTGAGCGGAGACCGTTGGAGCCGTCAATCCAGACGTATTCAGCGATAACCTTGCTCTTCTGGGGAAGGCTGAGGTATTTGGCAAGCTGTAAATAACGCATTAGCCAAGTTCGCCGGAGCACGCGACGCAGGTGTGACTTACAGTTGCCGTGTTGGAGATGATCGATGAGCTAGCCTGCGGTTTTTGTGAGCAACTTTGCTCTTGAGATCCCAATTGACTTGGGACTCCTGGCCGTGACTTACCATGACCGCGGTTGTGATGTGTATTAGAGAGAGAAAGGTAGGGTGGAGAGAAGAGTGCTTGTGTCTGGCGACAGAACCTCGTACTTAGGAGGGGTAGATATAAGAGTGGTGGAGAGTAGATATGTGAATGAGGGGGAGATAAGGGATACCGGGGGCCTACACTTATAAGTAGCAGGCAAACAAATGTCTCGGTCTGTGGCGGCGGGTAGTAGGGTAAGAGGAGCAGTTAGGTTGGCCCTGGCCAAGCACAGGCGTCGCCGAAACGTTTCCGTGGGATGAAGCATCAACGTGCACAGCAATCAGAGTGTCCTAAACTGGGGGTTTCCGACGGCCGCGCGCCCTGGATGAATGCTAGGATAGTGCTAGTCACTGTCCACTTCTCTAGCGCGGCGTGCTGCAGTTGAACCATCCATCTGGGGACGCTCGCCCAATCTCCGAGCAGCTATTTCGCGCTGATGTTATTCACACACACATGCGTTGTCTGATCTCAGCGTGGCTCGTCGTGTTCGCGTCCATGTTACACCGCGCAGCTGTGCAGTGCCCGCCGTACCCAGCCGGGTTCCGCTCAGCCTCAACCCCTTCCGACTTTGACCGCTTTGTTCCTGGAAAGCGTCGCGAGCCATCGTCACCGCGCAGCTAAATTTACCCATACAGCCGAGCAATTGGTCATGGCACGTAAAGCTGGCCCGAAGCCCGCCCAAAGCAGTGCAATGCCTCGCTGCACACGCCGCTGGATGTCTGTGCACGGCATCGTGACTGACCGTTTGTGACTGCTCGCCCTTATCAGCAGGCGTTGGCGACGCCGCCGCATCGGTCTGCCGCTTTGCGACGGCTAGTCCCTGTCTCTGCGCGTGAAAAGCCCGCGAGCAAAGCTGCGTTGTGGACGCTCGTGCAGTAGGATTCCGCGCCCTGCATCGAGTGCAGTTGATGTTCTCGACAGCCGCTAGAACGGGCCCTGACGCAGGTCGTGGCGATAAGGATAGGGCCAGCCAATCGTGAGTGTCCCAGCAACTCGGCCGCCGTCATGCGAGCATCACTCTTCACGTTTGCATCGTTTCTTGTAGTCAAGTAAATGCTTCCCGATGTCTCAAACAGGCGATGCACAGCGCGCCGTCTATCGTGAACTCTGGTAGCAAGGAACAACTGCCGAGTTGAGGTTGCTCTTATCTTCAAACCATCGTGAATCCGTGCCTGTCTTGGCCGTCTCCACGGCAATCAGCTGCAGCCATGGATTTGTGCCTTCTAGACGCCAAAATAGGATCCTGTCTGACCAACTGCCCCACAGTCTCCATGCGAGCCTGCGTGCATTGATAGAGCCGTCTATCACGACTCCACGCATGCAACTATCTCTGCTTGACTGCGACGAATAACAACGCAACGATATGTCAAAGCATGTCTAACCGCAAGCCCCTGTGTGCGCCTTTTCCAACTTTCCGTGTCTCCGAACCCCACGATTTGATAGCCGTGTCCAAGATGTGAGGTTGGGACAGCCATCATGCGATGTCGGCACGAGCATTATATCGCGCATCTTTCCGCCGGACGTTGGGCGTTGGTGGGCATTTGTGGGGTGCGGGCGTGCCGCAGATCAGCCAAGAGCAGGCGGCCCCTGTAAGCCACAGATAGCACCTGATAGTTACTCGATGCGAACACGTAACGGGCGCCGGCCGGGGCTCGGTTTTGACGACGCCTGTGTGCTACCAACGCATCGCTTTCCACATTGCCTCGCTGAACGAGCAAAAAACTCACCAAATTGATCCAGAGGCTGGACGGGAAGTGGGAGACGCAGCCACGTCCAGGATTGACATTGAAAAGCGGACCCGTGCACGTGGCGCTGTCAAGGGCCGTATTGGGCATGGCCAGACGTTCGTCCCATGGGGGCTCAACGAGGCTTTATATATCTTTCAATTCCAAGGCTCGCTGATCAAAGCACTTCATCTCTATGGTTGAGGCAAACTCGCGCGACTCAGCGTTGAGCTGAGCCACCCTTATCTTTCCGATACGTGCAGCGTGCGCTGTCGGGGACCAGCGCCGCTGTGAGTGACCCAGTCCGAGTCCGTGTAGCGATCTGACGCAGGGCATACGCTGTACGTGTTGCTCGCTGGGCAGCTGCGCATGTGTGCCGTGCAACCAGAAGCTGGAGCATCTCTCATTGACGGAGGCTTGACTTCAGCACAGACGAGCAGTGTTCAGAAGCCGCCGCTTTCCCTGCACGACCCTTTTCCCTCTAACCCGGAGTGAATGATGACGTGCAGGGCCGCTCAACCTTGGTGGGGTAGCAATTGCGGTTGTACCTGCAGATGTGCATGGGCTGTGCTGGACAGCGAGCTCGGGAAGAGACGGATCTATTTGGGCCGATTCGCTCCGCGTCTGAGCGTTCGGGACAGTGCCAGCAGCATGGAAAATCCGGGGTAGACTAATGGAGATGTTGGGGTTGCTGGGGTTGCTGGGGTTGCTGCTTGTTCCCTTCTGGTGACAGGCGCGTTCCTCGGGTTAGTCATGCTCGTTGGCAATTGATACCTACCAGCCTATCAACCCTCGTCCAGACAGCGTAGAGGCAAAGATATTGACCTCGTTCCACTTATGGGAGAGGTTCCGTAATACCTCTCGTCGTCCGATCTTGAAAACAAGTTGGTGCAGTCGTGAGCTTCGCCGCCGAGAACCCTTGCGATGATAGAGACGATAAATGCCATCTGCAATACTTCCACGGCATCTCATGAAAACGAGTACCTAGTCGTCCCGTAAATATACGTCCAGTCGTACGCTTACCTAGGTAGCCTCGCGTTGGCCTGTCCACGTGACGTATATCGTTTGGCCCAAACTTTCGTTGTACGACTGCCATCACAGCATCTCAATCGTTGTTTGTCTCGATACAACGCACTCATCTCCGTACTCTAGTCTGATAAGTAGGCGTTGTCCTCATCTTGGGTGTGTCATTTCTCACTAGGACAGCACTTTCATATTATCCCGAGATGATAGGCCAGGCTCATGCGGCTCTTTCCCCTGTGCGCAAAGGAATTCGTACCGTCCCTTACGCACGCAATATGGAGTAAGGTCCGGAATATCGACAACCATTTCGACGACTTGGTCAGCCTTTGCATGGTCTGTTCCGCCCCGCCGCGGATTCGGGTGAGTTGCCGTGATGAAATCACTGTAACACGTTGAGCGAGCAATCAGATTGTGCCCGGAAGGCAAGCTGTCCAAACGTGGATCATCATAACAGAGTGGTCTGCGAACAAAGGTTGACATGATGACAGTCCCCTCATACGACAAGGCCCTTGTGTGTGACCCACATGAGACAATCCGTTTGAGTGATGATATAGGCCCTGATGACAGTCAGTCAGTCACTGTCCAGATTCAGTGAAGTGGGACTGTACTCGCCTTGCCCGAACTCAACGCCAGGCTTTGAACGACAATCTTCGGGCAAGAATATTTACGAGCGACGCCGCAAGATGTGCCATACAGAGCACGTGTATCATCGAACCTGTTCGCATTGGGGTCGTGAACGCATCGTTGGAGAGCCTTGTTGCCGTGCTCGCATCATCAACAATCGCTACACACCTTGCCTCTACGCGGAGAACATCGGTTCAGTCAATAGCAGTGGTTCATGCCCACATTGCACCTACCAGCTTGCCAAAGGAGAAGACTGGAAGCCATTTGCGCGAGTCAGCAACGTGGGCTGGGCGAGAGTGGAAGAGCGATTGCAACAGAGGGGACTCAGAATGTCCGAGCCAGCTCTTCAGATCGCTGACACATCGACTGGAACTCGTACAGATACAGCGTACTTGAGGTTGCGGTAAGTCAACCAAGTTGACAAGATTGTTGGACGTATTGGCAGCCCTTGCAACGTCAACACGAGGGCCAATGATGGTAGGAGGCAGGTCTCGGGGTTCCAAATCGCTCTCATCCTCATAGATGCCACCTACATCACCAAGTCAGCCGGAGCGTCTGACGGCGTTTCTGTACGCATACCTCTGCAAAAAGATGAGTGCGCACGGACGATGACTGTTTGGCCCATACTAGCGATTGCATAGAACGAAGAAGGAGCACAAGGGAGGGGCAATTCAAACGGATCACGTCCAATTGTCCATTGGAAGCAGTATTCAAGTTCAAGGTGAGGTCGCAGATGATGAGGGGACAAGAAGACCCTCGTGGGCCACATGGCACATGGCAGGCAGCCAACCAATCAGAAACATCGATGGGGTAATGGCAACCGCCTCCTCTTTCCCAATCCTTGTCAACAGCGAACACAGACATCAGCGGGGTCTGATAACTTGTCTGAGATTGAATGTCCTTCCTGTCTTGTTGTCAAGTTTTAACAGGCTTTGTTCTTTTGTAGAGGAATCAAAGGCGATTCTTGTCAGCTAAGGGATCGTCGAGAGTTACATTGTCCAAACAAGCTGCAGTCGGTCGTCTTGGTTGCACGATTCCCTCATAGACTCTCGAGTATTGTTGCAAAGTGTCGTAACATCACGGAGAATATCTGAGGAGCACTATACGCCTGCCTGTCCCATTGTCGTTTGGTATTGTTGCCCGTTATGGTCAATCACACGAGGCTGAACAAAGCCTCATCACGAGAGAAGAGGCTGCTGCGTGATGCTGGAATCCGATATTGATATGTTCTGGGGGTTGGAGTGCGGATGACTGGCGTTCGATGGAAACTCAGGTACATACCCCTGAGCCATCACTATGTATTGCTGAAGTACCTAGTCAACATATAATGAAAAGACTAGTGACTCCGCGCAGCGATGTATTGGAAAACGTCGCTGATCTGTAGGCAGTACTCTCTAGTATGAGAACAAGGACTTCACGCAGGGCGACAAAACGGGCAAAGTTCTTCAAACGTGATAGCACAATGGTGCTTTTGATGTCGCAGGGCATGGTCAAGGCGGCCAACAAGCCCCACGGTGCGACACAGCAACCCCAACATGTTCACGCTGAGCGCCGCGGAACGACGTCGATGGTCAGGCGTGTTATGCTAAAATGTGTGGCGAGCCAAACTTCACCAGTGGTCTGGCTCAGGAGAACTAGCAGACTACTGTACAGCATGTGTCGTGGCGGAAAGCAGCGGATAAGAGGACAAACACAACTTGTTCCACGTGAACCGCACAGGGCAGCTACCTAACGCCTGAATCAGGGATGGCTGATTGCAGCTAGAGTGCGAAGTGAGTGCCGCGAAACGCAGCCCATCCACGATGTTGCGACAGTACGACACGTCGTACCAGGAACACCAGATAATCTTCCGAGTCGTGTAGAAGCCCGTGTCTGCAGGCCGCTTGACATTTATTCTCCGTGCTTGCGGCTCGGCGAATGAACGTGCATCGGCAGTGTTGGCTCTGAAGGCATCTCTCGGCCGCAAACCACCGATCGAGGTACTCTCAATCTCGTCGCTCAACCGTCTTTCGAGCTCAGGTCGTCGGTCGGTCGTCCCACACTTCGCGTTTCTGTTACCCTACACTCATTTACCCACTACACCCAACAACAGCAATGAACAGCTAGTCGTGCCCTCGTTCCTTTTCTAGCCTGCCTCACGACATCTCTAGCGCTCCCGTCTTGCTTTTTATTCGTCAGGCGCTGCGCTGCAGGGCACGCTCTAGCTCGCGGTGCGAGAGCCAGCCGAAGCACTCAGCTGCACATCATCTCATTAGGTCGCGTCCATGTTTAGCGACCGTCGAGCGAGCGAGGAAGGGATACGGCCTGCCATGGCGCACTCGCCCACCATGCATCGCCACACCTCCTCAGAGACGGGCGACATGATGTCGAGGCGCTCCAGCATTGCGCCGAGCTTCTCGAGCGATCGCCCCTCAGTCACAAGCTCGGTGACTTTTCAGATGCCCGCCACGGTGCGACCGCCGCCGGCGTACATCGCAGCCTCGGTCGCGTCGCAGATGGTCACGGACAACCACAACGCGCAACGGCGCCTGACCGACTCCTCGCACGAAGAGCTGGAGAACGCCATCTTCTCGGAACAAGCCCTCTCGCTGCTCAATGGCTTCCTCGACCACCTTCTGTTCGCGTTCCTGTCCACCGCGCGCTCGCCCTCCCTTACCGCTATTCGCCCTGCTATCTCCGAGGTGCTGAAGCCTAGGCTGGCCCGTGAAGCAGCAGAAGCCGCCGACGAGGAACTGCAGGGACTGCTGTCAGCAGAGGACGACGAGGAGTTCTCCCCCGTCGACGGTGGAAGGGCAATTGATCGCTGGGACGTCGAGAAGGTGTGGAAGCGCACACGTCTACGGATAATGGTGTACACGCGCTTGGGCGAGATGGAAGACGAGGATGAGGAGAGATATGTTCAGCAGGAACGTGGGCTGAGCATGGACGACGATGACGACGAAGAAGCTGGTCTTGTGTCATGGGCTTCTGCCATCTTCCTCACATCTGTTGTGGAGTACGTTGCCGAGCAGACTCTGCTCGTTGCTGGGCAAGCAGCATACGCCCGCATGGCATCCAGGGTCAGGAAGTCTATAGACGAGACCGACGAAGGTGCATCTGAGCGCTTGGTTATCGAAGAGCCAGACGTCGAGAAGATTGCCCTAAATTCTGCTCTTGGTCGGCTCTGGAGGACTTGGAGGAAACGTGTGCGGTCATCCCTCCAACCACTTTCCCCTGGCCGTGGCATTCGGCCCAACTCGAGCTTCGCGAGTCTCCAGAGACGGGGAAGCAGAAGCAGCCAAGCTACAGCTGACGAGTCATATCGCGTTGAACCCACTCCCACTTCCGAACGTGCTCCTACCGAGACAGATATTGCAGCCAACATACCGATACCAGCTGGAGCCAGAGACGTAGATGAGATTGAGGTGCCAGGCTTGGCTCGCACCTTTGAGGATGCTGAGAGCAGTGGCAGGCAGACGCCAGTATCTCGGCCTCAACGACCCAGCAGTGTTATCATGCTTGCCCCCGTAGAGAGCTTTCGACGGAGACATGATAAGGAGCGCCCGACATCGATGCCTGGTCCAGAAGCATTGCCCTTTGCTGTACCTCCACGGTCCCATATGAATGATGACGATGGTCAGCTTGAGACACCGTTCGAAACGCCTATGACAAGCAACTTCAATCGCGTCTCCTGGATTGGTGACGAGAACACCAATGGCGAAAAATCTGCACTTGATGATGTGCGATCTCCAGCAACAGCTACTTCTTCGAAGACTGATCGCCATCTGATCAAGACCACGAGCCTGGAGAAGAACGACGCGGAGCCTGACACACCAAAGTCAACGACTTCAACCACATCGGATAACTATGATGTCGAGCCGAAGGTCTTGCAGTCTAAGAGGCTGTCGATCGGAAGAAGTGGTCCTCTAAGCATTGTGCGCACGTTCTCCACAAGAAGCAACAGCCTCAGATCGCCACGGGAGACGCCAATTGCAACGCCAATAGCTTCACCACATTTCTCAGGATCATACCTCGATGACCGTTCCGAAGATGAAGATGCAGAAGGCCCCCAAGCTATTGGTGTGGCAAGGACGTCAGATGTGCCAATTCAATCATCGCCAACACCCTCCGTCGACCCATGGTCTGATCGAGCCAAGGTTGCGCCTGCCCAGGGTGGCTATGTGGAAGTTCAACCCGCGCCTCGATCCGTTCCGTCACGCAATACACCTACACCCGATTCAAAGCCCATCGTACCCGAGCGATCTATCGCACGCAACGATTCGCTCAAACGTGCTGGTCCCAACATCGGCAGTGGCGCTGTTGTCGTAGGTACTGCAAGCCCAGCACGTAGACGAGATTCAACTCCGCCAACATCAGGACGTACATCTTTGCCATCTTTGCAAGAAGTCGAATACTACAGGCCTCAGCAAATGGTTTCCAGCGAGCAAGCAGCCCGTCGCAATAGTCCTACCATCAGCAACCACAGTCGCACGCAGAGTCCGCATGTAGCAACAGCTGAACGGCAGGTTCCTCGTCGCTCTACAGAAGAGTCCTTGCGCTCACAGTCCGCGGCAGGCAGTTCAATCAAGGAAAGACCAGGTATCACGCGTGTAGCGTCGACCTCGTCTAAGAAGTCAGGAAGCATCTCTCGCTTGCCAACCAGTCGTGACTCTGACCCCCAACTGGCTCGCAATCTTGGTGGTCGTTTGTCTGAAGAAGATCGAGAGCGTCAATTCGAAGAGCTGGTGCAGTGCAATGAGACTGTCAAATACACTCTGACACCCGAGAATATGCGTGCGCTGGATGTAAGTAACAGTCTGCTTTCTGTTGGAACTGCACTGACGTTCAAGGGGGCACCCGTTGCTCGGAAACCAGAGCCTGAACGCTCCAACGCTGCTTCAGTGACGGTATACCCTCGAGTCGATGCCAACAAGGACAACTCATTCGGTGTGAGTGCGCTACCCGCAAAGCCCACCATGAAAGGAAGAGGCCCTGGAGTCTCGGGTCACAAGCCTTCACCAAGCAGGAAAGTGATCACGCGACCACTTGCCAGAGAACCGCGTATAGAGTCCGAGTCCATGCGGGATTTCGCTGACTTCATCCGCTCAACCGGCCCGTCACCTGGCCAAGAGAAGACTCCGCAGCCGTTTGTCAACATCAGTGGTAATGGCCTGAAGTCATCAAATGGCTCTTCCACTTCCGTTGGGCGCAAGTCATCAACCAAGCGGTCGAGTTCTCGTAGTATTGAAGGATCGGTGGCCAGACCTCGTGTCAACATGGAACCTCGCAGCCCAGCCGGTCTAAGCACTGGTAACGATGATCTGATTGACTTCATTCGCCAAGGACCGCCAAATGGACCAGAGGGTCAGCCCCGTATTCCGCGATCAGTTGCCCCATTCCGCACGACAGTTGACTCGGATCAATTCGAGACTATGTTGGGTGATCACGGTACTGTTGAATCAGCGTACGACTCCAAGGCCTCCACGCTCAATTCGCAACATTCCATTCAGACTTCCAATTCTAGAACCGGACTCATTGCCCCACCAGGTGTAGTGCAGCCGGCTTATTCGAACATCCCGCAGAACTTGTCCGGTAGCATGACTTCAAGCTCAGAGCCAGTTATTACCCGTACCCGTAGGCGCGTTAAAGATCCTTACGCGATTGATGTCTCAGATGAGGAAGACGATGAGGATGATGATCAGTTGACCGCTCTTCCTCCCTCGGCAAAGCCATCTGCGCCGAGACAAGAAAGTCTCATGGATTTTTTGAATGAGATGGAACCACCCTCTGGGCCATCAGCTGGAAAGCCACAACCGTTTGTGCTCAGCCAGGAGACGATTGCTGCAGCTAAGGCGCGTGCGAATGGCTCGAACACTTCGCTCGCTTCTTCTGCAACTCCTGCACGCAGCAACAGCGCCAGCAATGGGGCAGCTCCACCTTTAGGATTCCCCTCTTCGAGCGGTGCAGAGACTACGCGCGCTCACAAGCCGAAAGTCGCGGCGCGTGCACCTGCCGTGGGTGATGTGCGTGCTAGCCGTACCGCGACCAGTGATCTCGCTGATTTCCTGCGCAATTCTGGGCCACCTGAGCTTGTAGGTCCACCTCCTGGTGCCCGCAAGGAGGAGGAAAAGAAGAAGAGCAGCAATATGAAATTCTGGAGGAAGAACAGAGAAAAGACGTACGGTGACTTGCCATGATTTAATGCCCCTTCCCTTATTTTTGACATTCGAAAGCCTGTTGGTTATCAGGCGCACTTGGATCAGACACCATCTATTCTGACTGGAGCACCTTGGAAAGAGCGCCCAGCGGCTCGAGCTACTAAGTCATTTACGACTCGGATTTGATCAAAGGTGTTTTCATCTTCTCGCTTCCTTCTATGATATCCGACAAACCCCATTGTAATGTTACTGTATCTTTTCATGTAGCATATATATCTCTTTCACTATGACCCAAATGCAGGGATGTTTAAAGTCAATACTGATGAATTCCGTTCAGAGGTGACAAGAGGGATCGGAGATTTCAACGATCGTAAGGTATACAAGAGCACGCGGATCTGCGCTGGTACTGCTGGCCCAAGAGCTGACGTGGGATACGAGACGAACAATGCAGGAGCAGATCAAAGTATACATGTGCTGTAGATAAGTCAGATTGCGAACAACATAGTTGCGAAGATGAGCCTGATCACTTCTTATACATTGATAAGCTGATCAAAAGATTCAAGCATTCCACCAAAATCAACAATACTCAATCTTCCACCGATCAATACTCCGTCTCTGTTTTTGGAAATAAATTAATTATACATCTTCGACCGTCTATAATCACTTGCTCCCCCATTTGGCGGTGGCTCGATGAAGTGGTATTTTAGGACTAGCGTAGTCATCCCCGTACTTCGTATGACTGCATACAATGTCTGCCGACGAGCGGCCGAACAAGATGCACGAATAAGTAAGGGAAGCTGTTTGTTGGCGTTGCTTGTAGATATTCTGTGTGAACAAGTAAAGTGAGCGAATCACATAATTATCTCCGGCGCGCTCAATCCTTTATCGTCCTTCGGCCGTGCCTCGGGATGCAGTACATATTTTACCCGAGCCCCATCTTTCCCCATCTTTGAACTATCTTTGGGTATATCCACCATCAATCCGTCGCTCCTGAAGATGTCTTACCACTTCAACGATTCACAAGAACGCATTGAGAGCTTAGTCTCGGAGATTAGCACACACAACATAGAGCATTCGTCTGACCCATCGGTACGAGATTCCAAAGCCAACACACCGCATTCGCCTGCATCGTCGGACGAGACACCTGTCATCGTTTTCTTCCCCAAATCAACGCACGATGTTTCTGTTATCCTGAAGGCGTGTAATGAGCGCCGTGTTGCGGTGACTTCGTTCTCCGGCGGCACAAGCATCGGCGGTGCGTTGACATCAACAAGGGGCGGGATATGCATCAGTTTTGAGCATATGAAAGAGATTGTCGCCTTACATGAAGACGACTTCGACGTTGTGGTTCAGCCTGGCCTCGGTTGGGTCGAGCTGAACGAACAGTTGAAGGACAAAGGCGTTTTCTTTCCCGTAGATCCAGCGCCAGGTGCCAGCATAGGTGGGATGATCGCAATGAGCTGCTCAGGCACGAACGCTTACCGATATGGCACCATGAAAGAGTGGGTCATTTCGTTGACCGCGGTGCTTGCCGATGGGACAGTCGTCAGGACGCATCGCCGACCAAGAAAGACGTCTGCTGGCTACGATCTGACGCACTTGGTGATTGGGTCAGAGGGCACGCTTGCACTGGTCACGGAGGCTACTCTCAAGCTCGCCCTGCTGCCACAGAATCTGCACGTCGGCCTCGTTACCTTCAACACGTTCCAGCAAGGTGTCGACATTGTCGTCGCTCTGCAGAGAGCAGGACACCAACTCGAAGCGTTGGAGCTTGGCGATGGGCCCCAGGTCCACGCGATCAACTACTCAAAACTCGCGCGTATAGACATGGCCGAGAAACCAACTCTCTGGCTCAAGTTCGCAAGCCCTTCGCTACAACTCGTCGAAGACCAAATCAGCACCGTCAAAGCGCTTTGCGAGGAGCAAAAGGCTCTGACGTACGAAATCACGTCCGATAAGGCGCGTATTGATGTGCTCTGGGAGGCGCGGAAGTGCATGGCCCGAGCACTTGTTATGATGAAAAAGGAGCCCACAGATTTATTCTTGTCCTCAGACTGTGCGGTACCAATCTCGCATCTCGCCGCGCTGGTAGAAGGCACCCAGAAGCTCATCCAGGAAGCGAATACAGCCAACCAGGCGTCTTCTTCCGAGGCTAGGCAGCCCTGGTTCTGCGCCAATGTTGGACATGTGGGCGATGGAAATGTGCACTCATCAATCGTTTGCCCGGCAGCTGATAAGCCGAGAGTGGATGAGGTGCTGGCGAAGGTGGCACGACTTGCGTTGAGTTTAGATGGTACGGTGACGGGTGAACATGGCGTGGGGCTGAAGCAGAGGGATGCACTTCTTGAGGAAGTGGGTATTGAGGGGATTCGTGTGATGAGAGGCATAAAGGGTGCGCTTGATCCGCGAGGGATACTCAATCCCGACAAGGTATTCAGATTGGAGGATGATGATGGCCTCACGAAAGGAGCACGCCTATGAACGGGCAGAGGGATACCTGAACACGAGTCTTCTTCATCACCTCGAGCTGCTTCTCAGCCAATTTTTGACAGCCCTCGTACGAGCGAAAGCAAGCTTCACAAGGCTACATGCCGCTTACAACGAAGTTCATGTGCATGGTCGCACCTGCACGTCGTATCTCATATTAGGCAACATGTGCACGCGCGACTAGCGTCCAGCTAAGTTGTAATTCAGATAATTGTGATAGTCGTGGTTACAAAACCTGTGTTGTGCCAAACTGTGTCTTCGTTTGACACATCAAATATCTCAAAGGCTCCCACGCGTTTGTATACAGCCTCATCCTCTCGAACCTGCTCTAAGATAAGACCATGGGGACGGAGAAAAGTCTCTCTTCTTTTGGATAAACGTGCCATTACAACGTCCAACGTCTTATCAGTCGTGCAGTCCAGGCACCAGACAGACGTTAAGCGCTGGGAGTCGATTCGACCCACATCGAACGCGAATCGAACAGTGAGGAACTTGTCGCCCTTAAGAACAAAAAACCTTTGCCCTTTTTTAACAAACTGACTCGTCATGCACTGCTTGAGTGGCCCAGAAACAACCAGATGGGCAGTTGATATCTCACCATATGGGTTGCTGGTCGTGAGCTGTGCGTGGGCATCGATGACGTCTAGCTTGAGAAAGCGACGGCGCGCGGGATCAAAGGTCCACACTGTATGAGGAGATGCCCAGCTCCAGGTTGGAGCAATGTAGGCAGATCCCAGTGGCTGGCAAGGCCACACATACCACAGTAGGCCTGCTGTTATGTCCTTTCTCCACAGTCCTGCCACATACTGATCATCTGTTTTCGATGCTAGCAGACACGCAATACCCGATAAAGCAGGCAGACGATCACTGTTGTATGTGAGCTTTAGGTGCGAGTAAGACTGCACAATCTGAAGCCATCGATCATAATACCGCATGTTCGAGTTATTAGCGGCGTACACAAGCCTTTTACGTCCTGGATCGTAGCCGAATAGCGAGTCGCTTCCAGGGCCACGTTCCATGATAGTACACGTATCGCATTCGAACGCCATGGCAGTCGTAGTGAAGTGGAGTACGCGCGGCGAGAGTAGCAGCTCCTGGAACGCCCATCCTCTTGTCTTGAGGTGATCTACCCTGGACTCGTGATCGATCATCGAACGGACACAGACACACGTTCCTGGATGATCCGTCAGAGGACACAGAGAACAGTGAGGTGGTACGTCCTCGTCACGAACGTTTTGAAAACCCTGTAGGTTGTTTTCGTAGGACATTGCGGATATCGTCAGGTAGCTTCTTGAGTACACATCGGACATCCGCTCGCACTCGCTCGCCCAATCGTCCTTGCTGTCTTGGATGATACAGAGGGAGTCAATCCATATATACCTTTACAAGTCAACTCAGCTGATTTATGAAGATACTAAATCAGACACTCACTGTTTCCCTAAAGATTTGGTCACAGATATAGCGTCTTCATACAGCTTTGGAAGACGACCGATCTGAATGCCACGTCGCAAAATATCAATGTTGCTCTCATCACATTTGGAAAGTCTGTAGAGAGCTTGATGATCAACAGTGGTCCGTGCAATACTGGATGGTACTCACAAGTCGAGGCTGTTAGGTGGCATATTCCCCCAGCAGTGGCTCAGTGCTATGTATTCTGCTTGTGAGCGATCACACCCTTCAACCAAGCGTACGAATCCATTCATATCGATTAAGGAGACATCTACAACACGAGTTGGAAGTACAGCTTTAGTCTGACGTCTGCACGAAGGGTGTTCAGTCTGACAAGCGTGTACCCATTTCTGCATTCTGCTGATCGCAACACTTGATAGGCGGTCGCGCTCGGCAGCACTCATCTTGATCTCGCACCGCGGTATCGGATCCGGAGCATCTGCACCGTATCAGAGTGGATCATAGTATACACGGAGAGGTCTACCTGTAGTGAGGTACAAGTAGTATACTGCTGGATGTCTGTCTTGTGGAACATACATATGCAGACATACTACCTTCTCCTTCCACGTCTCTACTATCTTCAAACGTATGGGCCCGTTCTGGTCTTGATAGAAAGCATGCCCTGGCTTCGACTTGGGATGGAGAGCAGCCACAGTGAAGAAGGTGCAGAGACGGCAACCGAGATTTGCAGCCCTTGCAAGGCTTTTCCAATTCCCGTGATGCAGCTGGCCGTCTGGCGATGCTTCCGAAACACGCATGCTCTGATAAGTAAGCGCAGCGCATTTCCCGCAGAGCACACTTGAGCTCGCGTCGTCGATCTTCTCTTCCTGCGAGTTTTCCATAGATTCTTTAGGCTTTCCTTCCGGCGCTTCGCCCCGAGAACCCAGTTTATGCGGCTCGGGCGTGAGACCAGTCATAGTCAGAAACTGAGGCAGAGCTGCATGCTATAAGTGGACTGCGCCCGCGTCATGCACGCTGCTCTACTATCGACAGATGAAAATCTGCAATCTGGCGGATACAAGGTCCGCTAACTTAAAGAGGGGCTAAAACGGGCGCAAGAGAAATGGCAGGATAACAGCTGTTCCGCGCCGTGCTGACTTGACCCGAAATCTTGAATGGCAATGAGGCTTTTCAGGTTTCAATCTGCATCTGGTGATATCAGGACCCCGCTCCGCCTGCCAGCGGCTACGCTAGCCCCAGATAGTCCTTTCAACCACCCACCGTTCAGCCACGGCTTCAATCTGAAACATCAAAAAAATCGAATCAACGTCCACCATCGTTTGATCTCCAAACCACTCGTTCCTTCCCCTGCACACAACATTTGACCGTTCAAGAGCCTAGTGCATTGGTTGAGTCCAAGCACCTTCTGCACCGGTGTCGATGACATGGCTTAGCTTTCTGTGCGCAGGACTTGCTGCGCCCATAGCCGGTGGAGCTCTTTAACGAGGCGGATCGATAGACTGCTCGGTAATTTCTGGAGAAATGTTGGTGTACAGTGCTGTACGAGTATTCGGCTGTAGAAGCAAAGGCTGTCGCAAAGGCTGAAAGGCCGGACGCCTTACAGTGCGTCTGACTACTGCGTTCATGTACAGCCTCCCGCCCCTCGTTGTGCACCCACACCACTTGCACACGCGATACGAACCCGGGTGGAAAAACTCCTCGCGAACGTGTCCTCGCTATTGAATGAACCGGAGGATGGCACATTTCGGTGTCATTGCTCCAGCCTTACCGTGCATGTGACGGCCAGAGGGTATGTGCCCATCACTAGTTTGCGATGAGGATCCATGGCGGAGATTACAAGGAGCTGTCACGACACTTCCGTCGATATTGCTCGTGCGCTCGGAAGGAAGCGAACGTTGGAGCGGTGCACTAAGAAGAAAATGGGCCGTGATTGAAGTATTGATTGAGATTTCATTACTCGTACTGTCCGTGAAAACGGTGTGTGAAGATGTGTGGCTAACTGCTAATGGGATATTGAGGCGCGCCGGCCTATATAAAATATTGAACATTGATTTCCTCCGAACGCCGTGCAATGCTATGCGTGCTATGCAAATGCTCAAATGGAACGCCATGTATCATGCGATGATATGTTGAATGGTTGGCCGGCAATCTTTCGGCATATCATATCCAGGTAAATCTTTTACATCTCTAACTGAGATATGTTGGAAAGAACTCGAGGGTCTAGGCGAATGATATGGAAAAGCGAATGCTATTTTAATAGGCCGCTTGGCGACTTGTGTACGCGCCGGCAAACATCCTGTTGAAGAAGCCACCAGAAGTCTTCGCCTTCTTTGTCGGCTTGTTGTCTTCGTAGATGGGAAGCGAGTGCTGCAGCCTGGTCTGGGTGACAGGTGCGTTGATGTGAACAATGGTTGCGCCCTGGTCGTAGCTGTGCATGATGGCCTCGGATGGCTCATCAAGGAAGCTAGATGGCGACGATGTGGTTGAGACGGAGGTGCTGCGGGTGGGAGGCGACAGAGAAGGAGTGCGGGAGGCTGAGCGAGACGAGGGGTGGTAGGCGTACTTCTGCTGGCGGGGGGCATATGAAGCGTACTCGTACGAGGAGAGGTTCTCAGTGGTGAGCTGGTATTGCTGCTGGCGGGCGTACTCCTTCTCCTGCTCAATGAGCCTGACCTTCTCAGCTTGACGGGATTGCCAAACACGGATGGGGGCGAGGAAGGGCTCGAGGTGGTAGTAAAGGTCCTCGGGGTTGATGCGAAGGTCCCAGTCGAGAAGGAAGAGGAGCTGCTTCTCCATAAGGTTGACCTCAGTGATGGAGAAGCCAAAGTTCTCGTAGCCGCGAACAGCGCTGTAGCGGGCCCAGTGCTTGTTCTTGGGAGAAGAGTCGTTGAGGTTCTTGGCGGCGAGGATAAGAGCGGCAAGGAAGATGCGGTGGGTGGTGCACTTCATGCCCTTGGCGACAGGAGGAAGACGAGCCCGGAGACGGGAGAGGTAGACCAGGCTGGTCATGAGAGTAGGGACCTGGACGTGGGAACGCTCAACGAGGGATGTGATGAACTCCTCGACGGATGGCAGGAAGGGTTCCCGGACCTGGTGTGGGGGGGAGGCCGGCGGTGTGGGGGGCAGGCTCTTGTCAAGGGAAGCTTCACATCGGATGACCTGTGTAGCTTTCTGTGCGAGGTATGAGATCATGTCCTGAGAGACAGGCTGCTGGATGAAGTAGTCCAGCGCAGCGCTGTTCTCCCTTGTAAGGTTTGCTGAGTAAGGCATGATTGCTTGTGATGTGTGTTTTTGAAAGGTGGATGAGGGTCGACTTTGACTGAAAGTGCAAGTCGATGGTGGTCCAATGGTAGATGCTCAACACAGATTAATTCCGGTCTGTTGGAATTCGGTAAGCGCAGTCCGTGGCTGTGGCTGTGGCTTGGGTGCGAGGAAGTTCGACGAGGTTGAAACACAAGGCGACAGTGATATTAAGGTGAATGACGATTCCGACCGGCGGAAAACGTAATGGAAGTATCTAGGCGATACTGCAAGGAAGTTTGAAAGGGAGAGTGTTGCTGGCACTGCCAAGCGATGATGATAAGGCTGGAAAGGGTGAAGTGGATTGGGCAGTCGCGGACTGAAGAATGTAACCTGCACCGCTGGGGTGTTACAGGTGTAAAGAAGGGATGAGAGAAAAGTGAAGAACTTGCACTGACCAAGAAGAGTATCAGGAGTCGGTGATACTTATGCCAACACAGCGTGAATCCGACTGTCGTTGGTGGGGCGCGGGCGGCACGATGTGGGACCCAATCGGCGGTCTGAACGGGCAGGGATTGGAACGTAGCGCGCCTCGCGAGACTGGAGCCAGCGGTTGTTGGCCCGATTTAGGAAGCCTGCGGGAGTTGTGGGAAGTCGAACTGCAGGATGAAAATAGTGTGTTTCAACAGCGAGCCAGTCGTATGCGGGGGGCTCGTGTGCCCTAATCAGCAGCAGCGCCTGTCAGCCAATGGAGGTGCGTCCCGCTACGTGTTTCGAGGTCGAGCGAGTTGATGTTTGAAGATGCCGCTGGCTGTGGTGGTACTGGCTTTTACCAAGTGGGAGAATCGAGTGGATAGCAGACAGCGTGGCAGTCGTCAACGACAAGCGAACCGTCTTCTGGGGCTGCAGTGCCGATTTGTAGTCGTGCGATGCGAAATCTAGCCGGCTTTAACGATGGTCTGGTGCTCGAGGCCTGGTCACGTTGCAAAAGAAGACGAGGCGGTGAAGTGGTGCAGTGGAGAACACTGCAACGCTCGATGAATGAAAAGCGACCACGCTGTAGCTGCACACCTGCTCCCATATATCGGCACAAGCTATCCTGACTGTCAAGCCACAAGACCGTCCAGGCAGGCAATCGTAGCGGACTTCGCCAGCATGGCATGACGAATGCTGGCGGAGATTTACATTCTGCGCAGCTTCCCCAGCCTCCTTACCGAAGAGGAAGCAGATGCGATTTCAAGACCGCACCCTGCACGACGCTTTAGGTGCCGAAAGCATATTTTGCCATCGTGAACGCGTGTTGCAGTGCGTGTAGACACTGGCGTAGCATTGGGAGCGCTGGCTCTAGAATGAATGGCTGTGGCGATGCGTTGGAGCGGCTCTTGGCAGGCTATTGTTCGGCCCCGGCAGGTGGACTCTTGTGCGTTGGCTGTCACATTCTGCACACCACCTGAGGGCATGCGAACAGAGTTCTTGCCCGCCGTTTGACTCCATCTCCATCGGCTGTCAAATTTCCAGTCTGTCAATGGCCTTGCATGAAGGCTGGCCTGATATCGCTCTCAAAGGGTGTTCGGCCATATGCTGCACAAGCTGCCAATGAGACTCCACCTGATCCGGATCGACAGTCATGCGCAAGGGTCGTGAGTTGCGCCTGATTGGCCAGTGTGCTGTACAAACATTACCGATGTTTCAACCCGTTCGCTCTTGACAGAATGACCGGGCCTCACGATTGCGCATGAACCACACATCATGCTACACGCCGCGCTGAGATGTCAAAAGGCTCAACATCCAACATCTGCAGAAGTTGGAGGATGTGCTCTGCAACCAATGAACATCCAAGCCTCGCATTGAGATGCTCCAGGAAGCGCTGCACCGCCTCAAGCAACGGAGCCAATACCGCCGAAGCTTCCAGGATGCCTCTAGAATCTTTGCCTCCGACTTAGACAATGCAAACTCATGCATCATCGGCTAAAGCCAAAAGCAGTCTTGCTTTTGCAAGTCATGGCGCATGTCCGCTGCCGCCAGGTACTAGGTAGGACGGATCCTATGCTCGCTCTCGTCCAACAATATCTGCATTGAGGCAGTTTTGATATGCGCTGAGACCAAACTATGGTTCACGAGCATGCTTAATTTCCGAGAATACCGATTGAGCATTCCGCATGGGTTACCTAAGCGCTTGTGAGGCTCTTGGATGGTAGCCGCCAGCGTACGCGCCCACCCATGTCCGTGTCACCACCAAATTTGGCAGCGTTGGATCTTTCTTTAGATACTGCAGCCTCAGCTACACGACATGTATTCGACGAATTCCATCTTCAACTTACCATCGCGGAGATTTCACTGCTGCTAAACCTTGCGTGGTTCTGGTCGCCAAAGTCACCTCGAGGTCCGAACACCAGCGCGTCCCGTTTCAGCATCGTCCACGTTGACATCATTGTCAAGCGCCCATCCGCAAGGCCTCGAAGCCCACGGCCCCCAACTTCGCAATTTCCATTTCACATACCAAGTCCAACATATTGGGCTCGCTTCAGCCACGGACTTCTCTTCCAACAATGACGATCTAGATCATCGAGCTCTTTCTCCCCAAGCCAGCAGCTGATGGCCAGCGCAAATACGGTCGGTGTAGGATCAAGACGTCGCTCATGGGTTCGACCAGATCCTAGCACATACTATTGATTGTTCGGTCCCAACAGTGATTCCGAAGACAACAAAGACAGACGACATGTTAGTGTACACCGTCTTTCTCACATGATGGCAGGTTTCGCCGACAATCGGCGCGCCGCCGCGAATCTTCCATGGCGCAGCGATGCAGTCCAGCAACATTGGCGGGACCAGCGGTGACAAAGGTCTGCGTGATTCTTTGTGCTGCGGTACATTCACGTTGCTAGCTGCGGTCCAGCGCATCGATTTGCTCGATCATGTGGCCTGGCCATTTGAGCGCATCCTTGACGAAAGAACCATTCGCATTCGCATTCAATCGCAACGTGGACACGAGCATAACCATGGTTGTGACAATGGTAGCCTGCAGCTTCCCTGACCGTGGACGTGTATGTCTTTCATGCTGATCCTGTGATAAAGCCCGTGCTTTATCGGCTGTACGACGAATACTCTCCCTCTGACGGAAATGACATATTGTGTAGAAACATACACCTACGCAAATCTCCGCCTTGGGATTAGTTGACATATCAGCCGGCACTGTACATATCGAGTATGCCTCTCCAATCCAGCTAGCCTTGCGCTTCGGCCGTCAGCACCACAAACAAACAAGTCGGTCATTACACAGCCCGATTAGCCTTTCTCCTCCAAGCCACGAACTTTCTCGGCATACATGAATCGTTATACATGCATACGTCACGCATATCCGCAAGAAATCAATACAGCCATTGTGGTGCATCGTGCGACCGGTCTTGCGGCCATCGGACTTCGCAGCCAACCCCTACTTTCCGGGTAGAGATCTGAGATCGACACTGCAGATGGCGCGCCTAGTCAGACTTCCGCATTTGTACAATACCATGGCCAAATCCTTCTTGAAACGGACAGTGCTATCCGGAAATGAGACGTCGCGGCCTTGCTGCGCTGCATTCGCAAGCATGCACTTTAGAAGCCACGACGGACTCCACGGAGTGGATTAGCAAGCTCTCCGAAATCGTTCGGACGATTTTATATGGATCTCTAATTTGATTTGATTTGTGCTTACTTTTACTGTCAAGCAAGTTCTCAACTCCAGCAGTTTTCCGATGACTGTCCTGAAAACGCCAACTCGATGTTGCAATTTCCTGTGTCACCTGCACTTTCCGAACACCATAATTTCCAGTGCTTCAATCAGACGAGCTTCAATCTCTTCGCCTGGGTGGCAGACGCATTTTCGCTGCCCTTTCTCTTGCCGTCCTCCGTAGCTTTGGCCTTCTTCATCTCAGCCCAGATTTTCATGACTCTCTCATCTGCGTTGGCTGCTTTCTTTTCAGCAGCTTCGAGTTGCTTGGATTTCTCGGCCAACTGCTGATCGTTCTTTTTGGCAGCCTTTTCCAGAAGATCGACTCTCTTCTCCGCCGCGACTGCTCGTCTATCCGCAGCTGTCCAAGATTGCTTCCAAAGAAGTTCTGAACTGGACAATTTGGTTTTGAGGGCTGTTAGATCGTGACTGAGAGCAGCTTTAGAGCTGTTTGCGACTTTGAGCTCGTTTGTCAAACTCGATAGCGCCGCACGATGTTTCTGCTCCATGCTCGATGTTTGTTTGTTGCGGTCGGCTAGCTGTGTCTTGAGCGCAGTGACGTCGTTCTGAAGAGCTTTTACTTGAGCACTGCTGGGACTTGGCGACTCGTTCATCATCTTGAGCACTTCTTCGAATGCTACGGCCGAGGATTCCGGTTTCTCCACCGAAGCCTTCGCCACCGGGGGCTTTTCCACCGGGGGCTTGCCCTCTTTCGTAGGCTTCGTTCCAGTGACCGTCTCCATCCAGTGCTCTCGATTTGATGCTATCAGGCCCGGCTTTCGATATGGCACACCGGAGCGTGTGTATAAGAACGGAAAGAGGTAGAACAATTTGTTAATGCGGCTTCGTGTTCCGGTATTCGTTTGTGTAATGTACATGTTGCCCTTCGCCCCATCCCGTATTCGTTGATACTCGTCGCTGATTTGCTCATCGTAGGCCAGGCCCATCGGCAGAACGTCGCCTCTATATATTCTCTGCAGAGAGGTCGTGAGCCGGCCCATTGTCATGCGTGGCCATGTAGCGGGGCTGTAAGGGTCGTAGTCTGGCTTCCACGCTTTGATGTTGGCGTGCAAGGTAGCCATGTCCCACGAGAATTTGCCCAGATACAATGGAAGCATGGTGTCCCGAATGGTAGTCCGATTTTCATCCGCCATGTTCACGGATTGTGGTGGACGTCTTGAATGATGTAAGCTGGCAGTTGATGATTGTAAAGAGTTTGAGCAGTTGCGAGAGCAACATCTGGTGGGGAAAGATACAGGTCCAATGCGCTGAGATAGACTCTCACTTGAAATGGCCGCTGCTTTTACTGTGGTCGTTCGAGTAGCGGTACAGAATGCTGGCTCCTCTCACTAGTGAGACACATCAGATTTGCGTTGCAGGCTCAATATGGCATCGATGAGCCTTAACTTCAGTTATGAGCAAATGGTGCTCATATTCTATTTCCAAAGGTTGGGTGTCGAATAGAAGTAGCGTCACAGGCTTATTATGATATTGATAAGCCACAAGTCAAATTTATGAGCAAACAGCTTTGACCGTTGATCTTCGAACGTAAAAACTAGAAGAAGTATGTGACCGAGAACCCTCCCAACAAACTCCACGCAACTACTCCTCCACCTTGACCTTCTTCACCTGCGCCCCCTCTCCGTCACCGTCACCCTCCCTCTTCCGCACCCCAGCCCCCCTCAGCCCCCTCACCTCCCCCCAAACACGCAGCACAGCCTCACCCGTCCTACCAAGTTCCTCCTCTGCTGCCTCAAGACGCTGCTTCTGTCCCTCAACTAGCTGCTCAAGTAGCTTAATCTTATCCTCTGCGGCGTTTGCGCGCTCCTCAGCTTCATGGTGCTGATCATTGAGGAGGAGCTCTAATGCGCGAACTTTTTGCGTTACTGCATGGAGAGGCTTGGTATGGGAGACGGTGTGGGCTTGCAGGGTGGCTGGAGTGTTGGGGAGGAGCTGGTTGTGTGTGGTTGAGAGATGGACTTGTGGTCTGGCGAAGTGAGGAGGCTGTGTGATGCTGTTGCTCGTGGAGTCTTTGCTGGAGCGGTCGTGGGCTGCCGTACTATCTGTCTGAGCGGCAACCTGGTAACTCGAGCTTGACCTTGGTTGAGCTGAATGGGCAGGATGATATTTCGCATCTGGCGTTAGACCCCTCATGAGCTTGACCCATTCTTCCAGCTCATCCGTTGGGATATGAGGATACTCCCTCAACGCGCCGTACCTATCGAAGTTGTACGGATAGTCTGCAAACATGGCCTTGATTGGATGACCGGAAATGTTCGGTCGGCAGCTGACCTTGCCCGCGAAAGACCGTTGAGTGACGAGATTCTCCATCAGCGACTGTTCGTATGCGAGGAAGCGGGGAGCGGTCTTGGTCTGCCGATAGTCGTAGTTGACTTCGGTCTGGATGACGTCTTTGATGAGCGGCCATGTGAGAGGGTCTTCGGCGTCGTAGTCTTGCTTCACTGTTTTAATGTGCAGGCGCAGAAAGAGCCCGTCCCAGCTGAAGGGGCCTCGCCACACCTCGAGTTCTGTGGCGTTTACAATGGTCATGATATATGCGGCGAGATCTGGTCTTAGATCGAGGGACTGTAGGACTGCCTACGTGAAGAGTGGGGACCGTGTTGAAGAAATGAACTGTGTGTTGAACGACATATGATCTGAGCTGTTGAAGAAGCAACGCAACGCCGTTCTCGCGCACTGTCGGCGCTAGCGTCTCTCACCTTCAGCCAGACGGTCGGACAAATACCGCGGAAGCTTGGCTTTGGTGGTAGCTTTGCGTATCAGTGGCCCTCGAAAAGCGTGATGAGGTGATTGAATTCCATGAAAGTGTTGGGCCTCTTCACAGGCAGAGCACCTTTCATAGCCAATGACAAGCGCGGACGAGCATACATGCACCATACAGCTCCGTGGCGATATTATAGGGGGACTGGACACATGTCAATTATCACTAGAGCACAGCGGTCGATCATCCGATGGACTTTGATTAATCTATGAAAAGAGAGACACGTATGTGTAGGTCGATCGAACAAGTAGTTCGCACCCTTCGGCCAACTAACACCATAAAGCGGTTGAAAACCCAAACCATCCAAGTCGTGATTGGGTGTCATCGTGAAGACGGTGACAATTAATAAAAGAAAGAAGAAACGCTTCTATAGATCGACGCTATATATGTTAGTGAGCCTGTGAACCTGGCATGAAATGGTGTGACACTAACGTCCTCTACGCTGGAAAGCGTATCGATACATCACCATAGAGTGGTGGTATGTAGTCGTAGTGATACATGTGTAGATAGCAGTATCAATGGCTGTAGCCGAGGAAGATTGGGATCTCGAAGCATAGCTGACAAGGTTGGTTGATGGCGACAAATGTCAGCGAAGGCGTCGTACGCGGAGCAAGGGTGAAAACGAGGTCAACACCTAAGCCTTCTGGTTGGTCTTCTTGACGCCTCCACGAGTGGATGTGCGAGGGCTAGCCTTGGACGGAGACTTGGAAGGCGACTTCGCAACACGGGCCTTTGCGGGCAACTTCCGTGGGGTCGAGACCTTGCCTGAAATCTTGGGGAGGAACTCGATGGACGGCACTTGATCGGTCTCTTTCGCTTGAAGCATCTGAAGGATCACATCCATGGCATCCTTTGCAACCCGCTCTGCCTTGTTCTTGCCAATGTACTGGTCGAGTTCGCGAAGGACGTCAATGGGAGCCTCGAAAACCTTACCAGTGGCGGGCGCCACGGCAGCGGCCGCAGCCTCTGAACTCATGCCGCCGGCGATCTTGCGCGAGAACTCGTTCAGGCGATCCTCCTCCGATTTCTTCAAGGTGATGTCGTACAAGGTACCTGGGAACTCGGCTTCGATGACGTCGAACTGGCGGAGGATCAGCTTCACTTTGCGAACTTGCCAGAGCTCTTTGTTGTAAGTGGCACGCTGATAGTGCTTTCGACAGAAAAGAGGCCAGTCGGTGAGGTCCCTCGTGCAGGCCTTGTTGCGACCGAAGTGGTCTGAAATGACCTTGCGGGAGAGAGACAGGGTGTACTGTCCAGTGCGACATTTGCTGTACTCATCGTTCATACACACAAACTCGCGTTTGATGGAGTCATCGTCCACCGCGTCTGTGATGACTTGTTCACCATCATCAGCCTCGGCGGAGAGCTCGGACATTACCGTGTCGGCAGGGCTGGTGGGATCGAGCTGACTGGTAGGAAAGCTGCGCTCTGGCGTAGATGGCGGTGCGATAGCTGGCACATCGGCGTCGAGCTCGGGACTGGAGGGCTTGGGCAGCGCAGATTCAGTAAGAAGGTTCGCAAGGCTCATCGCGTCACGAATGGCGGACTGAGCCGTGGCTGTCTTGGTAGTGTCGCTGGTAGGCTTGGTCATAGTCTGGGAGACCATGGCGGTTGGCTGTACTGGGCGTAACAAGCTGGGACGGGTATTCGTGCAAGATGTGAGTGGTATTTGCGCAAGGTGTGAGTGAAAGTGCGCTCAAGACCCACTTTTCGCAAGTCGAGATCCGGTCGTGTAGCTTCGTGAAGAAGATCTCAAGGGAGCTGGGCGAGGGACTAAATACCAACTGAACAGACGAGGGTACGGACGGCGTGGGGCGGTCCAGGTGAAGTCGCTTCCCAGGGTGACAATCGAGCGTTTGCGTTGGTGCCTATCGACTCCGTCGTCACAGAGATCTTGCCCCACTTGCAGCTTGTAATTCACTGTAGGGCCAGACTCGATAGCCTATACAACGGAGGCCCGAGAGCGGCATCACGTCGATATGGTCACAGTTTACAATGCGTTGCGCCAACAGCTGTCTTCTTGCCCAACAGCGCCAGTTCACAGCTCCACGTCTCTTGGGTCCAATTGAGCGCTCACAATTTGAGCTTGTATCTCAAAAGTGGTCTTTACTATAGGCAAGAGCATCAGCACGGTGGTTTGACAAACAGCAGAGACAAGTGCAAGCCCTCGGCCCAAACAGAGCACCGCAACGGCTTGTGAAAGACTGTGACAGCTACGCAAAACGAGGTTGCCTGGCCCTGAGAGTCGGCGCAGAGCGTATTTATTGAGAAATAAAAGCAAAAGTGAATTGAGAAATGAATTGGGAAATGCACGGTAAAGGCCAGCAATGCAGATCAGAAGCATCACCCCTGTTACGTCGCGTCGAGTTTCTCCAAGGTCTCTTCTAGCTCTTGCCTCACACAAGGCGACTCAGGAGATGTAATACGACCTTGCTTGTCTTTCTGATGAGAGCATGTTGACGGTCCTAGCCAGACCACAACAATACGGCGTCAAGGAGCCAATTCCAGTTCCAGTGATCACACATAAGACCTGGCCAGGGGTTACTATGCTATCAGCGAGCATTGTCCAGATACTCGCAGCAAGTCCGTTTGCTCGTCAATGGCGCGTGAACACATGGTGATGTTGTGAAGGGGGTCGGCGGCCGGACCACAAAGCGCCGATGTCGCCGGCAGAAGCCGCGCCCGATTTCGTCAGGGCCGGGCTGCTGCGCCAGTGTGTTGCTCTGCGCTCCTCAGGCTCCTCAGCTGCGAGACGTTGGCAACGCAGCTGCACACGCACGCGAACCTCGTTACACTGCTTGAAATGCGCCCCCACGTCACATCGTCCCCGCTATTCCAGCCCACCTACTCTACTCTGCGCTGAGCGCGTCCGCGGCACCTCACCCTCGGTCGTGCTAACCCGCCCTGAGCTCCCACCGCTACAATGCCGCCCACCGCAGGCACGCGAACGTCAACACGGCAGGGCCGCGCCACTATCCGCCCTACCAACTACTATGCGCGCAGCTTTGCCGGCCGTCTCGCTGCGCACGGGATGGAGCAGACGCCCGAGGCCTCCAACAGCGCGCCTGGCTTCTTCCCCGCCCTCACACACTTCACGGGCGCCGTCGATGCCTTTCCAAAGGAGGTGGTGCGGCACTTCTCCATGTTCAAGGAGGTAGAGGCTAAGCTGCACGACCCCGAGCTCCTGCTGCAGGAGCTGCTCAGCGAGATCGCCCGACAACCCACGGCCACGAACGCCCAGCGGCGCGCCCTCGAGCAGAACGCCGACGTGGCGATCCAGAATGCAAATGTAAGTCCCACAGACTCCCGGTTGGCAGGACACCAGCTGACGCCCACAAGCAGCCCCCTCCCAACTTCGACAGCCTCCCACCCGACGAGCAGGCCGTCATCAGGAAGCGTCAACTGTTCCTGCGCTTGCGCATGCTCATCCACAACATCCTCCCCACACTAGACGAGAAACTCGTCGTGCTTTCAGGCGCGAAGGCTACAAAAGACAAGGGCATCACGCGCATGAAGCACTCATACTCGCAGCTCGACACCGAGATCAGCGAAGAGGCACGCTACGGCAGTCTCACACACTGGGCATATGCAGACAAGGAGGAGAAAAAGAAGGGTGCTCCAAACCACGAGCGCCAGCGGCGCGAGGTTGCAGCCGCGAACAATCTAGCCGCAGCCGCTCAGCATGTGCACGATGTGGACTCGATTGCTGCAAAGAGCGAGGCTCGTCGCGAAGCGGTGCAAGCCAAGCGCAGCCGCCAGCAGCAGGTCGACTCTGACTTCGACGACAGACCGACGGCAAAGAAGCCGCAGAAAAGGAAAGCGCACCCGCCTGACACGGCTGCGGACCACCGCGGCGTTGGTCTGGGACTGTCGAGCACCGCCACTGGGCAGCAAGGCAAGAGGAAGAAGACTGAGAAGGCCCTCGCCGCAGCAGCGCCGACGGCCGCACCCATGGAACGATCAATGAGTGGCGCTCTGAAGGCTGTGGGCAACAGTGCACGAGCCGGCTCAAGTCCTCGAGCAACCCCAAGCATTGAGAACCCTGCTCCTGCCAAACGGAAGCCGCGCGCAGCTCCCGCACCCGCCCCTCGCAAGAACCAGCTGCCCGCTTATTCTCCTCCACCCGCGTCTTCACCACTCGCTGCGAACTTCGCCATCAACAAAGCGACCGCTGGCATTGCAGATCGTCCACTGTCTTCGAGGGCAAGAAAGAACTCCGCTGCGAACTCTGCTGCATCCGGTAGCGTGCCTGAACCTATACCTGTCCGTCGTCCATCGACCTCACATTCCGTTCAGCAAGTCACTGGCAGCAATGCCATCACTGAGCTTGAACAAGCTGCAGGCATTGTACGCGACCTTGAATCAATCAAAGACGCCATGATTCCACAGGAGACCACAGAGAGGCCCGTTCCTCTAGCTCCTACTGTCCTCAAGCAAGAAGATCAAGAGCACGTACAAGAAGAACCGGAGAGCATGGATATTGACACTCCAGCGGCAATGTCATCTGCAGCCAGAGCTGCTCGAGCATCCAAGCCCGAGACGCCCGTCGTGACCGCATTCCCTGAGGTGCCCATGGCACGCAGTCGCAGCACTCGCAACGCGCAGAATGGCAACTCTAACTCCAATGGCTCTTCGGAGAACAATAGCACGGCAACAGGGATAGTGTCGAAGCGAGGCAACAAGAAGAGCGGGCAATCAGCCACATCAGCAACCGATTCGCCCGCACTCAAACCAGTGCCGACTGCGAGATCTAATCCTCCTTCCTCTGCGGCAAGCTCCATCGCCCCTGAGCAGGAATATCAAGATGCAGAGACGGACGACGGCGAAGACGAGCCGCGGTACTGCTATTGCAACGAGGTGTCGTACGGACAGATGGTCGCCTGCGACAATGATGCGTGTCCCCGCGAGTGGTTCCATCTTCCCTGCGTGCAACTCGAGAAAGCGCCTGTCGGCAGGACCAAATGGTTCTGCAGTGACGAGTGTCAAGAGCAGCACACCAAATCCAAGGCGAAGGGGAAACGTCCGGGTAGTAGTAGACAATAGGAATTCGGAAGGAGTTCAAGGCGTTCTGGGACGGGTTTACGATTACGTGAGTCTAGGCCAGGCCCAAAGGGAAAGGGCACGGCTAAGCTGAAGGATATTTGGGTTGGATGGAATGCTCTTTGAAGCTCCCAATCTGCTTTTTCTGGGATTTGTGGGTTTTTCGGCGTTATGATTACGACGCCTAGAACCGACTCTTTTGGAACAGGCACGGGAAGGTATTCGGCTGGGGCGTTTGTTCGGTCTGACCTTTTGCATGGACTCGCAGTAGGACAGCTCCACGCGTCTTTCATGTGTATACGCTTACGTGTACCGCGTCTTCTCAGGCGACGGTCCGCAACCGTTTTTTTCGCGCCCTGCATTATCCAATAGGTATCTTAAAAAGCGCATGCATAGCGACAGCGAAACGTTACGGCGATTAGCATACGAAATTTAGACACTCAAAATGGTCCATAATGCACACAGGCGTGTTCCACCAGTCATTTAATACTCTAGTAGGATCTACATCTTGATTGTAAACAGCAGAATTACAACTGAATAACTCTGTTCCAGTGGCTGGTCGGACGTACTTGGGTGCAGTACTTCGTACAATGATCGCGCTCGACACGACATCCCTGCACGACCTTTTGTAATCGTCAACGATCATTGGTCACACGACCAATGCTCAGCCTCCCGACAGCTTGGACCCTGTGTAGCTACTAGCTACAGCGCAACACACTCACCGCCACCATAAGCTCGTGGAACAGGTGTCTTGAGCGTCTTGCCAGTTGGATCATCCCTCTAGTAACTCTACACTCTTTCAATTTTTTCAATGGCGCCTAAGAACGTTCCCACTGCTGAGGAGCAGCTGATCGCGGAGCCCCAAGGCGGGGCGCCAAATTCTCCCCCAGATCTCCGCTTCTTGCACTACAACGATGTCTACCACATCGAAGCCGGAAGTCAGGAGCCTGTCGGTGGTTACCCCCGCTTTCAGACTTTGATCAACTACTACAAAAATGATGCTCGGTTTGATGGGCAACCAGAAGCTTTGACCTTCTTCTCTGGAGACGCTTTCAATCCTAGCATCGAAAGCAGTATCACAAAAGGCAAGTTTGCACCACAGAGGCTATGCATTCACTCAACATGGCTGACTGTACACATCAGGTAGCCACATGGTGCCAGTACTTAACACGCTAGGTACCGACGTTGCTTGCGTTGGAGTAGGTTCCAGGACGTTCCTCAGCGCTTCGATGACTGACTACCTTATAGAACCACGACCTTGACTTTGGTGTGAAGCAGTACCGATACTTGACGTCAAAGTGCAAGTTTCCATGGCTCCTGGCCAATGTTCTCGATCCAGCTCTTGGCGACAACGTGTCTCTTGGTAATGCAAAGAAGACTGTCATGCTCACTTCGTCCAACGGCATCAAGGTTGGTGTCATTGGGTTGGCAGAACGAGAGTGGCTCGACACCATCAACGCACTACCCCCTGACATCATCTACAAGAGTGCATCAGCAACTGCGAAGGAGCTCATTCCAGGGCTGAAGGAGCAGGGCGCTGAGATCATTGTTTGCGTCGCCCATCAGAGAGAGCCGAACGACCTCAAGCTCGCTGAAAATTGCGGAAGCGAGTACATTGATCTCATCCTAGGTGGCCACGATCACTATTACGCCTACAGTCTCATCAAAGGCACCCACGTACTGCGATCAGGCACAGATTTCAAGCAGCTCTCGCACATCGACCTGTGGCGTAAGCCTGATGGCAATGGCTGGGACATGAAGATCGTACGACGTGATGTCGTAAGCAGCATCAAAGAAGATGCTACCGCACTGGAGTTGGTCGATGAGCAAACGCGAGACATCAAGAAGCGGCTGGACAAGCCTGTTGGTTACACGGCTGCTCCGCTCGACGCTCGCTTTACGACTGTGAGAACGAAGGAGTCAAACATTGGCAACTTTGTATGCGATCTTATGCGCTACTACTACTCAGCGGAATGCTGTATCATGGCCGCCGGCACAATTCGCGGCGATCAAGTGTATCCTCCAGGTGTTCTCAAGCTGCGAGATCTTATCAACTGCTTCCCATTCGAAGATCCTGTAGTTGTCATCAAGGTCACCGGAAAGCAGATTACCGAAGCTCTGGAGAATGGTGTTAGCAACTATCCTGCCTTGGAAGGCCGGTACCCGCAAGTGTCGAACATAACGTTCGATGTTGACTACTCCAAGTCACCGATGTCGAGAGTATCAAATGTGACGATTGCCGGCGAGCCATCGGATAACGAGCGTGTCTACGTGCTTGCTACACGTGGCTACATGGGACGTGGCAAAGATGGCTACACGTCACTGCTCATTGAGGAAGAAGGAGGGACTGCTGTCGAGGTAGTCAGCGAGGAGAATGGTGTGCTTATCTCGACGATCTTGCGACAATACTTCATGTCGCTGAAGGTACTCGGGAAGTGGAAGCGCTGGGGCGATTCAATGGACAAGCGATTCCTCAACATCCAAACAAACCTTCAGAAGAATCACAACCACGGCTTCCACGAGGCATCACCGACGTCGCCTGTGGACAAAAAGAAGCCGCAATTCCCAAGCCTCGATGGAGTCACAGAGTCCGAGAGCGATTCAGAAGACCCGGACGCTGATGAAGACGAAGATGACGGTGCGGAGTATGATGCAAGCAGACCCATCACATTCAACCAACGCGAGCTGGATCTTCTGAGGAGGTCGTTGCGCAAATGGATGAGGCTTGCGAAGTTACAGGGCTCGGCAAAGCCTTGCGACGAGTTGGGCCAAGAGGAGATCCAGGTCAATTGGACCAAGGCGATCGCACCCAGGCTGGAAGGCAGGATCAACGATATCACGCCTGCAGCGGCATAGATGGTCGTGCAAGTCTAGTCAAACAAGCCGAATGTAGCTATAGAAAGAAATCAAAACGCGCCATCACGTGCACGCGCCATTCGAGCTGAGGCTTGATCGGGCATGTGACGTGATGCAGGTGGGCGGATACAACCACCCTACTTTCGACACTTTCTTCAACTTGCCGCTTCAGGCAGGTACACTCGTGTGGTCATTGCCCCACCTCTCCGCTTTCCTTCCACAAACACCCCATGTCAATCTTCAGCCTTCCAAAGGAGATTCGCCTGCAAATCTGGGCGTTGGTCTACTTCAACGAACCGCCTCGGCTTGTTACGCTGCGCACCAAACGACACGATGAGTACCACTCAGAGGACATTTTCTGTCCTCGCTATTCACCAAATCCCGCCCCCACGGTAGTCAACATCTGTCATGAAGCACGTGCAGAGGCAGAGTATCAAGCACGACGTGCCAAAGATCTGATTCATTTACCGTCCCCTCTCGACCCAACCCCTGACGAGTTCTATTTCCGGCTCGATACAGATCTGTTGTTCATCGACCTTGAGCACGGCACCAACAAGCACTTCGACGACTCGCCCGACGCAGGTCTTCTCGCCCACTTCTTCGAAGCAGCAGGCTGCGATACGACGTCACTGAAGAAGATCGTGATTACGCGGGTCGTTCGCGTTGCATTTGTTGATGGCGCACTGTCGAATTGCTTGCGTGACTTTCCTAACATTCAACATCTTATCATGGTCGTGGGTCACAAAGATATGCGCGCTGATCAAGAGAAGGATCGTTTCGTTCTCGCTGCACGACGCATTGTCACACAGTACCGGCTTGACATGCGTATCAGGGCGAAGGCGAGAGGTGATGTATACGTGCATGGCGAACGTCTCCTCGACCTCGATTTTGCAGTCAGGGATGGGAGAGCACTGAACATGCTGGATAAGAGCGATTGGGAGGGGTGGAGTGACTTGCAGAGAAATTGGTGGACAGAGGATGTGCCCCAGAGATATATCGATTTCTACTTTTGATTACGCTATTATATTACAGTCTATGGGTGCCAGTGCATGCCTGGTCCAGAGGCTAGGGAATCTCGAGATAGATTCTGTCGCCTTCTTTCGGTTCCTCGAGATAGTCATCTGCGGTCTCGGTCGGCAGCTGGCGCTTCTCAGCCCAATCGCGCACAGCTTCGAAATTGCGACACGTGTGTACGGTGTTGAAGTCCACAAATGGTTCGATTTCCGAGTTGGGCGGCTGGTACCATACTTGTCCCAAGACGCCGATATCAACGTTGCACATCAGTTGCTGTCGAATTATATCGAGACAGTGTGCTGTTGGAAGACTGGTGAGCTTTCGCCAAAAGGGACTCCGCCGGATCATGACTTACTGACGTGCGCCTTTAGGACATGCTCATCATTGGCAAATGGTCCCATCTTCATCGCCCTGTAGTAGTCGATATTCCAGGACAGCGACTTTCGAAGCAGGTTCAAGCAGTGCAGATGATGCAAGCCCTCTACGTTTGCAGGAAATCCGCCACCGTACTTCTCCTTGATCTTCACCTGATCGGCTCTGATATTCGACTTCGCAGCTTCAGAAGCTGGAATGCGGACAGCGCTGAAGTCTGCCCCAAGACTTGTCCAGGCTGCGTCAACTTCTGGCCCGGCATCCTGTCTAAACGCATTGAGCTTGAGGAAGGAGCCATTGAAAAGGACACGGCTAAAAGTCATGTCTGCGTCCTTGATGATGGGAGCTGGGAGTTGTCAGTGGGAATCAAGCAGTGTTCCTCGACTCGAACGCACAGTATTCCGAAATATGACGCATGCTGAAAGCATCAGCATCAAGTCCGTTTCGTCCAGCCCAGGCACCGAACAGTGCAGAGAGCACTGCCGTGCAGAAGAGCATGATGCTTGTCGCTATCCATGACTGTCGCCGGGAGGGGTTTCGAGTAGGGTGCCCGTCGAGTGATGAGGTCTCGCTATTTGCCAGCAAGCCTTCGCTATCTTCTGACTTCACTGGGCTATACGAATCCGTTTGTTGCTGTGTCTTGATGCCGAACATCTTGATGCTCAACTGAAGGTAGGTTGTGAAGAGGAAGATACCAGAAAGAAAATGACGACAGATTTCACGGAGTATTGAAGAGCATCGAAACCACTCTGCAGCGTTGCTTCGATTTATTTTTGGGGACACAAGATATCGCCGAGAATATCGCTAGGGCTGGTAAGCCTGCAGCTACACACCATGATCGTATCCCAAGAGCTACCCCGCTAAGCTGACAGCGAAAGGTGTCGCTAGCTTACAGAAAGCAGCTGAATGCGAGGTTAGCGCACGCTTGTGGCGCTCTGATCGACTGTGTTCGTAAACTTCGTATGGTCATTCTCACCATCGATGCGCGATATTTGGGACGCCAGTACGCCTGACATTGAACGGTTGTGGCACGATTCCACTGTTAAACGGCGCTGAAAATGCTCAACCTCAGGTGTGTTCACTCACATCAAGACATTGACGAACGCCAATGCTTCCTCCGCGTTGTGGAATGGCAGGAAGCCGGTCACCATCACGACATTCGCCACCGAGTGATCGTATGCGCTACCCTGCGTAGGTTCTGCATCCGGACACCATGTGACAGCTTACATAGGCTGGCGCCGAGCCACGTGACGGATTTTGACCACTCACCATGATCAACACCTACTGGGGTATTAACACGACCTCGATCTAGTATTGCTTTGCGGGGACCCCGGAAAACTATACGAACAAGATCTGCATTATACATCTGCCCAGAACGGCTAGGTCGGACTATTTACAGACGACCAGTACGACTCTCACGACCTCACGATGCAACGCATGGCAACATACGGCTGAATCGACGGTTAAGACAGCCCTATCTGGCAAAGCATCAGCGGGATGATGTCTTTCCAAGTCATGCGAAGACTATCGTTCCGCAATCAATACTTCCCAGCATTAGCTCTGCGCGACAAGGACTTTGTCAGTGAGCAAGACTGCATTTGCGAGAGATCGCTCGGATAATCGGAGGGATGGCCTATCATTGCTCGAACGCGGCTAAGCTGGTATGACGGTGGTGTCGATATGCCGCCACGGGAACGTATATGAACCTCACCCCGCTTGACATTGGAAGTATCACGCCACAACTCTCGAGGTCCACGCAGCAAACCTCAGGCACTCGCTTCCAATACACATCTCTTGCTTTCAATCATGAAGTACGCGTACGCCCTGCTGGCCCTCGCAGCTGCGGTGACTGCCGCTCCAGCCGCTTCTCCAGAAGCGGTCCCAGAAGCTGCCCCAGAAGCTGCTCCTGAGGCTGTTCCCGAGGCTCAGCCCGATGGCTATGCTCATTACGGTATGTCAAGATCTTCATACTTATACATTGAACCAAGCTGACAGCATATCAGGCTCTTACCCTCCTCCAAAGGATGGATACGGGCACTATGGAAAGTACGGCAAGTACGCGTCCTACGGCAAGTACGATGGGAAATACAAGCGCGAGGCCGAGCCAGAGGCTGAGGCTGAGGCCCAGCCCGATGGCTATGCTCACTACGGTACGTCGACATCCTTCAACACATACCAACAGAACTGACAGCAGACAAGGCTCTTACCCTCCGCCCAAGGACGGGTACGGGCACTACGGCAAGTACGGAAAGTACGCGTCTTATGGCAAGTATGGCAAGCGTGAGGCCGAGCCTGAAGCTGAAGCCGACGGCTATGCACACTACGGTAAGTCAACCGTCATAAGCCTGTATGGCTATCATATTGACTGAACAGGCTCGTACCCGCCCCCCAAGGACGGCTACGGACACTACGGTAAATACGGCAAGTACGCCAGCTACGGCAAATACGACGGAAAGTACAAGCGCGAGGCCGACCCCGAAGCTGAAGCCGATGGCTACGCACACTACGGTATTCCCCCTCGCCCCAGCCTCCAGCAAGCACCACCTAACACCACAGGCTCCTACCCTCCCCCCAAAGATGGTTACGGACACTACGGCAAGTACGGCAAGTACGCGTCCTACGGCAAGTACGACGGAAAATACAGGCGCGAAGCCGAGCCAGAGCCTGAGGCCGAGGCCGCCCCGGGCTACGCCCACTATGGTACGCTCCCCTCATCTCATACCGAACGGCCCGGCTAACCCCACGCAGGCTCCTACCCCCCGCCCAAGGATGGCTACGGCAAGTACGGCAAGTACGCCAGCTACGGCAAGTACGGCGGCAAGGCCCGGCGGGAGGCCGAGGCCGAGGCCGAGGCTGAGCCCGAGGTCGAGGCGGAGGAGTGAAGACGGACATGGAGATGGAGGTGGAGGTGGACATGGAGGTGGAGGTGGAGGTGGGTGTGGATGTGTGCAGTGCCGAATTACGCTCCTTTGGCGCTACGATGTCATGCTTAGACGAATAATGTTTACACACGTTGCTTTTCTCCTGCGTCGACTTGGCTTTGCTCGTGCTGTGGTGCTGGAGCGGGAGGTGCAGATGCGCGTGCGTTGGCTGCAGCGGGTTTGTGATACTTGTGCTGTGCTGGCTGCTCGTCTCCGGGGGGGGGAAGCGCAGGATGCACTGCTGCAGACGGATGTGGTGCTGGGGGTTGGGTGTCGTGAGGTGCGGCGCGGAGTAGGAGGGAGTGGGGAAACGGTAGTGGGGGGGAAGCAGTGGAGAACGGCAGTCGAAGAACGGCAGTCGAAGAACGGCGTCAAAGAACGGCAGTCAAAGAACGGCGTCAAAGAACGGCGTCAAAGAACGGCGTCAAAGAACGGCGCCAAAGAACGGCGTCAAAGAACGGCGCCAAAGAACGGCGTCAAAAGAACAGCAATAACAAAACGGCAGTCGAAAGAAAAAAAAGTCTTGGATATAAACAAAGCAGCCCGTAGCCGCGGTATCAGTGCTCGTACATGCCCCCTCGCTCCGTCATGAGTCATAATGTCTAGCCGAAAACACACTCCCAATATATACACTCGCGTGTGCACACACCACACGCTTTAATAAGCGTCGCCGAAAATCTCCTTGGGGCTCTGCACCAGCTCGTCGAGGCGCCCCAGCGCGCGGCCCCCCGCGCCCCCGCCCTCCTTGCGGCGCCCCTTGCGCTCCTTCTTCGTCACCAGGTGCGGCGCCACGGGCGTCACGGGCGTGAACGGCATGTACGGGCTGTAGGGCGTAAAGGGCACGCCGGTGCGGGGCGTCTGCAGGGCCAGGGCGTCCGGGCGGCGGTCGAGCACGGTCGTTTGGATGCCCGGGGACAGCGGGGCCGAGGCCGTGTACGAGCGGAATGGGAGCTGGGAGGTTGGCGTCATGAGGGGGGAGCGGGTCTGCGGGGCCGGCGGGGCGGTGGTGAGGTTTAGGGTTGGGCGTGGGGGTGCGCCGCGGGGGGACGCGGGGAGCGGGATGCGCAGGGTGTGGGCGCGTTCGAGTTCGTGGGGGGACGTCGGGGTGTAGGGTGTTATGGGGGAGGCGGGTTGGGTCGGGGGCGAGGGCGGGGCGCCCGGGTGCGGGTAGAAGCGTGGCGACAGCGGGGTGCGGGCTTCGTCGTCCGGGGCGGCGCCGCCGTAGCTCTGGATGGGCCCGCTGATGCGCAGGTTCTTGAGGTTGAAGCGCGTGGCTTTTTCGGCGCGGCTGGAGCTGGAGAGGCGGCTGGGTTTGGAGAGGATGGAGCGCGGGGAGGGCGGGGGGTGGTCGGCGCGGAGGCTGCTCTGGCGCGAGTGGGGGAGGGCGGTGGTCATGTTGGTGGGGTAGTCGGGGGGGTAGATGGCCTTGATGGGGGAGGTGGGGGAGCTGTCGCTGGGGCCGCGCTGGGTGGTGTTGATGGTCGATGGGCGCCTCCTCTCGTGGCGGAGCGAGGGCGGGGGCAGTGTGTCGTCGACGGTGGCCCGGCTGTTCTGCCGCGAGTGCTTCTTCGCGTCGTGGTCCATGACAGCTGCGTACAGCCGCTCCATATCATCCTGGGCGCGCACTTTGTCGGCATCCAGCACCTTCTGGTCAAACGACATGGGGCTCTGCACAACCGGGCTGACGGGCGTGCTCCCAGCGAGCGAGTCGCCGCCCCGCCTGAACTTCCGCACCCAGCTGGTGGCCGAGCGCATCGAGCTCGGACTCGCCGGCGTCTCCATGGCCGGTCGGATGGGCTTCAGCTCCTGCTCGAATTCCAGCGCCGGCGGCGGATCCAGTGCCTTTCGTCTCATCTTTCTCCCGACGGTGAGCAGCAGGATGCCCCAGATCAGCACTGTCAGCACGTATCCGCCGACGAGGCCGCAGATCTCGTAGGGCAGCCGCCCCTTCTCTCTTGTGGCGTGGAACGACGCGGGCGGGCCGTCCTCTGGGCTCGGCGCGGGGTCGTGGTAGTTGTCCTTGAAGTCGTAGGGCGAAGGCGAGGCACGCGCAGCAGCAAGCAGGAGCGAGAAGAGAGCCGGCGGCAGTGTCCTGCTCAGCATCTTTCAAGGTGGAGGGAGGAGGAGGAAGTGATTAATATGTTCCGCGTGGACGATCCATAGACTGCCGATCCGACAATGAAGGATCCGGCAACGAGGAACCAGGGAGAGGTGAGACGCAACAGCAGGCACACATGGTGATATTTGGACAGCGGCTGGCCAAGATGCTGGGTTGATTGAGGTGTGATATCGAAAGACATGGATGTGCGGGCGCTGATTGGCGAGCTTGTTTCTCGAGCGACATGATGGCGTCCAGTGATTGCGCGTGTGCAGGCGCTGGGGCGGGGTCGCTAACATAGGCTAGCGCGGATGGGCGTCCATGCTAGCCTCATATTAGGGACCCTCGACGGCTGGCAGTGTGCTGATGAATTGATGAATAGATGAGTTGCATCATGCGACGAACAGATATCTCCGTTGCTTGTCGACGTTCAAACCGTCGCAGGAGACGCGCAATGGAGCCGCGAACAGCGTGTTCCCAAAATATCCCAACCACCTTGCAGATCATGCGTGCGTGCGGCACAGCGGCGGCCCGTATGCACGCTGCCTCTTCCTGCCAGCCCGCCCGTTCCAAGACAGCTCGAAATGCTTACCATCCTGGCGCTCCCATTGGCTGTGTATTGTCACGCTTTCACCATCTAAGCGCCCGCTTAAGCGAATCAGCTCCCTGTCACATCACCACACTTATCGAGACTAGCGAATCAGATCCCTATCCCGACATCACACTTACCACGACCAGCGAATCGCGTGTCGCAGCCGAGCAAGCGGCCAGCGGTCGGTGTGACAGCTGCGATCTCCTGGACGCACGCTGTGGCGTTCCATCCCGTGATCTAGACAGCAGCCACGGACGCTCCCCTGTGTGATAATCCTCCGCCATGCATGTGCCGCCGCCGCTCATCCAGCGCGCCAGCACGCTCGCACGGTCGCGCGGCCACCGCTTCCTACACACACCAAGTCACACGCACCCGCTGTTCTGCTACACCAGCGGCCGCTGGCTGTGGAACGAGCGCGCGCAGCTGGCAGCCCGGCATCGCCATTTCGATGTTTCCGGGCTGCGGCACGCGGGCTGCCGGGCTGTGGGCGCGAGCGCGTGTGTGTCGGTTGAGAAAGTCGGCGAGGGGCGATTGCAACAAGGTGTATCCGGCTGGCGGCGATGGACGACGGGCAGACGGCCATCGCGAGGATCCCGCACCCGAATGCGGGACCGCGGGCACTCACCACGGCGTCGGAGGTAGCGACAATGCAGTTTGCCCGGACTGTCTTGCACATACCCGTCCCGCGCGTTCTTGCGCGGAGTAATACTGAACAAAATTCTGTCAAAGCAGAATACATCATAATGGAAGAAGCAAGAGGCACCCAACTCCATGAAGCTTGGGAGAGTCTTTCGCTGCGGGACAAGTGCCGGCTTGTGTGTGAGGTTGTCGACATGGAGAGGCGGTTGCTCTCGGTGTCGTTTGACACGTAGGTCCCGTGAAGCCCTGCAACGATGCAACTTACATGCAGTCAGAATAGCGTCGTTGTATTTCAAGAACAGCAACATTCCGGGCTGTCGGCCAGCGGCTATTCAAAGCGGGCCGCGAGATGTCCGTGAGCACATTGAATCAACGTATTGCATTGGTCCTATCACGCGGAGAGAGTTCTAGCAGGAACGCGAAAGCAATTGGAAGCGTTTGCCGGCGCGACGTGGGACAACTGCCTCTTCCCGCTTGAAGAATGCTTGATGCGTGTTCAGAGGTGCGAGGCGTAGTGCTATCAGGGCCACGGCTAACGAGGGCAGGGACTGGGATCACTTTGGCGCTGACGGACCATGCCCGTTTCAATTCTCGGCCAAGCAGACACAGCAGCATTACGAAGAGGCGGAGGCGTTCAACAAGAGCCAGGCGTTTTGGAAGGCGCTGCAGGGCGTGTTGAGCGACGAGGGCTACGCGACTAACGAGGGCTTTGGCGCGGCGGTCGCGGTCCTCAAAGACCTGAGGGAGGTCGGGCTGGGGGGTTTGGCGGGCGAGGAACGCCGGCGCTTCGACGAGGAGACGCGCACGGCGCCTGACGTTCGGGTGTTTGCGAGGCACGTGCGCGAAGGGACAGCACGGAGTGTTGGATGTGCAAGACAGGGTTCACCAGCGCTCAGCAGCAGACGAACTCCGACCGAGGTGTGTTTCTGCATTCAGCGCTCGCCTAGAAAAAATGTCCATTCTGTAGATACGCAGGTAGCCCCGCCGCCAACACTGCCGTTTGCATCTGTGCTGTGAGGCGGACGAGCGTTGGCCGCCGGGCCGGGGGCGATGCAGCGCAGCAGGCCGGGTGGCCAGCGCGTGTACAGCATGGCATGGCAGGGGCGGGATTTATCAACTCAGCACTGCGGTGTGTGGTCTGTTCATAGAAGAATATTCGGGATCCACGTCGGCTACTTGCGCCTGCCAATTTTGTACTCGGTACGTGTGTATCAAGGTTCAGGCGTGGCGAGGAGAGATGCGTAAAGGGGGCTTGATTACTTGGGCGCGTCGGCGCACGTCTAGCATATCGGGACACGTCATACTGCACCTGAGGGGTATCACATTAATATTATTAGCCAGCGCACGCAACATATCTGCCCTGTGAAGGCGCGGGAGCTTACCCTGCCAGGCCCGCGCATGCTGGCTCCTGCACGTCCGCCCCAGCTCACTTGCCCTCCGCCTTGGCCGTCAGGCTGGCGTCCAGGCCGGTGGGCTCCCACAGGGCCCTGTTCTTCTTGTTCTGGACCCACAGCACGTCGCCGTGGAAGTAGGCGACGGCGCCGCCGCGGCCGGTCGCGCTGGCGGTGATGCGGAAGAGCGGCAGGCCCGTGGTGTCGTGGGCCTCGCGCAGCGGCATCAGCAGCAGGTTTTCGTCGCCGCAAAACTCCTCGACCACGTCCTTGAAGGTGGCTTCGTCGGGGTGGGCGGGCCGCGCGGGCTCGCGGGTGGGCTTGGGAGAAGAGGCGGCGGGTGAGGCGTGCGGGCGGGAGATGTGCGGTGCGGGGAGGTCTGTTAGGCGTGCGTCGCCGAGGTCGAGGGCCGTGTTGATCAGGGTGTAGGCTTCGTCCCAGCACGACGAGACTGGGGGCAGGGCGTTGACGTCCTCGCCGAGCGTCTCGCGCCACCACTTGATCCATTCTTGTACTTCGTTGAAGACGACGCCCTCGCTTGACAGCCACTGGTGGACGATGGCGAGGAACTTGGGGAAGAACTGGGCTTTGAGGAGCTCGCCGAGGGTTTGGTCGGATAGGAGCCCTTTCCACGCGAAGACGGCCTCGAGGGGCGCCATGTCCTGTTCTGCGGGGTTGATTTCGAAGTTGTCGCGCAGGTGGGTGGCGAAGCGTGGTACGAGGTGGTTGGTGAGCATGCGGTCGATCTCGGCCCTGCCAAAGACGTTTCGCCACTGCTCCATGCCGGACAGCATGCCGCGCGAGATGTCGATGGACTGCAGTGCGTGGCGCAGCTTGCGCTTGATGTCGGCGACCAGACCAGAGCCCTTGGGATCGAGGTCGGCGGGCGTGAGGTATGGCAGCCATTCGACGATCCACGTGTGCGGGCTTCGCTTGAACTTGCGGGGATTCCACTCGTGCACGGAAGCGGAGAGCTTCCGCGTGATCTGCTCGAGCACGCGTTTCGCGACGAACGGCGGCAGCACCGGCCTCCACACGTCGACCAGATGCACCATCGGACGGGGGTCCTTGACGTCCCATTGGGTTACAGCCGAGCTGACCGACGGCAGCCAGAGCTTGAGCATCATGGTCTCGTAGGACGACGAGGTGCCGCGCCTGATGGGCGCCTCGTCGTCGAGCTGGGTGCGCGCGGCCAGTGCGTCGGACGGGTGTGTGTAGGCGTCGGAGCGGATTCGCCTGCTGCGCGGTTGTATGACGTTGGAGAGCTCGGAGAAGGCGGCGGCTGCTTCCTCGAGGGCGTCTTCTAACGGCGCCCACGAGGCGATCATCTGCGAGAAGTGCGGGTGGATGACGGCGATGGACTCGCGGTGGAGGGGCTTCGACGGGTAGGCGGCGCGCAGGTCCTTCAGGCCGTCGCAAACGCGCTCGAAGGAGGCTGTCTGCATGGACTGCAGGCGCGAGCTGACGTCGCGTATCTCGTCCATCTGGCGCTCCAGAGCGTCCAGCTCCCGCTCCAGGGCATACTCCTGCGGGGCAATGGCGTGCGACTCGAGCTGCAGCTCCTCAAAGGCCTCGGAGAAGCTGTTCAGGTCGCGGCGCACGCGGGCCTGCAGCGACTTCTCAAAGGGCACGACGTCGCTCCCGCGCAGCGACACGCCCGACGTCGGGGTGGAGGCGCCGGTGGTGGCGTCGATGATGGACTGCAGAGCCAGCGGCACGTGCATGCCGGCGGCCTCGAGCTCGAACAGCGTCTTCTTCGGGCGCGGGGCGGCGCTGCGGGCGGCGCGGGCAGCCTTGGCCTTGGCCTTGGGCTCGCGGCGCTCCTCGTCGTCCGAGTCGAGATATGTCTCGCCGTTGGCCTCGGCCTTGCGGCGCTCCTCGCGCTTCTGCTGCTCGCTCTTCTCGGCGACGATGCCCACGCCGCCCTTGGTGCCGCGCAGGACGACCTGGATGGGCTCGGCGATGCCCTCGCCCTCGCGCCCCAGGCCGCCGGTGCCCTTGTAGCCCATCTTGGCCATCATCTTCGCGCCGAAGCCCGTCTTGAGCGCGGCGCTGCCATGGTCGGTGCGCGGCTTCTTCTTGGGCTCCTGGCGGAAGTTGAACTTGCGCTTCGGCGGGTCGTCCATGGCGGGTGTGCGGGGGCGCGGGTGGTGTGCGGTGACTGCGGGCGACGGGTGCTGGAAGTTTGCGGCGGGTCGCGTAGGCCTGCCAAGTGGAGCCGGTAGCGGCGGGTGCTATTCTGGGACGCTGGCTGAAGCGTGGGGAATGCGAGTGCAACACCATAACTCTCCCATCGCCCCCGAGCCCGCGCCCGAGCCAGAGCCCCGACTGCACCCCCGAGCGCGAACCCGCCCGCCCGCTGCCCCCCGAGCGCCCCGAAGAGCGCGCGAGAGAGCGCAGCCGCCCCCTGAGCGCCGCCGCAATGGCGTCTCCCGCCCACGACAGCCACGACAGCGCCGGCCGCGCGCTGCAGGCCGACAGCGGCCACCCGCTGCACCACCCGCTGCCGGACCTGCAGTCGGGCCAGGGCGCGTACGTCGGCAACATCAGCCGGCTGGAGGAGCACGCCGAGCGCATGAGCGAGGCCGGCTCCGACCTGACCGAGGAGATCCGCAAGCTGCACACGGAGCTGAAGGCGTCCGACTCGCGCCGCTCGTCGCTGCGGTCGCTGGGCTTCCCCGGCGACGAGCTGGCCCGCGTGCAGACGGGCCGCAGCCGCAACCTGTCGACCAGCTCGCACGCCAACTCGGTCGTCGACACCAACGCGCCCGCGCGCTGGGGCGGCTACTCGCCGGCGGGCTACGTGGGGTCGCCGGCGGGCTCGCTGGGCTCCGGCTCGTGGTCGAACCCGCCGGCGTCGCTGCAGCGCCACCGCTCGGGCAGCAAGGCCTCGCGCCTGGCCCACGTCTCGCAGGCCCAGGACGACTATCCGCGCTCGCCCGGCTCCATCCAGGCCACGCCCGTCGAATACCGCCCGCCGCCGCAGCGCCACGTCTCGTCCTTTACGCGCCAGTACGAGGCCATTGCGAACGAGATCCGCGACGAGATCCGCCACAGCGCCGGCCCTGCCCGCGCCCAGCCGCGCCCGTACCAGCAGCAGCAGCAGCAGCAGCAGCAGCAGTACAACCACGGCCACGACGACTACAACGACTACAGCCATGGCCAGCGCGACGACTATAGCCATGACCACCACGACCACCCCCACCCCCACCCCCACCACGACCTCCCCGACCGCCCGCCCACCGCCGCCTCCACCGACACCGCCCACGCCCCCTACCTGTGGCAGGACTTTGACGGCACCCACGCCCCAGACACAGTCCCCGAGGAGGACGAGCCCGAGCCCGCCCACGCCCGCCACCGCAGGAACTCGTCCCTCATGCGCAGCGCCGACCTGCCGCAGGGCGTGCCGCCGCCCGACGACGCCATGGTCTTCTACCCCGCCCCAGTCCCGCGCATGCTGAACCTGCCGAAGCGCCTGTCTCAGCTGCCTGCCAGCGACGTCGCTACACGACGTCGCACCCAGGTTCTGCATCAGATCGAGGCCGAGAACCGCAAATCCGCCCCCTGGCTCTCCAGTCCAGACCCGCCCAAGAACCGCAAGAGTCGCCAGAGCATCGCCGCCCTGCCCGCTGCGCTGCGTGCCAGCGCCTTCTTCGACCAGCAGGGCCCGGCCCAGGAGTTCCAAGTCAAGGGCGAGTCGGCCCAAGACACGCTCGACAGCATCCTCGAGGCCTCGGCCCGCGCCCCTGTCTCGGCCTTTACCGACCACACCTTTAGCCCAGACCACAAACGCAAGAGCACCAACATGGCGCTCATGGACCCGGTTGTTGTCGAGCCAACAAGGCGGAGGAGCTCGTTCAACATTCTCGACACCGACACCAACTCCAGCGGGAAGAAGCTGAACAAGCTCAAGAAGCGCAACAGCTCCGCAGACATGAACATCCTCATCGCAAGGGCCGCCGAAAGCCGCATGAGTCTGGGCGCCGACCTCGACGACCCGGACCAGCACGCACGAGGACCAAACGACCCCGGCCAGCACGCACGAGGACCAAACGGCGACCCCGACACAGCATCTCGCCACTCGTCCGATGGCCATAGCAAGAGCGACGACGAGCGCGAAAAGGATGCCGAGTTCGAGGAGGAGCCCCTGGACGACGACGACGACGACGAAGAGCCACAGAGCTTCGGCCCCCCAACCACCCTGCTCGCTGAGCTCCAGCTGCGCAAGGCGAAGCAGAAGGAGCGCAACATGAACTACGTCACAATGGTCGAGGAAGGCAAGATCACCTCGCATCGCACGCTCCTCGATCTCAACGATGATGCCGAGAAGGAGCACCAACGGCGGCTCAAGAAGAAGGTGCAGCTCGCGTGGGAAGCGCAGGGCGACGACTCGGACGACGACGTCCCGCTTGGAGTCTTGTACAAGCAGCCCCAGCGGCGTGAAATCGACTATCCAATCGGCCTGATCGCCCAGCGAGAGCTCGAGGACCACGAGCCCCTGAGCCGCCGCCGCGAGCGCATCACAGGCATCCCAAACAGCAGGAGAGCCCCCGCCCTGGGGCCCTACGACAGCCAGACCACCCTCGACGTGCCCCGCGTCGTCACCCCCCAGCCCGAGTCCGAGGAGGAAGAGCACACGGGCGAGACCCTCGGCGAGCGCATGCGCCGCCTCAAAGACAAGCAGATGCTCGAAGCCGCCCTGGGCGACGACGTGCGCAAGTCGACCGTCAGCGGCGACTTTGCCGCCGAGATGCTCTCCAAGCTCGGCGTCGAAGACCCCAAGGACGCCCCCGCGCCCGCCCCCGAAGACGGCGAGGAAGAAACCCTCGGCCAGCGCCGCGCGCGCCTCAAAGCCGAAGCCGAAGCCCGCGGCGACGCGCCCCCTGCCGCGGCCCCGCTGCGCTCCAAAATGAGCCTCGCCGACGTCCTCGCCGCAAACCCCTACGACGACTCCCACCAGGCCCGCAAGATCTCGGACCAGCAGCTGCTCGCCCACCTCCCGCCGGGCTCGCTGCTGCGCCAAAACGCCCTCGCCGAGGAAAAGCGCAAGGCCCAGCGCGCCACCCAGAACATGCGCTCCAGCAGCTACACCATGCCGGCCGACCCGCTGGTGCGCGGCGTCGCCGACGCCCACGACGACGACGACGACGACGACATGCCGCTCGCCCACAAAATCCAGGCCTACAAGGACCGCATGGCGGGCGTGGGCCCCGCCGAGCCGCCGCAGCGCGCGCAGAGCATGCTGTTCAACCCCGCGCTGAACGCGAGCCAGTCGTCAATGGGCATGCTGCCGCCCGGCATGCCCGGCATGCTGCCGTCGCCGATGCAACACATGCTGCCCATGGGCATGCCCATGCTGCCCCCCGCCCAGCACCCCGGGCTCGGCCCGCGCCAGTCCAGCATGCCCATGCAGATGAGCATGATGCAGCCGGGCCCGCAGATGAACGTCGTCGGCGGCGGCATGCCGATGATGCAGGGCATGCCTATGAACCTGAACATGTCTGGGATGCAGGGCGGGCAGGGCATCAACATGGCTATGAACATGGGCATGAACATGAACATGGGTATGGGCATGCAGGGCATGCAGGGCATGCAGGGCATGCAGGGCATGAACATGGGTATGAGTATGGGGCCGGGCATGGGCATGCAGCGCGGCGGCGTGCCGGGCCAGGCTATGCCGATGGGCATGGACATGCTGCCGATGAACGGGCAGCAGCGGAGCAATATCGAGGGCTGGATGCGGGGGATCCGCTGAGTGGCATTTGATTTGTGACATTTTAATTTCTGACGTCTGCGTGGTTGGTCTGGTTGGTCTGGATTGATTGGTCTGGTTGGTCTGGATTGATTGGTCTGGTTGGTCTGGATTGATTGGTCTGGTTGGTCTGGATTGATTGGTCTGGTTGGTCTGGATTGATTGATTTGGTTGGTTTGGTAGATGCCTTCTTAATTGTTCTCGGGGCTTTCCTTGCGTGCGCATAGAGGCTTGGTACATACAGGCTGTACCGGTTGGGCTTGGGCTTGGGCTTGGGCTTGGGCTTGGGCATGGGCGACGGCGTTGGCATGGCAGCATAGCATAGCAGCATACATAGCAAGCATATTTCGCAAGCAAGCAATATTACGCAAGCAAGCATAGCGAGTACGGCGAGTATATCACGCAAGCTGTCTCCGGAGTGTCTTGATGGCGTACAGCATGTTCTCAACCCCCGAGCACGGCATCTCGATACCGTCCAGCTAGCAAGTACAGCAAGTACAGCAACCACGCAAGCAACCAAGTACAGCAATCACGCAAGCTAGCAATCACGCAAATCACCCAAGCAGCACGGCACGGCAGCGTAATTCGAATGGATTCCTCACTCCCCCTTCCTGGCGGCCCGTCAGCGCACCACCGCACGCGCCGTCTAAGCGACCCCAGCTGCGAGCTACGTACAAGAACAACTGCAGGCGCCGCACTGCGCCTCTCTGCTTCCGTTTTACCCCTCTTCCCTGCGGCCCTCTCGCCCCAACCCGAACACAACAAAGGAGAACGCCGCGCCCAACCCGCTGATGCAAAACGCGCTGGGCCTGATCCCGGAGGCCCGCGGAGAAACCAAAAGACAAAAGATACGTGCGACGAGAGCCGAGCGGTGAGGTGTGACAGAATGGAAGGTGACAGATGGGTGGATGGATAGTGGTCGGTGTGGTTGGAACAAGGTCGGTAATGTGATGGATGGTCGGCAATGTAATGGATGGTTGTGTAATGTAATGATAAAAAAACGCCAAACGCCAATCGCTGATGAGGCGCGATGATGCGAGCGACTCGGATGTATCTGTACGATGATCCAATATGTATACTGAAAGGAAGCCTAGAAGTTGGTCGAGGCGTCTACGACGACGAGTGCGGGGGCTCGCGGCGTGTACTAGAAATTCGCCAGCCCGTTCTTCGAGTGGCGCTTGCTGAAGCGCTTCCTGCTCTTGACCGAGTCCGTGTCGCCGCGCTCCTTGTGCAGGTGCCCGTGGCGCGACGCGGGGATGTTGACCCCGTCGAGCGCAGAGTCGCCGCCGAGCGAGCTGGGCGTCGATATCGACCCGAGTTCCGAGAGCGCCAGGTCGTTGGTCGGCGCCTGCGACAGCGCGTAGTCGCGCGCCTGCTCGACGCTGTCGATCCACTCCTGGCTCGAGTACTTGCTGCCATCAGGGTCGCTGGTGGTGCTCTTGGGGTCCTCGAAGATGAATTGCTTTTCGCGCTGTGTGCGTTAGTAGACGTTTCAAATTGGCGTGGTTCAACACACTGTTTCCACCAGCCAGGCTGTCAGGCCCTTCGCGTCCTGGAACGACCTCCACGAGCAGCCAGCGGCGAGCAGCGACACCTCTTCCTTGAGCTTCTTGTCGTTCGTGCCGGCGGCGCACATCAGTACACGAGCGTTGCTAGTTATCATGACAAGGCGCTGCCGCTTTTTGATAGTATTACTGCTGAAGAATCGGGAAAACTTCTTGGGCGCTTCGACCGCCTCGGCTGCACCACCGACAGAATGCCCTGCAGGATGCTGTGTTATGAAGAAGTTGCCTAGCTTTAGTATCCGCTCGTCTCTCTTGGTCAGAACGGGCGACCAGTCGATGTCGAGCTGGCTGGGAGGCGGCAGCTCGGTGATCAGTCTAGGCTTCGGTCGCACCGGGGCGGGGGCTGGGACGCCTGGTGTCGAGGGCCCTGCAGAGTGTTATGAGGGTTCAATCGTGGGCTGGATGTAGTTACCGTTGAGTTTGATCGGCTCCTGCGGCGGCGCACTGTAGGCCTTGAGACGCGGTGCCTTTTGCTTCCACAGGCCTTTGCCCCAGGTGATGCCTTCAAAGAAAGGATGCGCCTTGATATGCTCCATTGGTAAGCGTGTTAGTGGATCCAATACCAGCAGCCGCTCAACGAGGTCTCGTGCAAGCGGGGGAAAGCCATCGGGGAAGCTGTACTCCAGCCCCACAATCTTCTGGAAAGTCATGTATTCGTTGGCCGCCTTGAACGGCGGTCGTCCAGCAATCAGCTGGTAAACAATGCACCCAAACGCCCACAGGTCGCTGGCCTTGCAGGCGTTCTTGTCCGTGAGCAGTTCGGGGGACACGTACTCGGCAGTGCCGACAAACGACTGGGCGCGGTCCGATTCAGCACCCTCCATGGGGTCTCCTGACGTGGAGCCAGCGCCGTTCGACCGCTTCAAGTCCAGAATCTTGGCTGTTCCAAAGTCTGTGATCTTGACGTGCATCTGCTCGTCCAGCAGAACATTCTCCGGCTTCAGATCACGATGTATGATGCCCTTGGAGTGCATGTAGTCGATTGCGTCGAGTATCTGGGCGCCGTAGAATCGTGTGCATTCAATGTCGAAGGTGCCCATCTTCTTGAGAAAGCCCAGCAGCTCTCCGCCAGAAGCCAGGTCGAGCACAAAGTAGAGCGAGCGTTCGTCCTGGAATGTGTAGTATAGGCGCACGACGCCCGGGTGGTCGGTGAGGCGGTTCAGCGTGTCCTTTTCGATGTTGACGTATTTGACCTTCTTCTCCTTGATGATGTGGCGCTTGTCGAGCACCTTGATGGCGTACTCGCGCAGCGTCTGGCGGTCGGTGGCGGCCAGGACGGTGCTGTAGGAGCCCTCGCCCAGGGTGCGGCCGAAGTTGAAGTCCTTGACGCCCTTCTTCACCACGCGCGTGATCGGCCGCCCGTTCTGGTCCATCTCCTGGCGCGTGCTGACGGCGGCGCCCTTGTCCTTCCACTCCTCGCTGCTGGACAGGGGGCCGCCCTCGATGCTGTAGGGCGAGCTGGACAGCTGCGAGGCCATGCCCGGGGCGAGGGCGCCGGGGCCGTCCATGGGGATGCGCCGCGAGCTGCGGCGGGGCGGCAGGGGCCCGTTGAGGCCGGCCATCTGGGCGGACTGGCGGTATGGGTCGCGGCGGCTGGGCTCGCGCACGGGCATGGGGCTGGGGGCGACGCGGGAGCTGCTGGTGCGGCGGATGTCGGCAGTCATGCCCTCGTCGTTGTAGCGGTAGGTGCCGGGGGCGGTGGTGGAGCTGGTGGACAGGTTGGGGTGGTTGTACATGCTCGTCGACACGGGCCGCTCGCGCATGGCCTGCGACAGGGCGGCCTGCGGCTGGCCGCGCTGCTGCAGCAGGGCGCCGGCGGCATACGGCGGGTACGACACCTGCTGCTGGGCCTGGTGGGCGAGCGGCATGCTCTGGCGGTGGGCCAGGCGCGGCGAGTGCGACGGCGCGGCGGCGAGGGGCGCGGCCAGCCCCAGCGGCGACGACGGCGGCGGCGGCGGCGACGCGGCGGGCGACGGCTGCGGGTCGGCGGCGTAGTCGTGGGCGGGCGGCTCGAGGCCGTAGGGGCTCGCTGCCTGGCGCTCGGTCGCGGTGCTGCTGCTCGAGGCGTGCGACGGCAGGCGGTGCTGGCTCTCGCGCGGGTCCGGCGACGTCGGCTCGTCCTCGTCGGGGTTCGCGATGCGCAGCCCGCCGAGGGTCTGCGACAGGCTCAGGTCGCCATTCATCATGGCAGCCCGGGCTCTGGCGGGGGCAGCGGCGCGGCAGGGGCTCTGGCGGGATCGCCCGCAGCACGTCGGGTGCAGGAAGGTCAGCGGACGGGAGGCGTGCCGGGTGCGAGGGACATGGGAACGCCCCGCGGCCTGTATACGGGAGAAGCAGCTTGGCCTGGAGGTGAGGTTGGCAGCCCGACGCGGCGCGCAACCTCCGCCCGGCCACGGCAAAACCCGCAACACCAACACCACACACCACGCGCCCACACGCACCGCTCTGCTCGACGCCGCCCGCTGCCAAGAGCCTCACTGCGCTCCCTCGAGGCCACTGCACCCTCGCACCTACTCGCACTGCACTCGCACTGCACTCGCACTGCACTCGCACCTACACCCTCGCACCTGTGCGACCGCTGATGCCGCCGGTGCATCGGCACTGTGCCATGTTACGCACGGCCGATGCAGCTCATGCACCCGGCCATGCTGCGCTTCCCCATCGGTCTTGTTCTTCACCGTGGCTGGTGATTGGCGGCAATTGGCGGTGCTTGGCCAGTGATTGGCTGGAGCTCGCCCTGACCGTTGGCTGGAGCTCGCCCTGACCGTTGGCTGGAGACTCGCCCTGACCGTTGGCTGGAGACTCGCCCTGTTCGTCGGCTGGGGAGAGTCAGGACGACCGTCTATACTACAGCACGCTGCACCGCAATGAAACCAGAACGCCGGTTCCGTACTGCACTCACTGTTGTCTGTGACTGATCCAGATTAGCGAGCATGCTGCGTCAAGGTGCTCGCTTGCAGTTGCCAGTTCACGGACTCTCAGCACTCACAGTAGGCACATAGGCAGGCACACATGGCCACTCACGGTAGGCACGTAGATGGCACTCACTGCAAGTACAGAAGGCACTCGCTGCAGGCACATAGCAGGCACTCACAGCACGCATCAGTCCTAATGTTTGTTCTTCACGCTTCCAACACCACCTTCCCTATCACTGAAATGACAACAGCGACCATGGCAGGCGTTCGCCATTGCTGTCCTCCGCCAGACGCGGCCAGCGTTCAACCCTCCCATCTCTGCATCCACTCTTTCTTTTGGTCGTTTTCTGGTCGTTTCTGGTCGTTTTCTGGCCACTTCTTGGTTCTGGTATCCTCATATCTGCCTTCTCTCGACGGCACCGAACACTATGTTACGCTTGAAACCATCAGAGCTTACCTTGACGCCGGAGGACATCGACGAGACTTTCCAGCGCATGGCGCGACGGCGGCAGTCCAGGGCCGCCGTAGCCCCAGCGCAACGACGCGCAAAGCACACTGGACGTCCTCCCCCACCCCGGCTTGTGCCCGGCGCGGAGCGATCCGTAAACGACGCCGTCACTCGTCTTGGCAACATACCCCTTCTGCGGCCTCGGCCTCAACAGGCTGTCATTGCACATGTTGGCGATGACTCTGAAGGTTCTGATGATATACTGGACGAAGCACCACCCCAGTTGGAAAGCTCACCAGATCGTATCACCGCCCCCTCGCAGCCCGGACTGCTTTCATCTGCTTTATCTGCAACTTCACCTCCGCGTCACAGCACGAGGCTGCCTTTTCGACTTGGGCTTTCCCGCAGAACGCTCGACACTGAGCAAGAACCGCTCCCTTCGTCGACAGGACAGGCCGATGATTCCGAAGGAACTCTCGTTGAGCCGGCCAGTTCTCCATTGGAGACAGCCAACGTTAGCCTATCCACTCCTGGTCGAAGCAGGCCGAAAGGGCACTCTACTGGAGACTCCCCACCGCTTCAATCCAGCCCTTCCGCCGCTCCAGCAAGCTTGCGAGGTGGAGCAAGTCGCTTTAAACGAGATCTTGTTCAAGAACTACTCAATGCTCCGTCACCACTTCGTCAGACGCAGGTACCTAGCCCAGCATATCAGCCAGACAGTGACTTGGCCGGCTCAGACGAGGAATCTCCAGTCAGATACTTACAGGGCTACTTCAAGCCGGGTACGCAAGAATACACTTTCGAAGAACTAGTGCCAGTCGCTCCACATACCGAACCATCTCGCAAGACTAGTCAGCCGCGGCTGCATTCACGGAGTCTCTCTTCCACCGACGCTCCGCCTCCACGTTTCTTTCCCAACTTACCGCCTCCTTCTAAAGATGATATGTTTTGGAATGGTGTCGTGCCCGCACCTGGGCATGCGACTTACAACCAGACGGACGGACGGCCCAGACAGCATAGTAGTGAGATGTCAAACATGAGCTTGGCCTTCTCGTACTATGAGCTTCCTGAGAGTCGGCAGCCGAGCGGCGAGTATTCAGCGCAAGGCCCGGTTTTCCAGTCACAGTACGATGGGGTTACAGGTTCACGAGAGCCCAGCCGTGGCACCTATCGCTCAGTTCGGCTTTCAGAAGCGCAAGCTTTTGGTAACAGTATAGCGAGACCTCCAACACCTGGACAAACCAGCTTCCAGCCTCCGATACCATCGTTCCCTGCCCACATGGGTGCCTCTCCTCTTCCATCAGAGCCTTACGGACGGACACCTACTGGTGCCCGCCATCAGCCAACATTCCGCCAAGTCAGCGAGGCTGCCCTAGCCCATGAAGCTCATCACAACGCTATCGCAGCTGCCATGGGAAATCGTGTCTCGCCCTTGGAAGCGTTCACAGCTCACATCGGGAGGGAATCGCAACGTCTTGGGAGCTATCAAGGACAGCCCCAGCGAAGCAGCCATCTGCCAGGGCTTGGTCATCCAGCGTACTACCACCCCGGGCCAGTGATGGGTGCACACGATCCACGCCAATTCATGTCCAGTCCACAATCGTATATGCATGCTCCACAATCATACGCGCATAATCCTCATCCATTCATGCGTGGCCCACAAAGTGTAGTCGGTCAGCCGCTGTATGCTCCGCCAAGCGCATTTAGCTCACCAATGGCTATGGCCGATGACCCTTACACGCGAGGTGTATCTGCCCATGTAGGTCAAGTGCATGGTTCCGGTACACATCCCTTGTGGAGCCAGGCTCTTCCAGCCGCCAGCTATGTGCCGCCACGGTCAAGAAGCACACAGGGAGGACGGAGCGGCCAACGCTCCAGTGAGAACGCTCCTGTCAGCTCTTCGGCTCGTGCCGGTGGAACGTCACAAGTACAAGAGCAGGTCTCGGCGCTTGAGCAGACGCACGATCCCGCTCCAACCAGGTGAGTCATCACCTGTTAGTATATTTGTGTTGTGGCTAGAGTTGCGTGTCTTGCCGCTCTATGGAGGGAGTTGGCTTTTTCTAAGACTCACTGGTGCAGGCAAACACGACCACGGATGGAAGCTCTGCCAATGCGGCGACTTCCGAGCAGTCCTATGCCAACAGCACCAACGAGAGCGCTGCCGCACCCTGGCTCACGTCAACCCGCTGTGCTTTCTCCAGGCCATGGCAATGCTGGGCGACGGTCTGTTCGAATGGATCCGCGTCTCCAAGACCAGGAAAACTCAGGCCAAGCTGAGTTGCAGACGATGATGCGAGAGTTCGACACGGTCCGATCACGATACGATGAACCACAGAGTGACGTGATGGACGAAACGCCCCCAAGAATTGGAAGGATTGAGAGACATATGTAACGGTGCATCGATGTGGCTGCATCGTTTTAGGGGAGTAAGGGTATACATAGCAATTGGTGTAGTCTACAACAGTATCGATAGTACAGTATACAATAAGACAGGCTTGCACTCGTTACAAGCGCTCGATAGATCAAACGAGCTCATGTCGCTGTGGCTTGTCATGGCGAAGCATCATGGACATGTGATGAGTCTGCCAAACCTCATCTTCATCTTCTACACATATGATATCGAACCCCTGTTTCTCCCAAAATCGAATAGCGCCTGTCAGGAAGGGGTGTGTGTGTAGATACATGCATTGCACCCCTGAAGCAAGCGCATGGTCCCGCAAAGCCTGGAACAGCGACGCAGCCAGCCCGTGCCGCCGATACTGAGGCAGAACAAACAAACGAATCACCTCGACAGTCGTGCACGCGCGTTCCGGACAAGTGTCCAGCGAGGACGACGAGGAGCTCGCAGACCCGCCCCCCAACGGCGCCGGCAGCATCGCAAACCGGTAGTCAAACGGCATGTACGCAATCGCCGCGACCACCTCACCCCCGCCCTCCCGCGCCACCAGCACGCACCCCGTCTCTAGCACACCCGGCGAGTCGAGCAGCGCATCGTGTCCCAGCGAGGGAAACAAGATGCGCCGCGACGCGTTGATGAAGCGGGCGGCGTCGCGCAGTGTGGCGGGGGTGGTGTGTTCGATTTTCCACGCGCAGTGGTCTGGGGCCGCAAGCGCAGTGCTGCATGGCGTGGGGTGCAGCGCGGGACCGGGGCTGGCGTGCGGCGCCATGTCATTCGAGGGATTCCGGGGCGCTAGCCGGATGAGGAAGTTTTTTTCTGCTGGCGGGCGCGGTGCGCTTGCGCCGGGTGTGGGGGCTGTGTGGAGGGTGGGTGGATGCTGGGGTATGTGCGAAGGAGGCGTGGGGATTGTAGATGGGAGGTTAGGGGTGGGTTTGAGGGCGTTGAGCTTGTGCTTGCCCAGGCGTGCGAACGGAAGGATGGGCGATGTCGGCGCGGGCCGGATTGCCTTGTTCGGCGGGCGTTGTGGCGGTAGTGGTGCCGAAACTCTGTGGTTGTGGTTCGGAATGTTGGCGGACTTTGGATGTGTGGCGCGCGAGTCAGGGTTGAAGGTCTAGATAGTGAGAGCTGGCTCCGAATGAACACTGCTGGAGAACAGGCGGGTTGTGGAGGCTGGCTGTTCGCTGTCTAGTATTGTTTTGTTGCCATATATGACTGATGAAAAAGGCAAGCAAGGGTGACTCTCGTCAGTCATACTTGGCGTGCTCAGAGAGGTACCACGAGATGAAATTGAGGCTGGCTGTTTGCATACCAAAGAACCTACGAGGTGTCTATCCTGACTGGGAGATCACCTTCGTCGCTGCAAAACTTCCTGACGCGTCTGTCGCTCCTAAGCAGACGCAGATCCTGGCTGCATATCATCCTCGAGCAACGGTACACCACCCTCCTCGTCATCACCCATGTCAAAGTCCTCCTCATCACCACTCTCCATCCAGTATTCGTCATCCATCAGGCCATCCCTGCGAGACTGAATCTGCTCAGCCATTCTCCTATTCAGGTCCTCCTCGTAAGAGCGTCGTAGTTGAGTCTGTTCAAGCTCTTTCTTCTCCACCAAACGATCAATTGCTGACACAACGCGCGCCTTGCCGACCAAAGGTCCCACGGCGCGAACGACGTCGTTGGGGTCTTTCTGGCTGATGGTGCGGCCGGACGCGTCAAAGAGCATGCGCTTGCAGGTGGGACATGAGTTACCAGTGTCCAGCCAGGCAGCCAGACACACTTTACCGTGTACATGGCCACAGACGCCGATGAGTACTGCTGCGTGGTGCGCATCGGAGGGGACTGTGTCGATGTTGACGTGAAGAGGGTCTTTGCAGATGTAGCAGTCCTGGTACATGTGTGCTTTTGAAGGCGCGACTAGCACGAGCCCGAGTTGCATGAAAGCGGCTTTGCTTGCGAATATACTCATGGTGGGTGGCTGGAAGACTGGTGGATAAGTCAATCGGACGCTTGATAGTGTATGGCTGAGTGCAGACCGTGGTGTGTGGTTGGTGGAATGAGTGAGTGAAGTACTGGTAAATAAAGCGCGTGCGCACGGGTCACAAGTGAAAGGTGAGAGTGAGTGTTGGCTTAGTTACAAGGTGAGACACGCGCTTGATGCTGCGGTGTCTAGCAACCGCAGTGCTTGCACCCATGGTACGCGCAGGTCACTGATTCCTGCCCGTCAAAAAATCAGGTCTTCTGTACCTTCCAAGTCACCTCACTGAACGTATCGATACTGAAGGATTTTAGTGATATGAAGGAGCGCACCTGGGGTCAGAATAGCCGCGTGCTCGTGGCTGACTGTAGACGGGAAGGAGCAATGGCGAGGGCTCGACCTGACCTTCCGATCGCCGTAACAGCTCACAAAGCCGGCCCTGAACAGCCGAAATCATGACGGAACTAAAGACAGCTCAGGTATGGGTAGGAGGTAAGTCCTGTTGCGGCTAGTCTCAGCAAGGTCAAGGTCGAAGTCAAGGTGGAAGTGCCATCCAGAAGAAAAACTGTAGTGGAAGGAGCGAGACAGCAACAGTTAGCCCTTCATTCGAATTGGATGAAGACTTGTGTCGTACAGCCAGTAAGACAGCGAAAGGGCTGGTAGAAAAGTCTGACGAGGACGAAGCGGAAGCACTTGCTCTCGAAACTAACGCACCCGAATACGAACCTTTCGCCTGTAATTGGAATATGGTTCGGAATATCTTCTGAGACATGGAGAGAACCACGGGGTGGAACATAGCAACTAGAGGCACAATCTTGAAGAATGAAAGAACCAGTTCCAGACGCCGTCGAGCGAACCGACCTCTAGCGACAAGTCATATATCTATCCAAAGAGCCTTTAAACCCTTCTTGCCTGACGTGTCTACTGAATGACTGGTTCAATGTGCCGAAATGCAGTGACATCATCATGTCTTGATGATTATACCACAGCCACGGATGTAGCTAGATCCTACCCAACCCCTACGCATTTACCGTACCTATACCCTATGGTAGGGGGTACCTATTCACCAGCATAAGTGTAACAGCTATTTTCGCCAATTTCCTTGCATTCGTCCGAGAATCTGGATTCGCTACGGTACTGGTACCGACGCTAGTTCGGACGAATCACGTTGATTTTTGCCGGCTTCCGTCCCTTACACATGCCCACTTTTTTACACAGGTGTATAAAAATGTGTTAGCAAGACGAGGCTTCCTTATATTATTCATCTCACATCTCACATCTTGTATCACACATCTCACATCATACACTTTACGCCACCTATCTAAACACCATATTCACTGTCCTTATCATCGGTGCCTCCGGCAGGGTGGGCTCCCAAGTCGTCAAGGAGCTTGATGCCAACCATGAAGGCATCACTGTTCGTCTGGCAACTAGTCAAGCTAAGACTGCCGAGCAGTGGCGACAACAAGGGCGACAAGCCGTCATCCTTGATCTCGATGACCCGAACACTCTGTCATCAGCATTGCAGGGCGTCGACCGGCTTTTTATGGTCACCGGCTACACGGCAAATATGCTGTACCAAAGCAAGATGCTCATCGATGCGGCTGCAGCAGCTGGAGTCAAATTCGTCGTCCATCTTGGTGTCTACACTTCAGGCGTGGATCACATCCCACACTACAGCTGGCACGACATGATTGAAACCTACATCAAAGCCTCTGGAATGACTTGGAGTAATCTGCACCCGAATGTCATCTCGGATACTGTATTGGTTCCTGAATCCTTAATTGAGAACGGCTGCTTCAGCGTTATGTGGGGGGAAGCAGCGTTGGGCTGGGTCTCAGCAGCCGACATTGGTACCGTAGCGGGCACAGTGCTGCGCGAAGGACCGGAAAAGCACGCTGGTACTGACTACAGCCTTAGTCCTGAGATCCTTACGGGTCCACAGGTCGCCGCCATTATCATCGAAGCTACAGGGACCAAAATCGAATGCAACGTGCATGACCCAGAGGCCCTCGCAGGGCATCTGGAATCAATCACGGACCCTGGTACTCGCCTGTATATGGATAGCGCCCTGAAGACAATGCGTCTTGGCGCGAATGGTCAAATGCAATATCAAGCCACTATACGTGACGACTTTAAGACCGTCGTAGGCCGGCTTGCAACTACAATGTACGACTGGGCACGTCAGACCTGCTCACCAAAGGTGTGAAGGAAGCGTTGGAATGTGCCTTGGGCGAAGCTTGTAAGCAGTTTAAATAGCTTTTCCGCTGTACTTGGGAGTAGGCTACGAAGTTGCCTGAGACATTGTGGGAGACTCGTTGAGTGGGCAAAGATAAGAGGAAACAGGGTCCCCGTGATGGCGTCTACCATACAACATCCAGGAACAAAGGAGGAGATCATAGATCTAAAGGCCAAAGCGGATGTCTTCCAAGGAACTTTCTTTCCAGCACCATCAGTAGCGAATTTGAAGGATATACAAGACACAGAGTGCAACATCTAGATAGACATGCCACGAATGGAGAGAAAGGGGTCAGAAGTACCACCCAAGCAGCGTCATACTTAAGTTATCCGACCCAGATAGCATCGCCGATAAAGTCTTGCAGGCAGATGCCGGCCACCTACAGTATGGCAACGTGAGAGACGGCGTTCTCGCAGACAAAGCGGTGGTGCTTCGATCGCGAGTGCCGAAATGTGCGAGATCGACTCTTTGCGACACAGGTGAGATCTTCCCTTTCACAGCGAGATAAAAAAGAAGTGTCGAGTGAGCCAGACATGTGGCGTTGCGTGGTGTGGAGACGTCGCATGGTGTGGAGAGTGAGTGAGACCGGTGCTAGTCCGCAATGGGGCTAGTACCTTCACTGCTCCGCCACCAGCAAAATTTTCAACCACGAATATCTCGACGACCAGGACAGCTACGGACAAACTGAAAAGACAAAAAGAATGAAGCCCGACGTGGGGCTCGAACCCACAACCTTGAGATTAAGAGTCTCACGCGCTACCGATTGTGCCAGCCGGGCTTGTTGTTGCTGATTTGATGAAAAGAGAGGCGATTGATGCTGATATGAACTTGGTAAGATCCTTGCGGGCGATGCTGCTGCGTAGATTCGAGTGCGGTCGTCTCTCTTGCCAGCCTGTGCAGATTTGTCTGTACCATACCTGGTTCAAGCTAAAAGCTTTTTGCCATATACCAAGAGAGGATACGCCGCTCCCGCCGCTATTGGAACCTTCTTTCGACCTGTCGCCGCAAACAGGGACATGATCGTGTCCGAATGCGCGACCAGAACAACACAACCGCCATAAGCGCTCTCAAAAATGTCGTCGAGTAGCTCCATGCTCCTGGTCGTGTGCTCTTCGACAGTCTCTCGTCGGCTCGGAGTCCACGGAGCATCCGCTTCATCGAATCTTTCCTCAAAGTCGACGGAAGAGTAGTTCTCGGCTATTCAGGGCCTGTTGCTTCTGCGGTCGCATGTATGGACTGCGAGCTGTTCGCGCAGCTTCTCTTCCAAGGTTTGATCACCGGTCCCTTATCTCTTGCCTGGTGGAAAAGCAAGCTGCACTATGCCGAGGCAGCGGCGTAGCGGGCTGGATAGGATGGTTGTGATGGTTCCGTCGCCTGTGTATGAGCGAGCTTCCGCAATATTGCGTGCCTATTGTTCTCCATTAGTTGTCAATCCTGCATCCTCCCGGGTGACATTGCCGTCACCAGGTACCTTTGCCCAATGACGCTACACTAGCCAGTGGCTGGCGTGTCGTTCAATAGCCACAGACTACAGGTGCAGGAGGTCTCCAGCAGTGGTCGATAGAACTCACATCCCACTCAGCACGGCCGATGTCCTTCTCTTTGACATTGTGAAGTCCTTCACCGTGGTGAATCAAGTACATCGGCTTGGACTGTTTGTTCTCGTTCTTCGAGTTCAGGTCTCGCATGTTGAAAGCGTTACCGCTGTGACTGCTCTTGTAAATGCGCTTCGCTTTCGGTTGGACATGACTTGTCGAGGAGTCCAAATTGACACGTGTAGTTGCTCTAAAGTCCCAACTTTCGGGTCATCGTGATGGGAGAACAAGCCACGCAGAGCTATGCACCATTTTTGGCGAGAACAGCTATAGCAAGCTACACAGGAGCACGATAAGAGCGATAGAAAAGACGATTATGTTGCCTTGTTGATTCATCCAGGAGGTGCGGGGGTGGTATTCAGCTTCATGCCACGCTGGAGCTAATGTGGGGCATCTATGGGTACGCTAGCCAGGACGGATCACCCCAGGCTTCTGCGGGCGATCTTCCAACATCAATCGCACTGCACCGTTGATGTCAAACTGCAGGGAGTTCGAACAGGCAACGGTTCGACTGTCTCTTCGTGTCCTCATCCTGCGACCCATGATGCCGCACGTCCAGGCTCACGACACGACAACGACTACGTCGACAAAGCTCCCATAGAAGCGACCTGTCGGGGCTGCAAAGTCGGTCTCCACTTGTAACGATCTAGCCTCTCGGACCTCTCACGACCATGGGACTGTACGGTCTTCCTACCTTGAGAACTGACTAGGTCAGACTATTACGCGTCAAAGCCGAAGACGTTGACCAGATTTGATGCTGTGTTTCTATCCATTGACCTGGGCGACCAGCATACCGAATATTTCGCGCTGTCTTATACATAGGGCCCATGCTACAGAGAAGGTGTCAAGCTGCGCAAACCACATGGATCCACGAGGTCCTCGAGGATGATACCGTGCAATGAGAAACCGGTTGGGATCACGGAGAATGGTCGTGATTTCCTCTACCAGTGGACCGCAGATCATGGAATTTAACACACGCCTGGATCGATGCTCTCGCAGCTTCACTTGGTTCAAGTCGACATGTTCCCGAATCATGAACATTCGGTAGCTGAGGTGTATACTATTGCCGCAAAGTACATATTCGAGCAGTCTGAAAGCATGCTCCTACTCACGTGTGTAGAAGGAGAAGACTTCCAAACTCCTGCCTACGATCTGCTGTCTTAGGTTCCCGACTGGTCGATAGCGAAGTTCACCAGGCTCCGTGTGACTGGCTATAGACATTTTAATGCTGCAGAATAGCGACTACCAACATGTTTAATTTTTCATGACATACTGAGTATTGAGGCAGTAAAAGTGGACGACATTGTGGAGATCGACCAGGTGTCGAGTTCGAAATGGTGAGCCTCGAAAAGCAAGATGCCTCTTGCAAACGGCAATCGCGACGCTGAGAGCAGCCAAGAAGATATGTGCTGTCTTCAGGGTCAGGTTTGGACACCGTGTGCCTTTGCGAATCCGTCCAATGAGTGATCAAATGGTCGAACAAGGCTGCATTCTTTCAGGGCTACATGGCATTCAGGGGAGCCATTACTTTGCTGTGTATGAAAACACTACCGTTTGTCTGCACAAACACACATCCCGCCTGCGTTCGCAATCGCAGATCATCTACCGAGGAACGTAAGTATTGCGATCGTCGAGCGAAGTGTCGCAAGGCTTGCCAGGCCTGTGGTCATCAAACACGCAAACATGACGCCAAGGCTGTTGCCTGAACATACACGGTTGTGCATCAAGTCTGCATCAGCCGTCAAATGCAGCGCTTGATATCGAACAGAAGCAAGACAGTGGTCGGAAGCCCCGCGATGTCAGTCTCAAGAGGCAGGGCTGTGTTCACCGGTATGCGCGATGAGTCGCCCGCCGGTCAGCGATGGGCGTGAGTCATACCTAGCAGGCTCGGGGGCGGACAACGCGACTGCCCCCTGCACAGCAAACCACAGGCCGCGCCTTCACAAACGCTAATTCCTTGATCGCCGGCGTACCGCTGCTTTGTTGCCTTGTCTTCTCGTGAAAGCAGCTCCTGTCTCCTTCTCTCCTCTCTGTCACTCCTTTCACGGTTGGCCAGGGCGCATGCGAGGACAAAGCTGGGGATGCGCAGTCTTGTCGCACCTGTCTCAGAGGATCTGCAGTGCATTCCAAGGGCAGCAGCAGCAGATTGCGCAGCTTCTCGCCGCCAGAACAGCACCGCGACAGAATTTTTTCCATCAGGCTTGGGGTCGCCGGGAGGCAAGTTGTGCGGCGAAGGTGAGTGGTTGGCAGTGGCTAGGCCCCGGACCAGGCGACAGCGCCGGTTGCAGCGTCATAGCCTCGCAGTGAGAGAGCCTGCGCGCATCGGCATCGCAACCGCAACAGACAGAGCGCCGCTCTCGTCCGCGCTCTGTTGACAGACGGCTGGCACATGCCACAGGAGCTGCACAGCGGCTGCACGCCCTGACTGTCGCAGGACGCGAGGCAGCGCAGTACGGTGAAGGAGAAACGCGCTTGTGCATGACGAGCAGCCCCTTTTTCGCGCGGCAGAGACTTCCAGGTGCAAAAGCGGCGGGTCGCGATGGCCACTAGCGTGGTGCACGGGCCTCGCTCCGGCAACTATAAGTACGCGGGCTGCCCCCTTGGTTTGTCGCCCTTTTGGTCGCCTTGCACTCCGCTCGCCGCCTCACTCAGCTCCCCCGCACCACCCCACGCCGCAAACTGAAAACATCGTTTTCCACCTGCGCGCTCTCTAATACGCGATTCGGGACGAACTGTGTGTTAATTTGCACACACTTCCATTCTCTTCGAGCTTGAGGAGCATATTTGCGACCGGCGCTAGCCCCATTCGCTTGCGACAGCCCATACAAGCAGCCATCGCCCAGTCGCACCTTACGACTTCCCCTGCCAAAGGCTTGCTGGCTTCGCTTTTGGTCTCTACCACCACCACCGTACATCACTAACCCTGCCGTCACCGGCAGCGACTTGCGATCGGCGGCATACTCTTGTCAACGTTTGCCCGGGACTCTTTCGATAGTAGCTCTCTCGCCTCCGGTACGGTTTCACCTCTGCCTACCTCTTCCATCTCGCACTTCGGTGTCGATCGATTGTCGCAATACATTCGCGATTCCATAGTCTACCTGACTAGACCGCCGCTTCTCGAAGTCACATTCTGACCTGCGCAGTCTGTCAAGAACCCTCTTCAGATACTCTCTAGCTCGCACGGTGTTCCGTCGAGTCATACATCAATCCACAATCATGGATCCCTCCTCTCTTACCTCCCACCCGTCCACCGCCGCTCAGGCCAAGACGGTAAGCTTGTGTGATGTCTATGTCTGCGAACCCTTATTAACATGTGCTCTAGTTCGTCGGACCTGGTTCTTTGTCCTACCCCAATAACGGAGATTTGACACCGCCGACGTCCGAGAAGAGCGCGCAGCCTGACGGCAACAATGCGAACGGCGTTGCAACCCCAGCGGCTACACCCGATACACAGAATGGCCAAGTGCCTTCTGGAATCGTGCCCACCCTGCAGAACATCGTCGCCACAGTCAACCTCTCCGCTCGTCTAGACCTCAAGACCATCGCTCTGCACGCGCGTAACGCTGAGTACAACCCCAAGCGTTTCGCTGCGGTTATCATGCGTATCCGTGAGCCCAAGACAACGGCTTTGGTCTTCGCGAGTGGAAAGATGGTCGTCACCGGTGCCAAGTCTGAGGATGATAGCCGTCTCGCTTCCCGCAAATACGCGCGGATTATCCAGAAGCTGGGGTTCAACGCAAAGTTCACCGTACGTTGCAACAGACTTCTTGTCTGGAGCTTTTGCTAACAGCAACTAGGACTTTAAGATTCAGAATATCGTCGGCTCCTGCGACATCAAGTTCCCCATTCGCTTGGAAGGTCTTGCATCTCGCCATCACACTTTCTCGTCTTACGAACCTGAACTCTTCCCCGGTCTTATCTATCGCATGATGAAGCCAAAGATCGTCCTGCTTATTTTCGTCTCCGGCAAGATTGTCTTGACTGGTGCGAAGGTTCGTGAAGAGATCTACCAGGCTTTCGAGCTTATTTACCCTGTCTTGTCGGATTTCCGCAAGTCCTAAATCTCTGAACTATACCCTCGTCATTTTTGCGGCATTGCATGGTGTTTCGGTTGGCGATTTTCCTTTTCACACAAATTGCGTACTCCGGGGTCGGCACTAAAATTCAGTAAACACCCTTTTGATGACATAGACATCTGCGCTCGGGGAGTTCAGCCTCCAGTAATCATGTTCACGAGGCGTGGCAGTGCGAATGTTTTGGTCTCTATTATTATTTCAGTACGAGTACGATACGCTAGCGGGTGGTGGCGGACATGGCCACAACATCGAGATTGTTTGGGTTTGAGAAGGCGCTGGTGCAAGTGTAAAAGCTTGCACTGAGATGCTCAAGACGGCTGGCTGTGCGACGCCAGAGCTCTCGCGCATGTGCTATATTGCAGGTTATGGTCCTTTTCCCCAGCTCTTCCTTAGTGGAATGGTTCGGTAGCAAAGCATCATGATACCAAACGCTCCCTTCACCTGCCCTCTTCGTGAGCTTCCCCCTCCTTGCCACGCTTGGTTGGATGTTCGCCCAGACCAAGGTTTGACGCATCAAGTGTGCTCTTCGCACCACAATCTGCCTGTTCCAGAAAACCGTGGCTGTCGTCTGCTGAGATGAACAAGGCTTGCACCACTCTGCCTTTCTTGTAGGGGCTACGATGTCGGTGCTGATGCTAAAGGCTCGCTCGTGTTATGCAATGGCCGTAACGATTGCGACACGACGAATAAGTGGCGTTTTGTATGTTATGTGCCTCGATCCATCGGCTCTTTCAGCCTGCCTGAATATCGTACTGATACGGCAATTCACCCTCGCTTGGATTCGGATGCAACCTGATCACGCTCCTCCCCGATCCCAGCGAGCTCGTGGACGAGTTCGGCAGTAGCGTGCTTGGGCTGCGTCGAGGCTCTCTTATTACCACCGAGCCTCTATCGGACTGAGTCCAGAAAGACGCCATTGATGTTGTACGTGGCGTGCCGTAGATGCCCGAGCTTCTTTGCGCCTGGCGCGAAGGCGCGGTGCGGAGGGTTTGCGGCGAGTGTGGGCTGGCGCCGCTGCTACCGCTACGACTGCTGGAGAGGGAAGACGAGGAAGGCTGACGTGCAAGCTTTGGAGTGCGGTACAGCGGGAGTGAGTGCGAGGAGCTGCTGCTGCTGGATATGGATCTTCCTGAGCTCGACGATTGCGTGGGTGCGAGGCTGCGTGTGTCACTGTATATGCTCTGCGCACGCAGGTCTTCCACCACATCTGGATCGAGCTCTGTCATGCCGTTGAGGATGTCGGCAAACACGGACATTATGTCTTGGAATTGAGTCTCGGTCAGACATTCGGTCGAGAAGCGGGCGTGTTCGTACTGCGCGAGGAAGGCCGGGCCGAGTGTGGGCGGGTTGAGGAGATCCAGTTCAGAGAGACGTGAGAGGTAAGATCGCAGACCCATTGCTCGCGGGCGCTGGAGCAGTGTGACAATTTGCGCATCGGGGAGCAGAGGCGTTTCGTGTGGAAAACGAATGGAGCCTGTCTCGACGTTTGGATCGGGCGGCGCAAGAGAGACAGCCTTGGCTTCAATGAGATTGGGGAGCTCGCATATGACGCTCCAGTACTGGAGATTCGGCAGGTCAGGCGACGCTGGGGAGGCCCAACCTGGATTAGAGATGTGCCCCCACGGCGGCGACTTTGCGTTTATAGGAAGAATCGTGGTATCGGGCATACCATGCCCACTCTTACGCTTCTTAGCTCTTTCTTTCTCCTTCTCCCTCTCTGATGTGACTGGTCTACCCTCATCCTGCTCCTCGTCTGTGTCCTCGCCCGCATCGGCTTCACCCCTAACGTCCCTCGGTCGCGAGTCCCATGCCACGATCGCACTCCGCCGGAGTTGTTTTACGATCATCCTGCGAACCATTTTCCCCACTTCGCCTTCCTCCACTGGCAAGTATGGCTTCGGTATCGCCTGTAGGACGCTACGGTTCGTGTAGACGCGGGTCGAGTAGATGAGTATTATGATTATCGCTGTGAGCACATAGACTCCGCCAATAACAAAGAGCTTCTGAATCTCATTGGTCTTGATAGTCTGGTATATTATGTCGCCAGGCGACACACATAGCAAGAGCAGGAGTATGATAAGGAGCGTTGTGTACGTAGTCGAGTACCATATCCTGAAAAGGGGGATGTGCATCGCGGCGGTCGATGAGATATTCTGTGTAAGGTGAGGATAGGCATCGGTATGATCTATTAGATATTAGAGCTATGGTGCTGATGTTACATGGCGGGAGTGAGCATGGCGTTGAAGGAGCGTTGTTGGTGTGGTGAGGGAGAGGAAGGCGCCAAGGTCACTGGCGCATGCACGCCTCCTTAGCACGACCCACGGGTTCCCTGCATGCAACTTTCTACACCTCACATACTTCCTGCATACTGCACTAGAAGGATGCGAGCAGCGCGGGCTTTCCATGAGGCCGACGTTCACATGCACAACTTGACCGAAACTAGAATTATTGACTCGATGTCGCGCCCGCCCAAAGAGAGCAAGACAACATGCAGGTCTCCACAGATCAGCAAACACATCCACCAGTGCTGATTGTCGGCCAAACAATGTTCTACCGAACCGCACCGTCGCACGCCAACTGTCCGCTATGAGTGGGTTTTGGTTTCGACAGGTGGCAGGACAGTGGGCAGCCAAGTGTTCCACACAGCGCTAGTGCGACTTGCAACGCTCCATGGACCCAGCTAAGTAGGAGATGTCTTGGATGTTCGTGCCGGAGGCTGAAACGTGCATTGTTCGCGATCTTGGTGCAGTTCAGTATGTTTATCAAGCCACATGAGGCTTGTCTGTTCTCTTCCTCTCCTCCTCTCTTGTGCTATCAGCACACAAACCTTTCTTATGCATAGTAGAAAAGGTTCATATGGTTACTCGCCATATCGGTCAAAAGTACAGACACGGTGCTTCGGACTTGCTTTTGTCATCCTTGTGACTTTATACTTCTTCCTTCGCTCGGAACTACTCTTCACAGTCTTGCCACGTCCACCTCGCTTTCCATTCTCTCGGACATCATGTCCAGCAGAACCGCCATTCCCGCCCATCATCTCGCCTCCACACGGCCGTTTCAACTGGAGAAATGTCACCCAGCGATTCCCGGTTGAGGCGTTCGCAGAGCTACCTGCTTCCGCGAAAAGCCAGATACGAAAAGTACAGTTTCACTCCAATAGGGAGGAGCTGCCTCTCTACCATGAGATCATGCGCCAGCGTCGTCAAGCTGCAGTCAAGACGACCTTCGAAAGATCTTGGAAGGCATATAAAGAGCACGCATGGAAGCAAGATGAACTGTTACCCATTTCCGGAAGATCCAAAACTACCTTCGGAGGCTGGGGGGCTACGCTTGTGGACAGCCTCGACACACTTTGGATCATGGGCCTAGAAGATGAGTTTAACGAGGCAGTTCAAGCAGTCAGCGAAATCGACTTTGCACCTGGGGAGGGCGAGCTCAATATGTTCGAGACCACGATTCGCTATCTGGGAGGTCTGCTTGCAGCGTACGATCTCACGGACTGTAAAGACAACAGACTGCTGGAGAAAGCAATGGAACTGGGTGACATGATCTACATGAGTTTCGACACACCCAACAGAATGCCAATTACACGTTGGAGTGCGAAGAAAGCAGCAGCTGGTCAACAACAATCAGCAGCGGCTCAGGGCATCATTGCGGAATTCGCATCGTTCAGCCTCGAATTCATTCGTCTGTCCCAGCTCACCGGAGATATGCGCTACTATGATGCCGTCGCACGTGTTACAGCCGTTCTTGCTTCTCAGCAGAACGCGACCAAAATACCTGGTCTATGGCCTGTCGGTATCAACGTCCAGAAGCCCGACTTGACCTACGACAATCTCTTCAGCTTAGGTACCATGGCCGATTCCGCTTACGAATATCTTGGAAAGACATACCAACTTCTTCAGGATACGGGCGCAACGGCGTCTCAATATGCGAACATGTACTCGTCAGCCATGGACGCTGTCATCAGCCACCTCCTCTTCCGCCCCAGAACGCCCGACAGCGCAGACATTCTGATGCCAGCAGCTGTCCGTATCGACAACAAAGGCACAATCACCCTCGACCCCACCGCCCAACACCTCGTCTGTTTCGCCGGCGGCATGCTCGCCCTGGGCTCCAAACTGACCGGCAACGCCTCCCATCTCGACTACGGCCGCAGAGTCACAGACGCCTGCATCTGGAGCTACACCCACGCCCCCAACGGCATCATGCCCGAAATGTTCCGCATGACACCCTGCCCGACGCGCGAGCCGTGCGACTACGACGACAACACAAGCAAAATGCAGCAGTTCCCCGGCTTCGAACAGGTCACCGACGCGCGCTACATGCTGCGCCCCGAGGCCATCGAGAGCGTCTTCTACATGTACCGCATCACGGGCGAGCGGCACTACCAGGACGTCGCGTGGAGCATGTTCGAGGCGATTGAGAAGCGCACGCGCACCAGCATGGCCAACGCGGCGATTCGCGATGTGACGCTGCGGTTTGGGCCGGGCGAGGCCAGCGAGCTGAAGAGGGGCGCGGGCGCGCGGCAGGCAGAGGGCGGGCTGGAGTTGTCGGATAGCATGGAGAGTTTCTGGACGGCGGAGACGCTGAAGTATTTCTACTTGATTTTCAGTGAGCCGGGGTTGGTTAGCTTGGACGAGTGGGTGTTCAATACTGAGGCGCATCCTTTTAGATTACGGTAATGCAGACGGCGCTGTGTGTTGTCTTTATGAATGAAAGAAATGATTGTTCAGTTCATCTTCTCGCCTCCTGGATTTGACTTGAAAGTTGACTCAATAGCAAGCTGCTCACGTGTCGTAAAAGTAGTTTGTCCCTGCGGGAGTGCCGCATACTCGTTAGAACTTAGAGGTGAATTCACACACGGTGCCTTTCGAAAAGATACATTAGTTCAAGATGTTACATTCGTCAACGAGACACAGCTTCTCTTTAAATTTACTCGGCGACCCAGACGGCAGCCATACCCATACCCGTACCAATACACATACTCGTAACACCAATCTTCTGACCCGTCCTCCTCAGCTCCGTGAGCAATGTGCTCACCTGCCTTGCGCCCGTAACGCCCAGGGGGTGGCCAAACGCAATCGCGCCGCCCTTGGGGTTAACCTTCTTCTGGTCCAGGCCCAGCTCGTTAATGCAGAACAGGCACTGGCTCGCAAACGCCTCGTTGATCTCGTAGATGTCCACGTCGTCCTTGTGCAGACCTGTCTTCTCGAGCACGACGGGGATGGCGGCCGCGGGGCCTACGCCCATCAGTAGCGGGGGTACGCCGACGATCGAGGCCTGCACGAACTTGCCGATGATCTTCTGGCCCAGGCGCTCGGCCGTGCTGCGCTTCATGAGCAGGACGGCGGCGGCGCCGTCGGAAATCTGGGAGGCGTTGCCGGCGTGGATCGAGCCGTCCTTTGCGAAGGCGGCGCGGATCTTGCTGAGGGACTCGGGGGTGATGCCCTCGCGCACGCCATCGTCCTTGGACACGGTGATGGTCTTCTCCTCCTCCGTCTTGGGGTCTGTCCACTTGACGGTCAAGGGAGCGAGTTCCTCGTCAAACAAACCCTGCTTCTGGGCCTCGATGGCCTTCTGGAACGACTTGGCGGCGAACGCGTCCTGGTCGGCACGCGAGATCTTCTTGTCCTTGGCCATCGCCTCGGACAGGGCGCCCATAGGAACCTTGCAGTTCTTGGCCTCCTTGTGGCTCTCGACGAGCTCGCTGAGCTCGCTGACGGCGTTAGGGCCGTACTGTGTGGACATGCTCTCCGAGCCGGCGCCGATGCCGACCTCGATCATGCCGCTCTTGATGGCGTTGGCGATGTCGACGCAGGCCTGGAGGCCAGACGAGCACTGCCTGTTCAAGCTCTTGACGGCGGCGGTGACGGGGAAACCGGCAGCGAGGGCAGCAGCGCGGAACTCAGTCGCGCCTCCACCGGGGGCGAGGACAGTGCCGACGGCAATGTCTTCTACGAGGCTGGGGTCGATGCCAGAGCGGTCGATAAGGGCCTTGAAGGCGCCGACCAGAAGGTCAGCGCTCTGGGTGTCCTTGAAGCCACCCTTGCCACCCTTCGTGAAGGGTGTACGGAGGGCACATGTTATAACAACCTATGGGAAATCGTTAGATGCGTCCTTGCGGTGTTGGATGTCGGTGATCTCGACAACTTACATCATCGGCGTGCTTCTCAAGCAGACTCGACTTTCCCTTCTTGCCGGCTGAACCAGAATCAGGGCTGCCACCGAGGTGGTTGCCAATCTGGGCAAGACGCTCCTGAGCTGCTCAATGTCAGCTTTGTGGCACTTACATCATAGTTGGACGGTGGCCAACTCGATGGAGTACATACCTTTCTGTGGTGCCTGTGTCATTTTGTATGTATATGTGAAGTCCAACCGTTGAGAGAGAAGAAAAAGAGAAGGACACGGGTCTGAAGAGAAAGAGAAGTGCGAAACGCAGCCGCAGGTGAAGTCATCTGGCTTTGACCGAGCCGAGGCAAGATGCATGGGGATTAGCTGCCCCGGACTCAGCCCCACAACTCGGTTAGTTTCACATGCGGAGGAGGCTCACGTTTTCACATGCTGGCCAAAGCTGCAGGTCGCATGGACATGACTTGAGGCTGTTGCATGTGTCTGTCATGTACATGTACATGTGCTGGGAAGCTGCATGTGAGCTCTCGCGGAAACGCGCTTGTTTGTGAGGTGCGGTTCATAGCCCGCAGAGGCATAACATGGTCTGAGAATTCCTGGCGTCCTAACATAGCCTCCCATAACGCCTTGCTACTAAATAACTGAAATGCAGTATCTGTTGTCTCATCTTCGAAGCTCGTCATCCCAATGAGGATCGGACAACCTCCTCTCCAGCTCGTCCGCAATGCTGCTCCTCTGAACCTCCTCGTAGCCGGGCGGCGGCTCTGACGGTGGTTGGAACGGTCGAGGACTTGGTAATGGGCTCGATCGCTGTGGACTCTCTGCTTGCGGTGCCGTTGCAGTAGCAGCAGGCCCACCGGCGCCCGAACCGCTCAGGCCTGCGCTGGCCGGCGGACTGAGCGGCGGCTCCGGCACCCTGGCGTGTTGTCTGGTGTCCTCGTACGCCGGCAGATCCTCCATGTTCACGTTGCCTGCTGCGACGGTTTCGTCAATGCCGCTTTCGCGCGCAACATCGATGGTCTGACGTAAGCGCTCCTTGAGGCGCTCAAATGTGTTGTGGAAGTCGAAGGCGCCGCCCTCCTTGAACTCCATGACGCAGTCCAGCTCGCCGTGTTGTGGGGGGACTCCTCCACCAGAGACGGGGCGGATGACGGCCTCCCATTTGTTTGCGCCAAACCACGGAGCTGTGACGCGCGAGTCGGCGACGTTGAGGATGGGCACGGCGAAGGACTGGAAGGTCGGTGTGGGCGTGACGGGCAGGTATATTATCTGAGCAGCTGTCAGTTCGGGCCGAAGCGTTGGTGGAGCGCACACGTACTCGTCGATTGGTGAGGTACACAACGCCGGACTTGCACTGCTGCGAATACGCCGCGCTCGGTGGCAGGGCGTGGCCCGTCTGCAGGCTCAGGGTAGTCCGCTGCGGAGACTGGTATAATGTGGTTTCGCCGGGCAGTGGTGTGTATCCGCCGTTCTCCGCGATCATAACCCAGCTGCGCTTTCGGTCAGTCCTGCTCTTCTTCATGCTCCCCATGCTTTGCGCTCAGTGTCGGCTTGCGGGGGACGGCGAGGGGCAGCGCAGCAGCAACACCAACACCTTTGAGAGTGCCTTCAAGGCCACCTGCAGCAGCGGCCCGGCGGTATATAAGCTGCGGAAGGATACTTACTTAACCGACATGCTTGAAACACTCCGCGCAAATCCTGTTCGCGTTTAGGGAAGAACGGTTCGTGTGGTCGCTGACCATGCACGCCTACAGTCGCCGCCTGGACGCTAAACGACGTTCCCACCCGCGACTAACAGGCGGGCCAGTCGCCGCGTCGAATCACAGAATTGATTGCGGCTGTTGCGCTGTCTGCGGGGTGCTAGTGGAGAAGCTGCGTGTCGCGGCTGCTTGGATAAATTTGTGAATGTTGTGAAACAGTGGTCGAGTAGTCACGCATGCAAGAGCCCAAAGGCGAGGCGTAGCTTTTATGGTCGACTGATGGGAGGCCCGGTCATGGTCTGCAGCTTTGCATGGTCTTGTGAGAGGCTGCGTCACTTGTGCACCTTTCCACCTAAGCAGCTTGCAAATCATGATGCGCGTCGGTCGAATTTCCTCGGAACATTCGAGACTGTGTGTCAACATGTTGTGTACGAAGTACTGCCTGCACCCACGTCCGGTCAGCCACTTTGCAAAACGCAGTGTCAGGCCAGAAGGATGAACAATCTCGTCAGAACTCTATATTATCAGAGCGTATGCGCTTAAATAGATTTGTTCACTTCTAGTTATGCAGCCTATTAGTTGTGATGAGATGAGTTTGATCCTACAAGGGGCTCGTCAGACGCGCCTGGATGCAGCAAGCTAGACGCGTACCTGCAGCAGCCCGACCGGCCAGGTACAAAACAAAAACGATTGAATTAGGTATCGAATACCCTGATGATTGCTCAACGCCCACAGCAATAATGCAAACGCCCGCTTGTCCATGCAATGTATCACCGCTGTCAGAATATCCCAGGCATAACACCACCTGCCATCAGATCCAACTCACTGATTATGCTCAGTGATAGTCCACCTTCTCTTGGGTCCACTGTCACGTTCAGTCACACCAGCAAGTTTTGGAGGTCCCCAGAGTCCTTGAGGAGCGGGCGCCTGGGGCTTTCCTCCCCAAAGACCACCACCCCCAGCAGCTTTCGACATACTGTTCGTCCGATTGACTGTGGTCGGCAGCGGTGCTACGATATCTCCAGATTCTCGTTGCTCGTTGGTAGTCATTCTCGTCAGCTCGTTGGTATTCACATTCGCAGCAGTCTCGACTGGTTGGCTGTTTGCAGGGGGCGGCGGCTTTGGCTTCGACGTTGGCGCTGGGGCTGGCTGCGAATTGAGCACCACATCAGCGCCTGGACTTGACCTTCCGTCGCTACCTGCGTCCAGGGCGGCCACACGAGGGCTCGACCACAAACCTGTAGATGGTGTTGACATTCCACTGTCATTGAGATTACTAGATGTGTATCGCGAGTTCGAGCCTGAGCTTGCTGCTCTTCGCACGCCATTGGAGTTGCCAAGCCAGCTTCTGTGAGAAGCGTCAAGAGCAAATGGGGAGTCACTAGGGGTGTTTGCTCCAGACGAGCCACTGGTAAACCGTCTTCTATAATTTCCGGTTGTTGGACTGGAGTGCACCACCGGTGACTGGGCCGCAGATTCTGGCTGTGAGATCACAGCCGGGTTAACGCCGGGTCTCAGGTGATCTACCGATGCAAGTAGTTTCATCTCGTATGAATCTGACATACCAGGATCTGCAACAGATAGTCGCCGTTCGAATACGGTTGGAGCTGGGGCTTTCCTATGATGATCATGTCGTACGGCCATAGACAACGAGGCAAGACCGACATCAAGAAGCACAGGCTGATTCTGAATAGCTCCAAGCAAAGCGTTACAACCTGCACCGTGGGTGATCAGGATGAGCACGAGCTCCTCATCTTCGTCGTTCGTCTTCCCGTGCTGTAGTGGAAGAGGGTTGACTGCGAAGTTTGTAATCTTGGGCACGGATGGCGCCAACTCTTCTGAGCTCTTCGGTCGATCTGAGAAAGTGAAGCCTGCAATGGGATCCTTTGGGGGTGCCGCCCCATGCTCTTTATACCATTCCATCATACCAGCTAGACCTTTGCGGAATCGCTTATGCATGGTGCTCCACTCGTCGCCGTACTCACCACCATCTCCCCATAGCTGTGGTGGTCGCATGCTGTCCCACTGAAAGTCAACAGTCACACAAGCCTCTTGTGCATGTGCGACATATCCTCTTGGGATAGGATCAGATGGAGAAACAGAGTACGACGGGGCGGGTGAATTGTAGTTTTTCTTGATTGTATGACGCGTCGATGAGTTGAGTGAGAGGAAGGTGCCTCGTAGTTTCGGTGCCTGGACAGCTCCGCCGCTTGTGCTGCCGGCACGCTCCCTGGTCGGAGGTAGGTTCTGCGAGAGGCTGCTCATATCTGAAAAGGCCCCATTGTCGACGCTGGAGCGAGCTGGAATGGTCGATGGTGCGGCGCCCTTGGACGGACCTCCCCATCCACCAGGGAAATGACCTTTGCTACTGTTCGCATCTGGCTGCGCTTGTAGGTTGTCTCCCCTCCGAAGCAAGTCTGCTTTCGCGCCTGCGACCATCATGGTCGAGTTTGGTGGTGGAGTAATATCTTCGTAATAATCAGGCGACAGCCACTCTCCGAGAAACGCATCGACGCGGAGGAGGATCTTGTCCTCGCCCTTGAGGGGCTTCGAGTAGACCTCAAGATTGGGATCTGCTAAAGGATCGAGGTATGCGGGCTGTACGGACGGCGATATCGTTCGTGGAGACTGCGATCGCGCTGACCTCGCCAGTGGAGAGCTTCCTAGCGCCCCGCTCCGCTCCTTCAAAGGTACTGGCAGCCCAAGCTTTGGGGCAGCCTCAGGTTTGTACTGCGATATGCCTGCCGCGACTGCTGTACTCGTCTGCACACATCTCAGGAAGGGACTCGAATGTATGACAATCTTGCGCTTCTTCTTCTTGGGCCGAGATGCTTGTGTCTTTGGGGCGTCCAGCGCGCTGAATTCGAGATGCGCCAGATCCGCGTTTGCCCCAAGCTTTGCTGCCTCCGTCTCCTCGATATCTTGTTGGTGTAGTAGAGCCGCGATGCGTAGGCCAAGCGCTTTGGCTTGTGACCAGCCGCCGTATGTGAGAGGTGGGTCGTAGGGCGTTGGCGATGTGAGGTGCCATGACTTGTCTGAGGCGTCCAGACGAGCGCCATGCCTGCAAGAAAAGTCAGCGCCTTTTACGGGTTATAAACATGAGGGAATTGAGCATACCTGGCAATGAAAACAGCGGCAGGGCCCTTGACCATGGTTGCGAAGATGCCTCGGTCGGAGAATGGCTGTGGTTGAGCTAGCTGGAGCTATTCGAGCGATGGTGCCGGGGTCGCTGATCCTACTACCTAATACCAAGCAATGATTGCGATGAAACAGGCAAACTCTCCTTCCGTAAGCCTATACTTCGTACACAGATGATGAGCGGGAGGGTGTCAAGTGTGATAGGTTAGAAGAGCTGCCCCGAAACTCTTTGCGATACACGGTCCCTCAAAATGCTTGTTAATGAGGGGTTGTAGCACTGTCGCGCGACCTGCAGTGACCTGATGAAGCAGTGATCTCGTTTACCCCTCAGTAGTTCTAATAAGCTGCGAGGTCTCTGGCGGCGTCCTTTATGCACGTGGCCGCAAGGAAAGCTGCAACGCAGTCCGCCCGCAGTCGGAGGGAGCAAGTCAAGCTCTCACAGTGGGGCCAGACTTCAGAGCTCAAAAGCTTGGTTCGCAAGCATATGATCCTATTCACCTCTACTGGACCCTGGGGCCGTTCATCGGCTCTCACACACGACAGCCTGATTATATGTACTCGGCTGGATATTTGGTCTCACGATAACGTGTGCTGTTTAGCCTGAAACACCAACAAACAAACAGAATGGCCGTGGCGCGACCGCGATCTTGGCTGCGTCACTCACCCGGAGAAATTCCTGCCGCCATCAGTCGTTGCACCAAATGGGGTGCGGCCTTCGGCAAGGATCAAGTATGGAATGCACGGCAGAAGCGCTCAGACCACATGTAACATGTAACATTCACAGCTTTACTCGAGGTAATCTCCTCCTGTCTCCTTGTGAATGACATCGAACAGCGGCTTTGCGCTGAACCAACCAGCGCGCGGCGACCCAACCGTCTTGTATGTGAAGACGGCCTCCTCCTCGCCGATCTTGACCGTCTCTCCACCTCTCCCGCCCGCCGCTGCATCCGCCAGCATTTGGGCCTGACAGCACTTGTCAAGCGACACAAACCAAAAGACCGCCTCCTCAATCGTCGTGCCAACTGTCAACAGGCCGTGGTTGATCAACAACGCAGCCTTCTTGTCACCGAGCGCTCGAGCAATGTTTTTCCCTTCTTCTTGCGCAAGCACGACACCGTTGAAGCTCTCATACAAGACGTGGTCGTTATGGAATGCACATGAATCCTGTGTGATCGTGTCGAGCTTGCGGCCGAGTGAGCAAAAGGCGCGACCATAGATCGAGTGGCTGTGTGCGGCTGCGAGGACGTCTGGACGTGCTTCGTGAATTGCTGAATGGATCATGTAGGCTGCCGAGTTGAGAAGACGACATGGGCCGCCATCAATGACCTCGCCATCGTGGTTCACGAGAATGAGATCAGAGGCCTTGATCAAGCTGAATGCGACACCGAAGGGATTCACCCAGAACGTTGTGGGATCGACTGGATCCTAGCAAAAGTCAATGGCTGAGCTCGGTGTATGTATAGAAGAAACGTACACGCAGAGTGATGTGCCCGGCAACGCCCTCGTCATACCCATACTTGCCAAAGATACGGAACGCAGCAGCCAGCCTCCCTTTGAGATAGGCTCGCTCCTTGTACGGATCATCAAACTTGGGTGGGCTAGGAAACTTGATAGCCTTCATCTTCGACTCCTTCTCATTCAGGCCCGGCTCAAGAGGGGCAGCATTGCTCGGCTTCGTCTCGCTGGCATTCTGGGGCTCGATCGCAGATGGAGGCGACATGTTGTGAATGCAAGTGGTCAGAGGTATGTATAGTTAGAACAGAGAGTCTTTGGAGTATTACAAGGGTGAGTCAACGTCGTAGATTTATATCCGCAGTCCGGTTGATCCTGCCTCGGGAAACAACACGCCCTACGCTGCTAAGCTGACTGTGGCAAGCATTGTGGTTGGCTGCGAGACTAGCTGTTGCAGACAACGCGGGGCAAGCGCGGGGTGACGGTAGTTGCAACCGCCACTCTCGGGTCGCGGCTCTGCGCTTCGGCCGGCCTCACATCGTATATCTCCTAGGGTTGCTGTGCCGCCTCAACCGTGTCGGCTCATAGATTGTATCATCTCTGGCAACGAGCGGACAGACCATTCCTCGATTCTCAATCACTACACTAGCGATTCCTAGGTGGGTGAATACGCATTATCATAAACCCCAGCAACAGTACTGTACCACCTCACATCAGCACCATTTCGGAGTCATTGGTTCGCCTGACGCAAATTTAGTCACAGAAACAGAAGTATGCCATCCATTAGTCCACCCAAACGTGTATTCCCATCTTGAAGTTTCTCCGCTGTTTTGCTCTGCTCATAAGGGTCCAAATTTGATTTGCAATGTTACCGTGTCCTAGTCATGACCTTTTGACACAGGTTTACAGTTTGATTTCCAAGTCGACCCAACGATGTGCTCTAGGCGTGTTAAGTCTATATCTCCTTATCGCTGTGCTTGTTCAAGTGCACTCATCATACCATTCCAGTCATTATCAATAGGCCCCTCATTCTTGCATACAGGGTTGTTAGTGACTCACCAAGGCCGCCCTTTTCTTCTAAACCAAGACTCATATCCCGACAATGCAGCAAGCGCAGCTTCTGAACGGTAGCCTTGGTGTTACCATTAATAAAGTCTATCCGATCAATCCTTCCGATTTGCAAGAAGCTCTGATTCGAGTTCGAGTTTGAGTCCGATCAGTTCCCTGCACGAGAACCGATAAACGTTTGCCATCGTCGACATAGAATCACCAGAGTCTTTCCAACCTTATCACAAGTGCGTGTCCAAGTGTGAGCTTGCCACAAACCACTCCACTCCCCTCGTGCCCAGGAACGACAAGATCAATGTCTACTACTAGCAACACCGAAACGAACACCACCAACACCAGTGCCACTCCAGCTACGCCCACCAAGATCAATCCCGAGCAAGCAGTCGCCTTCGCCGCCCTTATCCTCGCCGACGACGGCCTCGCCATCACGTCGGAGAAGCTGCAAGCTCTCCTCAGGGCCGCTGGTCTCACTGAAGTTGAGCCCATTTGGACCACTCTCTTCGCCAACGCGCTCAAGGACAAGGACGTTAAGGGGATTCTCACTGCGGTCGCCACTTTCAGCCCCGAGGTTGAAAGTGACGTCGTCGTGTGCACTGGTAACTGCGATGGCAATGCTGACGATGTCGACCTCGACTCCGGTTCTGAGGACGGATACGGATGCACGTTTTGTTGGGATTGAGCTGAGGGTTATGGAGGGTTGCACAATAGTCCAATACAAAATGAAACCTCTTCTGTTCGGTGTATTTGAAGTGTCCTCCAGTTCCGTCTGTTTCTCATCAGGAGTAAATTTGACAGTTAAAATGGTTGTCATTCATTGGAATTCCAAAACAAGGTCAAGATCACAAGTTACAATTAGCATGTCCTCGTTGTCAACGACATCCTCATCTTTAATTATGTCTTCGCCTTGTTCGCCATCGTCGTCATTGTCGCCACCATCATCGTCTTTGTCGTCTTTGTCTTCGTCTTCGTGCTCATTGTCGTCCTCATTGCGATCGCTCATCTGGTACTCGCTGCAAGAATTATCATCGTCGTCATCATCTTCTCCAGCTTCGGTCTCATTTTCATTCTCGTTGTACGAGAGTGTCGCAGGAGCGTTTCCTTCACCTGTTTCCTTTTTCTGTCTTTCTTGAGCTCGAGAAGCAAGGAGACGCCTCATGAGGTCTTCTGATTCGATCCCTAGAATAGTGCCCTAGTACCATCGTAACCCATGGAGCGTAGGTCAGGTCCAGTAGTCTGATGCCTATGCATTTAGCGTAGGTATATCTCAGAACCCTGCGTCCCGTGGGGGTCGCATCGCGTCCAAAACCTCGAAGCTTTGCACGTCACTCTGCCTGTTGATGAATGCGGGTCTGCGTGCCATACTCTTCCTTCTCAGTCTGCGACTTCGAGTCTCTTTCCAGGTCACAAACCACTCCATAATGGAGCCTCCGTAGAACGCAAGGAAGAGGCTGAAGCCCACAGTCGCAACTGTCAGACAGCCAGCAACGAGCCAGAAGAGCCGCTGCGTCTTTTCCATATCTCTGATGTCAGAAAAGTTCATACCGAAGAAGGATGAGATGAATGACAATGGGAGGAAGATGATTGTTACAATAGTAAAGACTAAGATCGCTTTACCATGATCTTCGAGTCGAATGTTGACAAGCTGGATTGTGCGATTGATAAGCGTGTTGCTGTTGTCGCGTAGGTCGACAAGATCGGCGTGTTCGCGTTCAAGATTGTCTAGCAACTGTGCGGATGGGTCGGAAAGATGATTTGAGAAGGATAGCTGACGATAAGTGGAGGCATCTGCTGGAGGTATCGATGTTGCTGTTGTGTGCTTGTATGATCGTATGGAGCCATGTGGTTGACCCTGGGTATTTGTAGACTCCAGAACACTTTGCAAACTACCAACAACCTCCATCTGTTGTTCCATTATAGAGATAATAATGTTGAGCTCCTCCTGTACTTGTAGCAGGTCCATCACTAGCTTTGTGCTGGGGGTTCGATGCAGACGATACTGCAAGTGGCCCAGGTAGCTGGCAAACCTGTCTGATAGACACAGCGTTATATCTGACCAAAAGCTGCGATGCAACATGCCCAATGCGCCATTGAGAGTAGTGATGACATGTGTAACGGCTGTGTAATCTTGCTCGCCAGCGGTATTCATGTACGCGTTACGAATGCCACGAAAAGAAATCTCGGCAATCCTCGCTGACAGTTGCAGAGGCGGCCAGCGAGATTTCCAACTCGAATTGCTGGAAAATGTAACAACGTGGCGCGCATCTATCACCAGTATCCATAATTCGTCGACGTTTAGACTAGTTGGATAATGGCCATACCATCGCCGGACTTTGAGGTCCAGGTTGCGATCAGTGAGCCAAGGTTTATGTTTAGTGAAGACCTGTTGAGATTCTCGATCCGATGTATCCTCAAGCCGGTAGAAGTGCTGCAAAATCGAGCGCAGCATATGTGATGAGCTCCGTGATGACTGGTAGCCTTCTCTTGGGTCCACTTGAAACCTGAGGGGAGGTGTTTCGCCCTCGACTGTCCAATCGAGAAAGGGCACACTGAGTAACATTGGTACTTTGAGAGATAGTCTGAATACTTGCTGGATATATGTATCCAGCGGCATTTACGTAGTTCTGGCGGGTCAGAAGCTGACGTCTGGACTTTATTGCTTCTCAAAGAGTTCATCCACCCAAACTCAACAGCAAGTTTCTGAAAATGCGCGCGCTCGCTTTTGGTAACATCGTCTAGGGGTATACTGTTCGCTAAAAGATCTCGATTCTCCAGTTCTGGCAGCAGCGAGGATGAGAGGACCTCGTGCATGTCTAACATTGAGCCGGATTCATAACGTCTATCATTGAGACGTACATCGTGGACTTGTATCTGGGCAGGGGATAGACGACGATTGCACCAATACGGATCGCTGTCCCAATCGGCCGTAGGAGTGCTGGCCTTGGTGGTTTCCATTGATCAGGAATGCGTGATCCTGGCTGTGGGGAAAGCGCCTCCTTCGTTTCAAGAAAAACAGCGGATAAGCGACCTTCAAGCTAAACAACTTCAACACATAACTTGCAGCTATTCTAATACTCAAATCCAAGATTTAGCTAAGCATTATATATATTGTAGGCAAAAAAGTATTCTATATAGTTTTTCAGTACTTTGCTGTCATGTGGTGGAATAGTTGGCTCGCATCTTTCGTCCGCCGTTCAGAGAGAGCACGTCGCGCACGCATTTAAGGGAGCGAATCACAAGCAGCCCGTTTTGTGGAGTCAGCTTCCGCGCCTCGGAGCGAATATAGTACCTCGTACGTTGGCAACCAAACAGCTGTACAAGAATAGCGATTGCAGCTTCAAACGTGAATAAAACTACCCTTCTCTGTTTTGAGCAAGCTGCATGTACACACCTAGGCTTCAACATCGCTTTCGTGCGGACAGGAGTATGGTTTGTTTGCTCATAAGTCGATGACGACAGTAAGCGGTAATGCAAAGCTGAGAACGGTCGTCCATTTGGGTCGCACAGGTCGGCTCTCCGCAGGCTGGAGCTTTCTTTGATGTATTTAGCAACAGCTACCGCTCCGATAAACCACTCTCCACCTCAATCGTAACATTCAAAGAGAAGGAGCAACGTCCATCATGTCGTCAAAGAGGTATGTTACAATTGCAACGTGAGTTGAACAAACTCATGCTCACAATCGACAGCCATCCCATGCATCCAGCGGTTGTGCATTTTCCCATTTCTTTCACAGCGATTACTGGCGCGTTAGATGGGATCTACTGGTTGTCCAAGATCCCGGCTACTGCGGGCTTGGTCAACTCGGTTTGTAAGTAGCCTCGATATCGACGAGTGATAGTGTCTAATCCTGCACAGTCAAGTCATTCGACAAGAGCGTCCAGCCCAACGTATTTCCTGTGTTGTCCTACTACAGCACCATCATCACGATTTTGACCACCCTCCCAGCCATCGCGACCGGTGTCGTCCAGCTCGCTCCAGTAATCCAACGTGATGGTTTCCAGTCGAAAAAAGCAAAGATTGGTGCGGCACACGCGTTGCTCAACGATATTGCGCTTTTTGGTACCATCTACAACTGGTGGACTCGCAGCCAGCAGGTCGGCTTCACACCGAGCACCACGAACGTACTTATCAGCGTAGCTCTTGCATTACCGCTTACCATGTATTCGGGCTATCTAGGCGGGTCGCTCGTATATGAGTACGGCATGGGCTTTTCCAGGAGCAGCCCTGTCAAGAAGGCGCAGTAGAAGGAGACACAAGGGAGAACACGAGCTCCGAATCGCGGTCAGTAGCCGGATACTGGATTACGTGGAGACGGCTTAATCGAAACGTTGTATGATGATATTGAGGGTTTTCTCGCCGTGACAATCGATAATTGACAAAGGATGTAGACTTGCGAAGACTTTGCATTTCTAGTGCTGTCCAGTGTCGGCGATCACTAGCTTATCATTGAGCCCCACAACCACGCGATAAGACCCACCAACCCCAACTCATGGAGATACCGATGGCCCTTCGGCTTGCTCTTTGCGATGTAGGTGCGCCGTTTACGTAGTGATATGCTCCAACGGGCGGGATACTACCGATTGACCACTCAGCTATGGCTTCCCCTGCGCTTGTCATCTCTGCCAACCTTGCACAGGCAAGTATCTAGCCTCATCAGTCGAATCACATGTACTACATGACCCTTGTTGTCCAGCCAAGAGCATACTACCAGCCACCGAGTCAACGGAGAGACATGACAACGACTCGAGAGTGGGATGGGCGCCGCCATTGGTACTAATGGTATAAAGATGCAGCGAAAAGTCCATGAAGCATCTGGCAGGACCAAGTCACGTTCTGCAATCCAGGAAAGCGCAAGATGGTCACCTCGTGGTCTTTCAGCATTGCTGTGTTCAGCTTTGCTACCAGCGTTCAGGCAGCTGTATCGTCCAAGGGATTCACAGTGTCGCTCACGGACATTGACTACTTCCTCCCTTCTAAACCGGTGGCAAGCATCGCCGGTTGCAATGAGATCAAATCTGCGTTCGCCGATGGACCATTCGTACCATTCACTGTTGTTAAGAGCGACGGTTATGGTACACTCGACCTCGCATCTGCCACAGCTAAGTATGCCGAGCAGGACGACGTTTGGCAGGAAGGCTTCCTCGATGGTGTGTAACGATTTCAGCATCTGTTCAAGACATCACTGACAGGCTCCAGCACTCTATGTGAGCGGTGGAAGCGCAGGTAATGTCTCCGCCACAGTCATCACTGGCACAATATCTGGCAGCCTGAATCCCGGTCCGTACTTCATCAACGCAGCTGGCCAAGTATATGAGGCATGGCGACTGTACAGCGATGTAACAGGTGCCTTCACCGAAACCGCGATTGCCAACGGCGATGGCTCATACTCCGTACTTCCTGCAGGAACTCTGGGACAAAAGCTGGCTGTAGCCGTTCCCTCTCGCCTCTACTTTGAGAAGACTGCAGAGAAGCCATTGGCAGGTGTCCGTATCGGCATCAAGGATATTTACGACATTAAAGGACTCCGTACCTCCAACGGCAATAGAGCTTGGTATTGGCTCTACCCCACTGCCAACAACACTGCAACACCCGTTCAGAATCTGATCGACGCAGGTGCAATCATCGTTGGCAAGATGATCACCTCACAGTTCGCCAACGGCGAGACAGCTACCGCTGATTGGGTCGACTATCACGAATCTTTCAATCCGCGTGGTGATGGCTACCAAGACACATCGTCCAGCTCAGCTGGTGGTGGTGCTGGGACGGCTGCATACGAATGGCTCGACGTGTCCCTTGGATCTGACACTGGTGGCAGTGTCCGTGGTCCGTCCCAAGTCCAAGGCCTGTACGGCAACCGACCTTCCCACGGTCTAGTCACCCTCGAACACACAATGCCCATGGCTCCTGTTCTTGACACCGCCGGCCTCCTCGCTCGCGATCCCCTGATCTGGAAAGCGGCTGCTCAGGCTATGTACGGATCCAACGTCACCATCAGCAGCGAATACCCTAGCAGCATCAAAACCCTCGCTTGGCCCACCGAAGCCAGTAATGTCGCCAACAGCCTCCTAGTCGACTTCCTCGCTAACGTAACCGAATTTCTTGGTGCAAACGCCACCGCATACAACGTGACTGCCTCCTGGAGTACCGACAACCCCTCCCTTGAACCCCTTGCAACAATGATGAATCTCACCTACGCTATCCTCATCACCAAACAACAAATCCCCCTCGTCCGCGAGCCCTTCCTCGCTGACTACGCGGCTGCCCACGGCGGCCGCACGCCCTTCATCAACCCCGTTCCCCTCGCTCGCTGGGGCTGGGGCGACAATCAAACCGCCACCCTCGAGGAGGGCATCGCGAACAAAACCACCTTCATGGCATGGGCGAACAGCACGTTCCTCGCTCCTTCCGCGTACACGTGTTCCGAGAGCCTGGTCATGTACGTCGGGTCCACGGGGCGCACCAACTACCGCAACGTGTATCTGGACGAGCCCGGAGTGCCGCTCGGGTGGGGCAACAGCCGCATCTCGATTTTCAGCGAGGCGCCGGATTTTGTGGTCCCTGTTGGTGAGGCGCCGTATAATTCGACGGTGACAGGGCATGTGGAGTATCTGCCTGTAACAGCGAACTTCATGGCGGCTAAGGGGTGTGACGGGATGCTGTTCAGTCTGATCAGTGATCTGTATGAGGCGGGCATTTTGAAGGAGGCACTGGCTGGAAAGAGCGGGGTGACTGGTGGCCAGACACTTTACAGAAGGGGCATGTGAAGCATGTGTTGTGTTGAAAGGTCATTATATATTAAAAATTAATGTATTTACTCGTCACCCAGGCTCCGGACCTCGATTCCCTCCTGGCCCTCGCATGCGCTGATGTGTCCAAAGTACCACAGATGCGCGTTGATGTCGAGTCCGAAGTCACCCTCGTTGCCATTGAAGTTCAAGGAGCCGGTCAACACATTGATATCCCCTGTGCCAGGTGAAGCGCTGTTCCCGCTGGTGATGTAGTACTCAGGAGATGTGTGGCGGTACCCCAAGAACGTCGGCGGTAGCTTAGGAACGGGATCAAACTTGTGTGTGACGCGGTAGTTCTGGCCCTTGGTCGTGCTTGTGATATAGTCCGCGAGTGGCTGCAGCCCGACCTTCGGCGCGCCATAAGTGTAGAGATCGACTGTTATACCCTGGTTTCGCAGCACGCTGGCTGCGAGACTGGCCAGAGCTCCTCCCAGCGAGTGTCCCGTGGCCACGACCTTGAAGGTCGGGTACTGCGCTTGTGCTTTCTTGATCGCGGCAAGTACGTTGGTCTGAGCCTCGAGCCATGATTGCCAAAATCCAATGGAGGAGCTGCAGTTCGTACAGATGCTTGTAGACGCGACAGGGAAGCTGAGGTTGGTGATCCAATTGCGGACAGATCTCGAGCCGCGGAAGGAGAGCACAATAAGCTTGTTCGTGGTGTCTGTGGCGACAAAGCCTGTGATGTCGGACTTGATGGAGCTTGCAGTTATTAGTGTATGCACACAAGAGAGGCGTTGGAGGAGCTTACTTTTCAAATTCCGTCAAAGTATTTGTGTTGGCAGCTTCCACTCGCGCACAGTTTCCCTGCGGGCAAGCGAGCTTTGTGTTGGGGCTATTGTTGTTTCCGAGACAGTAAGCTGCAGCGGAGTACTGGCTGAAGAATTGAAGTTGATCGAGGACGCTTGCAGACACCGCTGTATCTAAGTCAGTTACGTTTCGGATATGGGGGGAATAGAGCCAGTGATTTGCGTACCTCTCTTCTCGATTTCTACGGGCACAGCGGTGGCAAGACCCACAGCGCTTAGGAACACAGCTCCCAGTTTCAGAATTGAAGACATGATGATATTCAGAGGTGTGAATCGACAAAGCTGCACGTTCCAACTGTTCTAGTGAAAGGATAAACACAATGTTGCTCGCTGCCACGACCGATCACCAAGCAGCGGATACCTTCAGTAAATATACTCTCCCCCTCAACCCCGACCTTTCCCATTTTCATGCCGGCTATCCACCTTGGACATTTGGAGCTGGTAGTTGATACCCCTGTCCATGCTCACCAAAGCGGCAGTCCGTGCTTCACATTCTTGAACCATACTAAGTTTAGACATAAACCCGTACCTGAAAGGCAAGAATTACTCAAACGGTGAGGAGCTCGCTCCGCTTCCAGTTGATTCAAGGTATCGACGCCATATTAGCAAGGGCGCCAGATTCGTTGCCGAGATTTGGTAGAGGAGCCGGCATAAGGCGCAGTAAGGCTGTGCTTCATGGCGACTACGTGGCAATGCTACATTGTTCTGGTACAGCAATGTTGAAGAGGTGCCAGTGCACATACTTGTCAACACTGTGTCTGCCATCTGGGCGGATGCCCAGTATCACATGGAAAGCTCTACAGCTGTGAGAGCCTTGTTCCAATGGACCTGCATGATCGCACACCATCAGCACCTAAAGCGCAGGCGTTTAACGTCTTGGCCTCCGTCGCGTTCGCCAATTATTGATGTAATCATTTCGATTTAGTCAGGTGTGTAAGCCTCCAAGGTTAGCACCAAATGGGGCCATATTGCTTAAAATCCCGTTGTGGAAATAAGTGAATTCTTACCGCTAACATTGACAGATTTCGATAAACACCCAGGATATCATGAGGCGAAGGGCCGAGCTTCTGTTTGCTGCGGTGTAGATCTTTTCATGATACCAGGGCAGACTTTGAGAAACTCCTTGCGCGCAAAACTCATGGCCTTCACAAAAGAAAATTTGTAGTTTGAACACAAGACGGATGCGGGGAAGCGAGGTGACGTCAAAAATCCCCAGGTGACCTCGGGCGCGTCGACAAGACAGGAAGGACGCCTGAATGCAAGAACGCCAAAAGGTACACACCGCATAAGTGCTCTAAAGTGAACTTATGGAGAAGCGGGAAATGTTTCGGTGTACTCACCTGATCCCGTTAGATCATCGGCATGTTTTCTGCGGGGATGGATGATCTCCCAATGACCGGGCGCGTACCTCAATACTGAGCACGCGACAAATACGATGAACGACTGGCGGGCCGATGCAGATAACACTATTGTCAACGCTCGGCAGAAAGCTTTGTATTGGTATGTAGGGGCTGTGACTGGGCCTGTGTAAGGAACAAGAAACGCTCGTGTGGCCACACTTCGGCGAGCTGTCAAAAACGCTCGGTTGAACGCGCAGAGGTTACCCGCACTTGTCTGGAACGGCGACGGTAATTACGGGATACAAAGGCTTGTCATTCGTGGGAGATGAAAGAACGCGGTGTCTGTGTGGGCACCACGTGTAGCGTCAGGGATAAAGTCTTTCGGAAAATTCCATGTACCGGGGTCTCGTCGTGCACTGAGTCGTGTAACTTGAAAGATTCGAGACTCGTCCCAACATCGCGTGGAAAGGCAGAGAGGGCTGTAGAAGTGGATTGTCCCAAGGGTGTAAATTGCCTCTAACGTGGTATCGTTATATGTACTGAATCGCGTAAGATGTCGGACCGAAACCGACGCGCATGACCAGTTTCCTTTGTGCAACGGGAGGTGTTTACTGGGGAGGCACAAAAGGCTCGACGAGCATATTAGAGAAGCTGTGCATGTTGTCAGCATATCATGTAGTGTAGATAACAGGGGACTTGCCTTTCCAATTTCTCCTTTCCACGGACTTCCTCGACAAGAAGTGGCATCTTGACGACATTGAACTCATCGTAGAGCTCCTCGATCTGATCGAGGTACTTCTTCTGCATCTTTCTGCGTGAATTGCACTGTTCGCATGGGTTATCCTGCTTGGGGAACAGCAATTGATTTACCACGATCGAGTGAGTGTCAATCTCGTAGCTGTTAAGTTCCTGGATCATGCGCTCGGTCTCGTACAGCGACAGGAACTCTGGGATACAGACGCACACAAAGGTTGTGAGATCTGCATCCTTGAATTGACCGTTGACCTCAGCGATAGTCTTCTGTAGCGCATCCATCTTCTCGACAAGCTCATCCATGCTCTGGCCATTTGGCAGGCGTCCACCGCCACCCAAGAAACCATTCAACATAGGTCCAAACTGACGCGACAGTTGCGAAACCTTACTCAGGGCCTTCTCCATGACAGTGGGAAATTGCAGAAAGCGCAGTGTGTGGCCGGTAGGGGCGGTGTCGAATATGATGGTCTCGTAGGACATGGACTTGACCTGCTTGAGGACTTCGGCGAAAGACATAGCCTCATCGACACCGGGAATCTGTAAGAGCATTCAGTATTGTGTCGTGCGCATAATCCAGCGCTCGTGAACATACGCTGAAAGCCAGATCTTGCATCATGTTGCCCATTCCACCAAGTCCAGCCATAGGATCCTGGCCCTCCTCACCACCAGCAGCGAGAAGATCCTGTATACTGCCGTTGGGGTCGATTTCCATCGCGCTCAAATTATCAAAGCCGTTGACCAGGCGCGCATCCTTGCCGAACTTCTGGTTGAACGCATCTGACAGGTTGTGGGCGGGGTCCGTAGAGATGAGCAGGACGGATTTGCGATGTTTTGCGAGCTGAATAGCGAGGGAGCAGGACGTTGTTGTCTTTCCAACACCACCCTTACCACCCACGAAGATCCATCGCAGCGACTTTTGATCGAGGATGGACTGGAGCGTTGGCTCCAAGTCCTCGGGAGGGTTCTGGAGCTTCTGGAGCGCTGCGGTAGTCGCCATCGTAGGTTTAGATACGAGAGTGTAGTTTGAAGAGGACGATGTAGAATGGTATGAATGCGCGGACTACATGTAGCGTCAGTGAGGCTCAAACGGTTTTTGAAGAGTGTTTCTGGAATGTTCCAAGCAAGCCTACGTGCCTAGCAGGTCATTGCTGTGGAAGAAAAAGCTGATGTGTGGAAAAAATGATAGCTATACATACATAAAAACGCGCAATCTGCAGGTGTATACGATTGCTTGCTGTGTGGTTTGTCGTGGACGCAGCCCTCACATGAAAGTCGATGCGGGGCGCGTCATAGCTTTGGTGGGTGCAAGCGGCGTCATCCCAGCGTGCGCCACGTCGCTACCTTTCCCTCGATTGGTCTAGAAACATGCCTTGAATTGATTCATTGAATCTATAAAATGTGCACAACCTGGTCATGAGCCCATACGGCTCAAAACGCTACAAGCGCAACATAGACCTTAACGGTGTTGTACAGAAGAGCCTCACCTTTACCAGACCCGAGCTCCCATGATGAACCCTACTCCATATATCTTTGCGCCAAAACACCATACCTACACTCAAAAATAGTACCGACTTGTCTATTTATTCTTGCCCTTCGCCTTGCCCTTACCGGTAGAGCCTGTCGACACCACGCTGCTGGCGCGCGATGTGGCAGGGGAGGCCTTGCCCTTCACAGAATCGAGCTGCTTGTTCTATCGTTCGTCAGCAGTCATTCATCATGTACGCACAGTTATACTAACCTTGACACCGTTCTTGCTTTTCTTCTTGACAGGCTCCTCCTCTTCCTCTTCGGTCTCCTCTTCTTCGAATGAACGCTTGCCCTTGCCATTCTTGCTGATATCCCCACCTAGCTCGCGGACAACAGTCTGGATGAGTGTTGTGCAACGACGACCGATCTCTTGAGGCGTACGGCTGAGGAAGAACCAGTCGAAGCGGAACAAAGGCGACTCTCGAATCTCGTCGCGGATCTCGTCGTAGATGGCGTCGCCCTCAACGCCGTGCTTGTGAAGCATAACAAGCAGGAAGCGATCCTCCTCCTCGGTGTAGACCTTCTTATTCGTGGTCGAGACAGTGTACTTGATAGTCATCTGTTGCAGAGGCATTCTGTACATGCCGATCTTCTTCGCAAGCAGACGCTTCTTGTTCTCCGAATCGCGAACACGCTGCTCACCTTCCTCAACAACGTTGATGTACTTCTGCCAGTTCTCCAGCTGTTTGAACTTCTGCCAGAAGACCTTGGCGTACTCCTTGATCTCCTCAGCATTCTTGCCATCCACTTCCAAAGCGATACCTTCGTAGTTCGACCGCCCGTCCTTAGCGGAGCCGTTCAGGAATTGCTGCAGGTCTCGCTTGTTCCACTCTGGGAAACCTTGCTCGATCAGTCGCTCCTTCTCAGCCTTCTCTTCCTCTGTTAGCGGCTCAGCGTTGTCGATTTCCTTCTGTGCAAGTTCTTGATCAGCCTCGCGAGCCTCAAGGTCCTCGTCAGGGCCATCAGGAAGTGGCGCTTTGAGGTTGTTCTCCTTGCGGTACCAGGCAGTCTCTTTGTCCTGGAGCTCTGCAAGCTTTTCCGGGAAAAATTGGTAGTCGTGGATAATAACCTGCTTGGGCGCACGTGGGATCCTGGGCTGTTTGCTCTCGGTCCGACCTCCAGTGGCCAATGCATTGCGGTAGTATTTGTCGATGCCGTAATTCTGCTCTTTGCGCTCGCGCTTTGTAGGGTTGATCCAACTGAGACCAATGTCTTTCTTTCGTGGCTCAAACGTCTCACCGTTCCACTCATAAGTCGAGTCAGATGTGAACTTCTGCAGGTCGTCAAGGCCCAGCTTCTCATACTTCGAGTTGAGTTTTGCGGTTGCCGCTTCACCGCGTTTCATAATCGCGTCGAAGTCGTCGTCGGCCATTTCACCGTCCAAGGCTGGTCCAACAGGCCCCTTGCTCTTGAACACTTTCTCAGCACCGTGCTGGATCATGGTCAGAAGCTCATCCTTGGAGGCAGCGTTCTTGGCGGGTTGTTGTGCGCGCCCTTGCTGGATAACCAGCTGGTCAAGGCGCAGCTTCTGGGCGGCGCGTTCGAGAACCTTTTCTTCAATGGCACCCTCCGTTACAAAGCGGAAGACGTGCACTTGTTTCTTCTGACCGATACGATGAGCTCGGTCCATAGCTTGAAGATCGGCCTGCGGATTCCAGTCACTGTCGAAAAGCACCACAATATCGGCAGACGTCAAGTTAATACCCAAGCCACCAGCACGAGTTGTCAGAAGGAACAGAAACTTCTCTGAACCTTCCTTGTTGTAGTCGTCGATTGCAGCAATGCGGTCCTCGTGGGCGGTGGAACCATCGATACGACAATACTGAAAGCCACGCATCACTGAGTAATCCTCCATGATGTCCAGAACACGGCTCATCTGGGAAAAGATAAGGACTCTACTGCCTTGGGCTTTCATGCGCTTCAGCAGCTTATCCAACATAACCATCTTGGCAGCGTTGATAACCAGATGCTCGTCGGTCGTGTAGGGCGGACCGGGCTCAGCACCCTCAAAGAGATATGGGTGATTGCAGCACTTTCGCAATTGCATAACAATGTTGAGCAAACGTGTCTTGGACTCCTTGTTGCCAGCGCCGCCGTTGACTGCGTCGATATCTTTCTCAAGGATCTTCTTGTACCACTGAACTTGCATGTCGGACAGGCCGACGTACAAGTTAATCTCCTTTTTGGGCAGGAGAGACTTCTCGACGTCGGCTTTCACTCGTCGAAGTAAGAAAGGTCGTAGAACCTTGTGAAGCTGTTGCACAACTGTGTCCGAATCTTCGCTCTGCTGTGAGAACCATTCGTCGAACGCTGATGAGTCCCCGAAGACGTCCGGCATCAAAAAGTTGAGGAGTGCCCAAAGTTCGTGCAAGTTGTTCTGAAGTGGGGTACCGGTGATGAGGAGTCGGTTTCGAGAGTTGAACATTCGGACCATCTGGGCGAGGGAGGACTCCTCGTTCTTGATACGATGTGCTTCGTCGATGATGATGTACTCCCATGCGAATTTCTTGAGGGCTGCCTTTTCACGCAGAATCATCTCGTAACTCGTAATGCATACATCAAAGTTCTCGTCCACCAATTCGTCGCGGATAAGCTCAGCACGCTCGTCCTTGTTTCCTTGCAAGACAAGGACCTTGACCTCAGGAATCCATTTGGCAAATTCACGCCTCCAGTTGTCGAGAGTCGACTTCGGCACGGCAACAAGATGGGGTCCGCTGATGCCACCAATGAAGCGAAGGTAACCAATGAAGGAAATGGTCTGCAGCGTCTTTCCAAGGCCCATCTCGTCGGCGAGAATACCAGAGATACCGTTCTCATGCAGCGAAATCAGCCAGTTGAGACCAGCAACTTGGTAGTCACGCATAGTGCCACCCTGAATGTATCCCGGTGACTCTCTGAAGACTGTCTCGTTGTGTGCGCCATGCTTCTCTTCGCGCACAAGCTCGGCGTCTTCTTCCTGCTCGGTCTTACGGCGACGCTCGGCAGCTGCTCCGCCCTTGCGTACCTTGCTTGCCTTCGACTTCTTTGCCTCGTCTGCGTCTTGCGCGTCGATCCTGGAGATGATCTCCTTGATGTGAGGATTTGGGTTCGTGTCGATGAAATGGCGGAAGAGATCGGTCAAACCGAGAAGGTAGCGGAATCGCCGTACTGTGTCGTCTTCCTGTGGAGGCGCACCAAGTCAGCACTGTCTCTCTGCATGAGGCACGTCATGTGCGGTCGCGTACCTTTGACACGCCCAGGCGGTCGTGCTTCTTTCCGTAAATGCTCTTGCGCATGTTCATCTCCTCGGCGCGTCGTTTCCGGCCGTCCACCGGCGCGTCTCCTGCCACGCTGCTAGCTGTCGTGTTGGGTTGTGTGTCCGAGTCCTGCCAATTGTCAGTCCTGGGCAAGGGAACGCGCTTCAAGGGTTGACATACTGTGTAGTCGGGCGTGTCAAGATTGTACTGCAATTGCACAGTCAGCTTGCCTGCTCTCTATAGCCTAAACCACCACCAGGCCTGCGCCAAACGAACTCCGCGGGAGGCGCATTTCGTGTACGCGTAGCACTTACCCCGAACTTCTTGAAGCCGTTCATCTTGTCGTCCTGGTCCTGCATTTCGACGTCTTCGTGTGCAGAGGCGTCCGCCGTCGAGGGGTCAGACCCGCGTCCGTTGCTCTTGCGCGCCATGTTGGCAGTCCGCCGCGTATTGGTCGTGAAGATGCTCCTCGAGTATGGCGCAAAGGCGGCTGAAAAGCTTCCTGATTATTTGAGGCGTGTCGGCGATGGGAGTGGCGGGCGCGTTGGGGTCGCGGTAGCGCAAGGTGGAGTCGAGTGAGCAATGCTCTCTTGAAGTGCATAGCCAAAAGTCACTAGCGCGGCGCTACGGCGGGCCATTAGACCATTCGCGTCTATTCATGGTGGCCGCGTTCCCTCCTTTTTGGCCGGCCATCACATGAACACAGAGAAGAGCTTCAAAGATAATGCACCCAACGCGTCATTTTCTCTGTTGATTCTGGAACACTTCTTTTCTATACCGTGCTTACTCTCAGAACACGTCCATCACACGCGTTTGCAGGCCATGACGTCAAACCCATGCTGGAAGAGTGTCCTTCCTAGACATAATCAGGACGAAGTCCTCTGAGCTACAACTACACTGCAGAGCTCTCGACCGTAGAATGGAACATCGAGTTCCTTGTACCACTCATGTTATTAACTGCTCAGTACAGTTCTTTGCTTCATATCATGACTGTCATTACTGGTAGTCTTTACATCTTCATCCCACTAACGGCGAGCGCCTCTGGCTCGCCTTCCTCATTCTCGTACAAGGCGTTCGCTTGCACTTCTCTCAACCACAACCGCCAGCTCTTATCCACGCATTTCTCGTTCATCTTTTTACAGCTCTTGGCTTCTTCATCACTCAAGTACTGCACTTTCTGCCAATCTCCCCCCGCGAAACCCAGTGCCTTCGCCAAAAGTTCGCAGTTTGTCTGTGTATACAGTGCTCGGTAAATTGCCTCTTCAACCGACCTTCCCATGCAGGTAAACCCATGCTTGTGCTGCAGTACTACCGGCGTTGACGGATGGAGTTTGCGAGCCAGCGCTTTCCCCAAAGGTTGGTTTTTTATCAGCATGTCCGGCGTCACTTCGACTGTCCCAACTAGATCGCGGTACGCATCTTGCGCATCAAAGACAGGGATACCCTTCGATGATCCGCCAAGGAAACCGGCCATATGGAATACCGGCCTCACTGGCACCTCTGCTAATGTGAACGGTATCACTGTTTCGCTGTGCGAGTGGACTACACAGTTGATTTCCGGAAAACGCCGGAAGATTTCACCATGGATAAAGCGCTCAGAGTACCCTTGTGGCGCGTTGGGGTCCACGGGCGTACTGTCCCGCACTCTGTACGAGATAAAATCTTGCTGCGACTTCACCAGAGCAGGTGCGCCAGGGTCGTAGGCTGCAATCAGGTATTGATCTGGCGCCATAGGGTGACGCAACGAGATGTGGCCGAATGCATCGACAAGGTGGTGTTGGTGGAGGATGTGGTTTGCACGTATCAGGAGGCGGAGGCCCTGCAAGAGCGGCGCCGGGAGGTCTGACATGGCCTTCGTTGTCGGGGAGATGATGGAAGGAGCAATAGATCTGGGTGGGTTGGTCGGAGTAGAGATATGTGGTATCGATGTTGGAGTCCTCGAGATAACCGGACGATGCGATGCTTTGACCGTGTCTATATGCGTTGGACGTGCTGGCGGTTTTGTAGGAATGTAGACCGGTGTTGTTGGCTCTGAGATATCGGTACCGAGCACAGGGTTGAGGGTACGGTACACCAGAGGCGCGTTATGAAAGCCGTGGCTTGTAAGATTATAGTCGCGTATGGCTACGCGGTCGTCGAGAGCTTCAAGGCTGTATGTATATGTCATGTGAAATTATGAGTCCCCCCAGGAGTCCTAGCTCGTATTAAATCGACAGCAAGGCGATCTTATACTCATTGCATCTTGTTCCTAGCTTTTTCTGGTGTAACCATCGTCGTCTTAAGACGTTTCGGTGCAGCTAAACTTGGTCTTGGACCTGAAACATGACACCCAACTTTATTGAAACTTCAAGGAGTGTCGCCGGAACCGGTGGGCCTGGTGTCGGCTTGTAAATGATACATCGTATGATATAGTTTGCCGTGCATCGTTGATGGGAACACCAGCTGCGGGGTTCGTGAGGGGATCCGGACGTAATCATCTCCTGCGGGCGTCCAACACATTCATCGTGATCATCGTCGCATGTATTGCAGATCGATAAATTGAATCGTCTACGTCAAATCTGAGTCTTGAGAAACAACTCTGTTGTCAAAAGGTTACAGTTTTGCGCGCCTTCTTATGAGCCTCTCGTTGAGGCAGTTCAACGTGTAAATCGATACATCGCACAACCACCGACAGCCTGCTCCATTAGGATCGCCAAACTACGCGACCATGGGCTCGAACTGGCTCAACTGGGTCATCGCAGTCTCTACAGCAGCTTTACTAGCTTTCTACTACGATTTTAGGAGCTGGCAGAGCTATGGTGCGCCGGACAAGGCAAACTCGTGCCGCAGCGCTGACGCTCCACAGGAACTGGTGGCACACCGCCGACACTCCAAGGCTATCTGAAGATACGGCGATGGGGTTTGTATCTCCTATACAAACGACAGGATCTGCTCGATCCATCACCAATCCCAGATGCAGGTGTAGCGTACATCATACCTGGCAAAGTACCAGTGCGGCCAGGCTGTCCGCCAAAGAGCACTCGCTGGACACTGCCTCAACGCCAATTCCCACAGCCTATAACCAAGAACGCACTGGATGAGCTCACGACTCTCATGCAAACATTTGCCAGCACAGCGCCGTACTCTGAATACATTGAGACTCGACCAAGCAAGACCGAAGGCGGCACGGGTCCTGCAATCTATGTCAAACCTGATGTGAAGACTATCAATCCGGTAGCGCACAGGATATTCTATGAAATTGCCCACGTGCATCCTAAAGAGAACTCGCTGCATGTGTATGTCAGTCCCAAGGATGCAAAGACGGTTGTGAGTCGAGGCTGGGGCCAACGCTTCCCGGTCACTTGGTTGGCACCTCCAAGCTGGATCATGGTGTATGCTCCGAGAGATGAGAGGGAGCTAGAGGTTGTGAAAGAGATCGTTAGAGCTGGAATCTGTTATGCGGTCGGGATGGAGGTCTCTACTGTAAAGCCGTGAATGCGGGGGTAAAGTTACAGGAACGACAGCAGTTTGATAATAGAAACGAACGGTTCTAGGCTGATGGAAAAGAACAATTCATGATATAGGATTTTCGAAGCATTAAGCATGGTCTTTTGGGAACCCGATAATACAAGGTAGCGCCTAGGGCAATCCTTGTATTCTGTGTTGCACAGCAGACAACGCATCTCATATCATATGTCTTTTTGATTAACCAATTGGTGCAGCATCAGAAACACCGAACTATGTATCGCTTTAGAGCGGAGATCCGATGTCTCGCAGATCACTGGGGCCACCCGCTAGCTCAGGTCCGCTTGCAGGAGGACTAGTAGATCCCTGGCTGCCCTGCACATGATATATACAACATTCCAGCTGTTTTGACTACGACTTATCTTTCCTCCTTTTTCAGATCATCATGGGCAGCATCGACACATCCCTAAAAGTCCTAATCATTGGAGCAGGTACAACTTCCACTCATCATAACTGGCACACTCTTGACAGATCCTTCAGGTCCGGCTGGTTGTGCTCTAGCACACGGACTCAAGAAAGCTGGTATTGCTTACAGTATATTTGAAAAAGGTGAAGATGTATACCGACATCGTCACTGGGCATTCACCCTCGGCTGGGCACGACCATATCTTCTGGGCCTCTTGCCCGACGACATCGGCTGCAAATTGGATACCTGCGCCGTCGATCCCAGCATTGATTGTGCAGCCATTGGAGAAGACAGGATCGTGTTGTACAACGGGCAGACACGCGAGGAAGCATTTGCATTCCCAATCCCGAGAGCGAAGGAAATGAACATTCGGAAATTGCGCATTCTGCTCGCCGACAGCCTTGACGTACAATATGGGAAAAAGTTCAGTCATTACAAGATACTCGAAAACGGCGCAGTCCAAGTTTCCTTCGAGGACGGATCGAGCGAGGAAGGTGATATTGCGATCGGCATCGACGGCGCAGGTTCGAAAGTCCGGCAATGTCTGATCGACCGTGGCGCTGCGCAGGAGACGCTTCCGTTTGCACTCATGAACTTCAACGCGTCGTATACCAAAGAGCAGGCTCTTTTCATCAAACAGCGTCTACATCCCCTTGTTGATATTGCGATACACCCTGCAGGCCACTACATCCGGGCTAACGTGCTGGATATGCCTGACGTCGACGACCCGACAACGTGGACATTCCAGATACTTTCAACATGGCCACTGAAAAACGCGGAGGATTATGACAACGACGTGGATCGTTTGAAAAGATTGAAGGCGCACGTTGCGAGGGATGGGTGGGCGGAACCGTACAAGAGTGCGATTGAGTGGATACCGGAGGACACGCCTGTGATCAAAGATCAGTTGAAGATCTGGAAGACTCAAGCTTGGGATAATCAGGGTGGGAGAGTGACGTTGTGTGGCGATGCAGCGCACGCGATGACATTTCGTATGTCTGAGTTGTCTAGTACATTGCAACCAAAGTTTACTGACGATGTATGCCAGATCGAGGCCAAGGTGCGAACAACGCCTTTTTCTCTGCCCATAGCCTTGTCGAAGCTCTAAAATCGGTACAGAATGGGACCGCGACACAGGTGGACGCTATAACGGCTTATGACGAGAGCATCTTGAAACGCGGCGCGAACGAAGTCCAAATCTCGAAATCCCAAAGTTTCTACACGCACGACTGGCCTAATTTCATTAATAGTCCAGTCATGACGTTGGGGACGAAGCCAAGTCACGCAGCGAAAAGCGAAGGATATCAGTGAGCTTGTTGCTTAATCAATGCAAATCGATTGTTTTATCTCTCTGATATTGGACATGAGCAATTCCTTCGCGCAAGTAAAGAGAAACTCAAGTTCAGCCTATCACCTATGTTTTATTTCGTGTACTTACAATGAGATCTATAGAGGCAAAAGGAAAACGGTCTTTGTGGTTCAGATAGACAATACTGAGCCGTCCTTACCAACCGGTAAAACGACATAACTACCCTTTGTGCACTGGTGTGCAGGCAGATTGTCTATTGCAATTAATTTGCCCCAATCTTGTTGCCGACAGGTAGCATGACGCGTGATCGGATACGGGAATAGTTTACGTCCTTTCCGGACCGGCCTTTGCCGTAGTCAGCACGTTGGTGAAGTGCAGTCTGGGACTGTAGATCTCTGCCACTCCCTCCAGTGCCGAATCCTTTAGCGTACTTGTTCACTGGTTTGGATGTGCTCCCGGTAACGTGTTGTGCATTGGCAAGTTCGTCTTGAGCGGTGAGACGCTTGAATGGTCTGCACGGGCGTGTACCATGCATCTTGTGTGGTTTAGGTGAAGATTTGATGTCCTTCTCACGCCCAGTATTTGAATGGTACTTGAGGGCGGACTGGCTCTCACTCTTTGTTCCAAGAGCCTTTTCCATATGATATAGTTGGTTTGATAATGTAGCGGCAGGATCGTTTGATGCCTCGCCCTTGTGAACGCTCAATCTCAGAGCTTGAAGAGCTTTCTCAAGTGTGGAAATTGTATCCGTATGGCCATTGGGATTTGCTGCACCGTTCTGGAGAGACGTAGAAAAGTTATAAGGAGGCTGTGCTGTAGGCTGTACAGTTGTGGCATGTGTTCTCTGAGATATGGAGCCTGAGAGCGGAACCATTGCGATTGGAGGACTCATTAACTGTGTCTCAATCGGTGTGTCATCTAGATCGATGAGATTTTGGATCTGCTCAGGTCCTTCGTTTGGCTCAGGTGTCAACGCGGGCCTTGACATATCTACGGTACGAGAATGGTCATGGCGACGGGTAGATGTAAGGGGGCGGAAATCCTGCGAGGCTGGAGGCTCCATCGAGAGCTGTCGCTCGTTATCACCTTGACCCATGCGTGGTCGTAAGCAATTCGATGTTCCAACATAAATGGCCATCTGATCTCTGTACCAATCTGGCACCCGAGGGAACCCTAGCTCCTTGAGCTTTGCACGGTCAGGCATCTCGTGCTTGTACCTGCAGCCTTGTTGTATATAATCACATGAGTTGTGCCTTATCCAGTGTGTACAGTACTCTTTTTTCGAGGGGTCAGGCTTGATGCCAGACGGATTTGACACGCCCGTGGTTGACTGATGCACTGATACCAATTGGTGGGATGCGAGTGTTTCGGCCGTAGGTGCTGTGGGTTCTTGAGGAAATGTATGCTTGAACCGTTGAGTTACTTGTCCAGTAGAGTCGGCTTGTGCAGAAGATCTCTCTAGAAGAACCGGCGTTAGGTGCGCTGTTCTATCAATATCCTGGCGAACAGCATGGTCGGGCGACAGGTATCCAGTCTTCGTTGGTAATACTGATCGGTAGGACTGAGTGTCGTCGGAAGCTCGTGTTGAAATCAGCAATGCGGGCTGGTGAGTCTCTCCGACCAGCTTCCAGCCTTCTTGGTCGTGTCGAGCAGGCTCAATTTCGGACGGCAGGTCTTGAAGCTGATAGGGTAGCTGATCAATCGGGATGAGAGGAACCTCGACATTGTTGCGAATGATGGAGTAGCGGACTCCTACTGGAAGGGTCATAGCTACCTATACTCGATCAAATTGCAGTTAGATAAATAGTGTGCAGGTTTTATAGATCGCAAATACCGGAGATGGTTGTTCTATAAGTATGTAGGCGAAGATGTCGCCCAACAATTGTTTGAGTATGTTGGTAGTTGCTTGAGGCGACAGACTTGTCTCTTGATGTTCCCTCCTCCAATCACTGCTTGTCTGTTTGCTGCATGCATCCGGTTCTTTTGTGATTCCCCCAGAAACGAACAGACAAAGGCTCGTTGCAATGTCACACACTTTCACCAAGTTCGATGACATTTGATTTTCCTAATTGATGTCTTTGTGGGAGTTCCCATCGTTGTCATTGAACACCTACATGATTGAACACAGTCGCAAGGATTGTGCATAAGAGACGATAAGTAGCTTGTTACCATATCCTCATAGTGAACATGGGTTTTGTGTCGGTGAACGATAAAGAATGTTGATTGGATTGTAGGAGGATATTTTTGCCTGCTCACAAGGAACACCAAACTGCCGCAATGAGAGCCGTTATAGTTGAATCTAACTACCAAATCCATTTTGATTTCTATTTACAATCCCACTTGGTCTCCCGTGTTGTCCGCAAAAGGCGGCATTTGGATAGTTATTTGGCGGCTTGCTCGACCACGGGTATGTGCTGGAATACATGCAGTTTGACAGCCAGCCAACCTCATCTGGTATCATATTCACGACCGCGCCTCTAACAAGCTAGACTGTGGCCAGATAACGGCGCAAGTAAAGTGGCAGCTCACTTGACAACGGGTCCGGTTCTACGAGCAATTTGAGTCGCGTCCCGAGTTTGTAACGATGACATAAGCCTCTGGCTCACTTTGACTTGGTGGCCAGACGCTGTAGCCTCCAGGGACCCTAACAGTCCCAGCCACTGCATTGCAGTGCACGTGCGGCACCACCGACCAGTCTTGGCGGTCACAGCATTGTTGTACAAACCTAACTAGACGAAAATGAGGGGTTTCTGTGTCGCAAGAGTTGTGATGAGCATGGAGGATGCGTGTGTTATTCTGTCGTGTCCGGAGGATCTGACTGGCTGCTACGTGATGAATGAGGTCAAGAGCCGAGTTTCGACGCATCCCTGCCGCTAAGAGACCTAGCCCCTGCATCCATACGTCGATCCGTGGCACCTGGATACCGAACTTTCTCCCACCTTAAATTTTCCGAGAACACCGACATGCTGCTCCGATGCGGTCATGATGTCCAAATACTACAGTAGATAGCAACATCAGACTGATACGTTGTATATCCGCGGCGAAGATGTTTGCAACCCAACGACCACTTCGATCATGTAGATCGAACCACTCGGTATTCGGACGTGCCAACCCCTATAGGTATGGTCGCGCAATGGCACTCATCTGCAATGACAGTACCTAGGTACTCGTGTGGGATAGGCACATCCCGGCCTCACACGAGATTCGGAAACCTTAATTAACCTGCTTTGACATTCCACCGGGCGGTACTTAGTGCTTCGTCGGAGGAAAGCACATAAGAAAGATTCTGGAACCGTCCGAAAGATCGTGGAGCTATCTCCAGACTCCAGCAACCTGAATCCCATGTTATGGATACCGACAAACTTTAGGACTAGGAAGCAACAAGTTAGCAAGCCTCTCTGCAATGGCGCACTAAGACACGCCATGTCCGAGTAGGTAGCGAATGACTCCACGCGCCATAATATGCATGACACGAGAACCAAAGTTCACACGTTCTCTGTCAACAATAGCGTCCTCTGGGGCCGGAACATGTTCATGATTTGCGGGATCATGGACTAGCTGTATGGCTGAAATGATCCAAAACGCTAGCTCGGACGTCTTGCACATGGCTATTCCAATACAATAGCGACCTTATATCCTGTGCACGAGATCGTCCTTCTACCTCGTCCAGGTGAATTGTTCGTCAATGGCCCTTAACAGCAGATTTGAAACAGAAGGGGTTGTCGCTTTTGGCTGATATTATGGTCATGGAGCCCTCGGATAGCCGCCGAGACGAAGTGCTCGCAGTGGCAACGTTGTTCTTCTTTCTTTCATGGGCAACAGTCAGTCTACGATTCTATGTGCGTGGGAAGCTCATGCACACTTGGGGTCTGGATGATACGTAAGTGTGTACCGTTGCTATGTCAGACAAGATACTCATTTGTTACTCAGATTCATGGGTGTTACTTTGGTAAGGCTAACACAGTAAAAAGCACAATGCCATTGCTCACAAACGTAGGCTATCTTCACGGTGTACCTCGCTTTCCAAACAGTCGCAGCGATTTACGGAACAGGCCGACACCGGTGGGAATTGGAAGACAACGACGCCAGAATCGCTCTCCTGGTAAGCAACTTGAGCTCCAAAAGTGTGGCGAGTCTAACCACTGACAGTTCTGGTATCTTTGTGAACTGATCTATGTCCTCGCCAACTGTACCCTCAAGTTTTCGATCGGTTACTTCTATCTTCGAGTCGCTGTACAACGCTGGCACGTCTGGACCATCAGGACCCTGATGGCTGGTACAATCTTCTTTTCACTCATCTACTTCTTTCTGGCAATGTTCCAGTGTAATCCTAGTAAGTCATAGATCCAGACTCCCCGTTGGCCGGTTCATACCTCGTATTGTGGTGGAATAGCTACTCTCATTTTGAAATGACTCTATCTGTTCAGCTGCTGAATCTACAAAAGTCTCCGAAGTTTGGAACAATCACCCCGCATCCGATAAGTGCTTGCCAGCAGGCCCGACAAAAGGCATCACATATGCTCTTGCAGCCGTAAACGCCACCGCAGATTGGGCTCTTGGAACTCTACCTTTCTTCATTGTCTGGGATCTGCAGATGAAGCGAAAGGTGAAAATACTCGTTGCTGGTATCTTGGCCTTCGCCGCGATCGGTAGCACAGCAACAATCGTCCGCATGTTCTACATACACACGCTTATGAATGGGCCTGACTTTTTGTATGCGACTACCGATGTTGCTATCTGGAGTACAGTCGAGCCAGGCATTGGTATTGCTGCCAGTAGCATAGCAACTCTACGTCCGCTCTTCAGGCACTTGCTGTGGCGCTTGGGGCTTGCATCTGCCCCGGGGCACAGCAATACCTACTATCCTTCGCTTTCCGGCCAGAAACGGAAGGATCGCCGTGGCTATCGACGAAGTCTCAGCCCATCTGATCTGGTACCTACTGAACGTGGTGGACTCACTTCGACAGAGATAAAAGGACCGACAACACAGTCCACAAACTACGAGGGAACGATCACACTCCCCTCCATCTTCATCGAAGAAGAAGATTATGTGCAAACGCAACCTGAAGGCTATATCCTGCAGACCACTACTGTGCGGCAAGATTTCGACGACCCTGCACCTCGCCTGCACCTTCGAGATAGCCTCAGGAACAGCTTCACCAGAGGAACCATTCTTAGCCCCGGCAACAATCGGGCACTTTAATCAAAATTGTTCGTGCCAAGCAGCGAACGGTCTATAAACAGGGTAACATAAAAGGCCGGAGTACCCGCAAACCCTTACCCAATGTTTGAAAAACATCTAATCTAACTTTACGCATCATGTCTGCTGGAAATTTCCACGGTTCAAAGCCTCGACGCATCTGGCTACGATTCGACCTGTGAGATAACACGATCACGCCATCGGCCGTGGATTGTCTCACCACAAGTGCAGCCACCCCGTAATGAAGATATCGTGAACGAACCGGCAAATAAATATCTGTACAGGAAAGGTCACACAACGCGACACACTCGACAATAATCGCCACTCGTGCTGCTTACAATGCCGATCTCCACGGCGGCTACCACGGCCACGCCAGCGAACGCCACAGCCCTCACAAACGCATCGCATATGCCCACGATTACTCGTTTCCACTATCTCCTCCAGCACAGCAAAAGTCTGGTATGCGCTCATGGTCCATACACAACTTATCCCAACACGACTGTTCTCACACGTGCCACGAACCCACCATCGAAACCCTACGGACCGTCCTCGAGATGCATGGCTACCTCGCTCGCAGCAGCGCAAGATTGTATTGGCAGCGCGCAACTCCCCGGACCCGCAAAAGAAGACCTGCACATTTTCAAGCACCTATGGGACACGACCGTCGAGGTGCTGGAAGAGGTGTTGGCCACAGGCGATTTAGACCACGAATCATTTGGGTGGGGAATCTGGGCGTTGTGTGCGGGTTACGTGTACCCTCACTCCGAGACTTCGTACGAGATGTTCGAGGAGCACAAACATCGCTTGCATGAAGCACTTTTGGCGCTCCCCGCTCTTGACTCGCCAAGGCGTAAAAAGGAAGCGCTTGTTGTGCCCGGCGAGGGAAAGGTCGAGGTTCTCGCGAAGGCAAACAGGCAAGTGCATATTTGTGCTAGCTTGGTACTGCAAAGGTACAGGCAGGAAGGATGGCATCGGATTAGATGGTGGCACGGGGTCAAGGTTGCAGATAGGTGGATTGCGAGACTGGGATTGGGGGATGAGATGGAGTTTGTTGACGAAAAGGACGAGAACGGATTTGGAGGTGCAAAAGCGGAGACCGGACAAGATGTCAATGGCAATTAAATGCCGCTACATCTGCCTCCCTCGGCTGTGCCATGGCAGACAGTGTCAATAGACATAGAACGTTATCAAACCAAACCAACTCATAGCAGATATTGTAGAGAGTCCAGAACTGTCTCGGGACACGGTGCAGTAACATCATTACAGACGGAAAGCATTACACACGTACGACTTTGATAGATAGATTCCGCATTCTGTATGTACTCTAGCTTCTATCACCCTTCATTATCATACAGTTCAACTCTGCCTTCAAGATCCACCAGCAGCGGGCGTAAAGTCAGTAGTTGTCAGGTCAGGATTTCCCGGCACAATGAACTGCTTGTCTTTCTTCAATGTATCCAGGAAGTCATCGCTGACCTTCAAATGGTCCTTCACAATCTGCTTAGGTGTAAGGCCCAGCCACTGATTGACACTGATATCAGAGTACGTGCTCGCCTGCAACACCTCGAGGAAGATCAAAGTCTCATTACCAGTGTTCTCGAGGTAGTGTGCATTCGGGACAGGCACGTAACCGACGTCACCAGCAGTAAAGTCGAATGTGCGCGAGGAGCTAGGTGCTTCATAAACTGTGAGGCGAGCCGAACCCTGGAGGAAGTATGTCCACTCGTCAGAAGTGGTGTGCCAGTGCATCTCGCGCATAGCGCCAGGCTCGATGGTGATCAGTGCAGTCGAGAAGGTGGCGGCCACAGGAAACGTAGTGGGGTCAAGGATCTTGATAGAACCACCTGGGACCTTCAGCGGCGTCTGCTGGGAAAAGTGGTACGTGTACTGCGTCTGCTTGGGAATGAGGCCAGCCGGTCCTGTAACATTCTGTTCGCTTATGTTCTTAGGTGCTGGAGTGCCTGGAAAGATCCAGAGCTGGCCGTCGGGCAGATCGTCGAAAGTCTTGGTTGTCGTGCGGAAATTCTTGGCTAGGACCTCCTTTGGGTTGCGCTCCATGAGCTCAGAAAGAAGGAAGGTGTTATCCTCAGAGAAATCACCACTGTCAAATACGAGTAGGAACTCACACCCGGTGTCGAAGGCCTGAATGGAGTGCGGGATACCAGGTGGGAAGAACCACACATCACCCTCTGTAACATCATCGATGAAGGTCTCGCCAGCTTCATTCATAGACTGGACACGGACGCTACCGTTGAGCCCGCGGTTATTAGCCTAGATGTCTGGAGACAATTATCAGGTGGATTTGAAACTTACATAAGAGCCCACTCGCCCTGCTTGTGCCAATGAAGCTCACGATAGGCGTTTGGACTCAGCCGCATGTTCACGCCTGCCATCGCTGTTGCAATGGGCAGCTGGCCTGTGTTCTGGTTCCGTGCCCACCCTGCACCATTCAAGCCGTGGCGGTTGTGCGATAGGCCGAAAGGCCACTTTGCATTCCCCACGTCACCCGAATCAGTAACAGGCGGAGCAAAGATGTCGCTGTTTAGCGCATCGTAAACATCGGTTCTATCATGTGTGAGTCTCTGTTCAGCTGGCAAGCTCAGTGTAGCGCTCCGACTCACCTTGGGCCAGGATCTGTAGGTCCAGTCGTGCCACCTCGAATGGGCTGAGGGTTCTTCACGTTGGTGAGGTCGATATAAAGACCTTTGTCAGGGTCTGCGGACTGTCCAGTCCCAAGCTCAAATTCACCAGGTGGGACAACAGTCGATTCGGTGGAGATAGAGTTGGATGTCGCATAGCCGATCAATGCTTCAGAACCGCGCAGTGAGCCCGCTGCCCCCGAGGGCGCAGCTTGGGGAGCAGGAAGTGCGAAGGCTGAGCCAGCCAAGGACAGAGCGTGTAGAAGAGAGTGCTTCATTTTCAGAAAGAGTGAATGTGTTGCTTTGTACAGCCGGGTCAGACTGGTACTTTTTACAGCGGCTCGACTGCATCCTTTTATACTTGAATACGCCGATAAGAAATGAAAAAGCGTGGTCATCGTCACTACATCATTGGATCCATACCATGCACATGCGAACGACTGGACAGGCCGGTAAACGTGGCCCAAGTGTAATGAACTTACGTCAAGAGGCCGATGTTCCGTTTCCATGGGCGTGAGATGCAGATGGCGTAGAAAAAGTACGTATGAATAAGCTTTACGTTGATCAAAATAGCTTCATACCCTTGCATCAGAGGGTATACTCGGCGCCTGCCGGCAGCAACAGCGGGTGGCTGAATGCCGGTCATTGGCTGTAGCCCCGCATGAATGACTAGGGGCAGTGTAGTGACAATTGGTTATTGGTATCGCTTGTCATCATTCCTTGTAAAGGAGTGAAGCAAACGAATATCATACCTAGTCGTTGATACCTAGTCCTCTCTGACACACTGGATCCTTCCAAATCCTTCGGTTCTCCGTCGGGGGAACTCAAATGCTATCGTTGCAGCACCACCTTGAATCACAGGAGGAGTCCTCTGGCTGATGGTTCGTATATCCTTTCGTAGAGCTTGACCAACATAGGCAGGTACCTTAAATAGGTATATGGGCAAATATTGTATCCATAAGCACATCGTCCCAGCATCGTGCCGCAATCCGGCGCTGACAGCTGTAATACCGCGGTTTAAGTGCTGCGCGTTCTGCTTAATGACGACGTTGCTAGCCGGGATGCCGGGACATGCGGCATTAACGCCGGCGGGATTGGATGAAGGTTGCCGCCGTGCCACCAACACCGGGGTTCCAGATCCACTGTAAAGCTTGATCGAAAGCTTCGCACTGCTTGGTAAGTTTGTTTTGTGCAAACTGTTCGATAAACATCCTCGATGCGCCACAGCGAGGATGGCTAGTACGAGCACCGACGCAGGATGACCCGTGCTGTTGTCCCAACAGTAAGCGATAAACTGCACTACTTTCTGCCTAAATGATAGTCACCTGTGCCGGATAGAATCCGGATGCAACTCTTCAGATTCTATGTGTTGTTCATTTGACGTGTGCTTGGAGAGTAGACAACCTCGTCAAAGCCGTTGCATACGACCCACCGCTAGCCGCAGCTTCCGTCGACATGCTTGCAGCAAGGTCACTTAAAGAATACCGAAGGAAAGATGACATGAATGAGGTTTGTCTCCTGGATACTTTCATATCTCTGCTCCCTCACATGAAGGCTTACAGACCTGGTGATTAGACGAGATTCGCCCTGTTTCCATCTCGCAATGGCGTGCTAGATCATTGATATGTGAACAGCTCTGTTCTTTTCGGCGATAGCGCTGACTTCAACTGCCAAGATGTTTACGTTGATTTGTGCCGAAGTAGTGGAAATGTCGAGGCGTGAAGGCTTGCGGATTGTGCTGCACAGCGCGACAAGCTGGATCACTGTCTAGCAGTCGCTACTTCTAAGCTTGATATGTTTGCAGCATAGTATAGCCGCTAGTAGCAATGCATTAGTTGCACCTACATATACGTCCAATGTCTGTGGACGTAGGGGATACTGTTGCGCTTACTGATGATGATGGCATGTGGCATGACTAGGAATGGAAAGAGCGGCCGACAAGCCTTATCAAGAGGGAAGTCTTTGTACTTGTTGCTCTCGTTTGCGTAAAAATATTTGTTGCCCTTGACCTCATTGTGAAGCCCAAACTTCGGTATCTTTGCAGCGAGAACTGAATTCGGTCAGAAGGCGTTGAGATGGGAGTCTGTATCTGTTGGAGTGGGTGCTGCTTTTCACAACACCTTTAGAGTAGGTTAGATTAGCAACCGTAAATATATTAATCAAAGATCTGTCAACGTACCATAGCCACTCCTGTTGCGGAGATGGCAAACAGTGACGTAAGACCAGGTTCGCTTTCACCTTCACTGTGGCCAAGCTCGAACTGGCATCTTCTATCCTCACGTTTGACCGTCCAAGCTCTAGCTAGTATTTTGTACCTCGTCGCAACCTTGTAATCTCGCACTTGAGCCACGTACTGCCAGATCACTGCGCGTAGCTTTTCTCGCAGACAGTCGATCTTATTACGCCCCAGTACAACTGACTGTGTCAAGAGCCAACCAAGTTGCATTCAACAAGTAATGGCCAAGGGAAAGAAATCCAAGACGATTGCACGTTCGATGCCAAAGACTGGCTGGGGTGAGCCTGCGCGCGCTGGTACGTTGCCGTTCACGGGATCCCGAGCTCGCAATTGCTAATGGATCTCGCTAAGGTGATGGTCTTTTGAGCCTACCTAGAGGTCGCTCACTTAAAGCGACTGAAGAACTCCGCGCAAAGTCTGATGAGAAGCCGATATCTGCTTCCTCAGCAGTCGGTCAGATGTCTGCTACGAAGCAGTGCTTTGGCAATGCGTCTTTGGAGGCGACCACCGAGACAGTATCGAGCCAGCGAGATGGTGCCGACGAGCAGCCAGATGAATATGACGGCGATGTTGAAGACGGTGAGTGATCGTAGCTAAGCATTGCGACATGACATCGCTTATCGAACCCAGGTACCGAAGCTGTCGACACGCCCATCCCTGCTGAGGAAGATCTGAAGCTCGTACCCGAAAAAACCTATGAGCTCGATGATGACGAGTCAGCTGCCAACGGAGAGCGTGACAGCGAGGATGGCAAGTGATGCTCGTCCCCTGGCGAGACTATCTCTAACAAATGTTCCATAGAACATCTGCCAGCCTCTGCGGCTTCAATCTCACGGCTTGTTCCCGCTAGCAGACATCGAGCCAAAGCCCTCCGCGAGGGAACAGAGACTATTCGGCCCCACCCGTCAGATACGGCCAAAGTCGTCGTGACGTACCACTACAAGGACCCAGCTGGAGGAACCTATACCCAAGAGACGGTGATGCCGGAAGTTGTTCCAGCCCCCACTGACGTATCAAATGAGCCTGGCAGCCTCATTTTTCCAGACGTGGAGACCTCCAAAGTTCCACGGACGAGGAGAGGATCACCGTGGACGCGTGTGCCGGGAGAGTCCCGGTACGAGTGGACTCGTGGCGAGGGTGATAAGAAAGAGACGTGGCGCATCAACATCTTTTTCCGTCGCCTCCACCGGGACACTTTCGAATTCGAAGACACCTATGTCAATACGAAGATCCTCGAGAGGGTGGACCCCAATAACAAGAGGTTCCGCACGTCCTACAACAAGTGGGTACTGCAGTTCGCGCGTCGCCGCGACGCAACTTATACACAGAAAGTTGTGCGCGTTCACTGGAGCGTGCCTGAGCGCCGTGCCCTCTACACGGGCATCAACACTTTCTGTGCCAAGTTCGGCATCCACCGCTTCGGGTTCAGCGACGACTGCAAGCTGACGACTAGACAGCTGCAGCTCCTCGCCGATGCAGTCAACGCCGCGCAGAACCCCCTGCGACTGGTTCCACGCGGCGTGGATGCCGTCCGTGGCCAGATCGTGTCCGCCCATGACAAGGCGGCGCCGAAGAACAAGGCCGTTTTCGAGTTGCTGGCCACGGCTGACAAGCTCCGTGCCCGGATCGCCGCAGGTGAGATGCTCCCACAGGCGGAGCGCAAGCCAAACGCGGCGATCCCGCTCGAGGACTTCCCGGTGGAGGCTCCCGTGGCGGCTTGCAGTGTTGTGGCTCGCGACAGCAGGAAGCGAAAGCGGACTGCTGTCGTTGAGAACGACACAGAGCCGTCGAGCTCTGAGCTGTCGGAGCCGCCGGCCTCTGAGATAAGTGAGGATGAGGGTGTCGCCGGGAGAGACACCTGGATGACCACCGATGAGGAGATCCTGGAGGGTGAGAGTGAGGAGGGGAACTGGTCAGACACTAGTGAGGAGCTGGTGGACGTGGATGAGTGGGGGGAGGCGGAGGTGGAAGAAGCTGTGTCGCCGCCAACGAAGAAAGCCCGCACTTCATAGGCGAGGGTGAGGGACCATGGAGGCGTGCTTGAGGAATAGCAAGGAACGGAGAAGTCAGGACACCGGGTTGGGAAACACCAGGTCGAGGGACACCTCGCTATACGGCCACGAATGCAGTCGCGACACCAGGAACGAAGTAGTCAACAAGACACGACGTCTATACTAGTAATGTAGGAATAAAGCACCTGTCAGCAGCATACTCACTTGACGATAATAGAACAAACCCGAGACGTGACGTGAAGACACCACAAAGAAAGACAAGAAAAGTATCAGAAGACGGAGGGAGGTCCATTAGCTCTCAACAAATACCAACCTAGAACCCAAATGCATCCAGCAGACTATTCGCATCCGGTTCCTGGAACTGCGTCGGCGGCGGCTTCTTGGGCGCAGGCTTGGCCGGCTCCTCATCTTCTTCCTCCTCCTCGCTTTCCTCCCCATCATCTTCTTCGTCATCTTCTTCGTCACTGCCCGCTTCCTCTTCATTCTCGGCATCACTACCCTCCTCAGCAACACCCCCCTCATTCTGCGCCAGCTCATTCCTAACATGCTCCCTCGCCGGCAAATCCGCGACCACCAAACTGCTCCGCCTACGCAGCAACTTCCTCGGATCAAAGTCAAAGTCCGCCGCTGCCTGATGCGGCCCATTGGCACGAAAGCTGTCGCGGGGCAAGAGCGGACTCAGCGGCGGCCGCCCCGGCACCGTGCGCGGCGGCGGCGTAAGCAGAAACTCCCACTTCCGCACGAGGTCGAGCGCGAGCACGTCACAGCCCATGCGCGTGTACAGCGCGGCAGTGTGCAGCACGAAGTCCCATTCCTCGCGCATGCCAATCATGGTGGCGCCGCGCAGGGTCTGGAGGGATTTCTCGCGCAGTTGCTTGTAGAGGATGACGAGGGCGGGGTCATCGGTAAGGTAGGATTTGGACTGGAAGTTCGGGGTTTCAGGGGGCGAGAGGAGGCGCGAGAGCGGGGTGACGAGGGAGCGGACGGCGGTGTCGCGACGCCCGAGGAGCCAGTAGGCCCAGGTTGCGAGCCAGCGGTTGCCGTCGCGGGCGGCTTCGGGGAGGATTTTGTCTCGTAGGAAGTTTAGGAGGACGGGGTGGTCATCACCACCGTAGACGCGGGCTACGGCGATGGCGAGCTGGGTGTCGCCAAGTTGGTTGTGGAGCACTTGGACTGCATCTTGGAGATGGTCGGCAAGCAGAAAGAAAGCTGCTGCGTACTCAAATCTTCTCCTTCCCATCAGGGCGTACGCATTCTTCAGGGCGGCAGTCTTCCATCGCTCTTCTTGGAAATTATTAGATAGCAGTCGATGGGTTGCACCTTGCTCTCGGGACCATGTCGCGATGCGCCACAGACTGACCAAAACGGCCTTCTTGTGCAGAGCAAGGTAGTAGAGCGAGCAATCGACTGGGTTCTTCTCGTCAGTCTTCGTGTACTCGTTACGGGCAATAACCTCGAATTGGGCGCGCTGCAGCGTGGTTAGTTTAGAAGACCATCTGAGCCAGAAGGGGCACTTACCAGTGCATTAATGTCAGACATCCACATGAACACGCCACACTGCCGCGCATGCTGCCATATCATCTTGCCGTTGAAGTGTCTGCTCACAAGGTCAAGTAAGATGTCTTGACTACCCGAGTGGAAAGCCCACACTGTCTCGCGCCACGAAAGAGGCTCCTTCTGTGCTTCACTCAAGACATGTTGTCTGAAGAAAAGCATGAAGCGGCCCGCGTTGTCGTCGATGGATCGTCGATGCTTCTCAACCATGCCTATGCACTCTATGATATCTGCAAGGCGGAACTGTTCGCGGCTTGACAATAGAGGCATTTGCTTGGTCGTCAGGAGGTCTTTGAGGTTGACTGCTACCTCCTCCGTCACAGTCGCTGGATCCTCGTTATCGGAGAAGTCATTGTACGAAGACCGCATTTCCTTCCTCGAAGCAGTCATGTTTGTCTGTCCAAGTTAGCACTCACTTCTGCTTTGTCGACCGTCCACCAACCTCATCTTCAGAGAAGTCCTCCGCCGAAAAGCCAAGAGAGCTGTCAAACTCCTCGCCCTCTGTCCAAAACTTCAGCTTCTGGTAGAGGCGCAACAAGATCTGCTGAACAAGCATGACCTTTCCAGACAGCACACACTGCGACAATAGCTGAGGATGGTACGCAGGCAGTGTGCCATTGAGTCGGCTAACTGCCGTGAAGATGTCAATCGAGGCAGTTTTGCGGGATATCATCCTCAAACTAGGGAACAGCCCCTCATCCACCTTGACGTGTTCGTCCTGAATGAAAAGCTGGTTGCCGGCTCCAATGACAAGGTTGCCACTGCCTAACCACACCGAGTCACCGATGGGATGAGGTGTAATGTCGCGAATGCGCACGTCACGAATCTGGACCCACGATGGACCTGCGTTGAGGTAGTCATACCGCAACTGCGCATAGATTACCACCCGGTGCGGGAAGCCAACAGCAAGAATTGACTGATTGTCCGGGGTGGACGACCAATCAAGGTCTTGAATAACGCCTTGTCCGGTGAAAGTCTCTTCGTACTCAAGCTGCGCACTCCGAGTGTTCCAGATTGTCAATGTTGTCTTTTCGGCGTCCACGAGTGCTGCCTTTCGAATCGATGTGCCGCTCGCCAGCGATGGGTTCTGCATGTTGGTCTCGACAGTCGAGGTAAGAAGCCAGTCAATCTTGCGCGCTTCGGGATCAACACGAGCCGTCCACGACTTGATGATCCCAGACTTGCTGTAGGATATTGCGATGTCCCGTGCGAACGTGTCGAGGAAGCCTGAGATAACTGGCGCTGACCCAGCAGGGTCGACTGGCAGAACAAATGCAAGGTCCTTCTCTGAGCCCAGGTCAAAGGTGCTGTGTTGCTCCAATGAGACATCAGTGTGTCCATTGGTGTAGCCATTGATGTGAGGTACAACGCTCGAGCGCTTGCGACCAGTGGCAGGATCATGAGCAAGCAAAGGCATGGTGACTTCCCAGCAAATGCCTTTCATTTCGGAGCTGATCGTCGCAATATGGACATAACGGCCACCGACTTCGGTTTCAGGAATAGCGAGTAGACACAGAGGCTTGCCCTGCAACTTGTACTCAAGCCTCATGACTTCTATTGCTAGGGGGCCCCGTGTGTCCCATAATGCGATGTGGTTGTGATGCAGGAAGACCAAGAAGTTGCCGTCTTGCAGTAATGCGGTTCTGTGAATATGCTCGCTGACCTTGACGGTACTGTGTCGGTGTAGAGTTGTTGCATGCTCAGCTGGCCTCTGAGTCCATACTATGCACTCGTCGGTGACTGTTCGTGAGACCAAAGCTCGCCCGCTTGCCGTGCGGTTGACCTTCTTTATGGCATGTGAGTGCCCGGTCCAGATGGCTTTCCGTTGTATGCGCTGGGTCTGCGGGGACGGGTCGAAGAGGTAATCAATTCGCGATTCGAGCCACTCTATTCGGCCATCGAAGTGGTGTGATAGCAACGTGAAGTTGGAGTTGGGTGTGTCGCCGATAAATGCGTAGAATTGGACGTTGTCCTCGAGAGCTTTCGGCTGGTTGGCAAAATGCAGATGTAGCCCGTCAACATGCGCGATGTTGAATACGTCGGTGACCTTTTTGACTCTGGCGCCAATGTTCTCAAAGCCCCAAGCTGACATGTTTCCATGGTCGTCGAGCACGACACAGATCTCCGGGCTCCGGTTGGCGACTTCGATCAAATGATGCAGGGCAACGCCATGTCTCTTCTCCTCAGCCGAGGCCTGTGCCATCGCTCTCTCGGTCGCGTGTGTGAAGTGCTTCCCGTCAATGAAGAATGCAAATCGCTTCTGCGACTGCCTGTCCTGCGATACCAGCCCTGCTTCGATCGAACCCAGTAAATCCACCTCTGTCCACAAGTGCATGCCGTCAACTCCATGGTGTTCCCCAGGCACCCATACCCGCACCTTGTAGTCTGCGCATATTGTGTACAGTACGTTGTCGGTTGTCTGGTCCTTATGAGGGTGCCGCCAGTGTATGCCCGTGATGGCTTGAGGATGTGGAAGGTAGTAGTGGTCAAACCGCTCGTCTGCTGAACCGAATGCGAGCCGTCGCCAGATCTTCAGCAGCCGGTCGTATCTGCCTGTCGAGGCAATCAGTTCGGCGTCCGGGGAGAAGTGGGCAAACTTGACGGTGTTGGCAAGCTGCTTTGTCCAGATCCGCTCGATTGTGCCGTGTGTATTGAAGAGGGTGAGCGCTCCGCTACCGGCGAGCAGCTCATCTGGCATCCCCCATGAGAGTGTCGTTATTGAGTCGTCTGGGTCCGGAAGGGTCATGCTGCCCTGCAGCGACCACTGCTGGTGTCAGCAACCATTGTGCGAAGACTTGTACGAGTACTGACCTTGTAGACGCCATACTCGACGCTGTATGGCTGATATGTGTAGATGTTGCGCGTCGAGCATGCCGCAAGCTTGCCGGTCCCTTCGTCGACTGCGACAGCTTCAAGCTCATCTTCCTCGTCGATGTAGATGGTCTGTATGACGTGGTCGGGGCGGTCGAGGATTATGAGGGAATTGCCAGAAATGTATGCCTAGTGGACTACCCGTCAGTCACTATAGTGTTCGTTGTGTTGGCGCGCAGACGTCGTACAATGATTTGGATCCCCTCCCACAAGCCATGGGCGACAGCTTGCAGCTTAGCCTGCGGCCGTCCAGGAAGTATGCCGCGCATCGAATTTTTTAGTCGTGTCGCTACCGGTGCCGCATCGTCTCGTACGGCTGCAGGCAGCCAGGAAAGAGTTGGGGAGGTCAGGTGACGTTGCGCGTCGTGTTTGGTCTTGAGCTTGTTGATGCGCAGCGACAGGTGCTCAAGCTCACGCGCTGGCCCCACTGTGTCGTCACTTGCAGTGCATGCACGCTCCTGCACGCTTCCCGCGTGAACTAGTGGAGCTGGAGAATATCAATCCCGCATGTGCAGGGACTCAGAGCAGTGAGTGTGTGAAGTAAACGTCATAGATTCAATCATCTGAGCGCAGCGTCGCCCAATGTGAACGCCATAAACAAGCAGGGGCCGTAGCCTGCTGCCATTCCAATGCAAGTATACCATATACAACATCGATCAGTCCCACATGCACACAACGCTTCATGTAGTACACCAGTCACCTGTCTTTCCGACGCATTATCGCCTGAAGGCACCCTGCACCTCATTCGTACCCCAGTCAACCTCAACCTCGCCCTGGTACACGTCCTGATTGATCCTCTGTACTCTTTCGCCGACCCCGATGTACTTCCTCTCGCATTCTTTAAGTACCTTGAACACCAGATCACGACTGATGCTCGGATCATCAGCATCGCCAAAATGCTTGTCGACGCGCTTCTTGAGCGCTTCAATACCCTTACGCATTTCCTTGGCGTCGTGCGAGTTTACGAGTTTCTTGAATACGGAGCGTGAGTGCGATGAACGCTGAGCGATGGATACTGGCGAGCCACCGCGGGCAGCGAGCAGTGTTTCAGTCGACTCAATGAATTCCTAAAGACAAGTTAGTACAGAGTGGCACATACGGACAGCGCAAACTTACCAGTAGCTTGCCGAGCGGGCGGCGTACAACCGCGTCGACGTAGAGGTTCATGTGCTCAGTGTACTCGTCCTGAGCTTTCCCTTTCCAATAGTCAAGGACAGTGTCAGGTCGGGCATCGACTTCTTCCATATAATGGTTCATGTTCTCGATGAGCAGGATGTGGTAGTTGAGGGCTTCTTTATCTTCCGGATCACCCTGGCCCTGCGTGCCCATGACCGTGGGTGATTCTTTGGCAATGACCTTCAAACTTTCAAACATGGCTTTGTTGATCCTTTGGTAGCCGTCGTTGACCATGCGACGGATCTCAAGCTGATCGCCGCCATCGGACGGCGACAGTAGCATGTTCTCAATAGCCATAGAAAAGTGAGGGAATGTCTTCATAAAGGCAATCACTCCCTTGCGCTTTTTAATCTTGACTTTGGTATCCTCGATCGCGCGGATCTGCTCGTCGAGAAAACGGCTGAAAAGGCCCTTTAGTCGTTCATGGATCTTTTGCAACGTACGTGTGAGGAAGTCCTGGTTTGAGTCCTCGATATCGACCAATTTACGATCGACAGCCGTCAATATCCCCACTCCTTGGAGAGGATCCGACCCAACAGCCCAGTCCACAAGGCTCTGGATTTCGGTTGGCCAGAAGGAGAATATGTCCTCCATGACATCAGCAACGCGCTTAGCCATCGATCTGTCAGCCTCGAACTGCTTCCTGATCCACAAGTTCGGCCCTCGACGGGATTGTGGTGGCGCAGACGCTACTGCATCTGGGAAGTCAATGGCATCAGTCGATGTAGCGTGGAAGAACTCTGTGATGAAGTTTTGCTCAGTGAGCAGAACTGGGCCAATGTCGTCCAGCACCCTCCCGAACACGTCAAAGGCATGCAGCTTGCCGTCTTGTGGAGCTCTGACAACCTTGGTCTCCTTATCGCCCGATGCCGAGCGAAGGCCACGAGCTAGAGTTTGAGAGCGCTTGACGGTGAGCTTACGCGCAGTTCCTGCCATGCTCTCGGGCTCTTTTTCCTGTGTGCTGGTGAAAAGCAGGTCCTGTTCATCACCTCCAGGCTTCCGGGCAAACCGTCTCCAGGCCAACATGTTATCGCGGACCTCTTGCTGATATAGTTGAGCTGCTTGGCCTTGGTACATGCGGATCAAAGTATCCCAAGAATTTCGGTCGATCTCTTTAGCAAAGAGAATGACTGGACTCAACATCCAAAGTTCACTCCGGCCAGCGTCATGAGCCTCGATGTTTTTCCTCAAAGACGGCATGGAACCTTGATCAATCTGCTTCAGAGCGTCCATTGTTGTCAAGAAAGCAGCACCGAAAGTGATCTCCATATGCTTCTTCAGTCGGTCCAAGAACATGGCGCCCTCACCGAGGTAGTTATCGCGCTTCTCCTGCAAGGCTTGCATGGTTGCAAGCTCGCTGTTGCCAAAGCCAGAACTATTCGTCGCTTTCCCCAGTCCAGCACCTCTGCCTGCGACGAAGGCAGGATCGATGGTGAGAAGTGCCTTGTAAAGCAGCACCAGTGCATCTTCAATCTCATTCAAGCCGCCAAGCTTGCCGATCGGCGCACGTCGCAAGACTTCCAGTTGATCAGTAGTAATCGAGATCGTCTCGACCAGCTGTCGTAGTTCGTGTTGCAGCAAGCGTTGATTAGCTGTTTGCACTTGTAGACCCTGACTTTGTGCCTCAATGAAGGCAATGTCGTCGTTCAGACTCTGTGGAAGTTGTTAGCCACAAAAAGCCAAAACGTGGGTGAGTGCAACTTACACTGAGTTCGACGTTGTACAAAGTGAGCAGACCTTCCATTTCATCGCACTCTGCGATAGCACGATCCAGCATACGTTCAACGGCTTCGACTCGATCGTCTTTCTGTTCAAGGTGATTGAGCCAGCTGCCTGCTTCAACACGTGCAATTTCACGCTTGATGTCAATCTCAAGTGTCTCGATATGCTTTGGTGTGATGGCACTACCTCCCCAGCCGAGTTCTGTAAGCAGGCTTTCGAAGCCCAGGCCGCGCTCGTCCATGATAGAGGGATCAATGCCAAGCTTAGAGATATTCATGACCTGTTGATTAGAGCGTCTCTTCTTCTTACGTGGCTCTGGATCAGCTGCCACATCAGCAGTGATGGCCTCCAATGCCTCTGGGGTTGGTGCTCGAAGGGCCTCCTCTTCTGCGGGCTCCGCTTGAGGCTCTTCTATGGCCGGGACAGGCGAAAGTGGGCCCGAAACAGTGACTGCGGGTACAGCATCAGTGGTGATCTTTGGCAGATCCCGTGATACGCGGCTTGACGTCGGTCTCGACCCAGGCTCTTCCGCCTTCTTCTCAACAACCTCTTCTTTGGGTGCCTCTACAGGTGCTAGTCGCTTGGGCACGAACACCCCGCTGATGCCATCAGGTTCATCAGACGTCTTGGTCTCCTTTGCAAGCAGCTTTGCAGCGGCGCCTCCAGCTCGGGGCTTGAAGGCACCTGCGGCTGCAGCCAGTTTACGGAACTTATTCGCTGCATCGACTGGAGGCGATACTGTCTTCTTCAGCATTGGGAATCGGTTCGCGCCCGTCTGAGACTCCTTCTCCTCTACAGCAGCTACAGAGACCTCCGCAGGCTGCGCCGCAGCTGGCTCACTAGGTACTTGCTGTTGAACTGGAGGTTCTTCGATGGCTACCGGCTCAGGCACTGGCGCAGGCACAGGCGCAGGCGCAGGCACAGACACAGGCACAGGCACAGGTACAGGCGCTGGCGCAGGTACAGGGGCTGGCGGCTCAGGCAGGACTACAGGCGGAGGTGGTGGAAGCGGCGATGTTGGCGGCGGCATGGCTTGTGGAATGTTCTGTGGAGGCGCTGATCCATCCCGAGAGGCAGGCTTGAGCCTGTCTGGGATATCTTGCGGTCTCCTCCGTGGCGGAACTTCCAGCGGGGGCGGCGGGGTGGCTGATGGGGTATGGAACGGACCTCCCTCGTTATCGGTGCTGACAGCACTCTGCTGTGATAGCGAGGATGGTTGAGATTCCATGAATGGTCTACGGCGCTGTGGAGGTGCTTCTGGAGGCATATCCTCGTTGCGGCCAGTGATTGAACTCGCGTTACTTTGAGCAGTGCCGGGCCTAAGGCCTCTTGGAGATATATCTCGCCTGGGTGACGGAAATCCGTTCTGTCTGCGCTGCTCAGGTGGGGGCATGTTCGCACTTGCACTCTCGAACGACTGCTCGTCAAAAGACCTCTGTGATCGTTGAGAGCGAGCATCTTCGGCCTGTACTCGTCTCCCTGGACTCAGTGCTGATGGCAAGTTCGCAACAAAGTCGCCGCCTGATTGTGGGGTCTCTGGTCGAACACCAAAAGCGGATGTCGAGGATTGGGGTGTCAGATTCTGAGACGGCATTGGTGGCGTTGGTGGTACAGGGTCTCGCATTTGTTGACGCGGTCTCATGCTTTCGCCGCTCGGTCGCGATCGAATGCTTTGTTCCATGGATGGTTTCTGCCGTAAGGACGGCACAGGCGGCATGTTTTGATTCTGGTTGAACGGTGAGGGCCGGCGGGCGTCGTCTCCGGTACTTGGCCTGCTGCCTCCGCGCTCGTCCTGCCCAGGTCTTCGAGGTCCGGCGAACTCGCCGGGAGGTCTTCTGAAGTTCGGGTTCGAAGTCTGCGGCGTGGGCCCTCGTCTCCCTTCATCGGAGGGAGCGAACGAGGGGTCGCCTGGTCTCCGCGGTGGCGGCCCTGGTGACTTGGGTGGGAATTGTCGCTGCACGGCTGGATCTTGCAATTCCTCGCGTCCTCCTAGTTTCGCACTGGCCTTGCCTTCTGCTGTGGCCAGATGCGGGCGGCCGTTGGTCAGGCTGTTCAGCTCGGTGGCGCCGAATCCGGACAAGATGGGAAAGTCGCCCTTTGTGTACTTGTTGTAGATCTTCACCATGCTGCCGATGAAGAACTCCTTCTCTTTGGCGGTGCCCGCCTCCCAGTAGTATGGCTTCGAGATGGTGACCATGAAGCCCTTCTCCCCGGCCCACTGCTTCTTCTGCTCTTCTTCCTGGGACTTGGGCTCCAGCTGTGCGAAGTTCTCGACAGCCGTGAGGTCTTCCATGGGCCATGTCTTGCCGATGGAGAAGGTGCCGTTGGCGTTCTCGCGCGCCTTGTGCAGCTTGACCCTGCCTGTGTTGCGCACGGAGATCATGATGATACGCCCCTTCTTGTTGGAGGGCGCCGAGGTTGGCGGCGCGGGCGACTGGGGGTAGACGGCATCTTCGGTGACGCGGATGTGGGTGATGTACGACTCCTGCAGCTGCCCCTGGTCGTCGACCTTGGCGAAGCAGCTCTCGGTGATGCGGCGGCGCTCGTCGTCGAAGCGCTCGGCGCGGGACATGGACGACGACGCAGCGCCCGAGCTGGTGGTGGAGGGCGGTCCCCGCGATGCTCCAGGCGCGGGGCCTCTGCCCGGGGCCCGCGGGTCTCCCCGGCCATTGGGGTAGTTGTTGCGCGGCCGGCCGTCCATCTTGGCGGCGGTGCTGGAACGTTGCACGGCAGCTCTTGCAGGAGCGCGCGGATGCTGGGCGGCGCTGAGGCCGACTCCTGTGCTAGCGCGGCTGTGCGCAAGCGGGCAGGGCCGTGGCCGTGGCCATCAAATGTGAGGGGGAGCTCGGGGCCGTGTGTCGGGCAGGCAGGCGGCGCGGGCGGAGCTGCACGGGCGGGCGGGGCGGGGCGGGGCGGGTGCGCGGTCAGCTCGCAGAGCTCTGGCGCGACAGGCTGGATTGGACGGGCAGAAGCGGCCGTGGACGCGCAGTGAGCTGCGATGCTGCGAGGGAGGGCTGGCGCCGTGGTGGCCAGCGTGGTGGAGCCGGGACCGTTCGCGCTAGCCGCTAGCGTGCTGCCTGAACTTTTTCGCGGGAACTTTTGCCAGCGACACCCTCGCACCCGACCGATTGCAGCCATGGCCAAGTCCGACAAGAAGAGCACCACGGCCCCCGCCAACGTGCAGACCGACCTCGACCTCGTGCAGGCCTTCCTCGCCCAGAGCGGCCACGAGAGCGCCGCCGCCAGCCTCAAGGGCTTTGCAGCATGGGCGACCGCCCAGGCCAGCAAGTCTGACGCCATGGACGTCGACGAGAAGGCCGCCAGCAGCGACTCGAGCAGCGCCAGCAGCGACAGCAGCGACTCGGACAGCGACTCCAGCAGCGAGTCCGAGGCCGAGGCCAAGAAGCCGGCAAAGAAGGCCAAGAAGGTCGCAAAGAAGGACGACTCCAGCTCCAGCAGCGACTCCAGCTCCGACTCCAGCTCCGACTCGTCAAGCTCCGACTCCGACAGCTCGTCAGACGAGGAGGCGGCACCAGCGCCGGCGGCCAAGAAGGAGAAGAAGGCAAAGAAGGCCAAGTCCGTGTCTTCGTCGTCTGCCTCCTCCTCCAGCGACTCTAGCGACTCCAGCGACGATTCCTCCAGCGAGTCTGAGGCCGAAGTCGAGCCCGCCAGCGTACCCCTTCCCGCCTCCGACGACTCCTCGAGCGCCTCGAGCGCCTCGAGCGACTCCGACAGCTCCTCCGACAGCGACAGCGACAGCGACAGCGACAGCGACAGCGACAGCGACAGCGACAGCGACAGCGACAGCGACAGCGACAGCAGTAGCTCAGAGTCCGAGGACGAGAAGCCCGCAAAGGCGAAGAAGGCGACAAAGGCCAAGAAGGCTAAGAAGGCAGCCTCGGTCGCTTCCTCGTCAGCGTCGAGCTCCTCCGACTCCGACTCCGCTGACAGCGACTCCGACTCATCTTCTTCCTCAAGCGGTTCGAGCTCCGACAGCTCTTCTGACTCCGACTCCGATGACGACGACGACAAGTCCCCTGCCGTCAAGCGTACCGGCTCAGACTCTTCTGCAACACTCGCCGCCACATCGCCCCCTGCGCCCGCCACCAACAAGCGCAAGCGCGACGGCGAGGACGAGGAGCCCAACAAGAAGCGCAGCCACGTTGAGAACCGCTTCCAGCGCATCAAGGCCGACGTCGAGGTCCTGCCCGAGCTCTCCAGCAACGCCTACGTCTCGTACGACTACGCCGACCGCGCGCACGCAAAGCTCATCGTCACCAAGGGCAAGGGCTTCACCAAGGAGAAGAACAAGGGCAAGCGGGGCTCCTACCGCGGCGGCCTGATTGACACCGCCGGCGGCAAGGGCTTCAAGTTCGAGGATTAGACACTGGAGCGCGACAGCGCGATCCGGACTATGCAGGTCGCGAGCGAGTCGCATGCATCATAAAGGAGGCAGCTTATAGGCGCGCACAATTGGCGAACAGGAGTTACAGGCGCCGCAAAAGTACTCATACCCTTTGGCGGCTCACGCCGCACGATATTGAAGAGGCCCCGGCATGTTGATAGAGCACTTTTATAGCAACAAACTTAGACAGCACTTTGCACCCTCTGGCCCCATGCACCAGTGACGTCGTCCTGCGTGTGCCTGACCCAAACTCCACACCCCAATTCCAGCCAGGCCTTGCGCAATCGCGCCCAAATCCTACTGTATCCCGAGCCCCCGACCGGACACCACGGCGCCCGACGTCCGCGACGCGCCCGCGCGCACGTGAAAATCCGCCCCGCCGCGTCGTCCCGTTCAGGCGCGCAATGACGCGCTCGATCGCGGCCGCGAATCCAGAACTCCAACATCTCTGTTCGCGGCGCATACATCGTCCGGTCGCACCGGGGCGGCCCAACAATGCACATGCACGCCTGAATGTTAAATACGCGGCCCTGGCCGGGGGGATTGTGCTAGGCTAGATAAACACTGTGTCCCGAATTGCGTTATTGAATATCCAACAAGTCCTCTTCTCCCTCTCTCTTGACTGTCTTACCTTGACTCCCCGAGAGCCAGGAGGCACACACCAACATGACGCAAACACAAACGCTCCTCCGCCTCACGGCCTTCAAAAACCCCCTCCTGCGCACACTCATCCCCTCCGTCGCAATTGCATACGGCATCCAGACCGCCGTCGCAGTCCCCGCCATCGCGGCCCAGACCGAGCGCTACTACGACCTCAGCGGCAGCCTGACGTACATCAGCTGCGTGGGCGCGTCGCTGGTGCTGCCGTATCTGCGCGCGAAGCAGGCGGGCGCGGCCGTTGGCGGGTTGGCCGAGTATCTGGGTGCGGGCGGGCTGGGGCAGGGCGGGTGGTGGTGGAGGCAGGCGGTGTTGAGTGCGGCGGTGGGGATCTGGGCGACGAGGTGTATGTCTCATTCCTCTCCTCTGTGGTGTGTAGTGTCTGGTGCTGACTTGCGCAGTGGGCTCGTACTTGTTCAGCCGCATCTCGTCCGACGAGGGCAAGGATAGCCGCTTCGACAACATCCGCACGTCGCCGTCAAAATTCTACGTCGCGTTCTTCGCCCAGGCGACGTGGGTGTCGCTGTGCACGCTCCCCGTGATCCTCGTCAACAGCCTGCCGCGCAGTGCGTTTGCAGCATCAGGCTTCGGCGCTGCGATATCCGCGAAACCATACCTCACCGACGTGCTCGGGCTGGCCATCTTCGTCTTCGGCTTGGCCTTTGAGGTTGTTGCCGACAGGCAGAAGAGCAAGTGGGTGGAGGAGAAGAAGGCGAAGAAGCACTCGGAGGAGTTTCTGACGCACGGGTTGTGGTCCAAGTCGCGCCACCCCAACTACTTCGGCGAGGCGACGCTGTGGACCGGCATTGCGATTGCGGCTGCAGGTCTTCTCGTGCGGCAACCGGCGCAGGCTGCGCTAGGTTTGAGCGGGCTGGGTGCTGCGGGTAAGGTGCTGGTTACGGGGCTGTGTGCGGCGAGTCCGGCGTTTGTGTCGTTCTTGTTATTGAAGGTCAGTGGTGTGCCGTTGAGCGAGAACAAGTACGATAAGCGGTACGGCGACAGGAAGGACTACCAGAAGTGGAAGCAGGAGACGCCCATGTTCATCCCGAAGTTCTGAGTCCAGCACAGAGCCTAGATAACGACTCGCAAGGAGGACTGACGTCGAGTTTGGGTGACAGCTGATGAGTACATCAAATGACATCAAAATCTTCCGCTTTCCGCCTGACACCCTTCTCTGACCGGTCAACCGCCTGGCCTTCCATGAGACCGTGAACATAACAGACCCCTACAAGTTGCCAACACGTCTCGCCATCAACAGGGCGCAGCAGAAACGGCATTCTGCCGCCGAAGAACACAACAAGCTGATCTCCCGGCTGCGCTGGACATGCGCTAATCCCCAAAAGATCTTTGTCAGTCTCAAATATCGTGAAATGGTCGAGGCTCTCGATACATCTATCACCAAACCGCTTCCCCATATCCAGAGGATCTGACAAGTCATCTTGCATCCGGGGCTGATCAAGATCGCGAGCGACAAACGCCCTGTAGTCGTTCAGGTGTTTCTCTTGCTTCTCGGGGCGGCGCCAAAGGCTGGACCTAAACGTGCTTTCCCCATAGGTCATCGTACGCGCCACGCTGCGCTCATCATATCGATCTTGCAAGCTGCGAACCAGGGTCTGGGCTTCTTTTGCGTTGCGAATCCCGGAGGGCACGATGGCGCCCAGTGTGGCCACCCGGACGCCGCGGAGGCGCATGCAGTCGCGGTCGCCAAGCTTGAGTTTCGACAGGGTTGCACGGCGGTGGCCGCTGGCGCGCCATTGGTAGTAGAAGAAGCCTATGCTGGTGTACCTCGCATAGTCCAGACGCGGGACCCAAGAAGGGCAGTCGTCGGCGATCATTCCTGAATGGTGGACTAAAATAAGAATGCCCATGTCTTCGCGTTCCGTCAGTAATGTTTCTACAGCGGATTTGTAGCACTCCAGATGGCTTATGGTATAATCTGGCTGGAAGAGTGGCCGCTTGAACGCCATATCACGGCATATTTTCTGTAAGCCCAGCAGCCCATAGACATAGTCCCTCGGATCGCCAAAATTCTGGTTGTTGGCGTCCATTAGAATCTGAGCGAATGGATACTGGTCTGGAGTGTCATGAAGCACATATCGAAAGTGCCGGATTTTGTCCACAGCACCCATCCCTAGTCGCGCGTCATAGCCAAACCGCTTACTGTGATAGAAACGCAGATTTTTGGTAGCTCGTTCCAGCCAGAGATAGTTGATGCGAGCTTGGTCCCAAAAAATCTCTGCAGTTCTTGGAAGCACAACCTCTTGGATGATCCAGCCTCTTCGGAAATAGGAATGCGAGAACAACTCCTCAAGAGCCCAAAGCGTAGCCTCGTTGGGTGGAATAGTACTTTTTATAAATGCTCCGCCGTCGCGCACGGGTATTTGCTCGCCTTTCCAGATGTAACTTGCTGTGGTAGAGTTGTCATGTCTATTTAAAGAACCGCAAATGTACCTTAGAGCAGCATGGATCGCAGTCGGGTAGCCATGGCCAAGCCATATCAACACCCTGGAGGCTTCTGAGAAGACTCGTGACATAAGCTTAACCTGAGATCCTCGCTCGTCTAGGTCATTTTGATTGATACAAACGGCGTCTGCCCAAAGTATTCTGAGTCGGTCTGGGTGACGGAGAACGCGCAGACCGTCAGCGAGATTGCTAGGAATGGAGATGGTGCCTTCATTGCAAATTATTGTGCTTTTGTCGTCCGCATATCCCCACGTATAAGACACAGCCTGATACAGAGGCCAGTCATCAAGACGAACTTCGAAAAGCCAGCATTTTATCGTCTCATCTTCCTTTCCAGGCTTGAGCTGCAGAAGCCGAATGCTTTGTGAAGTCTGCAGAGGTTTGTACTTGAAGCGAGTTGGCTTCTGCGTTTGTTGTCGTCCACGAATATGTCCTACACTTCAGTCAGGATTTAACCTCCCAAAATCGAACACGACCCTTGCACATAACTCGTTGCCGACTCTTCGTAACACTTACCTTTCTTTTTCTGTTTGCTCGATTTCTTAGGCATGCTGGAGACTAGATGCCAGGCAGCAATTCAGGGAGCAAAAAGTACTACTCTGAGACTCGGTACTAATACAAGGAAGCAAGACTTGTCGCGTCGCACCAGCTAATATCAACTCGAACAAGCGACAATCATTTTTCGATTTAATAGTGGTAGCACAGAGGTGTTCGTGAGTGGTTTGCAGGGCGCGGCCAAGGTGATGGTCGTGGACGCCTAATCATGCAGTTGCTGCGCCCCGCCCTCGTGCTGCAGCCGTGCCGGCTGGTCTTTTCAAATCTTACGCCCATCCGCCACCTCCCATGGCTTTCGCTCTCAGGAGTCAAGAGACGCCACAGAGTTGGAGCATTTCTGCGGCGGCTTCACAAAAATACAATGTGTGCGTTGTTATGAGTGCAAAGCCTGGCACTCGACTCCGAGCTGGGTAATGTGCCTTCGCCGTATCGTATTCAGATCAAAGCCCCTGCATTCATCATCGCCTCTTCTTTGCGTCGTCGGGCCTCTCGCCTCGCCTCTTTCTGCGCGTCGTGTTCGGCTCTCTTCGCCTCGTACTCTCGTATGCGTTTGTCGTACTCTTTCACCCTTTTCTTGTCTGCTTTGATCTTGCTCTTGATCTCGCTATGCTGGGCGGAAGTAACACGCCAGGGAACTGACAAGATGGCGGTTTTGAAAGCCGCGGTCTCGGCCCAAGCTTGCAACTCCTCGTTCGTCGAGGAGACGACCTGGACTCTTTTCAACTCCAGCTGCTTCATTCCACGAAACTCGGAAATCGTTCCTTTCGCTTTGAGAACCGTGCCAATGTCCAGACTGTGATCATCGACTGTGACCTCGAAAACACCAATGTGGCTCACAACATTGACGTTGCCGATCGTGGTGTTGGTTGAGTTCTTTTTGGAGCCTTGTTCATCTGGACTGATTCTTACAATCTTCAGCTCGACGGTCGTGCCGCTTCCATCGTCCAGTGTAAGGGCGGTGTATCTGAGATTGATGTCATCGATGGCTACAACGACACCCACGACACGCACGAAGCGTATGGGGTGATTCAGGTAGAAGTAGATGTTCTGCCCTGAGGACTGAGTCAGCCTGTGCAACCACGCCTTTGATCTATGTCCTACCTCGGAAATCCGGCTCGGATCTGAGCGCATGGAGATCAGCAGCCGTGAGCTTCACCCAGGCATCATAAGTGGGGGAGGACTGGAAGCAGTACGCTGGATACAGCCGGTATGGACGCGTTGTTGAATGCTTTGACATATCATATTGTGTTGAGATGTATGACTGATGAAGTGTCGGTGACGCGTGCGGGACATCGGAAACACGCCATCACGTGGTTAAATTCGCCCCACCTTTCTGCCTCATGCATCTGCAAGCGCATGCATGGAAGCCTGCACACCACCTCGTAACGCGTAGCGGCGTAGCCGATCAAGCCGCTTCCAAGTTCGAAGTGTCCCTCTGCAAGGAAGAAAACAAGGCTTTCGCGCGCTTTACAATGTATTTGTCTTGTCATATTCTCAGAGGAGTGCCTCCATGAAGTGCTAGCAAGCTTCCAAGCCAGGTCTACCCAGCATGCAGAGCCAGGTGTTCACCTCGGTTGCAGTTCACGTAGCTGACTTCATGTCACATCCCGGAAGTACCGTCCGAACGCATGCAACTAACTCGGACATGGACCAACTGAACGTGTAGGATCCGTCACGTCGGTCGTTTTATCAGTGAGGCGTCATCGTACTGAACGGTGTACCTATCAGCTGCATGTTCGAAGTGACCTGGTAGGCTGACCGTGGGGCTGCAGCATGAAGCTCTAGCTGACCTCCCAATCTCATGCCGTTATAACCATGATAATAAGTAAGGAAGACTGGCAGCCCGGCGGTCGTTGGCTGCCTTGTTACTCTGCTTTATCACTCTCACTGCTCACTGTTCACTTTTGCGTTTGCGTGCGTGTACCGTTACAGGCCTTGTTCGACAGAGCTACGTAAAAGATCCTCCTGCGTCACAAGGCTTCACGCCTGTTGTATTGACAGTTAGTTTGATCTCCAGCCAGGTCTGCCTTCCTTAGACTATGCGCACCTTCCATCTTGTCGCTGCGCTCTTCGCCACGCTATGCACTGCAACACCCAAAGCGAGACCAGACGCTGAAGCAGACGCCGTACCCCAGATTACCAACAATGCGCCGTTTTCAGGAGCGGTCTATTTGGTCAATCCTAATGGCCAGCAAGTGACAGCACAAAGCACAAACTATTGCCCTTCATCTGCGTCTCAGAGCTGCAGCCCGGTAAATGCGCCTAGCTGGTGAGTCACAACATTTCTTGAATGAACAACAGCTTAAACCATGAACAGGTGCTGCCCTGCCAACTACGCATGCGTAGTCCCCGCGAACTCGAACGGACTCCTTGGTTGCTGTCCAGCGGGAAGCACATGTGGTGGCTCTGTGAATGCAGCAGCGATAATAACCGTGACAGTACAAGCTCAACCACAAACCACATACGTACAGCAGGCGACGTCTTTTGTCGTTTACAATGCGCCAACCACTGTGCAAGGCGGCTTTTGCGCGACAATCACAATGGATGGACCTGGGCTACCAAAAGCAGCGGAAGGGCAATGTGGGACCATTTTGATCGTCGCAGAGGGTGTCTCTTCGAAAATCGTTGGTTTAGGAGCCAGCATCACTGCGGTACTATTTCACGTTGCCTTGGGTCGGATGTTCCGATAAAGTCGACCATGATGCAGCATTGACGATTGAAAATGATACGTACGCTCTACGAACCTAGACTAGCAACTTACTCTCACGAAAGGATAGTCTAGTTTCCCCTCTCAGCATCCTCCTTGTCGTTCTTTGGTACATTGATCATTTTCGGCACAGTCACAGCGTTGAGATGGCGGAAAGCCTAAAGAGTGTTTAGCATAAAATGTTGAAAATACCCAACCAAAGCTAATCGGAAGAACACAACTCACGTTTGCGATCGCGCCGTCCGGCAGCTTGCCGTTCCACTTATCCTCAACCTTCTGAATCTTTCCTTCCCCATCGAGGTGAATAGCCACAACGCTGCTGACGATCTGCTCCATTCCAATCCCCTTAACGACATACTTCGTCTTCATGTCCATCAGGATCGGATTCCCAGCATCCGTGACGCTATGATGTTGTCTCTCGATCTTACTGAATGCGCTCTGCAGTCCGTACCATTGCGCCTGATACTTGTCGCGGCCCTGGGCAATAGTGATGGGATCTTCAAAAGTCGCGTCGTCGCGCCACAGAGCAAGTTTCTTCAGCGAGGGGCGACCAGCGAAGAGATCGAGGATTGAGCCAACGATGGTGTGTTGTTGTGAGGAAAGGGTGACGCCGGAAGCAGTTTGGATGTTGGTGTTCTCGATATTGAGGGAGGAGGATTGGCTGGGAATGCCGGGCACAGCTTCAGCTTGAGAGATTTAGCAGATGTGTACAGAAGTTTGTAGAATCAAGCTTACCGGAAGACATTCTGGCTGATGTTGTGAATCTGGATATATGTGAGACTGTGGGCTTCGATAGCTGTCTGAGCGCTGTGTTGCAGGTCCGTGTAGTTGTGAATGGACGCATTTGTTGGAATTTGAATACTTATGCTTAGAGATGAGATTCGTCTGACGTTCCTTTATGCAAGCAATCATTTGCCTGTGACGCGTGCTTTCTCGAACGCGTTCAGTACAGAGTCTAAGACGTCATCGGCTAGTCCTTCGAGACGTGCCAGTGGTAGATCATGCGGCTTGTCGCGGGGTCAAGCTTAGAGGATGCGAATTGTGGGGGTTGCGCATCGATAATTCCCATCATTTGAGCGTGAGCGGATCAGTCTTTGGCTCAATTCAGATCGTGTATCTCAAAGTCCGATGGTGACTTCGGTCTGTCGTCGGCGAAATGACATGGGTCTCCTGCATCGATCTTCGACGTGTCTTTGCTTTCGCATCCAGCGTCTTTGCTGGGCAACGAGATGCACTTCCATGAGTGTACCTGGGTACTCGATGGGGACTGGGTACCCGGACCAGAACCCATCGTCGCTGGCGATTTGTTTTTCCCCAGCTGAGCTGAGGCCAAGCCTTCTATTCTCGCGAGAGCTGCGCCGCAGCCAGCCACGGACATGGCTGGTAGATGAGAACCATATACGGAACGTAGCGAGTGGTGCGAGCGGTACAGTCGTAATTCTGACAGGATGTAGCTTATCTTGCCTCGCGGCACAGGTCTGGAGTTGGGTTTTTGTGCATGTCTCAAGCTCTCACGAAATCTAGAGTACCGAGCACATCGAAGCGCTGCTTCGCCGCACCTGACCAGCGTCGCGCCCAATTTGCAGTTATAGATATCGAGACAAACTCTATCATCCAATCTCTTGACTGTGCCGCCCAACAGATAAAGTTGGGTTGGGGCGTGGTCTACATGTCAGCTTAGCAGCCACACAGACGATGGCTGGCTCCTACAAGCCGCTCTCAGCTTCGGGCACCCCTTGGAAGGCGTTTCGATGTAGACACCGTTGGGTCCATTTAATTGCTGCATGCCACGCTGGAATACGGTGAGCTCGCGCATCGACACCAACATCATCAACATGCTACGCATTCGTCAAAAGCGGCGAGGGGTTACCTTCGCAAACACACCGGCCCAAGCATCGAGCAGCAACCCAGCATCCAGGCTACCCATAATGTCACCAGCAACACTTCCGACACCTAGACTCGATATGCTAAAACCGAGACATGCGCGCAACAAGTCAGTGACAGCCTCCAAACACACACCACAGCACCCTTCGAAAGCGCCCACCAAAGTCAGCAACCGCCAGCGACGACTAGCTTCACTCTTCATGGCACTCATGGCATCGAGTTCCATTCCAATTGAGACCGATGCAGAGACAATCGAAGCTGCGCAAAAGGCTAGTTCTGCCCCGAAAGCCCCATCAGATACGAAGCATAAGCAAGATGTTAGCACTGTACGCGTGCAAGAAGTCAGGGCCGGCCGGTGGAAGCGATTCCGATACGAGTTAAGCCTGAAGAAGAGGAGGAGAAAGACAGAGAGGGATGACGAGGTCGAGTTGGTCAACTTGCTGGAGTTCAAAGGATAGGAGAAGAGCTGGGGTGGTAATTTGGCTTATTACGTCGATACGAAGTGGATGTGATGATATGCGCTGGTTCAGCAGATCCATTTAGCTTTACGTTGTCGATATCGCAATTCCTTTATGTTCAGTGTCCAGCAGTTGCAACCTGCAGGATTCGCTCTTCTAGACCAGGCACATGTATACACTCGATGCCATGCTCTCGCAGCTTCGTTATGCCCTCGTTGGCACCAACAAATTTCTCCGGCTCTTTGACTCCGAGATAGACCTTTTTGATTCTTGGCTTCCCATCCGGTCCTCGTGTACGAATGAGACGATCCACGCATGGCACGTTACCAACTGATCTCTTGTTGCATGGCTCCATCGTAGTGTAGATGACCGTACTGGCGGGCAACTTTTCTCCTGCGCGCTCTTCGGGTAGGCCATGCGATTTCGCAAACTTCAGCAAACAGCATTGCTCTGCATGTGTATTGCCTTCACATTCTAATGTGTAGCCTCGTTCGAGGATAGTTCCAGTAACTTCGTCGACAAGCAGGGCTCCGACACAGAAGTTTGTTGGCTTTGGCGTGGACTCTTGTGCTTGGTCAAGAGCGAGGCGCATGTATTGCAAGTGGTCATTGGGGTCAGGTACTTGCGCCGGAGGAACTGGGCCATCCCACATTCTCACGGGACCTTCCCACTCTTCTGGCATCTTGATGGTGAAATAGAAGGGTGAGAGAGAGTGCCCACGCATGACGTTTCTAGTGATGCAAGTGTGGGTCTCCTTCTTATCGATAACCACGGCCCACTTTCACACCGTACGCGACGCGTTACAAGTTCACTACGCGCTCGATCATCACCACACTTTCACACAGGCGACAGCATGGCGAGAAAACACAAGGAGGACTACGAAGAACGTAGCTCTGACGACGAAGAGATCGGTGCGGATGATAATGGCCCACCTGCGATCGACCCATACGAGATTCTTGGCCTGGAGCATGAAGTGACAGCCGAAGATGTGAAGAAAGCGTATAGGAGGATGGCACTGAAGCATCATCCGGGTACGAAATACCCAATTTGCCCCCAGAGTTGTACTTACATTCCCCAGACAAGGCTGCCGACGGCGACAAAGAAGCCGCAAACAAAAGGTTTCAAGAGATCGCATTCGCATACGCCATCCTTTCAGACGACCGCAGACGTAAGCGCTACGATCTTACCGGTAGCACAGCCGAATCACTCGAAGACGATGAAGACTTTGACTGGCTGAGCTTTTATCGCGGACAATTCGAGAACATCATTAGCGAGGAGTCTATCAACAAGCTCTCGAATGAGTACAAGGGCAGCGATGAGGAGCGAGGAGCTCTGCTGAAGGCTTACAAGAGGTACAGGGGCAACTTGAATCAGATTTACGAAGCCGTCATGCTATCAGACATTCTCGTTGACGACGACCGTTTCCGAGAGCTCCTGGACGACGCCATCTCGAAGGGCGAGATCGAATCGTACCCCGCATACGCAAAGGAAACAGACGCGACACGCCTGAAGGCCAAGGAAGCTGCAAAGAAGAGTCGCGAGGATTTCGATAAACATCAAGCAGCTGAGGAGACCAAAGGAAAGAAGGCCAGCAAGGCGGCCACTAGCAAGGCGACCAGCAAAGCAAAAAGCAAGAAGAGTGGTGGCGGTGATATGTCTGATCTTGCGGCTCTCATTCAACAACGCCAGAAGTCAAGAGCTGGGGGATTCTTTGACCATCTCGAGGCGAAGTACGCACCCAAGTCAAGAGGCAGCAAGCGTGCCACACCTATGGAGGAGCCACCTGAAGAGGCATTCCAGGCTACAGCTGCTCGAGCAAAGAAGCGCAAGCAGAGCAGAAAGGTCTTCGATGACGAAGATGAGGACATGGATCTTGGCGAAGAGGAAGCCAACGTCTCGGAAGACGATTCCGAGGAGGAAGCTGCGCGCAAGCCGAAAGCGCGCGGTAAGGCTAGAGGACGAGGTCGCGTCAGCAGCATCGCTTGAAGGCTTCTATCGGTCTACCCCATCCGATTCCCTTGAGGCTTGTAGTCTTAGCGTTCCGGATTGGCATACATTCTGGAAAAATTGCATAGCATGGCGTCTGTTCACTGGGTAGGCTGCGGCGTCTGGGTAACTGCTGCGATGAAATATCGTAACTTCACGTCAGTCAGTTGGTAGCCTCCGTATGAATTCCTCCGTTTATCCTTTTCCGATGCTCTGAACTGCGCATTCGTACCACACTGATATCGTGTTGCAAGCTGCTCTGTGGTTTCGCCTGCCGATTTCACCTCTCCTTCACTCCAAGCGACCCACAGTAGACTCACACTAAGTCTCGAGCCCGGCTCAGTCTTTTGTCCCAGCGCACAGCGACTTTCGTCTTTACCACTAACTACTGTGAACCTTTCGCAGCTCGAACAAAAAAAAGAAGTGAAAATGACAGAACCGACACCTCCAGGGACGCCGACAGCCAGAAAGGTAGGAGCAAACACGACCCGAGCGCCCTTCAAACACTAACAACAAAATCACAGTCTCTCTCAGGCGCGCCATCCACAACTGCATCAAACATGCCAACTTTGGGTTCACCTATAAATATACCCAAGCGCAAGTGGCAAGGCGGCGTGGGTGATCTGCTTACCGATGACTTTGATACCTGATACTAACGTGTTCAGAGCATATCACTACCTTCGCAAGGCTCAATTCGACCACATAGTGCAGGCGCACCTTGGGCTCAGGAGGCACAAGCAAAGAAGCAGAAGACTAAGAGAGAGACAACGAATCAGGTGAGTGTTGAGAGTTTATACATGGTCGCGGTGTCTCTGCGACGAAACCGTCTCATAGACACTCTTTTGATTACACATCGCTGACAATCTGCCGGCAGTTTCAGCAACTCTACGCGCCTGCGCCTACGACTTTGCATCAGAGCCAGTCCTTTCCTCATAACCCATCGATTGTAGACCCAAGGCCGCTGCAGCTCCAGAACCAGTATCTTCCTCATAACCCAGTGATGGTGGACCCAAGACCGCTGCAGGTCCAGAACCAGAACCAGAACCAGAACCAGTTTCCTCCTCAGAACCTATCGACTTTGCAACTAGGACCGCCGCAGCTCCAGAACGTGGCCTCACTGAATCCGATGAAGGTGCTCCAGGGAATTTTTATAGCCGCTCTCAATAGCAGTCCGACCCTCTTGCCATCGAACCCTACCCAAGATCCTGTTCGTTCAATACGTATCGATCGCATAGCTCATGTTATGTGGCAGCTCGTTTTCAAAGAACATGAGCTGATGAAGGACATCACAGCAAAAGCTTCCATGTTCGCACAGATCAAGCTTCGGGCGTTAGCAAAGCTGAACTATCTGCCCAGCTGGTGGCTTCTCCGCGAAGCTGCGTGCGACATCATGAAACGTCAGAGGTGGGTCATGAACGACAGCGATATGCAGGAGCTCTGGAAAGATACACTTGAGTGGTGCAAGAGGGTGGAAACGAAGCTCGGGATGCAGAGTGACAGTGTCACGGCAACAAATGAAGAGACCAGCGAAGCGTCGCCAGCTCAGAAGCAACATATGAAAATGGAGACCTAGTTGAAATTGCTGGAAGACATGGATCTAATCAGTTCCAATTCTGGCAGGTATGTTTACCTTATCAACACGTATTCACACACTCGTACCCAGCAATTAGCCGCTTTTTAGTAGCAATCAACAGGCCAAATCATGATACGCATGGAGGTCCAGGCAGTGCAGCGCCGTAAGTGAGTCAAGCGAGTTTGATTCATTCATACCTTTGTGCCGCTGAGACATTCTGGGAGACAGTAGTTAGAGGTAATCGGTCAGGTCAGACACAAACAAGTCGTTGGTGTATAAAAGTGTAGCCTCGTCACCAGAGATGCTAAAAGTCAATATCGAACTACAAAACTGTGCACATCCACTAATCAGAATAACGATGAACCTATTGCCTGCCAACGCTGCAGGCCCGACGCTCCTCACCTTCACGGCCCATGACCTCAAACAGCAGTACCCCCATCTCCCTACTTGGGCAGTCCTTGCCTTTTCTATCCTCCAGGGGCCTCATACAAACTGGACACCGGAAGCACGCGCCCTCCTAAATATTGCATACGTTCCAACGGGACTGGCTGCGTACCTGCTGAACCAATCTGAACATCGTGTTGAAACATTTAGTAGAGATTTGAAGAGATATGTAGCAAGCGAGGAGGAGCGGAGCAACGCCGAGGAGGAAATCGATCTATGGAGGCTTAGCAGGGACCTGAACAGTGCGAAGGAAGAGGGGTGGATGCAGTGGAAGGCGAAGACATGTGGAATAAGAGAAAAGTAGAGGTGCTCGGGGTGGTCTCTCACGCATACCCAGCCAATGCACAAGGAACGGGGACGTGTTAATACGAGCAAGGTTCTTGCGTCGTAACAAACGATTTAATAGCCTTCTATTTGCTACGTTCAACTCTTTTGTAAGCTGTCCAGACACACGAAGAGCACTCCGGTGTTTTGAGCCCGAGCGAAGAACGATAATCACGCACGCAGTACTGTCGATGCATGCATCTACCTCTCATCTTACTACCCATCACAAACTGACATGTGTGCTGCAATTACCCTTTCTTATAGTGTACACGGACATGTGAGAGGATGACGGTGACATCAACGGCCTACTTCGTACGGGAGGCTCCACCAACCGACCCCGCAACCCTGCATTTCTTTCGCACAAACTTACACTAGCGGCATAAACTTTCTAAGGGCGGGGAGCACTCTCTATCTGCAGTTCTGACCTTCTCTTCTCAATTTACTATTCGAGAGACAGGTGTACCACAAGAGCTAGAAAATACTATTCAAAATGCCGCGCGACTACTCGGACTCAGAATCGGACTCCGGAAGCTCGGTGGGCAGTATTGTCGAAGAGAGAAGCGAGGCCGATGAGACAGCGTTCAAATGTTTATTTTGCGATCAACAATTTGCACGTGTGCCAGAGATGTCGTCGCATTGCACCTCGGAGCACGGATTTGATCTGAATGCGACAGTCAAGAGTCTCGGGTCAAGTCAGCCTTGCCTCACCTTTCCTAATTGGGCTGCCACTGACATCCCACAGAAGCAGATGAAATCGATATCATCAAATTGGTGAACTTCTTGAGGTCAGAGGCACAAAGAGGGGCAGAGCCTAAAAGTATCAAGCTCACATTGGAAGACTTGAGTGATAAGTATCTCCAGCCAGTACTTGAGGACGATGCACTGCTCTTCGAGCTTGGAGATCTCATGCAAGACATCGAAACTAAAGCTGTCGATTATGAGGAATTCGAAGCAAAGCTCCAGAAGGATATTCCAGAAGACTTCTCGAGGATACAAGTCACCAGCGACCGAGATGAGGACTACTTTGAATCGTACAAGGGCAACAGTATTCACCGAGAGATGATCGAGGATAGCGTACGGACGGAAGGCTACCGCGACTTCATTGAGAAGAACCTTGAGGTTTTCAAAGACAAAGTCGTTCTTGACGTTGGCTGTGGCACCGGTATTCTATCCCTCTTCTGCGCCCGCGCTGGCGCAAGGAAAGTCTTCGCAGTCGACAACTCGCAAATCGCGGTCCGTGCAAAAGAAAATGTTGAGAAGAACGGGTATGCGGACCGCATCCAGGTCATCCAGGGCCGTATTGAGGACTTCAACACGCAGCGCCAGATCGGCAAGGAGAAGGTCGACATCATCATCTCCGAGTGGATGGGCTACGGTCTCTTGTTTGAGGGTATGCTAGACTCAGTGTTGCGCGCTCGCGACATGTATCTCAAGGAAGACGGCCTTCTGGTGCCAAGTCACTGCAATATCCGCCTCGCACCCGTCTCAGATGCTGCCTGGATCGACGACGCCACAGGCGCAAAGTTCTGGAAAGACGTATATGGCTTCAACTTCTCGTCCATGATCCCCGGTGGCTTACTTAACCACCGCGAAATTGGCGTGTTCGACGTCCCGCCCACGGCGCTGTGCGGATCCGCAAATGCTCATCTGCTTGAGATGAAGACTGCATCGATTGGCGACCTGAGCTTTAAGATCCCGCTACGTATGACGCTCGACCGCGATGTCGACTCGATCCAAGCCATTGCCATCTGGTTTGACACTATCTTTGTCCACCCCGGCAGCACACAAGACATCAAGACGATCGATGACGTGGACTGGCAGAAGAATGGTATCCCCGGCCTGGGCTTCTCCACTGGACCTGCAAATACACCTACGCATTGGCATCAGGCTGTTTTGCTTCTAGACGATGAAGTTGCACAGAAGCAGAAGTTCAAGAAGGGCGAAGTTTTGGAGGGTACCCTACGATATGCCAAGGAGAAGGGCGACGACAGGGGAATCACCGTCACTGTAGAGTGGAAAGGCAAGGGTGAGAGCGGAGAAGTTGATGGTAAAGTCAGACTTTCCATGGCATAGATAGATACGCGAAGATGCATTTATGGGACCCTGTATGGCGTCACTAGTGTCATGATAAGCAAAGGCTATCTTTTTATTCAAGAAGTCGATCAGCGCCTCATACACATGACTCCGTCGCCTTTGAATCGATTTAGATTTTATCTGATTTGTATCTTGTCTTCCGCCCAAGCTTCGTTGTTTGAAATCTTCGAGGAACATCTACGGCAAGCATGACAGGATCGGCTTCAGCTTGTTGTAGATGATCTGCTGCTGCGCAGCTGCCACAGTTGTCTTGTCGCCCGCATCGCCAGGCGAGATAGAGACAAAGCAGTCGTTACCCCGAATGACAGCAACATCGGCCTCCCAAGGCAGCCTTGCCTTCGTTCCGCAAATGGTAATATCGGCAGCACTGCCAATAAGACCAGTGTTGATGCGGGTGAAGATAAATTTGAACTGATTGACGTTGTTACACTTGGTGCTCGACACAGCCGGGAAGTTAACATTCAGCCAGGTGTTATCTGGGAGGTAGGGTTTTCCAGAGTTGATGATGGTGTTCGTGACGTTGAGTGCGAGATCCGCGTAGATCTTACTGTACAGCGGAGTGGGTTGGTTCCACGCAGTCGGATCACCGCTCACACCAGAGAACGCAATAGCGGGGATTTTGGCTGTCTTTGCGGCATAGACCGCTGCTCCGACGGTCCCAGAGAAGGGGACTTGGACGGCAACATTGCTGCCGACGTTGGGCCCTGTAAGGGCGAGTTCTGGGGCAGCGCCATTCCAGAGCTTTGGCCCAGTGGTCGAAATTCCTGCCTTGATCGCTGTGACCGGGAAGGAGTTGACGTAGTTTAGGCGGGGATCGGTGGCATTGGCGCCTGTTGCCGGACTTCCACCAAGGCAAGAGGAGAACTGGCAGCCATCGGAGTCTACAGTCGTCGGTGCAGCATCAGACGAACCTAGTCCCGTCAATGGATCATTCTCTTAGACCGGTCGATGGGTAACACAAACCTTTACCAGATTGGTTCTCGGCTGGGCCGCTAAGAACGACTTGGTTTCCGGCAGAGGTAAGAACGTTGAAGAATGTCCTGAGGTTGATCTCCGCCCAGCCATCGTCGTTGCTCTGTACAATACGGATGCCCTGAACAAGCGGCAGAGCCGCAGCGACGAGAAGTGAACAGCGCATAGCGTATTACTTTGCCCGAAAGAAGGTGGGGAGTACAACTGAGGTAAGGTAATGGAATGAGACGAACGAAGACTACACACTTGCCTGCTCACACCAAAGTTAGGGCGGCCATGAATGGATGTTTATACCTATAACACCAGCAATACTAGCCCAGTATCCACAGCCATTCTAAGCCCACCTAATCATGCTCCGTCGTCGCATACGCGAAGTTGACGATTCAGTTTACTGCATAACGGGAATCGCACGATTAGCTGAACGTGCTGCAGACGGTGATATGATTGAACGTGTAATCTATTGGCATTGGAGCGAGAAGCGGCTTTGAAGCTGTGAATGGTTGCTGATGTCCGAAGCGATGGATTCCCGCGTCGTAATTGGCCAATGGTAGCTCGGAGCCTGCGGCTCGCATGACAGGCAACCCCTGGCGCGACAGTTCCCACGGCGCTTTTCCATGCGGTTCGATCCCCTGATTAGCCCTGCAATTCAACTCAACAACGAGCATTGAGGCTGAATGACATTTACTGCGTGTCACTACAAATTGAGCTCCTTCCTCAAACATCTTCGACCGAGACGCAGAGTGGAGACTTGGATTGACGGCCCGTTCTTTGGATTAGAGAGCGGGCCGAGGCGCACGACCGCTCACATGTTGGTCGAGAGCGCATGCCAGGTTGAAGACAGCTATCACCACTCATGTCGGTTGTGCTGAGGGGTACTGTGCTGCAAGCCATTGGCATGAGGAGGTTGATGACAGTCCATATCTTCCCGCAAGATGGATGTTTACAATGATCCAATGCCGAAGTAAACTGGATGGGTATGAATTTGCTATCAAATTTTCGCGCAGTTACACCATATGCGCTGGTTTCATTGGTTGCTGACTATAGTAGTCGTTTGATGCGCCTTGCGCTTGATATGGCGGGAGGTACTGGTTTTGCTGAAGCTCGACTGGCGTATCGGTTTGTGAATAGTACGCAGTGTTCTGCTGGTGGGCAGCGTTCTGATACTGCGGCGGGTAGGGTGTTGGAATGGCGGGATTGTACATGGCTGGATTGTGCGCTGCAGTGTAGTTGCCTCGCTGAGCTTGCTTCTTCGTGCGGTGGTAGCCGACTGCTGAGTAGATCAAAAGACCGACAAAAGAGAGGCTAGAGCAAGTCAGTATTGCGGGCACGGATTGTGAGCTTTAGGTTGACTTACAATACAAAGATGCTAAAGCCAATACCAGCTGCGCTTGTTCCTCTCGCGACAGCCACAATGTCCATTAGTAGAACGCCCCCAAAGAATCCTGTCTGGAAGCAGTTCATGGTGAGAAAAGTTCCAGGCTTCAGCGCATCACGCATGAAAAGTACGATGGCGAGAATATCGATGAGGAGGCAGATGGCAATGAATAGCATGAAAACCACAAGACTCCTACAGTTTATTAGCTTTTGATTGCACAGACAGACAACAGGTACTGACGCAACAGCGGGCTTTGCGAGCTCTCCGAAGCCATCAATGCGGCGAATAGTGTATGCATAGACTGCTATGAGGAAGACCATAATGCAGATCCGCACGCACCAGAATGGTACGAGGATGCGCTTCTTCCACAGGCCGGGTTGATTAGCCATTACGGGCAGTTCTTGTGAGTTGTCGAGTGGTTGGGCAAAAATATCGATAGCAGTTACTATCAACGGGCGGTCACGGGTTTATCAAGAAAGTTCGGATCGGACGTGTTGAGCAAAATTCCTGAGATCTTGTAGATCTCTGTGCAGGGGTCAGGAGAAGGCGTCCAAGGCGGGCAGTGAATGTGGGTGAAACGCGCGTTGGCGCCTGGCGCAGAGCATCCTCATTTCCCAAGTCAGCAATCGAGTGTGGCGCATTGTTCGCTAGTATTGCGCAGAATGCAAGGCGGCTGTGCAAAGGGATGGTGTAACTGTACGGCCCCTCAATAGGCACCACAGCAATGAGGCGAGGGCAATACTGAGCAAAACGAAGGAAGGACGTCAAAGCGCCCGTTGGGTAGACGTTGTAACGTGGAGAGCGGGATGTCTAACTGGGTGGCTGAAACACTTCGGTCAACGAGGATCAAAAAGCGGGTCGTTGCCGGCAATTCGACGCCTAGACAAACATACTTGCGAAAAGGCAAAAAAGAGAATGACCCGAAGGCGATTTGAACGCCTAACCTTCAGGAGACACCTTTACTGGAATCTGACGCGCTACCATTGCGCCATCGGGCCGGCTAAACCGTGTCATTCGATTTCATAAAGAGTTCCTGTCGCTATCATATTATATTCCCACAAGATAAGTCTCACAGAGCAATAGTGGTAGTCGGAGTGGGGTAACGTCTTTCGCATATCTGGAACGCTACATCTATCCAATCGTCGCTTCAGCATATTGAGTCCTTCTTTCACCTACTAATCGCTGTTTCGCAGCCTTCGTGACTTGCCTCATGACCAGCAGCATGAGGACGTTGAGCCCAGCCACCTGATGCATCACATGCGGGGATGCCACGCGCCAACGATAACGATAACGATAAGCAGGCGACCATCATGGTACCCAGCTTCGCTCTCTATCTATACCAGAGGCACTTCTCCTCCCAAGCTACTGCATAACCATCAACGTAGTCCACATCATGGGTGCACAGCAGTCTATACCTTCCGATGCTGCTATTAACGAGAAACTGCGCGAGCGCCTCCAGGCCTTCCATCTGAATGAGGAACGAGTAATGAGCGAGAAGGATGGATTCGTGCACGTAGCCGATAATGCTCGTACGTAAATACCTAAGAGCTGATATTATCATGGAATGGTCTCTCATCCCGTTATAGCGCCCAAGTTCTTACCGCTATCAAGATATGTGAAGACGGTCTCGGCTAAAGATGCCGCGGAGTGGGAGAGGAAGGTCATGGAAGATCCCAAGGTGCGATGATCATATACTGACATTCCAACACACCTAACTCCAAAGTTAGAACCGTCTTGCCCTTCTTGCTCTCAGTTCGAACCCAGCCACCGCCGTGCTGTCATCACGCACAGCCACTATTTCAGACATCCACCAGTTCAACATCAAGATTCCCACCGAAGGTTCGCCAATCACAAATCAAGCTTCTTCAGGGCGATGCTGGCTCTTTGCTTCCACCAATGTTTTCCGCATTGCCATTATGAAAAAGTACAAGCTCGACAGCTTTCAGCTATCGCAATCGTATCTTTTTTATTGGGATAAAATGGAGAAGGCGAACTACTTCCTCGAGAACATCCTTGAGACAACGTCCGAGAGCATTGACAGTCGCTTGATACAAGCTCTACTGGCAAGTCCAGTGGGAGACGGTGGACAATGGGACATGGTAGCCAATCTGGTGGAGAAGTACGGACTGGTCCCTCACATTCTCTACCCGGACTCTTTCAACGCAAGCAACTCCAGAGTGATGGATACTCTCATTACAACAAAGCTGCGAGAGGATGCAGTTCGACTACGCTCTCTCGCCCTCAGTTCAGCTTCGCCCGATACTATCCAGGCCAATATTGCAGCCGAGAAGGCGACAATGATGCGCGAAATCCACCTCATCCTGACCTTGATGCTGGGCCCTCCCCCAGCGCCAGAAACAGTCTTCACATGGGAGTTTTACGACCGAGATGGCAACTCTCAGTCGGTAAAGTCACGCCCAATCGACTTTGCCAAGCAGCTGTCAGACAGCAAGACCGTGCGAGCACTGACAGGCACAGATGTTCACACACTCTTCTCTCTCGTCAATGATCCGCGAAACCCCTATAACCGACTCCTCAGCGTAAATCGACTCGGCAACGTCTGGGAAGGCCGCCCAGTAACTTACGTCAACACAGACATGAAGACTATCAAAGATGCCTGCATCGCCATGCTCAAGCGCGGCATGCCGGTGTTCTTTGGCTCAGACGTAGGCAAGTACTCAGATTCAACCAAGGGTATCATGGACACAGATCTCTATGAGTACGAGCTTGGTTTCAATATCAAACTGGGCATGTCGAAAGCCGAGCGTCTGCAAACCGGCGAGAGCCAGATGACGCATGCCATGGTGTTGACTGCTGTGCATGTTGTGGACGGCAAGCCGGTGAGGTGGAGGGTGGAAAACTCGTGGAGTGACAGAGTAGGCGAGAAGGGTTACTTTGTGATGAGTGACAAATGGATGGATGAGTTTGTGTACCAGGCGGTGGTGGATCCGAGTGTGGTAAGCTCGACAATCCGAAAGGTGTTACAGCAAAAGCCGAAAATGCTTGAGCTGTGGGATCCTATGGGCGCTCTGGCGTGAAATAAACTTCTTCCATAGCGTAGCGTTACTGATGAATGGTTGGTGTTGCATCCTTTCTTTTTATCTTATGTCCATGCCTGTATTTAAACCTCAATCAAGTACTCAGCTCGTCAATAAGCCTCCTCATACTGCACGCCGCAATCAAACCACATACCACGCTGAGCTAGCGTGCGAAGACCGGACATACGAACTACTGTTGTGATGTCGAGCACATGTAGAGTCATTGGGGTGATGACTCCCGACATCGCCGCAGCCCCGCGGTACCTACTTGGTTAAAAAGTCCCCGCCAGCAACTCCCGCGACATCATAACTCGTCCATCCGCGAACAACAATCAAAATGACACTCGCAAATACAGCATTCGACTTGCAGACATGCGCACGACCAAATATCCTCGCATTGGAGCCGTACCGCTGCGCGCGCGAGTAGGTGAAGCTCAAAACGCCGTCAATCCGATAGCCAGCTTACAAAAGCCAGCGATTACAAGGATGATGGCACCAATATCCTGCTCGACGCAAACGAGAACGCATACGGTCCAGGTCTGGCGCTGGATGGAAAGGGAAAGCTATCAGGCGCGAACGTCAATGGCACATCGGACGCGATCGACATAGACCTGCTCGGGCTCAACCGCTACCCAGACCCGTACGCAAACCCACCATTACGCCTACACACTTACTCACCGTATTTTCAGCCATCAAGGAGATCTCAAGCAGCTCCTCTGCAACCTTCGCAACACCCACACCCACACATCGAAGAAGATCGGCCCCGAGCACCTCTTCGTAGGCGTTGGGTCCGACGAGGCAATCGATGCCCTGATCCGCGCTTTCTGCGTTCCGGGCAAGGAGAAGATTCTGACATGCCCACCCACATACGGCATGTATAGTGTCTCAGCGCAAGTTAACGATGTCTCGCTCGTCAAGGTCCCGCTGCAGATACCCACCTTCGACCTCGATGTCCCCTCTATCCAGAAAGCGCTCGCCTCCGACCCTAGCATAAAACTCGCATATTTGTGCTCGCCTGGCAACCCAACAGGAAAGCTGCTGAAAAAGGAAGATGTACAAGCTATATTGGAGACGAACTGGAACGGTGTGGTAGTTTTGGATGAAGCCTACATTGATTTCGCACCCGAAGGCGCATCGATGGCAGAATGGGTCGCCGAGTGGCCGAATCTCGTCGTCATGCAGACAATGTCGAAGGCATTCGGTCTTGCTGGCATCAGACTTGGCGCCGCTTTCGCAGATCCTGCGATTGCACAGATTCTGAACAACATGAAGGCACCATACAATCTCCCAAACCCAACTTCCCAGCTCGGACAAGCTGCGTTGAGCCCACAGCACCTTGGTGTCATGAATCAGAACAAGAACTTGATTGTCGAGCAGAGGGAAAGGTTGATCAAGGAATTACCCAATGTACCAGGTGTGGGACAGTTGCACGGCGGAACAGAGAGCAACTTCCTGCTTTATCAGATGTTAGATAAGCCAAACGGAAAGCCTAGTAACGAGGTCGCGTTGGCGGTGTACGAAAAGCTGGCAGAGGACAGGGGCGTTGTGGTCAGATTTAGAGGGAAAGAGCATGGTTGTGAGGGCTGTCTCAGAATCACCGTCGGCACAGAAGAAGAGTGTACAAGATTCTTGCAGGAGATCAAGAGCGTATTGCAGAGCATCTACGAGACAAAGGGAAGTCTTGGAGGGAAGGGCGAAGAGCAGAAAGAAGATAAGGCCAGTGCCATTGTTGCATAGAGTCGGGTGGGGATCGTCTGAAGCAAGAGGTAGATGTACATAATTCCATACGCTTGAAACAATATGCCTGTGCAAGCCAATACACTCAAACTGGTTACAGTTCCAGACGCAGTTTTCCCGCACGTGGAGCTAATCGATTGCAATTGCCGACGGCAGAAGCGTGAAGCCAGCTATCACGCCAACTGAGTCTCTTTGGGTGGGAGTCGTATGGGTTTGCGCACAAACCTCGAAGTCATGGCTCACCATAATCATTTTTGAGACGCTATATCTGAGAGCTTTGCAAATACTTGACGCGACTGTTGTGTTTCGTTATGGGATGCCTTTACGTTCGTTTTTGACCCCAGGACTTCTTCATCACATGGGTTAAGGATAGAGAATCTCTGGGTTGGTGCAAGGCATCAGACATGACTCTCAAAAGCTTCAACTTGGATCGACACTCTCATCGTTATTACACTCGAAGGATCCAGTTGCCTTTGAATTACACAAATCTGGCAAAGGAGGGTCAAAGCGGTCCCCTTATGCCATCGGACTCATGATATCGCGGATGATCTGTGACTCAAGATTGACTATGTTCTGTCGAAGAAGGAGAGCGCAGGGCCTCTTCTACCTTCCTCGCAGAAAGAATGAACATTTCTAGTTATTTTGCAGACTTGCTCAGTGTTGTGTTAGTAGTGTTCAGCCTGAGTGCGACCAGCTCTTGCCCTGAGTGGGTCCGTTCTGCCAAGATTGCTCTTTAGCGCCTTCCACCCACCTCGCTTAGCAGATGCGAAATCTGAGTCTCTTCGATTTTGCACCTCGTCAACTTCCAACGTCAACGACCCTACTAACACCAGGACCAGACAAAGTGAGTCTCCCATACGAACGAGTCGATCAGTCCAGCGAACACCACACCGAACGATCGAATTCACCGCAAACGCAATACTAACAGTCGCTCAGATGGGTGCCCTTAAATATGTCGAGGAACTTCAGAAGAAGAAGCAGTCGGACATGATGCGCTTTTTGATGCGCGTTCGCGTACGTATACACAACGGAGACAATTATCTGGACCCTGCTAACATTGTGATAGTGCTGGGAGGTATGATCATCCATTTTCTGAGACGCCGAGTCTCAATTGGTGTACTCGTTGAACATTAGCTGAGAGTGCATCGATAGCTTCGCCAACTGAAGGTCATCCACCGCGCCAGCCGCCCCTCGCGCCCCGACAAGGCCCGTCGTCTTGGGTACAAGGCCAAGCAGGGTTACGTTATCTACCGCGTCCGTGTCCGTCGCGGTGGCCGCAAGAGGCAGGCACCCAAGTAAGTACATATACAATCCGAGTTGATACGACAATGCTAACAATTCCTCCAGGGGCGCCACGTACGGTATGCTTTGATCAGTCGCATCAAATATGCGAATTAGAGACTAACGTATATACAGGCAAGCCCACCAACCAGGGTATCAACCAGCTCAAGTACCAGCGCTCCCTCAAGAGCACCGCTGAGGAGCGTGTCGGCCGCCGCTGCGCCAACCTCCGCGTTCTCAACTCGTACTGGATCAACCAGGACTCGACCTACAAGTACTACGAGGTCATCCTTGTCGACCCCCAGCACAAGGCTATCCGTCGCGATGCCCGCATCAACTGGATCGCCAACCCCGTCCACAAGCACCGCGAGTCTCGTGGTCTTACCGCCACCGGCAAGAAGAGCCGTGGTCTCGGCCGTGGCCACAAGTACAACAACACCACCGCTGGCCGCAGGAAGACCTGGAAGAGGCACAACACCCTCTCCCTCTGGCGCTACAGGTAGATGTAGCGCTGAGGGCGTTGCGTGGTGTCTGGGACGTCTGGTCGAATCTTTCAAGCTCATGGACTGGCGTGCATGGAAAAGGATGTTCTGCGTCGTGTAGCTTTTTTTGAGCACACGGCGACGGTCGTTCAGGACTGCTAAAACAAATTTCATGGATTCATGAATGGATGAATTGCATTATACCCCCTTCAACAAGTTGATTCGTGTGACCTGACAATGTGATATGTGCTCAGAGCTCGGACTGTTTGCTCGCTGTCGACCTGAGAGCCAGAAAGTGAAATTATTTTTCGACACAATATTTGCATGACATACTATTACATCTCATTCTGGTTATCTATTTTCAACTCGCTATTTTAATTACAGCTGATCAGGGCTGACCCTTTGTACAATGATACCGCTCGACGCACCACCGCCATTGCAGATTGCCGCGGCACCATATTGCCCGATCTCCAGCTGATGTAACAGAGTGACCAAGATCCTGCTACCCGAGCTACCTAGGGCGTGGCCCAGCGCAATAGCACCTCCCCTTGGGTTGACGTTGTCCTCCTTAAGACCAAGAATCTTCGCGTTGGCCTTGATCACTGCAGCAAATGCCTCGTTAAACTCCCAGATCGAAATGTCCTCCTTGCTCAGTCCAGACTGCTTGAGCAGCTTCTCAACAACCGAGGCAGGAGCGATTGGAAAGTCGATGGGGTCGACCGAGGCATCGCTGTAGGTAATGATCTTCGCAAGCACGCGGCTGTCCTTGCCGTACTGCTGTGCAATCTCCTTGCTTCCAAGGACGAGAGCGGACGCACCATCGCTAAGGGGAGAGCTGTTCGCCGCTGTGACCGAGGCGTCGGCGTCTTTCGAGAAGGCAGGCTTCAGTGTGTGAACCTTCTCGAGCTTGAGCTTGTTGTATTGCTCGTCTTCTGAGATGACAATATCGCCTTTCTTTGTCTTGACAGTGACCGGTACGATCTCATCTTTGAACAAGCCGTCCTTGTAAGCTTGCTGGGCCCTCTTGTATGTCAAGATGGCATAGTCGTCTTGCTCTTTCCGTGAGATGTTGTGGTCTTTTGCAGTCTTCTCTGCGCAGTTGCCCATGTGGATCTGGTTGTAGACATCCCAGAGACCGTCGGCAATCAGGCCGTCCTGCATCTTTTGGTGGCCAAAGGCCGGCTGTTGGCTGGCGCGGTTGAGGTAGTATGGAACGCGGGTCATGTTCTCCATGCCACCAGCGACCTGTGCCTCGGCCTGTCCCAGTTCGATTGTGGCAGCTGCAAGGTTGACGGCCTTCAGCCCTGAAGCACACACTTTGTTGATTGTAGTTGCCTCAACGCTGGTGGGTAGGCCTGCGAAGATGGCAGCTTGCCTAGCCGGCGCCTGCCCTACACCTGCTGACAGGACGTTGCCCATGTACACGGCATCGATGGAGGAGACTGGAACTTTGGATTTCTCAAGGGCCGACTTGATGGCCGTGGCACCGAGCTGGGTGGCCGAGACGGTTGTAAAGTTGCCATTGAACTAGTTGGCAATGAGCAAATAGATACAACAATGTGCTGGGACTGGCCGTACCACTGCAGTCGGTGTCCGACTGGCGCTTATAATGTATGCATCTCTGATTTCCTTCTTCTGTTGCGCTGATGCGCGGAATTGCCTTTGAATGCTGGCCAGGCGCTGCTGTGGCCTTGTGGCCATTCTCATGGAAGTGCGGAGAGCAGACGATGACATAGTATCCAGCAAGGAGGGAAATTACTACGACAGTGGGAGTATGGCAGAAAGAAACGGCTCTAGCGACTCGAATGATGATTGTCACATGGCGGCGACTTTCCGCAGTTTTATGCGGAGCACAGCAGCTTGACGACGCGGAACGTGGGGAAGACAGCCGAGGCAAGGGCGACCGACCGCCGTGGGCGTAGCCTTAAGCCGAACCTCTTTCCCTCCGGCTGAGCCGACTTAGTCATCCGAGCTACGTATAGCAACCAATTCCACAACGACCGCATTATCCATGCTCCTGAATATTGTTCCGTCATCCGGGGTTCCAAGCGCGAACGCTTCCGTATGTGACGAACGCAGGTCTAGTCACGCCCTTGCTCCTATCAGCGTCTCAATGTGTCCCTCACTCCGACAACAAGGGACATTATGTTCCTTCCGCAATTCCGCATGATGCTGGCAGCCATGCAGTCTGGGCCACCTGTCATCGAAGGCTCTACGATGTCTGCTCGAGACTATCGATTGCGAAGATATGATTCAATGCTACACACTGCCCCTTTGTGGCAGCTCTGTGATCATTAGTGATGCAGGGAGCCGAACACAGTCACCTCGTTTTAACGACTGACAGGCTTGTTGCGGTTTTAGTTGTGTTACAAAAGGAAGTCTGGAATATCAAACATCGCGAAGCGGTCTTCTGACCTCCAGTTCTCTCCAGGCCATACGGCGTCTTCATGCAAAATGTTTGCATCTGTGTTTCTGAACGCGTACCGCGACCTGCCATCTTTACGGGTGTGACCATCGATTCGTACCTGTGTTTGATACCTGCCCTGGTACCACAACTTCAAAATATTGGACATCTCGGTATCACACTGGATAGTCACAGCTTAACCTTACCTTGCCCAAGTCTTGGCTTCCACCACTTCTCGCCAGTCGGTACTCGCGCCTCAAGTGGGAACCAACATGACTAGGCCATACAGTGTATTGTTAGGAAACTGTACTATGATAATCACGGCACCTTACATGCGGCGGTGCTTGTGCACAAGAGCATGCCAAGAGCAATAAGCGTCGAGATGTGGCCATGTCACAAACCTGGAAATTGCTAAGGAAGGTGCTTTAGAGAAGTATAAGAGCAGGACGACAGCATTCTTCCGATTCAATACCAGGCTTCAACGGTAAATCTCAGCAGAGCTACCATTCCAGGCAAGCAGTCTTCTTCGCCCATCTTCCGGAACAACATGCGCTTCTCTACCATTATCAGTGGCCTTGCCTTCACGGCTACAGCCTTCGCCGCCCCTTCGATTATTCTCCACAACAACTGTGACTTTGATGTATTCGTCACCTCCGTCGGCAAATCATCTGGCAACACCACCAGAGTGCATCCTGACGTTCCTTGGATCGAGGAGGAATACTTCGATGGTACCGGCACCGCCATCAAGATTGGCCGGACTGCCGCTGCGCTTTGGACCGCCAAACCTACGCTCCACCTCAGCTACACATACAGCAGGGGCCAAAGCCTCTATTACGACCTCAGCACTACTTATGGCTTCGACTTCTGGGGAAAAAAGATCACGGTCAAGGGTGACGATGATAAGGATGTGCCATCAATCGAGTGGGATGGTGCACCAGAGCTGATCCAACATACCAAGTCCTACTTTGGCGAAACTGGCCTGACACTTGAAATTTGTGCCGCCTAGATCAAGTAAGAGTCTCAACATGGGGAAGTGGGCCCACGGACTGATTGTGCAGATCAATATCCGAGAGAACGGTAGCGCGACCATGGGTGTCTGATGCCAGTATGCAGTTGCCAAGATAGATCATGTATCTTTTCGTTCTATCCTTGTCCTTCTAACATCAACTTGTTGTTGATATGCTTTTCAACATAGTGTATCCCAGGATGAGGGAAAAGTAAAAATATATGCTGCGCTATGCTACGCTAAATGTCCAACCCAAACACCGAAAATGCTGTTCAACGCTTTGTATCTATAGCCGTAATCATCAATCGTCATGATCTGCGTATCCGTACTTCAACCACATGAAGTCTTTCTCCGCAAGAATCAAATTGTGCCCTTCGCCCCAGACCCGATCTTCAGTCGCGAACCGTAAACAGCCAATCTGAATCCTCGGGAAAAGTTCTTCGCACTTCCTCGCTTCAAATGCTTGGAAACCCTTGCTTGTCGCCTGCAGCGTGTTGCGCATTGTCGCCCACAATTTGGCGGATTCGCTCTTGTCGACTGGAATCCGGCGCGAGCAGCCATGCGGATTGTGGTGAGAGCCCGATAACGTTAAGCGCGTTGGCGTGCGCAGATTGAGGGTCATGGACTCCGTGTAAAGGACGGTAGTGGAAGGATTGCCGGAGAGAAGAAGGTTGAATAGGGACTTTAGAAGGATAGCTATGTAATCGAACAGTTGCACGGCGAACGACTCAGGAAAGTCTTCAATCAGATGCGCCAATTCATGGTCGTGCGGAACATGTTCAGATAAGCCACCGAGCGGCTCTTGGATGCGCAAGTCGACATTGATTAGGAGGTGGTTAATTATCGGTGAAAGGGCCGCGAATCGCTTCCAGGTTAGCGAGAAGTAAGGGCGACCATGAGAAAAAGTGATGTCCAAGTCGTAATTTAGTTGCTTAGAGGCTGCGAGATGCTGAATTGCGGTCTTGAACTCCTGGTATATTTGATGGCATACAAGGAGGAGGCCACGGTACGTTTTAAGAGGTAGATCACGTTTGACGTAGGCTTCAGAGACCACCATCACGCCGCGGAAAGATGGGTCGAGATCTTCGTAGAGAAGGAGATCGTAAACATTATTTCTGAGTTCGAGAGGGAGGTCCAAGAAGCCTGTCATGTTGTCCACCAGTAGGCCGATAAGGGTCCTGATGCTTTTCAGGGTCTGAAGGATCTGGTGCGGGGATCAGGGCACGGCGAGGCTAGGCCGTTGGAAGTAGACAGAATTCCCTGGGCCCGTGGGACGTGTGCGCAACAGGATGCTTTGCGGTAAGATGTCCATGGAAGGTCTTCAAACTGGTGTTTGTCGAGATGAGGTTTGCTTATTTGTCGAGCAGGCGAGCAGGCTGAAGGTTAAGCTGTGTGAGACGGGTGGGGCCGGAAGGTGAGGCTGGATTGCCAATTCCATCCAATCATCGACTCATCACGTGGAGTTTGCTAGCAATAGTTGCAGCCACAAGTGACGGGTTCTCCTCCAACACCGTCGTCAGAAAATGGGCTGTGGTCTTAATCGTCCTGCGATGGTTATTTGACCACTTGTTGTTGGTCTCGACGTGTATCACGCTGTCCTTTGCCGTCATGGATGACTACGAGATTGAGCGAGATGGCTCCAACAATCCAGCTCAAAGTATACCAGCGGCACAACTCATTTCGTTTGGTCGGCAGAGATCTACTGGCCACATCAAATCTACTGCGAAGCAACTTGAAGACAGCAGAAAGCTAGAGACATCGAACGCAATCCTCACCAAGTATGACGTATGATACATACCATGTCTCAGAGATACATGATTTTAACAACATACAGGTTGGCTGGCGCAGGATTGTGAGGAATTTTAGCCCGTCATGGTTCTCAACATCTATGGGGACAGGCATTGTGTCTCTATTATTCGCCGCGATACCCTTCAAAGCACAATGGCTCTACTGGTTTGCTGTCATATTTCTTGGGCTCAACGCTATCCTATTCACTTGCGCCCTTTGCATTTCGATTTTACGGTACACGTTGTACCCTGAGATATGGTCTGTCATGATTGCAGACAGTACCAACTCGCTCTTCCTCGGTACAATACCTATGGGCTTCGCGACCCTCATCTCTGCTTGGTGCACTTTGTGTGTGCCTTACTGGGGCCCCTGGGCCATCACATTCGCCTGGGTTTGCTGGATTATTGACTCAGTCGTAGCAGTATCAGTGACCATTTCACTCACGGTCCTTTTGATATCCGCGAACGATCGACAGAATCTGGATAGGATTACAGCCGTCCAGCTATTACCCATCGCTGCGTCAATTGTCGCTGCAGGTACCGGCGCTCGCGTAGCTGAACACCTCCAGGATCCCAACACCGCACTGGGCACACTGATTGCATCGTACATTATGTGGGGCATGGGCACGCCTCTTGCTATGACTGTACTTGTCATGTACTACACGCGTCTTGCACTTCACAAATTACCGCCTCGTGAGATCGTAGTCTCTTCTTTCCTCCCACTGGGACCTCTCGGAATGGGAGGCTATGCGATCGCCTGCCTTGGGAGCGTTGCTCGTCGTGTCTTCTTGCATACCGGGTTTTTATCCGACATACCTGTGGCAGGTGATGTCTTTTTTGTAGTGGGAATTTTCATTGCTCTTATTATGTGGGCCTTTGGCCTAACCTGGCTCTGCTTTGCTCTGGCATCAATTTTCAAATCTCGTCCTTTCCCTTTCAATATGGGCTGGTGGGGCTTCACCTTTCCCCTTGGAGTGATGGCTCTAAGCACGATGGAGTTTGGCCTTATATTTCCCAGTTTGTTTTTCAAAGTTCTTGGAACCATCTTTGCCGTTGCAGTGATCATCCTCTGGTGCGTCGTAGCTGTTGGAACGGTTGAGGGAGCCTGGACTGGCCGACTGTTTAACGCACCCTGTCTCAAAAACCTCCCAAAGAAAGATGACGAGCAAACGCAAGACACTGCGCAGAAGGAAAAGGGAGCTGCTGCTGCAACTGGCTAGATGGGTGATCTTCGGCAGAACCGGGCGGTCTCGCGTATCGATCTCGAATCTCAACATCCGCTTGTGGAGTAAGAGTCATTCGTCGTTTATATGACTGCATTTTTGGCTGCAAGGCGAAACATCTTGCGTCACAGTCACGGTGAAAGCACGTGAGCAAGTAGATGAGTCGGGCGCACTATATCGGTCGCTCACTTCGACTGGCACCAAGAACAGCAGCAACACCACCTCTATCAACAGCCAGTTCTAAGAGCTTGCGGGAATCTGTCTGCCTTCCGAAGATGGAACCTGTAACGCTACAGCCGGCTGACAAGCCTCTACCCCTGGCAACTCGCATGAAGCAATACGAGGCATCTTTTGACTTCACTTTGCCTTCCGGGTCACCTGTTATTCTACGTCTCGATGGCCATGCTTTCTCGAACTTCACCAGCCATTTCTGCCGACCATTCGATCAGCGTATACATGATGCAATGATTGCAGTATGCACAGATCTGCTCGCGTATTTCCCCTCAGCAACTCTCGCCTACACCCACTCCGACGAGATTACGCTGGTTTTCCCCGATGGTGTGCAAAGCTTTAATGAACGCGTGCAGAAGCTCTCGAGTATAGCTGCAGGTTACTGCTCTGTTCGTTTTAACACACACCTTACCACCCTCCTCGCAGCAAGCCCAGAGCCGAAAGTCAAAGATTCGGCCTTTGAGCGTCTAGGGACTGCCCATTTCGACGCGCGTTTCTTTACTGTCCCAAGTGTGGAGGAGGCGTTCAATTGCGTCCTTTGGAGGTGTCGTACCGATGCTGTGCGTAACTCGGTCAATGCATTTGCGCGCACGATGTACTCGACCAAAGAGATGCAGAGGAAAACAACCGAAGACTTGATCGAGATGATGCGGAGGGATAAAAATGTTGTTTATGAAGAGGCAGTGCCACGATGGGCGATCGAAGGTTGTTTACTGAAGCGTGTGCAGGTAGAACACGAAGGCGTAAATCTGAGGACGGGGAAGATTGAAAAGACGTTGCGAACAAGGACAAGAGTCGAAGAGAGAGGCGTGAGAAAATTCTCGATGGAAAATCTGAAGCTTGTAACGGAAAAGTATTGGTAAATATTTGGTCCGAAGTACCTGCCTCAATCAAAAGGTTGCAAGGTCGTCTTGGAGGGGACTTGGTTGCTGCGTCGCGTGACGCGAAGGTGCATGATCTTCATAAAACAGACACTGGCCGTCTCGAGTAATACAAAACGTCAAGCATTGCGTCTATTTTATCAATATGCTCCAGACTGAGGAACAAAGATGCCGGCCTGCATGATGACACTGGGTTCCATTTCACTCAATCCCTACTCATAGCTACCTAGGTACGCAGCCCCAAAATGCCTCGGTTGCCTCCGCTGGCGATGCGCAGCATCGACCCTCTTCGACTACAGTCCTTCCTCGAACCAACGCAAGACATGCTCTCTTCGGGGAAATGAAGCCTGAAGCCTGAAGTCTGTTTCAACCTCAACGTTAGCATCTCTAGCCACATCGACCGTCATCAGACATGCATCGAGCCTAAGGCTAGGTAGGCACTACCTAATACAGCCTTGTGGTCTAGATCAGCTACGGTACAGCGCCACCAGTGCACAGCAAGCAACTGATGCACCGCTAGCAACCTAGATAATAGCGTGGCTGGCTAGCCGAAAGGATAAACTGTCAGCTCTTAAGTTGTATTCAGCGTTTCCAACAGGCCGTACTACGGCCCGTTGGCCGACCCGTAGCTACGCTACAGCTCAACAGTAAAGGACTACTGTATAGTTATAGTGAAGGGCACAAGTTGGACAGGCTGTAACAACTACGGGTTAAATACGGGTAGATTTGAGATAACTACAGGTTGTAGTTTCCTATTTAGGTAAGGTGCTTACTTATTTAATTGTAATTAGTGAATTAACGCTTAGGGGTACTAAATCTAACCCCTATATACTTAACTTATTGCGTGCCTATATTAACAATATAAGCTGCTTGTACAAGCTTTCCACCACATTGTTCTAGAGCCAGTTTTTAAGAAGTTAAAGTGCCTCTATAGTACTTAGCTAGAGTCTGTTCTAATTATCTAAAATTATATGCTAAGCCTAACTAAAGCAACGTTTACACTCGCAGCTTATAGATAAGATAGATAAGATATTAGAAGCTATCTAAAAGATAATTAGATACTAGGCTTTACTATATATTACCTACTACTACTAAGGATTACTCTCTATAAGGTGTTAAAAAGTTAAATTAGTGTTATTAAGATTATTATAGAGGCTCTTAAAGTACTCTTAGAGCTTATTAGTTTACTACTTATAATGTTTAACTACTTAATTGCTATTATTATAACGTAAGTGTATAGCGAGTAGACTAGCTAGGTAAGTAGACCGCCCTAACAAGCTATTAGGTACTCTATAAGCAATTATGCAACACTACAATGCTTTACTATAGCTAATAGTAGTAAATATTAATTACTAACTTCTACTATATCTTTCTTATATGTGCGCAAGTTGTGCCCTACCTTACTATAGCACCTATAGTGCCTTTTATACTGCTTACCTATACCTATTTAAGCCTTACTCTTATAAGTTTCCCCCTTAAGCTACGCCCTAACATTGCGTTAGGCTATTAAATCCTCTGCCTATTCCTTTAAGAGGTCTCTACCCTTCTAAATCTACTTTCTTTTGCGCAATTTGTGCTTAGAAGCAGCCCTATTTAATGCTTTAAGCTATAGCACTTAGGTAGCTAGTAACGTCTGTAAATGCAGTATTATTATAGTGCCTTTTTACAGCTAATCTATCATCTTTACTATAGGAGAAGGTAATAATCCTTAGTGCCTCTAAATATAATTACAAAGTAATGTTAATTAAGCCTCTATCTTATTAGTGTTAGTAAGTGTCTTAGGGTTCTATTAGGGCTCCCCTATAAGAGGCAGTGTTAGCGTGCAACGCTTTATATTAAGCTTTAATAGCACTACTAATAGATTATTAGGCACTAAGCTAGTTGCTTTAAAGCTTAATATAATATTTGCCTTTAAAAACGCCTTATTAAATACCTTCCTAAGGGTTACAATAAAGGCTTTTTTATTAATCTAGCTAATATAGTCTAGTACTAAGACTCTAATCTCTTTACTATACGCCTACTTTAGGGGGGCAAAACAACCTATATTAAGTAGTTATAGGATGTAAGATAAGTATAAAGGTATATATAAGGTAATAATCTTGCTCTTTATATAAAGATTTTAGAAAGTAAGCAACTTATAGCTCTTATAGCTGTTAATTATTAGTAGCACGTAGCTACCTACCCTTTAGCCCTTAATCTACTTAATAAAGTGCCTTAACTAGGCTATACTAATATTATTTATAGTCTAGCTGTTATTACTAACCCTAATGCGCTATTAGGGCCTTAAATTAGAGTACTAGGACGTGTTGTAGTTCTTTGCTTTAAAGATAAGGTAGGGCGTAATAGCCTAGCCTATTATATTAACTATAGTAATTAAAGTTACCTACTTATAGTCTCCCTACTAGACCCTAATAGGTTAAGTACGTCTCTTAGATGTAGTAACTACTCTAACGCAATTTCTAACGCCTATAGTAAAGCTAGTCTTATTAAAGTTATAGGTATCTTTGTCCTAGATGCTGTACTTAGCCTTAATATTCTATACTAGGTTAAACTAGGGCCTAATAACCCCTAGGTTACTATAGAGAACTCTCTAGTAATCCCTCTATTAAGTTAATTATAATTAGAGTCTAGGCTTATGTTTAACAAAGTTTAAAGCCTATTAGGGGCTAATAGGCTCTATATTGTATGTAGTGCACAATTAATTAGCTATATCTTTAACATAATAGAGTGTTAGGGCAAGTCCTTACTTATTAAGCCTTCTTATATGCTGTATAAGTGCCTCCTCTTTTATCTTATTAAGGGCTAATAATTTAGGCTAGGTATTGCGTATTAACTGCCTCCTAGCGCGTTGCTAAAGGAGGGTTGTTTTTAACACCTAGTAGATAATAGCAGCGCGTTACACGCTTAGTTCTTAGGGTTTCTTAATTGCTTAGAGTGCAAGCTTAATCCTGTCTTCTTTTAAGAGTAATTTAAGGTTATGTGGCTAATCTATTAAGGTTTAAAGGTTAGAGTGCCTAATAGCTTATTAGGGCGGTCTACTTACCTAGCTAGTCTACTTGCTATGCACTTACGTTAGTTAATATTAACTATTATCACATTATTAAACAAAGTTATATATAAGCTACTGTTAATATTAACTTTCTAGTATAATAGCTAAGAGTTAGTTTCTAGCTTATTAACAATATTATTATTAGTAGTAGTAGTACTTAGGAGGTACTTATTAAACAACTCCTTTACTAACGCCTCTGCCTTTATACTCTAGTAGCAGTACTTTCTCTAATAAGTCTTAAACTAAAGTAGGCATAATAAGGGGTAAAGAGTAGTAGCAATATAGTAGTAGCTAATATTAGGGTCTATAATAATAGATATCTAGTAAGTTTAGAGCTTCTTATACCTATACTTTACTACTATCTTAAGATAACTAGGTTCTTTACTAGCTAGCTTAGCTTATTTATTAGAGAAAGCTTTCTATAATATTTATAGATTAGGTATAGTTTGCTATAATAAGCTAAAGCCTAACTTGCTATTATTGCCCTCTAGCTACTTAGTTAGTTAGTATAGCAGCTTAAGAAAGTTAATTAACTCCTTTATAGCTACCTAATTATCTAATATTTAATAGTTAATATATAACTTATAATTATACTTAGAGTCTTTATATATAAGCCTAGTAAGCTATAATTAGTATAGTTAAATAGCCTTACGCAGCTTATAGTAATAGAGAAGTATAAAGTAGACTAAGTGCTAGCGTACACCTCTATCTTAGTATAAGTTAAGTATAGTAAAGGTGTATAAGTTGTTATTATTATTATACTATTTTTAGACCTTTTAAAACGCTACATGTTGCTTATATAAGGCATAGACTAAGTTAATAAAGTTGTGTAGTTTGCTAATAATCCTATACTAGCAATATAATCTAAACTACTCCTCTAGGCCTACGCTAATAAGGCTTAATTTAAACTTGCTAATATTACTATATATTATTACTTTAACTATAAGGTTAATAGTATAGCTAGTATACCTTAATTACTTAGTTATTAATACTTTACTAAGGTTATTAGACTTATTAAGGCCTATAATAAGCTTAGCATTATTAAAGCTTATATTATTACTAATATAACAGCTAAACTTATAAGCAATATTATACTTATTAAGTACTTAAATAATAATGCCCCCCTAAGTACGCCTATAGTGGTTACCTATTAGGTTATAAAAACTAATAAGTACCTTATGTTAGTTAAGGCCTATATTAACAAAGTATAAGATAATTACTAAGAAGCTAAGATAATTAGGTAATATCTAAACGTTAAGACTAAGGTTAATCTTGCTAATAGCTGCTACTAAGAGTATAGTAACCTTAGCCTTACGTACTATTAATAAGCTTTTAATATACTCTAATAGCATAGTTACTAAATTAGGTAAGGCATGTAGAAGCTCTTTCTAATTCTAAGTAATTAACCCCTAGGTGCCTAGCAATATAGCTGTAGAGAAGCTAAGATCTTAAGTAATTATCTAGTTAATAAGCAAGTCTTAAAGCTTAGCTTCTTGCTAAGGCGTATATAACGTAAAGGAAGCAGAGCTAGCAGCCTACTATAGGCTTATAGGTTTAATATTATTACTATTAGGTATAGGGGTGCTATTAACAATCTTGTAGACGTTTATTAGATAAGAGTGTATATAGTAAGTGCTGTTAATAATAAAGGTATTACTAGCAAGTTAATTAAGATAATAAGCCTAGCACAGCTATAGGATTTTATTATTTTGTTTATTATTATGCTATAGTAATTAAACTCTATAATGCTATATATATAACTATATATAGCTACTATTAAGGCTTAACTTATATATAACTACGTAACTAAGGTAATAGGGCTTAAGGCAGACATAGCAGAGGTATATATAGCTAAAGTTAATAGTAAACTTAATACTAGTAATCTGCTCTAAGGTAGAGGGTTCTTATATAGAGGTATATAGTACTGCTTTGCTAGAGGTATAGGCCTTCTATAAAGTTTTTAACACAGTAGAGTAGTATATAGGGCAAGTTAATAATAAAGCTAAGGCTTATAATAAGGATTATAAGATAATAGGGAAGTTAAGAGGCATAACTAGTAGTTATATTAGTAGTAGGTAGTAATATTAATACTAAGGGGAATATATAGGCCTTACCTAAGAAAGCTCCTAAACCTAACTACCTAATAATCCTAGCTATCTTATATATTGCTAAAATATTATATACTTTAGATCTAGCATAAGGAGCCCTAAGGACCTTCTTACTAGTAAGCTTATATATATAGTAGAGCTTAGCAAAAGAACCTTTACTATAAGTAGTAGGCCTTATACTGCGCAGTAGAGTATAAGTTATACTAGGGCTAAGATACCTTAAAAAGTACTAGATTTACTCTTCTTTACTAGGTGTCTATTATATTTAATACTTAGTAATATAGTAATATAGTAATATAGGTAATTAATTAGGCGCGTGTATAGTAGTAGTAGTATAGGCAGGTTGTTATTATTAGTAATATTATTATTTTAGTGTTAAGTAGTTTATTAATAATAGACTTATAGCTTAATTAGCATAAGTAAGATACTAAAAAGTTACGCTAGTATAAGTAAGCTAATTAATAAGTATAGATTAATCTATTACTATAATATTAAACTCTAAAGTTAAGATAGCTTATAGAAGTTGTATTAGTAGCTCTAATATGCGTATATATACAAAATTAGGCTTAGAAATTATTAAAACGTACTTAAATATAACTTTAGCACGTTAATATCTAGAAAATATACTATAATTATATTATAACATAGACTAAGAGTAGGTATAAATACTAACTAAGTTATATATTAGGCGTTAGATTTGCAACACTAACTAACACTAGTTAACGCTAAGATTATGCACAGACAAAATAATAGAACACTAAAAGTTAACATTTTTCTACTTTAAGACGTATAAGCAAAACAGTATATATATTATATATATATAATAGACAGACTGTCTACAGCTTAAACCTCTGCTACAGTACAGTTATAGTACAGCTCACGCCTCTGCTACAGACGGCCTGCTTACCTAAGCCGTAGGACTGTACGGTTACGGGCCGTAGTACTGACTGTTGGAAACGCTGGTTGTATTCCGAGAGCTCATCATCCCATTACATCTACGCCGCTCCAATTTCGTCGCTCCGCTTTGTCATGTCGTACATACCAATTGACGATGGAAGAAAAAGTCCGCATGTCGAGAGTATTGAGCTGAGAACCAAGAATAATGTGGAAATAATCTCCAACAATGCGCCACCACAAATGCTGCCTTTCGATGGGGATACGAAACAAGTCCATATGGGAACATACTACTCTCCGACCAAAGCAGTGGATAATTGGCCTATCCGATCCCAGCAAGTCGCTGCGCTGACACCCCTGAGGGGAACAATTCTTGCATTCGATATCGTACTCGCATCGTCACCATTGATATTCATAAGTATGCCTCTTGCACATGCCTCTTGTTTTGCGTCCTAACGTAATCAGTTCTTGCTCTTAAAGTTGCCAAGTTGGATGACAAAGTATCCGATGCAGAGAACGATAGACTCCAGGAAATGCTACTTTACACGCCTACCATATTCCCTCTCCTCTTCGCGGCTCTAATGGGTCGTTTTTCCCGTCATCTTGGTATTTGGCTTGCAGAACGCGGTACGACACTCGGCCGACTCGAGCAATTGGTAGGCTGTCAATCGGTCTTTCTCGCTATTGAGCGTCAGATTTGCCTTCGTAACTACAGCATCGTCGGCATATGCTCGATATCTATTTGGCTCCTTTCACCTTTTGGTGGACAGTCTGCCTTGAGGGTGTTACGACAAGAGAAGCTTTATCTGAACTCAACTCAGCCATTACAATACCTCAGCCCTCTGAACATCCGGATAAGCACCATGGGAGGAGCTAGTATGGTGAACAGTGGGCGAAGTACCTTTACGCCATTGTTCCTTGCGGCACTGCTCAGCAGCGGCGATTTTCAGACCAGCAGCGCGGATCTATGGGGCAATATCAAGTTACCTTCGTATCGAGTGATCGAGAACAGTACCACCAACGAATGGAAGATCGTTCCTGACCATAACCAGACAAACGTCCGATGGAGCTCTCTGATCGGCATTCCAGTCTCTGCGTTCAATGGCGAATCGTTCACTTCATACTCCATGAATCAGTTCAAGATCAGGGCGAGACAGTTTGACATTAGCTGCTCAAATAATAGTCGCGTCGCGGTGGACTGGACTGATTCCGTCAACACCACTGTGCTCAGCCCATGGAGGATGGAATCAGGCACTCCACAGAACAATGACTCACAGATCACGGCGTGTCTGTCATATCCATGCCCCTTCTCCAGCCAGTCCCTTGCAGATGATGCTTCTTCTGTCGCGAGTTGTGAGTATTATTACGACTATATCGAAGCGAGTGTCGAGTGCATTGCGTCTGCGTGCAGGGTAATGGCGTTGCGCAAGCTCAACATGTACACGGATGGCTATACGGAAGAATGGGAGCCATACCTCCTCGGAGTGATCATGACGAACCTCATGAGTACCATCACGAGTGTTGATACTATCGCCGTCTCTAGCGCTACGTCGCGTGGCGCGACCGTAATGGAGAAGTGGATATTCGACCCTTCAAACTTTATCGGCACCCATATGTATGACAACGTCAAACTGTACGAGATACCTGCCGATGTATTCGCAGAGCGTTTGACCATACTATGGAATTCATTCTTTCAGTCGACATACGCTGCGCGCGCGCTTGCTGGAAATCTGGACAAAGCAATTTCCACCAGCATTACAGGCGAAGATATGTCTGCGATACAATTCAACACTACCGAAAGCATTACCAGTCAGCGCAGAGACGTCTATCGAGTCAGGTGGAAGTGGCTTGGCGTACTTCTGAGCTGTTCCTTGGTGCTGTTAGTTGCCGCGTATGCCGGGCCGGTACTCAAATATCTGTCGACCGCCCCAGATATTATTGGGTATGCGAGCAGTCTGACGATGATGAATCTGTACGTCCCTACGCCTACTGGCGGAACCACCTTGCATGGTTTGGAGAGGGCAGCTTTGCTACATGATCTTCGAGTGCGGCTTGGAGACGTCTGTCCAAATGAGCCGGTAGGTGCCATTGCATTAGCAGCAAACGACGGGAGAGTTATTGGGTTGGACAGACGGAAGTATTACATCTAGACTTCATTGTCGAGAGATTGTAGAGAACATGACGCAACCAAGCGATTGCTTGTGTGCATATCGTGTAGCGTGATGGAAATGATTCGAGTATTCGCGACGAGACATGAGGTGGCTAAGTAGCAGGAAAGATGCCTTGTGCAGTCCCGTCGGTCGCCAGGTAGTTGCCAAACGCTGATTGGTGGAAGGCGCGAACGCGAAAACGGCGCGACGCGTCGATTAACCAGCAGATGCCAATATCCGTTCGCCTGTAACGCTAGTCCGTATCGAGTGAGCCCCCAAACAGAAAACAGTAGGCGCTCCGAGTAAACAACAGCGTCAACACCTCCGCACCACACACCACGCCGTCACTCTCCTTGCGCGTGCGCCCGTATTCACTAACCGTAGATTCTCTCGTAACCGCTCTCCTTTGGCGTTTTCCCTTCACACTTCTTTTCCACTTGTCCTGCGGGACTGTCGACAACGCTTCGCCGCTATGTCCGACTCTGGGTCCGACTTTGACGATGGCGCAAGCGCTGAATTCGCGCCACCTGTCAAGGCCGCGAAGGCAGCGCCCAAGGCCAAAGCAGTACCCAAGAAGGCAGCAGCCGCTCCCAAAGCACGAGCGAAACCCGCAGCCTCGACGACGGTGAAACCCAGAACAAAGGCTGCGCCGAAGAAGAAGGCCAAGGATTTCTCAGATGATGAGAACTCAGACGTCGATATGGAAGACCCTATAGACGAAGAAGACGAGTCTTTGCTTGCAGACACACCACAACCAAAGACGAAGAAGGCTCCTGCACCCAAGAAGAGCAGCGGCAAGCCGCTTGCAGATATTGCGAACGAGAGCTTTGGCCTAGATGGTGTCGAAGACGCGCCTACCAAGGGCAAGAAGGCCGCTGGCGGCGCGAGTGACAAGTACCAAATGGTACGTGTTTGGCCCATGGTAGCATAGCATGGAGGCTAATTGCGCACAGCTTTCTCATTTGGAGCACATCATGAAGCGTCCAGATACATACATCGGCTCCGTGGAGAGGACAACGGATAAGATGTGGGTGTACAATTCGGCGAACGAGAGCATGGAGTTTCGCGACGTCAAGTTTGTACCTGGCTTGTATAAGATCTTTGACGAGATCCTGGTCAACGCGGCAGACAACAAGCAAAACGATAAGAACATGAGCGAGATTCGTGTCACAGTAGACCGAGAGACTGGCGAGGTCTCGATCAAGAACGATGGTAAAGGTATCCCTGTTGAGATCCACTCGGTACGTTATTCAAGCTATTCAGCAGATAACACACTGACTTTCCTAGCAACACGGCATTTACGTGCCAGAAATGATCTTCGGTAACCTTCTCACCTCTTCGAACTACGACGACGACCAGCAAAAGGTCACCGGTGGCCGCAACGGTTATGGAGCCAAGCTTTGCAATGTCTTCTCCAGAGAGTTCACAGTCGAGACCGTCGATTCGAAACAGAAGAAGAAATACAAGCAGACATGGACAGATAACATGAGCAAAATGGGCAAGGCCAAGATCACGAATTTCAAGGGAGATGACTACACCAAGATTACATGGCGTGCCGATTACAGCAAGTTCGGCATGGACGGCATTGACGAGGATTTCGAAGCGCTTATCAAGAGGAGAACCCACGACATGGCTGGTACACTTCGTGGAGTCAAGGTGTACCTCAACGGTGATCGTGTCAAGGTCACCAGCTTTGCTAAATACATGGAGATGTACACCAAGGCCATCTCACGAGAGCAGGGTAAGTCTGAGGACGATGAAGATCGCAAGGACGTCATCATCACAGATAAGCACGACCGTTGGGATATTGGTTTCGCCGTATCAGACGGGGCTTTCAACCAGGTGTCCTTTGTCAATTCTATTGCCACAACCTCCGGGGGCACTCATGTCAACTACATCGCCGATCAGATCATCGACAAGCTCATGGCAATCGTCAACAAGAAGAACAAGGCGGCCGTCAAGCTTAAGCCTGCGCAGATCAAGAACCATCTGTTCTTGTTTGTCAACTGTTCTATCGTCAACCCTGCGTTCACATCTCAGACCAAGGAACAATTAACAACGAAACACAGCCAGTTCGGGAGCAAGCCCGTGCTCAGCGACAAATTTCTGAAAGCAATCGAGAAAACGGACGTCATCCAAAACATCATGCATTTTGCGCAGCAGAAGGCGGACCAGATGATGAAGAAGACCGACGGCAACAAGCGCAATCGTATCAATAACGCCAAGCTCACTGATGCTAACAAGGCTGGAACAAAGGATGGTCACCTCTGCACTCTCATTCTCACTGAAGGAGAGTCGGCCAGTGTGTTGGCTCTCGCCGGTCGTGCTGTGGTTAATCAGGATTTGTTTGGTGTCTTCCCGCTACGCGGTAAACTTCTCAACGTTCGAGATGCATCCATGGATCAAATCATGAAGAACGTGGAAATTCAGAATATCAAGAAGTTTCTGGGATTGCAGCACAAGAAGGAGTACACCATGGCCGATATGAAAAGCCTACGTTATGGTCATCTGATGATCATGACGGATCAGGATCACGACGGTAGTCATATCAAAGGCCTTCTCATCAACTTTCTCCAATGCCAATTTCCCAGTCTGCTTAAGCTTCCGGGCTTTTTGCTCGAATTCATCACACCTATCGTCAAGGTGTGGAAGGGCGATCCAAAGAACCCTAAAGGCTTGAAGAGCTTCTTTTCCATGCCTGAATACGAAGAGTGGAAAGAACAGCATAAGACTGAGAAGAGTTGGGACCACAAGTACTATAAGGGATTGGGAACCAGTGACATTGCAGATGCTCAGGTTTACTTCAAAGATCTCGACACGCACATGAAGCGTTTCCACACCATGCGAGCTGAAGAGGAGAAGCTCATCGAGTTGGCCTTTTCGAAAAAGAAGGCTGATGCTCGAAAGGAGTGGCTGCGCGACTTCGTTCCCGGCAATCACCTGGATCTTACCACCAACGAGATCACCTATGATGACTTTGTCAACAAGGAGCTCATTCTCTTTTCCATGGCCGACAACCTGCGATCTATCCCATCTGTCATTGACGGTTTCAAGCCTGGCCAGCGAAAGGTCCTATACACCTGCTTCAGACGCAATATCCGCAAGGATGTCAAGGTTGTCGAGTTGGCCGGTTCTGTTTCTGGCTCCACCGACTACGCCCACGGTGAAGCATCTATGCAAGGCACGATTGTAGGAATGGCCCAGAATTTCGTTGGATCTAACAACATCAATTGCTTGGAGCCCAGTGGTAATTTCGGTTCTCGACTACAGGGTGGTGGTGATGCTGCCAGCGCTCGTTACATCTACACTCGTCTGTCACCTTTCGCGCGACGGATTTTCCATGCCCAGGATGACGCTCTCCTGAAGTATGGAGAGTCGGATGGTACCAAGATCGAGCCTGAAATGTACGTGCCGGTTCTCCCCATGATTCTTGTCAACGGGTCAAGTGGTATCGGCACTGGTTGGAGCTCTGAAATTCCCAATTTCAATCCTATGGACATTGTTGAAAACATCAGAGCCCGTATGGCAGAAGGTGCTTCCAAAGAGGACATGAGGCCCATGATACCTTGGTACAAGGGTTTCGCTGGAACCACTGAGGAGCTGGGAGGCGACAAGTTCCGATTCACGGGTACTATCCGTCAGACAAGCGACAACGAGATTGAGGTCACCGAGCTGCCTGTTCGCTACTGGACACAAGACTTCAAGGAGAAGCTCGAAGACATCATCAAAGCTGAGAAGACTCCTTCAATCATCAAAGACTACATCGACTACAACACGCCTGACAGGGTCCACTTCATCATCAAGATGGAGGACAAGCACATGGCCAATGCTCTCTTGAAGGGTCTTGAAGAAACGTTCAAGCTTTATAAGCCTCAGTCTTGCTCTAATCTCGTTGCGTTCGATTCTCAAGGCCGCATCCACAAGTACGCCACTGTTCTGGATATCATAGAAGAGTTCTATCACGTCCGTCTCCGATACTACGAGAAGCGAAAAGCTCACCAACTGGATGTTCTGCACAAGGAGCTGACCAGGTTGAGCAATCAGGCGAAGTTCATCAAGATGATCATCGATGGCAAGCTTGTCGTTTCGAAGAAGAAGAAGGCAGTCCTTGTTCAGGAGCTGAAGAAGCTTGGCTTCACGCCTTTCCCTAAGGTTGATGATGCCAAGAAGGAGGGAGAGCTTGAGGATGCTCAAGATGATGATGAAGAGTCTGAAGACACTGAAGTCGAGGTCAATGCCAACGACTATGACTATCTCTTGGGGGTAAGTAGTATCACCGGCCTCATTCTTAGCATATACTGACAAGAAACAGATGGCCATTTGGTCCTTAACTCATGAGCGTGTCGAGAAGCTCATGAGGCAGATCGGCGACAAAGAGGAGGAAGTCGATGCACTTATTAAGCTCATGCCAAAGGATCTCTGGAATATCGATCTCGACGCTTTTGTTGAGGAGTGGAATACTCAGCTCCTTGGGGATGCTGCGCGCGCAAAGAAGATTCAGCGCATGGGTCGTCGCGCCTCTCACAAGCTCGGCATTGGCGCGTCAAAGGGGGGCAAAACCAAGAAGAAGAGGAAGATGGACGACAGCGACTCTAATGATGACTCCGGCTCCGACTTTGGTCCCGTTAGGAAGAAGACCAAGCCAAAGAAGGATGGTCTGTTGAGCTATCTACGTGAAGCGGATCTTCCCGCCAAGAAGCCCTCACTTACGGAAACCGCTCAGTCTACGTTTGGATCCGGGCCTCCAAAGAAACAAGGAAACCTCTTGGCACATCTCGTCAAGACTGACGACAAGGTGTCTCCGCCTCAGACTGACACGCCGTCAAGCCCAGCTGAGCCAGAGCCAGCACCTGATCCAAAAGCTGCGCTTGCCGCTAGGCCTCGAGCACGCCCTGCTGCAGCAAAGAAACCCGTTGCCGTTATCCCTGACGATGACGGAGATGAGTCCGACGTCTTTGCTGTCGTCGCCAAAGAAGAGGCAAGGAAGCCCTCTGTTGCGCCCAAGACTAACGGTCGTGCTCCTCGTGCAGCCACGAAGTCAAAGTCAAAGTACACCATGGATACCGACTCGGACGACGATGACGATCTTGGCGATGTCAGTACCATGGTCAAGACTATTGGTGGCAGCGCCAACGGTGTTCCTATGTTCAAGAGTTCAGCTCGGCCAGGCAGTAGTTCAGGCATTCCCAAGGTCGCAAAGAAGGCCAGCCCTTCAATTATCGACATCGACGAAGGCGACACAACCAACTACGAAGCTCTCATGCCCAAGTCGCTGTCACCTAAAAAGCCTGCGCCCCTCCGCAACGTAATTGACACCATGCTCACGTCAGACTCGGAAGAAGACTTCAGCCTAGTTAAGCCCAAGCTCGCCACGACTAAGCTCACTAAGGTCGCTGCAAAGGTCAAACCTGCACCCAAGGATAAAGCTCCCGCTGCTGCCGTGACAAAGAAAAGCACAGTGCGGAGCCCTGCAGCTAAGGCATATGCTGCGCGCCTTGAGAAATCATCGGGTGCCTCAAAGGCGAAGGCTGCGCCAGCCAAGAAAGCTACAGTAGTTGACTCCGATGAGGAGATGGACGATGCAGATACTCTTGCGAACGACATTCTTTCTGATGACGATGATGAGCCAACGCCAAAGCCAAAGGCCACAGCTCGTGCTCCCGCTGCTCGACCAGGACGTAGGGCCGCCGCTCAGCCGGCCAAGTATGTAGTCAGTGACGACGACGACGAGGAAGAGGCTAGCGAGGCTAGTTTTGACGATGATAGCGACTAGCTGCATCGAATCATTGGGAGGGACGGGTGCATATCATGATGGTGTTCGGTAGCATAGCCAGTGGCGTTCAGCATCACGACGGCTTTCCGTCAATTTCCTTAACTTACGTCATGTCATGGGTCAAATGGATGTTCCTAAGGAACGGACGGCGTTGACGGCCCCTTTATGTAGCATATTCAGTTCCGAATCGCGTATGAGAATGCAAGTCAATATTTTTGTCAATCTTACTAGAACTGCACTATGCGCGTGGTGAATGTTCTCGCAACTTTCACTTCTTATACGACCACGAAGAACCAAGGTGACCAGAAATGTGTTCAGGGTCATATGACTTGATTGGTAGAAATGGCCTAGGTCGGCTCAGCTAGTCCATTACAAAACCGATGTAGATAGAATGCATGACATCTGCTGAAGCTGAGGCCGTGCAACATTCGCAAAGCACCAAAGATCGTCTGAACGCTACTGGGTATATAACAGAAGGGATAGGGACGGAACATGAGGGTTGGCAATCCGCTTAGCCCTGTCCTCGTCCTCTACCGCGTCCTCTCCCACTAGCTGTCCTAGCCATCGGCACGCCTGTACTTGCTTCTCCAGATCTGCCTAGAGGCGTGTATCCGCCAGCATCACTGTACCCTGCCATACTGCTTTGCGCGCTCATTGGCACTCCACCCATCCCTCCGACTTCAAGGTGTGGTACAACAGTGCGAACGTGAGATGTGATCTCGTTCACGGGTTCTGTGAACCCTGGAGGCTGGACTTGGTAGTCTCTCATTTTGACTGGTTGACATGCGGCTTGTAGCAATCGCTCGTTGAGCTCATCGTCTGGCCGTGCCTCTCTCAGCATGAGCTTCAGATCCTGATCGACGTCTTGCGGCGCAAGTGGAGGTGGTGTTGGTGCTGAGGCGTTGACCTTCTGGAAAATCTTCTGATCAAGAACAAAAGGTGGGTTGTATATGAAGGGTATCTGGCCGTTCGTTATCGACGTCGTGGAGCGAGTTGCGCCGCGTGTAGCGTGTGGATTCGAGGAAACTTGGCGTGCCATATCTGTAGCGCCGGCAACTTCATCGGAGTCTTGATCTGCTTCAGGGATGTCGCCGTTCTCGGATGTGTGGTCGCCGTTCGTATGGGCATTGCCGTTCGTCATGGCGTCAGCGTTGGTGGGCTCATTCGTCTTCATTTTAGCAAAGAAGTGGGAGGCTGCGTTTGTCGCATTTGTCATGGCCATGTTGAGTTCCTTTTCAGTAAAGAGGCGATCGAGCGAGAAGGCGGAGGCTTCGAACTGGGTGTGCATAGTACGCGCCTTGGCCTCGCGGAAAGGCGAGGCATTGCCCATCTCGACGTTGCGGCCGGAAGGCCCTGGTGAGTCGATCTCGTTCTCGTCGAACAGCTTGCGCTTGCGCGACTTCTCTGCTGCAGCTGCGACTTCTTCAGCTTCACCACCAAACTTATGTCCTGTTCTTCGTGTCTTGCGCGGTGCTTGTGGCCCACCCGGGCTAACGGGGTGTCCAATGCTGAATTGATTGGGGTGCAGAAGCATTGCATTGCTGTCAGAGATATCCAGCTGCTCCTTCTCACGCTTCAGCCTGTTTGCACGCTGCTGTATGCTTGCCTTCAGGCGTTCGCGGATCGTTTCTGCCAATGCTTTATGTTCCTCTTCGGCAATTTTGACTTTGTAGTGGTGGGCGTTCTCGACATCGTTCTTGGTGTTCTCGTGCTTATTCTGAGATTGCTGTCAGCTTTGTGCAATCCAGGAGAGCTTGCAGAGCTTACGTAGAGCATTGTAAGGTTGTAGTCGCGCTCCTCCATAGCGTCATTGACAGCGTCAACGAAGCGTGAGTAGTGTTTTCCACATTGCGCAACATAGTCAGTACCAGCGCTAGGTGCGGTAGGAATGTTGTTGCCCATGATTTGTGCGATCAGCTCAGACGCCTCTTGTCCGTTGTCCTCCAACGGCTCGTTCTTGTAGGGATCGGCCTTCATGATGAGGTTGATGTCGGCTTGCAGCGCGGCTAACTGAGCTCTGTAATGACTATCGCGATTGTCTGAGAAAGCCGCCATCATCTCTGAGAGCTTCTCGGCAAGCATGTTGCGTCGCTTGTCGCGCTTCGAAGGCTGCGGTTGTGGAGAGGTTGCAGATTGTCCGAGGGGGAAGTTATCCGCCGGCGAGGGGCTGCCATTGCGAACCATATCGATTGAGGAAGAGGGCTTGGGTGGTTACAATAGTGCGCCTAGGTTCGAGGGTAGTGTCAGGTGGTACGAGCAGTCCAGGCTTCGGCGCAAATGCTCGGTCGAGGACGTGACGTATATGGTGAGTGAATGGATATGCTAGTCAGATGCAGGTGCGAGCTGCCAGCGCTTGGCTTCTTTGTCTCTACAGTGTAGGGAGCATATGACAAGCTGAGGGTCTGGTGAGAACGACTGTCCGCAAGAGTGATTGAACCGAAGCATTGCGGCAAGGACGAACGAGCATTTGGTTAGCGTGCTTGCTTGATCCAATCGCCGGTCGCCGGTCGCCGACCTCGTCTTGGCGAGTATTATCTAATCAGTGAGCCTTTTGCCCTTTCATGCTTTGGTAAATGTTCGTTGTTTTTTGCATCGTCCTATCAAAGGAAGCTAGCACAACATATTTTCCGGTATGTAACAGCACCTAGCCTTATCATGTCCGTATGCAAGTCGAGCTTTGGTAATTCTCGTTAGCTTCCAAGGTTGGAAGAGACAGTTTCACTTGACAGAGTCAGATCGAAGCGCGGAGTCAGGACTCATGGAACACGCTGTTCCTGCATCATTTCCTGACATTCGAGATGATCAACGTCGTGAGACTACTGTGCAGAAATAGCAAATACAGAAAAATACAGGGCGAGCGGCTCTCCCCCCATCATCGCTTCTCCAGATCGACACAAGGACGATTAGAATGGCCATGCAAACAGTTGGGTGATTCAATATACGGTTCTGCCTGCGGCCAAATACTGTATCGTTGCTTGACCCAAGCGAGACCTGGAAGTTAAGTTCTAGGCGAAGCGATCATCTATCTCGCACTGGCATTCGAAGATTGTGAAGCTGCCCTGCGTCGCCGGCGAGCCAGCCACGTTCTTCGAAGCCAAATTCACCAAGAGAGATTGTAATTTAGCAGTCGAGAGGCTTATCGGATCTACACGCTGCCAAAGAATGTCTTCTTTTGGCAGAGATGTGGATCGGATCCACTTTTTTCTTGCCTATTCAAGTCGAAAATGCTCCTTCAGGCCGAATTCAACAATACGGGCTGATAGATCGATATGAAGTCTGCGGCTCAGAGATGGGACTGTGTCGGTCGTTGTCGCCGGGTCACTGTCTCTCTGCCTGTTAGAAGGCATCCTTTACAGCAGGTATTGTGTGTGGCAGCATCAGTGACAGTCGCCCAGAGATTCTAAAGCTGGAACACAACATGATATGCTGCCGAAAAATCTACAACGTGGGGTGGTGCACTTAGATCACCACTTGTCGTATATGTGGGTGTAGGACAAAAGCGTCGAGTCCCAGTGTCTCTCGATTCGCACATGCCCAACTCAAAGCTGTCAGTGGTATAAGTATTGGCCGTCCTTCAGTCGAATAGTCTGTCATCACAGCAATCTTTCATCATATCTTCATACTTTTTATTGCAGACCTACACATCACATTCTTATGTCTAAAACCACCAACACCGTACTCAAAATGCAGTTCATACTCGCAACTTTCACCACTCTCTTGGGTCTGACCTCCGCCGTTGCAATCATTGCACACTCTCCTATCGTCGGCAAGCTTGTTTTACGCCAGGCCTCCGTATGTGGCGCCCTCACCACGCCTGTCTGCTGCCAACTTGACGCTCTAGGTGTTATCAATCTGAACTGCGAAAACGGTATGTACACGTCCGTTTGCTTCCTTTAGGAAAAGAGTTAGAGTAATGTTGAAGCAGTCTCAAACTGCTGTTGTAAAGTTGAGGCTCATCTTAGAACCATAGTTAACATTGCATAGCTGGACACGTCGAAACGACCAAAGATTTCACCGCCGCCTGTGCTGAGACGGGTACTAGTGCTCAGTGTTGCGCACTGCCGGTTGGTGCCGATACGCTGCTCTGCACGGGTGCCTAAGTACATTGATTCGAAGTCACTGAAGCAGAGGAACACATCATACACATGCCTGGTTTGGCACTGATTGGGAGACATCTCGCCGGGGACGGAGCGCTCCCAGCAGTCTTCATTTTCTACACGACTTTCGCAGCCAAGGTCGGGAGTCATGAAAACGTAGACTGAGTGGTAAATGAGATTTAAGTGTGATGAAGGTTATCGATAGCTAATGTAGGGGCTCAGTACTGGCTGGGTGTTCTCAGTCTCAAACAAACGTTCATTTGAAGCACCTTTTTGATTGCAGAATTTGGGATGTTGTTTTAATACAGTGCCATCCTTGGATGAAACTAGATCTTGCTGTCTATCTAGGTATCTACACATACCTCTCGGCCCACGTCGCTGCAAAGAACCAGGAGACTAGGTACCTTTTTTTAAATGCTACCCCATCCATATGTCGTTTTTCCGCTCTGGGGACTGCTTTCCCGACACACTTTCTCCCCCTTTCAAGATAAAAGTCTCCATACTAGCATTGCTGATTGCGCTCAGCTCTCTTGATGCATTCCTGCTTTTCCGAATTCGGCTTCCACTCGGTCTGTGCGCCGCCACAGCAGGCGGGGCCGGTCGCATCGGTAGCGGCTTGTTGAGATCAAAACTACTCCATCTGGAATTCCGTGATGATGAGCGCGAGTGGTGGGGCTGTGCGGTGATGGTTGTTGTGAAAGTGCTTTGTGCCAGGTGCGAGGGGGAGCGGTAGAGATTTGGTGTTCGCGTGCTGTCAGCATTGACAACAGGTGCTGTCGTGAATGATACCGAGCGATTACAAGTAGGTAACTGTGAGCGCATGCTAGACATGACAGACTTTTGTGGTTGAGTCGTTCGCTGGAGGGCTGTTAGTTCTGTGGCTGTACCTGACCTCGAGCTGATGAGTCGCGTTACGTCCCCCTTGGCCGATCCAGAAGGCAGCGTTGATTCCTCGTCATCAGTTTGTTTCATGTGGTTGTGTTGCCATCGACGAGGGTATTGGTCCGAGCAATTGGTGGTAGTGGCAAAATATCGTGGGAAAAGTTTGTTCATCAGTGGCTTGCAACCAGGAAGACAGCCACATGCGATACCGACCCCACTCTCCACGCACATAATGATGAAAGTTTCTGCGCCATGCCCTGACATGATTAGCTTGTGGGGACAGTGGTATATTATTTCGGTAGCACTTACAGAAGACGTCAAACGAGTGTAGATAGACATGAGTATAGTAGAGACGCGCAACACCGGCAACACATACGCTAATATGTAGTCAGAATTGTGTAGAACGTGGCAGCTAAATAGCTTACATGACTCCAAGAGAAAACATGCACGTCAGTGTGATTCGCTGTCGCAGCGAAACTCTAACATTGAGAAGATCCCTGGCTGGCCACAGGAAGATCAAGAAGTCGCTGAGGGTATTTTGCGCGGAATGAAAATAGTAAATAGCCCTTATATTCAGGCATTTCGTTCGACCGATGTAATTGAAAATATTCCAGTAAGTGCTGGCTGGGCTACATCTTATGTTAGTAAACCGAGATAAGGTCGATGAGAAAGAGGGTATCTTACGCGCACTGGAAAAGCGTGACGAAGAAACATGCAGTGTTAAGCGAAATGGTGTAGACGAGCATAACGACACAGAACCATTTGTTGAGTCGAGATGGAAAGATGCCTGTAATACGGTGAGCATTGGACAGGCGTGTATGTAAGACAAAATAACTCACGCAGGTACGTCAATAGTATTGCGACTTTCATCAACGTTATGACTACCGTGAATAGCAACTGTGTTGCCATCCCCATCTAGCATGATTTAGGCAAAGTACATTTTATGTTCTTCAGCATATGTACCTGCGCAGCCTTCATGGATGCATAGAGAATCTGTGGGTGTATGTCCCCTAGAAACGATCAGTGACAGGTACTCGGGTCGCAACTCGGTCGCGTACAGAGGTGATAGCCCATCTGATACTGCGGCAACATGGATACAATGACCATGATGTTATTCCCAACAGAGGTAACCTGTTTGTTTAGCGGAGAATTTTGGTGCTTCCAAGGCGACCTTGTGACCTACAGCTGCCAGAAGCATAATGCCATCATCCAAGCCCAGCGTCTTAGTTAGGATGGTGCGACTGTAAAAACGACAACTGATGAAAGTAACGACAATGAAAGTCATCGGCGTAAGAATGCCAATAGCCAAGGGCCTTCGAGTTGTAGGGTCGACATAATTGGGTGCAGGAAACGACAGCATTTCCGCCGCCGTAGGAAATCTCGATGTCATCCTGGACGCGACACAGGTTCGAGCTCTAGGGATGCTAGCCCTGGCGTTACATAGGAGAAAGTCTGGGGGACCGGGCAAAAGACTTCATAATACCGGCTTATTCACGTGGCTGACCTTGAGATGCACCAGCCTACTATGCAGGGGCGGAACAGGAGCACGCGGGATGAGCCACACCACGCCCTCACCTTCTCAAAATGGAGCCAGGTCCGAGAAAACGCATTGGGGAAATTCTACGAACACAATTGTGTCGGCAACAAGCTTGCGCAAATAGTTGTGTTCAGCATCTTTTGCTGTACGGTGATCTGGGGGCCGTGATGCACATGGATAAGTTCAATGGATGACTGAGTGCATACTTCCCGAGGCGAAAGACAGCAATAGTTTCAGGGGCGCAACACTCCCAAGGTCATGTCGGATACATGTGGAATCAGAGAAATAGTCGACAAGATCAGATCCGGGCTGGACCCGAGTCTGCGGGTCTCACATCCAGGCATATCCTCGCCTCGAGACTGACTGCCGGCATGTCACGCACATGGCTGCACGGGCGGTCCAGATGTGTCAGCACATACCCAGTGATGATGCGGGAGTCCCCGCGTGATGAACATATCCCGCTGTCTTGACCCAGGTGTTCACCCTTGTCGATGTTGTGTGCAGCCCCTGCCGCCGTCGCGTTGAGACTGATGGTCTTCAATGCGAAACATGGTATGCAGTTGGACAGCGTACGGCTGCTCCATTAGTAACCCGAGGTCTTCGAAACGTCGCCGTAGCGGGCTACCTACCTAGGTGCGTTCTGACGTATGTACCGATTACCTTGGTAGGAGCGAACCAAAACGGAACGTGTGGAGCCTGCAGTTGGCAACATGTCAAAAACGGCTAGGTATATATAGGGGAAAGCGGGTTCGCAGGCTCGCTTTGTGAAACCCACCTTCCTGATTTGGAACAGTACATGGGTCCTATGCACTTCCGGTTCTACATAGAGGAGCTGAAGTCGAGTCAGACGTACATGGGATAAGAGGTTCGGCGTCCTCGACTCCCACGCGGCTTTGTCCCGCAGCGATCCACTAAATATAAATCCGATTGGGTTTCACAACAGTTACCGACAGAACATATGTGCAAAGAGATAATTGATTGCGTTTGTATAACGTTCCATTCTGAAAGAACCCCTCTTGAGGTATGCTGGTAGGAACGAAGCCACAACGGATCTTGTACCGGAATGAGTGGCAATGGCCGAACCGAATTGAATTCAAGGTTGTGACCTTTTGGAGCGACCAAAATCTGGTAAAAAGAAGTGATGAACATATTTAGTCGTATTGGAACCTTGACTTCGAGTGTTGAGCCCACCTGCAAGGTTCACGCGGCGACGTAAAAGTGTACGCGATGAAGAGTCGATGAGGTTCCCGCAAATCTGGTTGTCCGTGCTCATGAACCAAGCGAGCGCTGATCTCCTTGCCGTTTACTTACACCACTTAAGCTCAGCATCAGTGAGGCACGCACCACCTTCATTATTTCTTTAGACACAGTCTCTGTTCATACAGTCCGTGTACCTAGATTATACAGACCGCCAACCAACGTCGCCTCGCGACGCAACCTTGTCGGCTTTATTTCACCACGGCTGCCTGCATCTTGGCGCATGTCATCCCTCTGGCAACAGACAACTTTGGTTCGATATTAGGTTACAATCGCTCCTGATAATATCGGTTGCGTGTTCGAGTATTTAATAGTTGTTGTGTGGTATGACAACACAGTACCTCCGTCGTACGGTAAATGTTTATCATGATCGCTCACCAGCCTGTGCACTGTTTACATAGTGTTGTTTGATCCTCACTATCAGACTGATAATGACCCGAGAAATCGCCTGATGCATCACTGACGAATTTGGATCGTACATCACCCTCCAATCATGGAATCCAGTTCCACCACTCGCGACGAGTCACCACGCAAGAGCGCCTACATCAGCACGACCACAAACCTCGTCGCCATCCCCTTCATAAAGGACCTAAACAGACGGGTCATGAGCAATGCATCCCCTGCAACTATGAGCTTACCGAAGTCAATATCAACGTTAAAACTACATCCTGAAAAAAGCCAAATAACTCAAAAACGAACGAGCTTCGACAAAGCTCCCGCGCCAGGCTTCCTCGTGTCTGATGAACAAGCAATTCACCGAATGGAGCCTTCGTTCGACGTTTATGCAAGGTCATACATCCCATCAGCTCTGCGAGCCATCAACCAGGAGCCGGCAAATGGAATACTCGTCACCGAAACATATCACAGAATAGACTACGAAGCGTATATCAGGGCGTTTACGGGGAGTGACTTTCTCGCCGAACAGGGCGCTTGGGACTATGAAGAGCCTGTTAATGGCCAGCTACCGACACCAGAGCTTACAGAGCAGTCTTACGTATCGTTTCTTTCAGGATTGTTACAGCGCGAATGTGCAGCAAAAGAGAAACAAAACGAACAATTTGCTTTATATCAGATTCCGTTGCAAAGTATTTCTGGACCGCATGTCCCTCGCCTCTGGGCGCTATCGGTTCCTGGATTGCGAGAGGATAACCCGCTAATCGAAATGGGCGATACCCTGAACATACGTCGGCTTTGGGTTGATCACGATGGCAAATTGATCCAGGTGCCCACTACGCTTTCTGGTGAGAGTGGACCTTACGTCGTCTACAAGCCCTGGACTGGGCTACAATATAATGCCTGCGTATACAGTTTAAGCAGGGTTAACGAGACCATTTATCTGAAGGTGGACGGCCTGGAGATACTCGCCCCATATAATGTCTTACCCATGGTAGTGAACGTTGTCTTTCCGCTCCAACAACGGACACTGAAAGGCCAGCGTAGCGCTCTTTTGTCTGTGAGAAGAAGCTTCAAAGGTATGTACCGCGGTCAGCAGAACACATCGGCCGACTTTGATGGGTTATCTAAATCGTCAGTCCACGATGAGATAACATCGAAACCTCTGGATCTCTCATCCAATATGCGAGATGGTTGGATACACAAGACGCTGTTCCCCGTTGCAGGCCATAGCCGACTTCAGACAGCATTGAGAAGTATCCCTCATCGGGCTCTGTTCGATCACGCCATTAATTACGAGCAAGCGCATGCCGTGAACTCGGTATGTGCTTTTGACTACGGCATTACACCATATATCATCAGTGGACCACCAGGCAGCGGCAAAACAAAGACGCTGGTTGAGATGGCCATGCAGCTGTTGAATACGACGAGTGTGGCCCATCTGCTAATCTGCGCGCCCTCTGAAGCTGCGGCGGACACTCTTGCCCTGAGGTTGAAAAATTACTTGAATCCAAAGCAGCTCCTACGTCTCAATGCACCAAACAGAGCTGACAACGAAGTGCCACCTGGACTGCTGCAGTACTGTTTTAGTCAAAATAACATGTTCTACCTGCCGCCATTCAAGTCGCTTATGTCATTCAGAGTAGTAGTGACATCAAATCGCGATGCGGCTATGCTAGCTGAAGCTCGCTTGACGAACGCCGACCTCTGGACCATGGAGCGCGACATGGTGTCAGCATTACACCCGGGAGATGAGCCACCGGTGCCGGCTCTTCATTGGGGTGCGTTATTGCTCGATGAGGCCGCCCAAGCAACTGAGATAGATGTTCTGCCAGCTATCAGCGTTCTTAACCCGCCGTCCGACTATCCCCACGATCAACTCCAACCACGTCTAGTGATGGCAGGTGATGAGCATCAACTAGGCCCACGTACAGCCTCTCATGACCTAGGGTTCTCAAGATCCCTTTTTTCGCGCCTCTTCTCACGTTCTCTTTATCTGGATCATCCTCTTAGCCGATCCAAAGTGAAACCCTCATCGGGTCCACCGGTCCTAAAACGCTCCATGCTACCCATTCCATACCCATCGTTCACAAACCTAGTTCGCAATTACCGCTCACACCCTGCAATTCTGAGCCTCTCGTCCTCAATCTTCTACCACGATACGCTGATACCAGAAGCTGCCTTTCCACATACCCCATTACAGTCGTCCTCGTTATGGCGAGGCCGGAAATGGCCGGTCTTGTATCTCCCACATACTGGATCTGACGAAATTGAGCGCGAAAATGGTGGATGGTACAACCGGAGCGAAGCAAATCTTGCTTGTTCAATCGCTCAAGAACTCGTTCTCAAGAGCGGCGTCAAGCAGGAAGACATATGCATCATGTCACCGTTCGCTGCGCAAGTCAAACTCCTGCGCTCGCAGATCCGGTCGCCCAAGTATGCTGGCGGGACTGGGCTATGGGATGTGAATATTGGTCCCGTGGAAGCGTTTCAGGGTTTGGAAAAGAGAGTTGTGATCATCTGTACGACGAGGACGAGGCAGCGGTTTGTGGAAGAGGATGTAAAGTGGGGAATGGGCTTGGTGCATCAGCCGAGGAAGATGAATGTTGCACTGACACGGGCTAAAGAGGCATTGTTTGTGCTTGGGAATCCCGAAGTGATGGGTGCGGATCAGCACTGGAGGGTATGGATGGCGTTTTGCGAAAGAAACGGGTTGGTAAATGATCAGCTAGGGGTGTGGAAGGATAGAGAGCAGTTCAGGGATGGGAAGGTTGGCGTATTGGAGAGAGCGCTGATTGCCAAAGAAGATGGAACGCGTGATGATTCATCACCGGCATTGGGCGCTGCAGCTGCAGACTACGATACAGTTGCAGGAGAGTACGAGGCTTGGACCGAGAGTTTGCGAAAGGCTTTGGATGGCGAGGGTGAAGAAGGGGGTCAAGAAGGCTGCGACGAAGAAAACGATATATCAACACCAGGAACGACTGGCGACCCATACAACAGTCTCTAGGATACCTGGGACAAGATGCAACCTATGTTGATAGCTTTGCCGGCCTTGTGAGCTCCACGTTAGAGTCTTGGATAGGGACGAAGAGAACAACGCGACGGCTGAAATTGATGCTTCAGGATGACACCATTCGCAAAAAACAACATGTGTACAGCCATAGACGACTGAAACGTGTGCAGAAACAACAAAAAAGCGACGTTGGCAGGATTCGAACCTACGCTCCCTAGGGAAACAGATTTCAAGTCTGTCGCGATAACCACTCCGCCACAACGCCCTACGATACTCGCCACTCCTATTAGCCAATATATATTAGCAGCCATTGCGTCCGTGTCTATGGTGGCACCGCACGCGCTGCTTATGTGTAACGCAAACAGGAGAGTCATTGAGACTTGGCATATGTGGGTCTGCGGGGTCATGTAGGAAGGTGGAGGTGGCACCACTGGCATGTGGTACGAAGGGCCTATGCGATGAGCACGCCAAGGATCGCGTGAAGGCTTTGGTCCGAATGAGTCGTTGACTTGTGTGATGTGACTTAAGGATCGTTTGTTTGAATCTAATCTAAGAGTTGAAATGCCTTTTCAAAAGAACGCCCATACCCCTGAAGTTCAAAGGAGAGTATCGTAACGCCTACTAATCATGTACATGATCTAGCTTCACAGGTCCATTCCATAACGCTTACTCCATCATCCCAGCATTAGCCATCTCCGTCGCAAAGTCTAGATCCATCTCCATGTCGAAATTCAACTCATGATCATCCCACGTCATGGTCGGTAGTCCATTCGTCGCACTCATATCCATCGCACTGGTAGTCGCGTCTAGTGGAATTGTAGGTTCAAAGCCTGAGCTTACTGCAGGGTTTTGGAACTCGCTTGGCAACTGATCCCAGCTCGGGAGATGGAAATCATCCATTGCCTTGGTCAGATCGATACCCGCGCAACTTTGTTCAGTGATCGGCGCCATTTGCATCGCAGACGCACGTCGCGATGCAGTGGTTGCTGGCGAAGCAGACGCCGAACCTGTCAGGCGAGGGACGCTGGACGATCGTGTACCGGATAGGTGGCATGCACGTTCATACATGGCGGTGGTGCCCGACAGTAAGCACTCGAATACTACGGCGCGAGCCGATTCATCGACGGGCAAGGTTGAAACATCGAAGTCGGTCAGATTCTTGATGTTGAAACTGGGGTCGAGTTGGGTGGAGGAGTTAAGACCGAGGTCCTCGAAGATCTTGTGTGGGGAGTAAATGCCTACGATCATCAATACAGGTCTTACAGCTGCAACAGTGAGTGCACTCACCTGGTACTTGAATGGTGTTATCAATGCCATGCGCTTTCTTGAAAAGTTTGAGCCATTCCGGATTGTCGGCCGCAGTCTGATGCCATGGATCATCAGGCTCCCCGTAAAGGATGATTCGAGCCTCCTTTTGCAGCATATCGTCAGACACTGTTCCAGCCCCATGTTTTTCAATGTGCTGGCGAGCAAAGCGCCCCAGGCGTAAAGTGAGAATCTCCCAGCAAGTAGCTCGTGAATTGTTGTTGGGCGATTCCGAGGATGAATAATCTTGAGCGGTCGTGGTTTGAAGTACGATTGGCCCAACAGCATGTCCATCATTTTGGTAGGTATCTGAAAGATTTTCCGTGTTCGGTACCAGGTATTCGATGTCCTTGCTTCCAAGTGTGACAGGCATACGCTATCTTTCGGTTAGCCTCGGTGATGGTCTGCATAGCTGTTCATGGTATCTTACACTGCAGCTGCTTACGTTGGTCGCTGAGAATGGGAACGGAGACTTGCTCTCGTTCGCGATAAGGTACGGAGGCATGGCATTAGTGACGTGTATAGCGACCGAGGCATCAAGACCGCGACATCCTTTCCAGTTCTTCATGTCGGCGCCGTTGCGGAATTCTTTTGACAAATGGTCATTTCGGTCTTGCCATTTGTCGAAGTCCATATTGCAAAAGCCACATCTTGACTTGATGTACTGTGCTTCAGATTTCCACGAATCCATGGCCGGTGTCATCTTGACGTCGTGCATGAGTCGCAGATGCTGTCGCAAGTGATCTTTCCTGTAGAATGTACGGGACTCCAGGCCCTTCTCTTCGCAGGCAGAGTGGTTGTGGGTAGCCATGTGGTCTTGACTCGGCTCGAGTTCTCCACAGTAGACGCACTTGCTTTTACCAGTTGCGGTATCAGCAACCACCTTCCCCAACGGTGCACATATCCACTTTTCGAGGGACAAATGAAGGCTCTTCTCATGTCTTGACCAGTCGTACTTCGACTTGAATCGATCAGTACAGAATGTGCACTGCCAGAGACGAGGGACTTCCTTCTCGGTATCCTTGGGGACTCGAGTTGGGATACGTCGCCGCCTGCGCCTCTCTTTCGACTTCAGACTGTTCATGGATCCAAGAGAGTGCTTAGAACCATGCGAGTAGACTGTGTTGTGCGAACCGAGAGATCCAGAAGACATGTTTGTGAAACCAGTCTCCAAAGACGACAGTGATGGCGCTCTAAACACCGAGAAGCTATCAGTACTCTTGTTGGAGGAATGGTGCTGGTAGCTACTGTAGGCGCTACTATCCTCCGGCAGATCGAAGGTTTCTACGGCCTGGGCAATAGCCGTCATAGGGGCAGGTTCGTTTTCGGGAGGAGAGTGCTTCCAACGCTCGAAGGGATCTGTCGCGAGTTAACCCAGAACTCTCTGCTGTTGTAACACTGGTACAGTCGGTATTGGGCAGTGGTCCAAGTATGTCATGTCAATGCTTGCGTGACGCTTGTAATTGACTCGAAACTTGAAAAACCTTCCAGTGGTAGTCTTCAAAACTTGCGACTGGGTGAACTTTAGAGAGGCATGCTTACTCAGAGACTCCCATGTCCTGCCCGGTGGGATATTGAGGGCTTCTGTTGATGGCCGAATACTAGGTGAAGCGCTTCGCTTGGGTCTTGCTTTCTGCCTTCGCCGTGTATTGGCCATCCAGTTCGATACTTGACCGGGCGTGAGATCAGTCTGTTGACCCAAGATCTCCTTCTCCTCTTCAGTCGGGTAAGGATGATCATGGTGTTCAAGCATCCAGTCTTTCAGGATCTTGACGGCTGCTCGTGGAAACCGAGCGGCAGCGGCACCTTTCTTAGGCCCAAGATCCCCAGTCTCGTCGTCAATAGGGCCAATGTGACCTTTAGATCTCAACTGTTTCCTACGGGTTAGACCGCCCCATTGGTGAACGTCGTTCTCGCCCACAACATCTAGCGTGTCAAGGGCAGTCCTCTGTCGTTGGTAAGGCATCACTTCAGGATTAGAGAAGCTGCAAGGCCTGAAGAGATTGTTGCAAGGCGAACAGCCTGATGTCCCATCGCCCTTGGCGTTGTAAATGAAGCATTCGAGGGACTTCGAACGACAGTATTCGCATGGACTTGCTGGCTTCTGATACCCAGGCAGCCAACTGGAAAAGTCGGTGTTAAATTCTTCTGTGTGAACGTCGCCTGATTCCAGTAAAGCATCTAGGAGTCGGCTATGGCATATCAGTAACGTAGAAAAATATGACTTTCGGCAGAAGATAATAACTCGAATTGGGCAGATCTAACAGTACAGGCTGCTGAGGGTACGTGACTACTCACCTTTCGCTTGTCTCTATCATTGAAATGTCTTGACTTTGCTCTCGATGCACATTAGGCATAGCTGCTTCGCCAAAGTCGAAGAACTGGGCCATGTCGGCGTTCGGAGCAGCCATAATGATGGCCGCTTCGGGTGGATTTGTCACAATATGACAATGACCGACGGCAAGGTTCAATGAAGCGGTAGTACACGCCCTCTGTCTCAAAATAGGAACGTCAAAAGTAATCGTAAGGCGTGTATGTAGATTTGAGCGACAAGAGCCTTAGAAGAAGGTTCCTCAGAGTCAGATCGGATCACGCTAGTTGCGACCAGAACGGCATAGCGCATGTATGTCAATTGAAGGGCGTGGTTGACAACGGACCCATTAATATTTGGCGGGTGCACCATCCTTACTGCTGACTCAGGTGCCAGGCGCTCACAGCTACTCCTAGTCACAATCGCTTCTCAGTCTTGCTCGTATTTTCGTCAATTGGAACTGCGAGCCTCCTTGTTGCAGTATAGATAGAGGCAGTCAAGAAGCATGTCTAATATGATCGCAGCTACGAACGTTGCTTAGTTTTGCGCTGACCACGACTTGTTGCGGTGTTGCGCGAGCGTGGTGTCGTCCCAAATATCATTGGACGTGCCACGATCTAGAAGGCCATGGATCCGGCGAACCTGGGGATCTCCTCGGGAGTGAGCAGGTGAGATGTCTTTAAAAGGCAGCCACACGCATGCAGATAGTTTATCGTAGAGCATTTGTAAGCTGCGCGATGCTTGCCATAAGACCGTTCAAGTTCAGTCGCGAATCGAAAGGGCTGATAGGTAACTGGTAAGCACTGTGTGAGCAACGCACTTCTTGGAACGCTAGCTATCGATGCACATGCCCACTTAGAGTAGTCTGATCACGTGGGCGCAGCACAGTCTGGGGCCGATTTCGGATGTGCTGAGATGCCTTCTTCCAGTCAGCGGAATGAGACTAAGGATGAGCGAGTAGGAGCCCGACTTTTTGCTGGGAGTCACGCCTTAATCACTTTACACATGCTGTAATAATAGAAGATCTCCATGATCTATGATATTTAATGCTGAATGCGGCTTATTTGGCCAGTAGTAGAGTACCAACACTTGATATCGGGGAACTTAGATTGATGTTTGTCAAAACAACAGCAGCTCCTAACCACGCTTGCCATGAAGAAGCTAACACGCTCGCTATGCTTTGTCTCAGTCAGTAGTAGACTTGCTCTAAATACAGAAATAGAAAACGATAACTCCAGTCAACGCTAAAAAATGCAGAGTTGGTAAGTCGTATCTTCTGGCTTAGTCATAATAATCCGCGGGCATTCGAGCGTAACCAGGATGGTGCGTCGGCGGATCCGGTACATGAGGCAGCGGTATCCTCATCAGTCCCCCTGCCGTGGAATGCCCCATAGCTCCAGCACTGTCTCTCCTCTTGCTCCTCCTCGGCTTCTCACTCCCCACTCTGGACGGTTCGCCCGCCATATACCCTCGATCCTGATATCCCGCGACCGCGAATGGAGGCTGCGCAACCCTCATGTCGTCGTCGCTGGGCATCTTCAGCTCGACAAGGCTGTAGAAGTAGTCCAGTACTTCCGGATACCGCAGCACAGAGGCTTTCCAATCGAGGTCAATGCCACGCTTGAAGTCAGCGTGGGCCTCGGCAATTTGTGACTGCAGTTGTTGGATGTACATGGGATGAATGGGTGGCGCGCCAGAGAAGCGCATGTAGACATCGTAATGAGGGAGCGAGTTGAGGTAACCGGTCTGCGCATGTTGGCGGATTTTGGTAAGGCGTTGGAAAGCGCGCTGGATGTGTTGGCGCGCATTGGTGATTACCCAGTCACTATTCTTAGTCAGTACGTTTCTCAGATAAGCGTCCAAGGACATACCGAACAAGTGCTTGCTTCTCATCCATGGCCCTACTCTCGGCCTGATCGAGGGCGATCTGAAGACGCTCTGACTCGCAAAGGCATCCTGAGTGCGGTGGTGCGCTACATATCGCGCAGTTGGGCTCGGCATCCATAGTCAAGGCCCTCTCTAGAGGAGATATTTATGCATGATCAAGACCCGGCGGGACTCTAAGGCTAGCGGGCAGTAGGAGGTTAGGTCGGTCTCAAGGCTGGCGGGTCGGTGATCAGGCGCAGGCGGTGACAAGTCGCATGTTACATGACGACGTTAGGAAGGACAGCGTAGGAAGGGCTAGCTCTGTGCGGCTTATGAGATGGGTCATGTATGTTGATGCGCAATGAGTTGGCATTCGAGAGCTCCACTGCCGATCCAGCCTCCTCGGCAGTGGCCCTAGAGCTGCGACAGCTTTCAAAATCAAGCTACAACTCAATGTCTGACTGCGCCCTTGATTTGAGTGCAAACGTCAGGCACATCCTCACCGTTTGAAAGATGATACCAGCTTTGTCGTCGCACAGCTACCCCGCACTGCTGTTCCATCCTTCAACGAGGCTGCACGGCAATTGTGACCGCGGTCCCGCCCGCTTAAACTTGCCGTCTGTGCTTTGCTTGTTAGGAACTTTTGGTGCTTGAAGGTCAACGCAACACACTCCAATCTCGAACGCACACCCTCCTACCTAGACTTCCACGGAGCTGTAGCTGCTAACATAACGCGTTGCTTCGGCCTTCAGATTGTAACATCTTCACCTTGACGAGCCCATTTCTCGCGCCCACAGGCATTTGCCTGCCACCACCATTATGAGCGGCAAAGCAGGCGCATATGGCACCTCAGGCGGCGGCGACACCGATTTCAGGAAAACATGGGATCGCGAGGAGATGGCCAAGAAGGCCAAAGAGCGCGAACAAAGGGAGCGTGAAGAGGGAAAAGAACGCTATGAAGCCAAAGCTGCTGGCAAGACCTACAGACGGCGCGCATCGACGCCAGAAGACCTTCGGCAGACCGAAGCTCGATCTGAGCGCATAGATTGGAGCAAGATGGTTGGCAAGCAGACACTCACATCTGCAGCCGCGGCTGTGGGCAAGCGAGGGCGAGGTGCAGGTGCTTACTGTCAGGCTTGTGACCTTACCTTCAAGGACAACATCCAGTATATTGAGCACTTGAACAGCAAGCAGCACTTGGTTGCGACAGGGCAGTCTGGAGAAGTACGGCGCGCTACGCTGGAGGAAGTTCGCGATCGTCTGAGATATCTAAAGAGGAAGAGGGATGAGGCAGCAAAGGACGAGCTCATTGATATTGATTCACGACTAGCTACGAACAGGGAGAGGATGGAGCAGGAGGCCGAAGAGCGCAGACGGAAGCGTAATGAAAAGCGGCGAGCGAAGAACAAGGGCGACAGTAATGCTATGGAATGGAAGGTTGAGGGAGACGGTGTGATTGCTTGAAGCCTCAATTGAGGAGCCACTATTACAACAGGTCGGTGAATCGGGAGTACATTTGGCCCGGGATGTGGTCTGGGGTCATCAGGCGACGTGTAAGCATAACCTCATTTGGATAGAGACCACTCATCGGGGACAGAGACCAGAGTCTGGTTAAAGCTGTGGACACGATTAGCTTAGGATGGGGAGATGGGCAGGCCTGTTGCTGCACACGGGCGAAACGGGACGGACCTCGGCGCTAGTAATACCCCACTGCATGAAGCATGCGATCTCCAAGTATCTGATGCAATACATTGATTTCTAAGCTAAATCCCAGGACGCTTATTCATTGACAATCAACAAGAATTGTCCACTGTATCTATAAAACCCTAGACATATTTTGACGGACCGAAGACATTAGCATTGCCTTATCGCATAAGCCACCAGTCATTCCTCTGACCAGCTCTATTGCTTCCTGACTCGCACCCAAACGTCATTCAAGATGGGCAGTACCGGCGACAAAATCACCCTCTACACCAACCACCGCTGTCCTTGGGCGCACCGCGCGCATGTCGTGATCAAGGAGCTTGGTCTGCAGTATGAAGAAGTCATCATCGACCTTGATACGCCACGCGAGCCATGGTACCTTGAAATAAACCCCGTACGCCTGCTCATCGTCTAGATCGTGCAATGCCCACTCTAACCCTCCTCCAGCGCGGTCTAGTACCAGCAATCAAGTTCAACGACCAGATCATCACCGAATCCAGCGTCGTGTCGCGCTTCCTTGCCGACGCGTACCCTTCGCATCTAGTCCCTAACACCGGCAATGTCGACGCCGCGCTGACACGCGCGCGTATAAACTTCTTCGTTGACACCTGGTTCGACAAGGTGGGAAGCTACTGGTTCCAGATTCTGCGCGCCGAGGACGCGGCCAAGAAGGATGAGCTTGTCAAGGAATTCCTGGACAAGGTGACCAAGGAGATCGAGCCGCTACTCCAGGACGCAGCACCGTTCTTTGGTGGCAGCAGCAAGGTGACACTCGCGGAAGCTCTGACTGCACCATTTATCCTGCGAATTTACTCGTTCTCAAAGAACGAGTTGCTGCCGAAGAGTGTGCATGAGGGGCTTGACGCGCTGCCCAACTTCAAGAAGTGGGCACAGGCGGTTACTAAACAAGAGAGTGTCACGTACATCTGGAACGAGGAGGAAGTCATTCCTGCTACAAAGAAGAAGATTGAGAGCTTGAAGTCGGCGGCTAAGTAAGCCCATTGCGGGATGGCATTGAGTGTGCGATGACAATTGCAGGCTGTGACACGTAGCAGGACGATGTGTTCATCTATCAGTTTTGATTGAGTCGTCAATGAAGACATGCGTTATCTGTAAGGTCAAAGGGGTATACAGAAAGCCGAACGACATGATATTCTTCCGTAAGACATTTGTGGTGATGATGCTAACCTGAGAAGTAGCGAGACCTTGAGAAGCAAACACGGTAGATCAAGTGTGCCGACGATGGCCACCCATTTGTACTGGATGCAAGAGCGGAGCGAGGGTATCAGCTAAAACAAGAAAACTGACGATGCGTTTTGGGTGTGTAGGGGAAGAGACTGAACCGGCCATGAGTTTAGGGAAGCAAAAGAACCTTTCCGAGGGTATGTACGTCCTTGCTGCCAGGGGCCAAACAGTTTGAAGAAAACTATCGACCAGGCGCTTGGAGTTTTTGACACTGCGTCAAGTCGCTGATTACGAGATATGTGTGCAGTCTAAGCGAGGAAAGAGCGTCGTGGTATCTGGTGGTCGCGTTCGTTGGAGAGGTGGAAGGTAAGGAGCACCTAGTACCTAGAGCCACGGCGAGTGCGCTTGGCCTCTGACAGCACCGCTTTATTGCGTGCCACGACACCCATCGACAACAGGATCTCAGCTGCTTCGTGTGTTCGAGGTGAGTGGTCACCAGATCGATCAGCGCTCTGAACAACATCTTGTCGCTCGTACAGCGGGGAATTAGTTCTGACAACAGCACTATCGCAGCCATTACACATGACTTTAGAATGTGTTCGCTTCGTGCGGAAGCTCTCACGGTATGGTGTATCGGGGATCGGGGTCGGTACAGGCAACGGTGTCGGAGCGAGTGTAGTGACTGGTGAGCAGAGCGCCGAGGGGTATGCTGTGCTGATCATCGTAGGCGAGCGGGGTTCATTCACTGAAGTGAATCCAATCGCTCTGTAATGGTTGCGAGGAGATACCTGGATTGAGAAACCAATCTTGTCGTGTTCGAGATCGGTGCCGTACCCACTTTCTGATGGCGTCGCAGGAATGCATTGCTTCCACTCTGGTGAAGTGAGAGCTGGCATCACTGATGTCGTGACTGGTGCCGGTGCTTTTGATCGCAGCAGTTGGTATGAGTCACCCTCCTCCTTGAAACGATCAGTCTCTGCCTTACAGAACCGTATGGTGCCCGAGTCGATGCCGAACTTGGCGAATGCGTGGTCTTGAGGATGTCTACACATCTGAGGGAAGTCGTTGCCAAAAACTGGTGTGAGCGCCCAGCGAATATCCCAGCAAAATGTTGCTGCGATTTGCCTAGCAGCTTGCCATGGAATCCAGTAGCCTGGAACAATGTTTCAGTAAGTTCATAGTACTTCCAATGATTCGAACCAACCTTGACACACCAGAGCTCCTCCGGTAATACTGTAGCTGATATCCTTCATACCCGGATTCTGGTTTAGTGCCTTCGCTGGTACGGTCTGCATGAATCAGCATGAGGTCGTTACGATCAATCCATGGTGAGAACACACCTTTGAGTACTTGCATGACTTGAAGAACGGTGTCATTCGAACGAGACCTATGTTGTAGTCCCAGACAACAACATACTCTTTATCTTCGCCAGGTCTCTTGTACGTGTACTGGAACACTGCAGCTTGGTAAGCTCAGGACCTTGATTAAGGTCACGACTGGACTGACCTTCAAAGGCACCGCGCCCCGTTTTCTCGAGGAAGTCCTTCTTGTCGCTGGCGTAAGGGATATGCCGCACTCCCTTCTTGAAGATTTGACCAAGTGGAAAGACGCTATACTCGCGGTGTCGAGCCTCTAGAAAACGGTCGCTACCTGCCTCATGGGGCGGGTAGTTGACATGTCCGACGATCTTCGTACCTTCAGAGAAGACCGGAGCATCCTTAGCTAACTTCTGTCTCTTGGTGGAAGTACTGTGAGCCAGGTAGCGAGGAGCAAGCGAATGTGAAGATGTGGAGACTTTGTTGCGGCTCTGAGTGTAGTCGCTGACTGGGGGGTTGAGAAGAGACTGGATATCCATAGCTTAGACTGGGCAGTGATCTTGACTCAGTAATATGAGACGTGATAGACGAAGCAGCGACAGCCTGGAAGTTTGGCGGGTGGGCCGTTTGTATTGCGTCCACAGAGTGGGACAGCCACCACTTACAACCAAGCAGTGATACGACCGAACGCAGTAAAGCAGACACCTGGACACAGTCAACTCATATACGGATGCAGAGCTTACATCATACGTACCAGTGAGAGTTCAGACGCTGCTGGCAACCTACCGAGGATAGCGGGAGTGAGAAGGTGTGGGAGCCACGCTGATACCCGTTCGAAACTGGCACTATTCGGCAAACGGGACACTTTCGTGGCAAGACGAGCGTCCTTGTGCAAGACAAACCGAGTGGTTTCGCTTCAGTCGTCGAAACCCCTGATTGTTTATTGGCGGAAAGCTGTGAGCGAAACAAGTAAGTGTGTGTTCACTCGGAAATGGGCAGGACGATGCCTTACATAAAAGTTAGGCTGATAAGAGAATGACTCGGCAAGCGGCCAACAGTCTCGCTCTTCGGGATCAAGGCTAACGAGAAGGTAGTGGAAGAGGATTCGCGATGGTTACAGTGCCTCTTAAGAAGCGAGAAGATGCTCGAGCTAGCGCGCTTACCTCCGCGCAACGAAGCCGCCGTGCAGAAGATGTCCGGTGTGCGTGTGCACAGCAAGACTCCAGCGTGCAGATTAAGAAGCCTCCTCCCTGGCATTTTCTTTCATTGGATCAAACGCCATCAGTGGAAGCGAGTGGTAGGCTAAGGCCAGTGCAGCGGTGTAAAGGGCTTCGATGGATTTGTGTAATACGTCCGCATCAAACGGTCATACAGCATGAACCCTGCATCTTCCTTCTCTTCCATCCGTAAAGCCTTTGTACGGGGAATTCGATGTTGTCACGTCTGAATCAAACGAAGGACGTGTGAGCTTGGTAAGACCCTCAGAGCAACTTTAGCGGCCTCTGAGAGAAGATGGCGCTGCTTCAGTGAAAAGCAAGGGCCTGGATACCGCCCCTTTATGACCAGAGCTTGCATTGTGGCAGAGATCGATACATTTCTGGGACACAGCGGTAGCTTTCTGCGCTCCTCAAGATCGTCTACAGTAGAACCTTACTACAATCATTCAAGAGGAACCTCGTTCCCTAACCTGCGCCGGACATTGCCGACCTGTCAGTTCCTGTCGGTGAAACGGCATCGATGTCTGTGGGTTACCGGACGATGTACAAGCTACGTATCACACAAAATAACGTGGGTAACCTTGTCAGAAACCCTCTTTTGGGACTTGGTCGGGTACGTGCGTAATTGCAAGAGGAATGCTGCAAACGATAGGCTTTGCAACATATACGATCATCCACTCCTCCCGGCCGCCAGGAGTGACCGCTCAGCATGTGTAACACATCTTCCAGGGAACAAGTTTCCAACATATCATCGAGGCCTTGCATCCTCGATCTAGTATGCATGAGATATAGTCAGTAATGTCCACTGGGAGGGCCCTCATTTCACGATGCCCCAGCGAGACACCGCAGACGCTCAGCGTCTGCGCAAGCCGTGCTCACCGGATGTTGCCGAACAAAGAAACAAGCTTCATACGCACAACCGTGCGATCCAACCGTTTGCCATGAGATAGAAGGCGGTATGATGTAGCAGTCTGACCGCTTAGAGCCGCGGGACACCATGCTGCACCACAGGCTATCGCAGACCACGATCAATTATGTGCAAGCTCAACTTTATGCAGCCTCGGACTCGCAAATCACAAACCTGTCCCATCAGATTCGGCTTACAGAAGAACATTTTCAAGCCGATGCGCGGTGGATGGTCAGGCAACTGACACCTTTGTCACAGGCAAGACCATATCCTTGGCAGTATTGGGCACAAAATTACTCACCTTGTTGATGGGTACTGATTGAGATTATCCCTGCATCTCGACCAATTCTGGTGACGCCGCAGAGATGAGAATACGCGCCTTCGCTAAGGCGGATATCTCCCGTTTGCCGGGGCTACACAACACCGGGTCCATGGTATCACGCCCCACTTGACGTGGGATAGCTAACAAGGGGCCCTCAACTTCGTTCGAACAAACATGAAGTACAATCAGAAGTGTGCAATTCTGCCCTCAGTGTACGGCTCCACACCTTCGCGACCAAGCTGCTGCACCCTGTCTCGACTGGGAAAAAAAGTAACCAAAGAACGACCGTGAGTAGAGCTTTGTAGTCATCGGTTGCTGTTTGATGTGGTGTGAGCGCAAATCCGTTCCAGGACCTGCGCTCGTTTGCAGTATCATTGAAGCGTGTTGCTCCGATAGCATGGCTCAGTCCTTTACTACGCCACTACGGCGGCGACCTCGTAGTATACGTGAAACCCGAGTCAAGATTTATCATGTCTGGTATTGGGGCTTCAGAGCTAGAGGCTTTCTTGATACCATCCGCGATCTGTGTTGGGTAATTTCGTCGAGGGGATTTTCACCATCATACCTAGGTATCATTCTACATTCTACAGCCGTGGTGACATATAGAAACGCATTGATAGTACATTTGTTATAGCGAACGATCTTGGTGTTGGGAGATGAGTTGTAGACATCATTCTAGATGACTATTGGTTGGAGCAACTTGCTCGACAAGTCTACTGTGGCAACTCGCTTCTCAAATCCAAGCACCGTATGCTCGTCAAATTCGCCTCAAGCTTGGCAGGGGGTGAGATGATTCAGTATTCGTGCTTCACATCCAGCTCGAGCCAATAATTATGGGGCATTGGTCAAACTCGCCCACCAAGTTCTGGTCTTCCCTCCATGTCTAGATCCAGACGCGGCCACATTAGATTGTGGAGAATCACTTCACGCCCTAGTCTCACAGCTTGTCCCATTAAATGTCCACGTGCAGTACGAGACGTGTAACGTGCATGTAGAAGTTCGTACCCGATGAGGTACGATGAGACAGCGTTCGACACGTTATGCCTGTATCCGGTGGAAGCAATCTTTTCCAGAAGACCCTGCCGTTTCGCTCATGGTTACCTCGTGTCTTCGCGAGAGTCGAATGAAACTGGAGATAACGATGGCCTCGATTGACAGGCAACGGAACCTTGCAGTGTATCAGCAGGCTATCGCCCCACGTAGCGCTTTCTCCCGAGATTGATAGAGGAAAGATCGTAAGACCTTACTATGATTGATATCGCACTCGTACAGCATAATGGCTAGACACTGACAGACCGCATCAGTATGACGCTTGGCCCAGCAGTGCACTTGCGGTAGGTTCTGACATTCAGCTGCTGTAATATCGTCAAGCTTTGTGGCGTTTTTGACTTCGTTTGACGAACCCGGTTGGCAGGATCTGATTTTCCTGCTACATCAGGCGCGAGGGACAGTACTGTACTCCCTCAGTGTGTAATACTAGGCTTGTCATGATCAAGATGTGGGTGCAAGTACGACAATGAGTCACCTCACCTTTTCACCACACATGCAGCCCGAGCACCTTATTTCTCAACACCTATCTTTTACCTTGAGGCCGATTAACTGTTCATTTCAGGTATCACATCTGACTCTCATTGACTATGTAAAGCCCATAGCTGTGATAAGAGCTTGCATACCGCCAGTCACAGAGCCAGGGTAGACTCCATACTGACAAGGCAGACAGCGTTGTGACTGCACAAACTCAACATACGGATACCTCTGTCAGCTGCAAGCTACTGGACTATAGATTCGCCCATGACCAAGTGTGACTGGAATCCGGACCTTGGCAATGTTGCTATGACAGGGCTGCTCGGTCAAATGCGCCTAAGAAGGACAAGGTCTGGTTGTACAACGCGGGCGCACTTTTGACAGCTTGACAGGTGATGCAGTGCGAGGACAGCATACCAACCTCATAGCCAGAATACAGCACCAAAATGTGTGCGCGCTCCACTTTACCAATCTGAGACGCCGACTGTACGCACTACTCTGCCGTGGTACTGCGACTTGCGACTCAAAACGGCAGCTTCTGCGGTCTACTTTGATGATACTTATCATTATTCCGCATTTATCACTACGTGCTGGCCAACACACATGGTCGTACAGGGCCGAAGAATTTGATTGTGCTTCACACCTTAGCGTTCCAGACAATTTAAGATCGATCTTCGAACAGTGGAACTTTGACCCCGCAAAATTACTGTATGTCAAGCACGGATCAGGAGGCGCGGATAGGTTGTTTCAGATCACTACTTCTTTGATTCTATTGCGAGATCATTGAGGCTGTGGTCGCAATACACAAACCGGCATCGGAGGAATTACACATCTGGCTAGCATCAAAGCACAACCATTAGTCTCTTTTTTCTCCCCCACAAACAAGCAACCATGTCAAGGCCTCTATCTTTTCGGCAGTCTCATGTGTCGAAACTCGGTAATGCTTACAGTGGGACTGTCAACGTCAACCCCCACACGTTTTCCTGCTGACCATCACCACCAACTGAACTACTCACTGAGCTGTGCAATGGTATCAGGGGGGTGTATCCCTCTCATCACTGTTTCACACGTTAAAAAGTCCTCCATGGGAGGCTAATTTACTGTAGATAAGCCTATTCGACGTCGTCCACGTTCCATTCCCATCCAATCCAATCCTGCTACCATCTGACAGAGTGTTAGTGAGGTCATCTACCTTCTAGAAGGTCAGAACCAAAATGTTTCATTTCCTCCCGTTGAATCTCGGGGTAAGTCCTCTAGCCAATCGTCACTATTGGGTCGTTAAATGTAGTGCTAGGCAGTACAAGGAAACACATTGTTGATACAGAAATCACTTGATGAATCGTCCTGGTGGCCAAAAATTCGTGAACTTTAGCCTCATGCGGACCACCACCCATAATACAACTTTAGTTCTAGGGCTGGTAACGCTTGTGTTTTGATGCATATCCGTGACGTGTTGCTGGCGTTTTCGAACGGGTAAGAGGAACCTGGTAGGGCCACCCGATTAGCGCACCATCACTTCCTAATCGAACACTAGCGTAGGCAACATTGGCAACAGCGCCACCGACTGCATCACCGTCCACAAGAGCTGGCCATACTCCCCGCCGTGTTGAACAACAATCACTCTTGCTTCCCCGGAATGGATTCGACCAATGCTGAGGCGCTCGGCCTCCCAGCCAACGCACCGCCCTTTGCTGACGATCGACTTTTGGGAGAGCCGGCTATGTTTCTGATCTTCCATACCGCCTCACTATCTGCTCCCGCTCGCGACAGACTGGCCAGACTCGTCAACTCTGGCGATGCATGTCCCCCCAATTCGAGACTCGCACCTCTGGCCGATTTTAGTGGCCGGTCGTTGCGTGCTGTATACGACTACTTCCTCACTCTGCGCGATCAAGAAGATACTGTTCAGCCAATGTACTTTGTCGTAGCCGATCGCGTCAATTTTGAAGAAGAAGGCGTGTTAGCTGTCTGTCTCGATTGCAGCCAAGAAGGAGAATACGACGTTGGTGTGGCGCGTTGTGAGGCTGACGAGGCTCGGGTTTGGGGCTCAAATTTGCATTATGGATTTGCAACTTGGCAGGAAATGAAAGGGGCCACTGGTACTGACGAACAGGATGATGACGAGTATCTAGACCCAGAGCAGAGGCATGCCAAAGATGCAGCAAAATTCGGATGGGACGTACGCACATATTCTGTCCAAAGTAAGACCATCTACGGATGGTATAGTCTAGTCGAGAAAGGTAAGTCATTTGCGGTTACCTTCCACTTAGAGCTAACATCGGCAAAGCTGTACCTATCAACCGCATGCTCGACTCCATGTGGCTTGACAAAAACCCCGAGCAATGCAGATTCCAAATGCTAGGCAACTACCACGCTTCGCAAGATCCTTGGACAGATATTTGGAAAGAGCATCCCAACCAGGCTGCGAACAGACCTCGAGTCCGTCGATCAATCGTACTTGTCGCTGAGAAGGAAGACGCCAACCAAGAAGATGGCGTTGCAATTGTCAGACTGAAAGCAGATCGACCTCCGAAGGTATTGGCGAGAGTAAGTGCAAGTGCGGCGATTGCAGAGGCCGATGCAATATCGTCTTAGCCCTGTTCTGGTACAGAGTAAACTTGCAGTCTTGCAAACGCAGCGCTGAGTCAAGAAGAAGCCGAGACCTGTGAAACTTGAAAGGTTGGAAAGGGATAAGTACCTAGGTAGATGGAGTAATGAGATAGTCGCACCGGACGCGAGAGCTAAAGTGCTACCTATCTGAGGGTAACCCGACATACATAAAAACAGGAGAGTTATATTTGAAATGCACGGCCGGCGCACACTCGTGTCATTGTCATTACTACATTGTGACTAAAATCTTCTTATCTCAATAACTCATCGCTCGTCAAATCGTCAACATGAAGGGAACATCAACGCGTCTCTACCTAATATGTGCAACGCCGCGCAAGTCAATATGAACATCCAAGGGTATCTGGCGCCAAAACAATCTCAAAGCCCACGTAACGAACTCCTGAACCCGGTCCTCTTCTCCGCCGCCTTGTTCCTCTCCACTTACTGCCCTCCCACCACTCCTACAGCCCAGCCGCCTTCGATTTCGTCCCACGGGAAGTCTTGAGGATCGACTCGTGTGCAGGTGAGATATGGTAGCCCTCCTTCGCGCAGGTCCAGCTCGAGGAAATTGCGCATGAGCGGTTTGACTGCGTCTTTCGCCTTGTTCTTGACCTCTTCTATCCGTCGCTCGAAGCGTTTCAGATTCTCTCTGTTATACTGGTCATGTTGCAGGCGGAGGAATCGCTTGCATTCATCGTGGCCCAGATAGCCTGGTCCACCGGCGCCGACTGATCGGAAAACGCGGCCTGTGTTGAAGTTTTGGCTGTTGGTAGGGAGAGGCGTTGTGGAAGTGTTACGCGGGCTCTTCAGGATGGGCGCTGGCGGTGGTGTCGTGTTCTCTGCGAGCCATTGCCGGAACAGAGATACGGCCATCCAGTCTAGCCAATTCGAACTCGGACTCACGCGCTCGCCACGACTTGTGGTAAGCGAGAGCCGGAATAGTTTGACCTCAATCTTGACCTTCAACTCGTCCATGTCTTCCACTTTGTCTTCTATCAGATCGAGTACCGAATCCGGGACCTGGTTTCTCAACTGTGGCATTGCTGCTGGCCACTGGCCTACAACATGCACCATAGCTTCAGCAAAGATAGCTTTTGAGCGCGCCATGTAGCCGAGCTTCAAGTAACTCGGCGGGTACTTGGCGATTTGCTTCCATAACCGCCCTTGAAACCTCAGCAAATGGTGGTCGACTCTAGGTCCAATGACACCGATAGCATCGTACATATTGGCGAGCTGGAGCAGGGCTTTGCATTCGACATATGCGTTCGCAATGTTCAGGGTATCGAGAGTGGGCGGGTGGTTGTAGAAGATGCGGAAGAGGTTGTCGTAGTCGCGGAAGGTGTTGTCGTCGGGGTCTGCGGTGACGGGTGCGGGTGTGCTTGTCGAGAGCTGGGCGGTTGAGAAGTTGGTCATGCTGCGGAGGTAGCCCGAGGACGGGGCGATGGGCTTGTTGCGTGCGGGTGGAGGGTGGGCGCCGTCGCCGTACATGGTGGCCAGAGCGGGCTGTGCGCGCTGTGACTTGTCAGTATAGCGTTCGGCGTGAGAGCTCAGAGCGTGTCGCACCTTCTGCACCAACATAGGTACGTCGTCATCGCTGCCCCAATCAAGCTCGTAGCGCCATCTCTTTCTCTCGTGTCGCGAGCTGGAAGGATTCCTTGCCAGCGCGGCCGCGCTCATGTTCTGCGCGACACTCCCATCGCCGGCGCTTGACCACTCTTCGTTCGTGCCCGTCTCAAAAAAGCCGGAGCATTGCGTCAGGATCAGCTTGTGCAGCAAGTATCGGTTCTCCTTGCGCCCGTTGCTGATTGAAATCTCGACGTCGCCCGTGTGCGTAAAGACGGGAAACTCGTTCTGCGGGCCGACACTGCTCCCTCCATAGTTGGATCCTCCTGAGCGGTGTGGGCGGTGTCGCCGGATAGTCGAGGTGCGCGACGAGTGCGATGCGACCGACGGCGGGCGGCGAATGGTGAGCGAGCTGGCGCGCTCGGCACTGACGTTGCTCCCGAGCTGGGAGTCTGGGTAGGAAACCATGCGCCCGGCTGCGAGGCGATGGTGGTGAGGTGTGAGAAAAGAGGTGGTGGTCGATGCGCCCGCACACTGCGACCAAGATGGCTGGAGGCTTGTCACACCTCGACGGCAAGGAGGGGCGCGTCGAAAGCCGGTGGCTGCGCTCCCGTGCTGGTGCGGCTCAAGGTTCAAGGATGCGTGTTGGTGTTGACCTGGAGGCTGGTCCGCTAGCCTAGACGCGCTCAAGTGACCCCACCAGCACTGTGCCGTGTGCAACACCTTTTGAGATGGACCAGCAGGACTGCACGCAGTATGACGAGACAGACACTTCTGAAGAGATGGTGTAGACCTGTTTCAGCGCACCTGCTACGTCGCCCAAGGTGTGGCGTGCGCCTGCCCTACTTCGCTGCTTGCAGCTGGCTGTAACTGCTCGCAGCCAATCGCGGGAGCCACCCGGCCACCGCTTGAATCAGCCTTGGAGGCAAAGAGCACAGCCGCTCCACGCGACTGGACGACAGGGCGGCACGTGCAGGGCGGGATTGACCGTGTGGGCCAGACGGCCAAATGACAGTTTTGCGCTGCCATCAACTGCTCAGCGTCGCCGTCGAGTCTTCTTGGATAATATACAGGGGTATGAACAGTATCGTACAGCGAGGCATCTCGGTCGGCTAAGCGCCAGTGCTATGCTTGCGGCGAGATCTCCGTCAGTCCTCCCATGAATGGTTGCAACACTTCAGGTATTTTCACAATCGCCCTCTTCTCGTCCCAGTGATTCTCCAAGATAGCTGCCAATACCCTTGGCACTGCTACGGCTGTGCCATTCAGCGTGAAAGGAAAGTCGAGTTTGTTGCCGTTGGCGGTGCGCAGACGTGTGTGCAGTCGTCGGCTCTGGTAGTCAGTGCACATCGATGTTGAGGTAACTTCGCCCCAGCCATCGTCTATCGACCTTCGCGACGGGAAGAATGCCTCAATATCGCGCTTACGGGTCGCATTTGCACCAAGGTCTGTTGTGGGCATTTCCAAGATGCGGCAGTGGAGACCGAGCGCACTTAGGATTTCGTGCTGCATGCCGAGCATCTCCTCGAAAATTGCTTCTGAGCTCGATGCGTCAGTCGCCGTGAAATGGTCGTCTCCAGTCTGGTCAGGCGCTGCCCAGGCGAACATTTCGACCTTGGTGAACTCGTGGACACGGTACAAGCCTTTCGTATCTGCGCCTCGTGCGCCAGCCTCAGCTCTGTAGCATCTGCTTACGCCGACTGTCTTGAGGGGCAGTTCAGCTTCGTTCAAGACAGTGTTTGCCTTCATGCCGGCCAACGGGATCTCTGCTGTCCCAGCAAGAGCCAGTTGCGGCTTTGCCTTGTCCTTCTCTGATTGCTCAATGGCATAGACCTGCTGCTCCCCATTCTGATCTCGTGGTTGAAAGCCGCACGCTGCCGCAATGTGCGAGTACACTAGCGATGGCGGGGCCACCACTTTCCAGCTCTTCTTCCTGGCCACACTCAAGGCATATTGTACCAGTGCCTGCTCTAGCATAGCACCGTCACCAACGAGGAAATACCACCCCCAGCCTGACGTTTGCGATGCGCCTGCGAAGTCCAGTATTCCCAGTTGCTGGCCAATCTCCACGTGTGATTTCCAGGGCTTTGTCCTCGACGGGTCAGGGTGTTCGCCGATATAGCTAACTAACGCAGCTTCAGTGCCGACTGGTGTGTGTGTGCTGCTGAGGTTGGGTAGGTCCTGCGCCAGACCCTCAATCTCCTCCTGCAGTTGTGTCTCTTTCGCCTCGATCTCACTCAGCTCTGTCTTCATCGCCTTTGCCTCGCTGAGCGCCTTCTCTTTTTCGGCCCCACCCTTTGCGATGTGGTCGCGCAGTTGCTTATTCCGTGATCGCAAGTCCCGCGCGCTCTGCTGGAGGGCCAACCATTGCTCGTGCAGCTCGATGATGCGCCATGAGTTCTTGCTGTGTGCAGCATAGTTTCGGTCTATGCAATTCTGCTCATATAGGCCGGGCGCTTGACGGATGTGCTTGATGTCTATAACCGGCTTGGGCGCAAATGCGGGTTTCGTAAATGTACGAGACGAAATGCGGGGTGTGCGGAAGGATGTTCGAGTGGCATTGAGCGGACTGGGAGTGTGCCGGCCCCCGAAGGACCTCCCTATTGCTTTCATCGCGTTGTAAAAGGGACGATCAGGCGATGCATGAGTCTATCATAGCTTCGCCTCGGAAGTTTTGGCGAAGCTTCACTAGCGGCAGGATGATCCCTGTCGAACGGCGTGTTGTGAACGCGTCTCCTTCACACGTATCATAGCAGTCACATGAAAGTCGACTTCATGCTTAAATGACATAGTAGCGAAAAGCAAGATGGATTAAATTTGGAGAGGTGCTCAAGATGTCTCAAAGAAGTTCTAATACGTCTCAACATGCCCGAGATCATCATCGCCAATGTCACGGTGCAGTCATTTTTGAGGGTAACTCTACAGTGGCGCCATCAAGTACAACATTATCTATGTGTAATGACTATGAGAGGAGCAAATATGTCCCGAAAGCGGACTTCGTTGCGAGGTCACCAGACACTTCTCCGTAGCCCGACGAGCTCAGGTGCATCTTGAGTCACGGTACAACACAGGTTCTATCAAGCAGTGATAAGATAAAGTGCATCTTATTCATAAGCCTGGAAATATCTGTAAATTTTGCCAAGTTGTGTTTATTTGGGAAATACTTGTTGGTGTTGGTACATCCATCACAGGGTGACATACATTTCTGCCCTCAGGTGTAGTTGAGAGTGGCTGAGACCAATCAGCGAAGAAACCCATGTGACGGCTATCAAATACCCGACTGCCAAAGTGGACTGCTATACATCGAAAGTCTCGAACATGACGTGTCCCCGTGGCTTCGCAACTTGCGAAAGCCGTAAGACATGGCGCACGCGACTGCGCTGATGTAACTCGCTGGCGCAGCTTGCCTCAGATCTCGCTAAGCCGGAGTTGACCCAGTCTGGCGGTCCTCCGCATGCTCAGGGCCACGGCGCATGCACCTGAAGGCCGACATCACCAGGCAGCATCAACCCAACGCCGCCGTGCCTTCTTCTACGTACTCTCCGTTGCGCCATCCCCTACGCTTCAACCTCTTTTTGACACCAAGAGTCCTCCTTATCAACTATCTCGGCCCGCCCGCTTGAGTTGCCAACCCAGAGCTCTAAGCTCCCCACACGACACCTCCGCTCACCGCCGCACCCTCGTCGCAACTCGTCTACATCCACAACCACAACCACTTCACATCACCGCCGCCATGCACGACCCTTTTCCCTTCCCGTGTCCTGAATACATCGTCAAATACGTTCAGCCCGTAGCAGACGCCCTCCATCTGCAGTCTCTTCCCCTCCACTTCCATGAAGTAGTTATTGCCTACTCGCTCTACCATGGAACATACACGTACATTGCGCCTGTCATCAGCCGCTACTTCTTCCCAACCATATACCCGCAATTCACCGCGCGTACGAAGCTAAACTGGGACGTGCATATTGTGTCGTTCCTGCAGAGCACAATCGTCTGTGGCCTGGCGCTGTATGTCATGCTGGCAGACGAAGAAAGGGATCAGATGGGAGAGATCGAAAGGGTGCATGGGTACACTGGAGGAACAGGCCTTGTTCAGGCCTTTGCTGGAGGCTACTTCTTGTGGGACTTGGTCATCACAGTGCAGAATGTCGGTGTTTTCGGCATTGGAATGCTCTTCCACGCCATCAGTGCTCTTTGCGTATTCTCACTGGGATTCGTAAGTCGTCCATTTCTCTACTGCTTAAATTGTGTGGATTGGAGCTAACGCGCCCCAGCGACCTTTCGTGAATTTCTATGCCCCGACATTCATCCTCTACGAACTTTCCTCTCCCTTCCTAAACATCCACTGGTTCTGCGATAAGCTCTCGCTCACCGGATCGACTCTTCAACTCGTGAACGGCATTTTTCTGCTCTTCAGCTTCATGTCTTGCCGTCTGATCTGGGGCTCATACCAGTCCGTCCGCGTCTTCCGCGACATCTGGACCGCGTACCACGCCGGTCCCGTAACTTTCCTCGACCCCAACACTAAATCCTTCGACAACACAACGGCAGTCGAAGTGGGCCCAGTCGAGCGAACCGACATCCTACGCTTCGCAGATGGGCACACCGTCCCCCTCTGGATCGCCTTCGCATACCTCGCCTCCAACATTGTGCTCAACGGTTTGAACTGGTTTTGGTTTACCAAGATGATCGAGACGCTGCGCAAGCGCTTCGACCCTCCCCTGGGCACCAAGCGCGCTGAGAAGCCTACGCATATCGATATTCCCGAGAACGAGAAGGTCTTGATCGAGGGAATCCACGTTGGCACACCGGGTGTCGGAGCAGATGGAAAGGTGATGGTGCCAGAGCACTACGGCATCAACGGGGAAGGAGACGTGGTAAAGGTTGAGAAGAAGCAGACTCATTTGGAGGTTGAGGGACGCGAGGTCAGAAGCCGAACAAGTACGAGGAGAAGAGGGTAAGGAACGAAGCTTGGGTGCTGCTGAGGGGTCGCAAGGGCATCTTGCCATGTTGTTTGGATAATACACATTCGCATCTACTTCTCTTCTCTAATATGAACGTCGCTCTACGATTAGGCATTCATTATCGGTCGCTGAAAGATCTTTGCCAAATCCGGCTTCATTGTTCGCACACAGGCCTTTCTTGAGCTGCGGCACAACGGGGCTGTATACATGGGAGCATGCAATACGAGGGTTACGGGGACACTGGCCATGACTTTCCCTGTCGAGTCCACGCATGCAGGTGTCGACAGGCTGTGCTGAAATGTGTGGGTCGCCGCCCCATTTGACGCTAGTGCGTGCCCTCCTTCCCGCCCGCGCCTCCACCTTCATCTGGAAGCTTGCCGATAGGAATATCTCAACCATCTAACGTACAAATCCATAGCGTCAAACATGGTTTTCCGCCTCATGTTTTGGGTGCTGTCTGAAGCCGTCGGTTGTCCCAGCCTTGTGGTATCTGACAGCGCTGTGTGTGCCTACGACGGTATCCGAATCGAAAACCCCTCGCTCTATGTGTCTTTGAGATACAATCTTCAAGGATGCGTCGCGTTTGTGCCCCATTGCGTGTATGCACAGTATGGGGTTGATGATGGGCTACTAAACATGCTTGAACCATGTTGGCCGCTGCCCCTTTCAGTCTGTATTCGTGAGCCTTGTCGGTACCTATTGCCCTTCTTTGCCGAACCCATCGATCGGGTCCATAACATTACAATCCTGCTTGTCGTCCAGCCTATTGCGCAGAAGTTTCCTCGCCCATAACCTTATGAAACACACGCTAGTTCCTTCACGCTTCGGCATACTGCCGGATCCGGGAAGTTTGTTGTCTGTGTGGTGTGGGGGCCAAAGATAGTCCTTCGAACCTTGCTAGCTGTAGTGTTAATACAGCCTGTAAAAACAGCTTCACAGGTGGGTTCCTTCCCAAATACATGGGAGGATGCACTTTAAAGGCATTGCGCAATCGTATGGGAGGAGTTGAGAGGTTGCGTATCAGCAACGTACGCGTACTTCGCGTCCACTTCACATCATTTATCAGTGGATAACCTGTGTAGACATCTCCATCTGTGCGTAAGGCTGACACTGACAGGTACTTTATAGCACAGGGCATCGAGTGCAATGGATCTGCCACGGGTGAAGGCTAACTATTAGAGGATCATGTCTAGCGCAGCCACAGGGACTTGGGCATGGTGAACCTCGCCCCTTAGTTGTGCTTCGATATACTATGTAAGTCTACATATATCTCAGCCTTTGTCTTTTCGAGGCAAAGCAAAATCGACTACAATTATGGAAGGACTCTCAATTGTTGCAAACGGTTGGTCTCATCTTACACCCTTTCCTTTGACACCACTGACTACTTGTAGGCCTTGCGGTCGTCTCGGTAGCTTTCCAGCTGAGCGAAGCTTGTGTAAAACTCTACATCTTCTGGGAGTCAATCGAAGATGCGCCTCAAGAGATCTCTGCTATCAAGGAAGACTTGCAGTACCTTGTCTCAGTGTTCAGGAGGATCGAGTCTGATAAGAGACCTCTTGGCCACTGCATTGCTGAGGGCATACAGCATTGTCGGGTCAAGGTTGTGGTATGATACTGATCATTCATTACTAGCAACGCAAGGCGCTGATAATCAAGGATTTGATGTCTATTGTGGAGAAGTTTGAAAATGGGCTGCAGTCAGTGTCACGAAGAACGCGCCTGCGGACAGCGTTCAAAGCTGCCACACATAGTAAACACCTCCAAAGGTTCCGCGAAGCACTGAATGAGACGAAAGCCACTTTGACACTAGCTATGGTGCACGAATGGTATGTGTGAAACCTTAGTTTACATAATCACAAACTGACTGGAGGAGCGTTGTGCAATCATCCACTTACATCTCGGCGGATATCAGGATATCTCGTAGCCCCGCCCGCTCTGTTGTCAGTAGAGCGCGGCAGAAACTGCCAGACCCGGTAGAGACTGTGTTCCCTAATGGAAAGCGACTGCGAAAGTCTCCATCGTCCATCACTGGCCAACGATACGTACACCCACTACCAGTCATGTCTCAAGATGTCGCAAAGAACGCGCTGATGTAATTTGAACAAGCAGTTCCGGAACAGGCTTTGGCAGACTTCACGGTGCAAGAACTAATGTTGCATGCCATAAGTCAGACCGCGATTGCAACCTTCAAATCGACGTCCCTCGAGATCTTTGCTCAGGATGGCTACATGATAGATGAGTGCGTACAAATACGCGCAAAGACCTTTGTATACTCCAAAAGACTGCGATACCGAGTGAGCCATCAGGCATCAAGCTTTCGAACAGCCCTGGGATGCCTGTGGGTACGCACAATGACTATCAGTCGTGTGGGCGAATTTACTGGCCAACTTGAGAAGTCACAGACCGTCACTTCTGTTGTGTTCTACCCGACAAGATGGCTGCAACTATTAGGTATCCGAAATGGAGTAGAAGCCATTGTGGCATCGGCCGGCAGAAGTTGGCTATACAACTGCAAGATCACGGTCACACGGGCCGTTCCAGAAGACTCCATGATCTTTGATCTTTGTCTAGCTGGCGAAACAAGAGCTGTACAAATGCTCCTTGAGAAAGGGCAAGGAAGCGTGGTGGACACAAGCCCCAAAGGCTGGAAACCCTTACACGTAAGTATTACCTTTTTGCAATATGCTACATCAAGACAGGCCTACATACTTACGAAGACCAGTATGCTGCCGTAGCAGGGCATGCTGACCTCTGTGCTCTACTAATCCGCGCGGGCGCTGATAAATCCGCGCTGGTATACGAAGGACCTACCGAGTCCGTCCTGTAAGTCTCGAAGCGGAACAAAGGCAACAAAAGCTGACCACAATAGTTCTCCAATCTCTTTGTTTGTCTCCCACTCGTCTAATCGGAGTGCCGAAGAAAAGATCGAAATGCTCAGGCTGTTCTGCGATTGCATCGACTTATCCGATGCGGACAGCGACGGCTGGCTGGTTCATGAATGGCTGAAAAAAGCCTATGCGACAGAGAGAAGGCCAATCTCACAGAACAGTATTACATGGCTCTTATACTTGACAGCAAACGAAGAGTATGTCGAATTCAGCGCTCGAAACGTGTGGTCAGCATTGCAACACGGACTGAGGTCTGTACTCAACCATGGGCGTTTTGGCGACGTCTTAGGGCGCATCCTGGACCTATCTGAGGAAGAATGTGAGAAGACTAGCCAGAGACATATAGACTCGTTAGGCGCTTGGCTGGCCCTAAGAGTCAATGGTCGGGTACTTCTGCCCATGGCCCAGAATGCAGGATCGTTCCTGCAGATGAAGGGATTCGACTGGATTGCCGATGACATGCCGCACCGACAATTTCTGCAAGCGCTACCGAACATCTATTCAGCTTGGTGTCATTCTGTGATCGAAGCAGTCGAGCAAGTGGAGACATACATGAGAGAAGATCTGGAACACTGTCTCAGCCAGCTGTGCTTAACTCGAGGAACCCTTCTGACACAGATCTCTCATGCAAACACACTCTCACAAAATCCGAGCTGTGGGCAGGCCCAGCGGCGAGTGTGTACAGATTGTCAAGACGACTACAGCGCTCTCGACAGTGGCCTCGTAGAGCCAGCACGAATCGCTGTCACCGAATGTGTCATAACTGGCCACTCGTTCGATTGCGCTTGCCAGACAGTCTCCTCCACAATGCCACAACATCTTCCAACCTACTCCGGCGCATGTTCCGAGGACGAGGATGATCAAATTGACGACATGGACGAGCAATTTTACGATACGGTGCCTCATCTGTTCGACGACGTGAATCCCGACAAGCCTGACGCGTTCTCCGACATCGCCACGATACTGTATCGCGCTCACGGAAGAGTCTGGATCGGCAGTTACGCGATTGGTGAACAGCTTTGTGCGTCTTGCTTTCTGTCCAGAGAACAGTACATCGGCGAAGACGGACTGGCTGCTGACTTTCCATCAATGCCGAAAAGTTTCCAGGGGCTCCGAGCGAAGTGGTGAAGAGGGATGGGGCGCAACTGTCTGGGTTGGCTGTGTATCGGCCAGACTGGACCACACCGGTGCTGTTCCAGCAGCTGACGGCGAAGAGACCAACAGGGGCCTTCCTCGAGTAGCGACACAGATGGTATGCTGCTCTTACAGATCCGCCTCTCTGATCTCCTTGACTATCGCACTGTCGTCATCTTCTTGACAGCCTCTATCTGTAGCCAACGCTAGTCAGAACTACGACTTCCCCAAGGTCATATCGATGAGCTTGAGCTCCTCACTGTTGCGATGCAAGTGGGATCGCACAAGGAGGCATCAGTTACAATTTGACTCTATGAGCCAGACATGCGCACAGCTCTACAGGGCCAAAGTCCAGGTTTGTGAAGGTGTCACACTTGGCTGGTACCGTCTCTTCAGATGCGGGAGAGAGCGTTGTATACCATCGACAGACCGGACTCCAGGACTCGCTCGTCCGCCGAGACTGAAGCAAAGAATCAGGTAGCGGTATTTTGACTGCAGATGGAAAGTTGGACCAGGCTTCCAGCCCTCTTGCCTAGAGTCTCAGTATGTCCATCCGAGGGAAATAACGTCTTCTCGTTGTCAGATCCGAAGTTTGGTAATAACACAAAAACCAACACATGTACGATCACCGAATCATATAAGGAACTTCATATGGGAATTGCACCGATTTGGCACAGACCACAATTGTCGAAACGGGTGGCGAGGTAGATGTGAAATCAATTTTGCTACTACAAGGGAATCGTGGATTAGAACAAAATACCTAAGACAGTAAACATCATTGTAATGTGCTGACCTGGTTGTGATTTTGGCCCAAAACGTGCATAAGACCGAGACGGACCATGTACAACTGTTGATGGACGGGCTTGAACGAGTAATCGACTTGCCCGACCGATCGCAAGGGTTATGTTAGTCAGCAGAGCTAATGACGTTTTCGACTCCCTCGGGTGTCCCAAATCTTCCGTATCAACAGCCCATCGCCCAATTGGACCCTCCGAAGCTCGAATACCACAATGGCTTCCTTAAGACTTGCTATGCGCTCGTCGCGCGCTTTTGTCGCCGCGCAGCGCTCGACCTACCGCTCCTTCAGCATCTCGGCTGCTCGCACCAACCAGTTCGAAGCTCTGAACAAGCGCACCAACGACACCTCTGAGCAATACCGCAAGTTTCAGATGGAGAAGGACCTCAACCCTCACATGACCAACACGACTTCTACCATCGCGAACGAGATGCCCTCAGTCGGCAAGCATTCGGCCCCGCCCGAGCTCATCAAGAACGTGGATCCCAACTTCACCCCCAAGGATGCTTCCCCGGAGAACACACAGCGCATGACAGGTGGAACTCAGAGCAGCGAGGGCTCGGAGGTCACTGGAAAGAACGCTGAGCTTGGTGTTGGAGAGTTGGAGGGCGCCAAGTAAGCAGCATCTTGTATTTGGGTAGCCAAGCTAGGATACATGCTCACTTTGTACCTTTGTCAGGTTCAAGGTTGAGCCTTTGAGGCGGACTGGAGAGGATGCGAATACCATGCGTGCACGATTATTATGTCCGTTCCACTGCCCCTGCGTTGCCATCTTTTTGCCAAGAAACTTCCACTACACAGCTCACAATCTGACACGACAAACGCTGACTTTTGCCAGACCAGAGCCGCAAGAGGGGAACATTAGAAAGTGATCTCCTCCTCAGCACCTTCGCAGATGCGAAGCTCGGCACGATGCCTCCGCCGCTCCTCCAGCAATACGATCTCTTCCTCGACGAGAACGACTGGGACATCTACTACTGGGCCACGCAGGAGCCCACCCCGACCTCCCACGAGACTGCTGAGGGTGGTGCTGACACACTCGCCACACAAAATGCTCAAGGCAAGGATATCGAGCCCAAGGATGAGTGGAAACGCGCGCCTGCCACCGGCGAGTGGGCGCAGACCGTTGGCACGTTCAAGCCGGCGTACAGGCCTGTGCCACAGAGGTGGAAGGGCAGCGAGATTCTGTCGCTGCTGAGGCGCCATGTTAAGGAGAGGAGTGCAGGAGGCGTCACAGACACAGAGGGCGCGGCGAAGGAGTCAGAGGGTAAGGGGCTGGGTATGATGCCTCCCATTCGAAACTTCGACCAGGCATAGAGCCTGTCGGTGTAGCACCCTGTAAGCGTATATATGTACGAAGTTTGTACACAATATTCATTATTTGTTCTGTCACTCTAGATGATCATGATTCACGTGCTGCACGAAAGGCGATATTTACCCTCCTGGAGAAGATCTCATAGTGACTGTTTATCTATAAGCGCAAATTGTTGTCCACGAGGCCTCGGCTTGAGACCTCGGCATCCTATTATGCAGAGCGCGTATGTCTAGCAACTACAGCTAGCTAATTTCGCGGTAGGTTCCAACAAGTTCGAAATCTAAATCATAGGCGACGTGATTCCACAGAGAAGGAAGGAGTAGGTCGCCGGAAAGCGGCACTAGCTGGCAAAACCAAGTCCGGCAACCCTTTCCGAGCACGGCGGGCGTGATTTTGACACTCACAGCAGGCGATATCCATGGCTGTCATGCATAGATCATCGTCGTATCCGATGTAGCCTCTCGGCTTAGAAAATACATTTCCGAGCTAGATGCCACCTTGATGAACAGGTTAGGTGGGATTGGTCCCTCAAACGATTGTGAGCCGCGGGAAGCTCCTTGCCCCGCCTGACGTCCCTCTTGATAGCAGATAATTCTCCTCCGCGCAGCAGTGAAACAAATTTCATCCGAATCTTTTCAAACATATACATATACAGTACTTCTGATTTGTGTCATATCACTGCAAAAATGGCACCCAAGACGATCGTGCTGAAGGCTCCCAACGGCCAAGAGTGGGAGCAGCCTACCGGTCTGTTCATCAATAACGAGTTTGTTGATTCAACAAAGCCCAATAACACCATCTCCTCAATTGATCCTGCCACGGAAAAGGAAATTGTGGCGGTCCAGTCTGCGACTCCAGATGACATCGACCTTGCCGTGAAAGCTGCAAAGAAGGCGCTGAAGAGCCCAGAATGGAAGCTGTTACCCAACACCGATCGTGGGCGGTTGATGGTGAAGCTTGCAGACTTGATGGAGAAGAACCACGAGCTTCTGGCAACGATCGATGCATGGGACAATGGTAGGTGTTCCCATTGTGAATCTCAGAAGATATTGCTGATTTGGCCAGGCAAGCCTTACAGCGTAGCTTATAATGATGATCTCCCTGAGGCTTTCAACACAATCCGTTACTACGGAGGGTGGGCAGACAAACTTCACGGCCAGACAATAGGCACGACACCACAAAAGTTTGCATATACTGTCCGTCAGCCGATTGGAGTCGTTGCACAAATTATTCCTTGGAACTATCCTCTGTCAATGGCCTGCTGGAAGCTAGGCCCTGCTTTGGCTTGCGGCAACACTGTTGTTCTGAAGCCAGCAGAGCAGACGCCACTATCGATTCTCGTATTCGCAAAGCTCATCAAAGAAGCTGGCTTTCCTCCTGGTGTTGTCAACATCGTCAATGGCCTTGGACGAGAGGCTGGTGCTGCGCTTGTTCAGCATCCGCTAGTCGACAAGGTCGCGTTCACAGGCTCGACAGCCACAGCCACCCAGATCATGAAGATGGCCGCTGTTGGGCTGAAGAACATTACGCTCGAGACTGGAGGCAAGTCGCCACTACTAGTTTTCGAGGATGCGGATATGGAACAAGCGGTCAAGTGGTCGCACTACGGCATCATGTCGAACCAGGGCCAGATCTGCACAGCTACATCTCGTATCCTGGTACAGGAGTCCATCTTCGACTCATTTGTTGAGAAGTTCCGCAAGCAGGTGTCAGAAGTCTCCGTCATTGGCGATCAGTGGAGTGCAGACACTTTTCAAGGTCCCCAGGTCACCAAGCAACAATACGAGCGTATCCTCTCATACGTCGATATCGGTAAACAAGAAGGCGCTAACCTCGTTGAGGGTGGAGAAGCCCGCAGTGGGGACGGATACTACATCAAGCCCACAGTTTTCACAGGCGTGTCGTCAAGCATGCGTATCTATCGCGAAGAGGTTTTCGGACCGTTCGTTGTCATTGCTACTTTCAAGAGCGAAGACGAGGCTATCGAGATGGCCAACGATACGATCTATGGACTTGGCGCCGCCGTCTTCACAAAGGATCTCGAGAGGGCGCACAGAGTTGCATCAGAAGTTGACTCTGGGATGGTTTGGGTGAACAGCAGCCAGGATTGTGATTACCGGGTGCCGTTTGGTGGCGTCAAACAATCAGGTGTTGGGCGTGAGCTGGGAGAGGCAGGGTTGGAGGCTTACTCTCAGATCAAGGCGGTACACATCAACATGGGAAACAGGCTATAGACATGATCCTATACGAGCAGACCATCTAGACGAAGATTCAAGAACTACGTTTACCTTTGTGAGAGTCGGTGTTTGCGTGTATATCCTACGCTGTGTCGTGTTTCGTAATCAATATCTAAGGTAAGTTGAGTATGTGATGATAAAAACAAATATTTTCACTGTTTCAATTCACTGACTGTCTGACACTGGTCCTTGACGCAATCTGGAGGTATCTTAATGTTAAGTACAACAAATCATCATCATTTGACTGAAGCTAAGATTGTCTTGCATTATTGATTGTTCATCTAACGCGTTATTCTATTTTTGAACCACTTCTGGGTCGTCTAAGCGCCATTTGACAACCACTTGGCCTTCTGGACCTGCGAACCTGAAGCTTTGATAATCTGCGCAAGCTCATCTGTCTGCTTCTGCCCCAGTAGCTTGAAGGGCTTCCTCAGACCCCCAGTCTCCCATCCTCGCAGCTCCATACCCGTCTTGACTGCAGACGGGTAGTTGTATGACTCAAGAAATTTGCACAAGGGAAAGATCTTCCTCCACAACTCGCGACCCTTTGCAATATCATTCTCGACGGCTACAGCGTTCCAGAGCTCGACAGATAGCTCGGGAATGACGTTGGTCGCGCCCCACACTGAGCCCTTTGCACCGGCAGCAAGGCCGTAGAATGTGAGAGTGTCCCAGCCATTGAAGGCAGTGATTTGATCATCTAGCTCAAAGAGTAGCTCCGTGAGAGCTGGTGCGTTTCCAGATGTGTCTTTCAGGTAGTGTACACCAATGTCCTTCAAAGAGGCCATTTCAGACGGTGATAGCGTGAGGCCGCTCGCGGAGGGGATATTGTAGTAGACGATGGGGATCTTGGATTCTTCGTAGATCTCTTTACAGAGCTCACGGAACTGCTCGTAGTTGACAGGATCGTAGAACGGAGGTACGACCATAGTAGCTGCCGCACCGACCTTGGCGGCGTGCACAGCAAGTTCAACGCAGTCTTTGGTGGAAAGCGCTCCTGCACCTGCAACAACAGGAACACGACCTGCCGAATATTTGACACACAGTTCTGTGACCTGTTTCCTCTCGTCCAGTGTCATGGCTGTGAACTCGCCTGTTGTGCCTCCAGGGACGAGACCGTGTACGCCAGCATCGATCATGCGATTGATGTGTTGTTCAAGGCGCCCCTCATGGACTTTGGTGCCATCGTCGGTAAATGGAGTGACGAGGGCGACGAGAATGCCTTTCAGCTCTTGAGGTGCCATTCTAAGGGAGAAAGCTTGAAGATGTAGAATAGTAGAAAAGATGTTGAAGGGAGATGTGATGAAGTGTACACCAACAGAGCTCAAGGAATTCTTACCAGCATATTAAAGAGCTCTTTCGTGTTCAGAGGGGTCGCGGAGCATGCAGGTAGCATTTCGATAGCGGTTGATCGGCGTAGGAAATGCCTTCCTAACTAGGTAAGTCTGGTGTAAGACTATCAGATTATGCATGCGCGTTGACTTCCGAAACGTATCTTTGCATATGCATATCGCGGGGAGAGGGGCATTTAAGAACGCCACACTTCAATGAGTATCCTTCTCCGCAAAAGAACATATCATCGCTCCGTGGCTAGGTCACGCCCCCAAATCTAGTCCACACCTACGTCTTGATTATGAAGCCGACTGTGGAGAGCTTGATTGCTCGCAGAATGTAGCAGATCAGCTCGGAATATTTACTCCTCCGAGTCCTGGACGCGTTTTGAAAATCTCATCTGTACACTTTGGCTCAATATCATCTCCTTCTGAAGATCTCCGAGAAGCGACCTCCACGTTTGAGACAAAGAATGGCAAATCGTCCACCAGCACTTGATCCTCTCGTCTTTTCGATCCGTGACCTCGAGCGTTATGGATCCGAGAACCTCTCCGACGCTTTCAGGGAATATTACAATGGTGGTGCTATGGACATGATATCGTATGCGCAACGTCATTGAATAAGACGTGCTTTGGCTGACTGGGCAACTGCAGGCTTCGGGAGAACGTCACAGCATACGACAGATACAAGATTCGCCCTCGTATCTTGAGGAACGTTTCCAACGTAGACACAAGCGTCACGGTCTTTGGCAGGAAGATCACATTTCCTTGCGGTTTCAGCCCAAGTGCGATGCATTGTCTCGCGCACAAAGACGGAGAAACCGCTACATCGAGAGCAGCAGCGACGATGAACATACCGATGGCCTTGTCCTCGTATGCCACAACATCATTAGAGGATGTTATCGCACAGGGAAACGGAAACCCATACATGATGCAGATGTGTATCGTAAAGGATAGAAACATAACAAAGCAACTGCTGAAGAGAGCCGAAAGTAAGTCATTTGAGCTCAAGCTCTGTAGAGAAGCGCTGATTGTTTGCAGGTGCAGGTTATCGGGCGCTTTTCCTTTCAGTTGATGTGCCAATCCTTGGTCGCCGCTTAGGCGAAATGCGTTCCAACTTCACATTGCCCAAAGGGATGTCGTTTCCCAATCTGTTGTCGGAAGGACAGGATGAATTTGGCGCACCGGATGGCAAGAACAACGGGCCCCAAGCTTTCGATGATGCCCTGGAGTGGGACGAAATCATCCCTTGGCTGAGGGAGAACACCAAGATGCAGATATGGCTTAAGGGAATTTCCTCGCCAGAAGATGTTGAGCAGGCAATAGCGGCAGGTGTAGACGGCGTTGTCATCTCAAACCACGGTGGACGTCAGCTAGACGGCGTTCCTGCCACTCTTGACTCTTTGCGCCAGTGTGCACCAATTGCCAAAGGCCATGTTCAGATTGCAGTAGACGGAGGGATAAGGAGAGGATCTGACATCTTCAAAGCTATCGCGCTTGGTGCAGACTTTTGTTTGCTCGGCAGAATCGCCATTTGGGGCCTTGCGGTGAGTACAAAGATCCTGTAGTGTGGAACATACACTGATTCTACCCAGTACAAAGGACAAGATGGTGTCGAGCTTGCTATCAAGATCTTGCTTGAGGAGTTCAAGTCCACAATGGCATTGGCCGGGTGCAGATCGGTAGCCGAGATTACTCGCAACCATCTGAGCGTTCTAGAACATGGCGGTGTTCTGGCCAAGCTATGAAATGTCGTACATAAAGCATCAAACGTTTGAACTTTCGTGCCAAACTATAACCTGAACTCAATGACGATGTGTTTACCTGTCATATTTAGTATAGCATGAGCCAGGAGTTACTCTCTCGTAGCACATCAACCCAAGAATAGACGTCCCTCCTCTTTTTGTTGGTAGATCGCTGCTCAGACGGACTAGCTACGTCTTTCTCTGGGTTTTTGTTGGCTCTATCTCGCTGGTCCCACACCTCGCGCATAACTTGCTGTGATGCGGTAAATCCGTTGAATGCGGATTGCACTGCGCTCTTCTGCATCCAGCTCATCAGCCAATCTCGTGCTGTCACGGACATGGCTTCTGCGCCCGCAATGAAAGCTGGCCATGGAGTTCCGGGTGCCTTGTTGTCGCAAGCGTCATGCGCGAGGTCGAAGTCTCTTAGAGCTGCAATAACATCGTTGACATGTGACTGCAGTATAAAAGGATGTACTTTTCGAATCCGACGATAAAAGAGAATGAGCAAAGCCGAACTCATCGCACGCATCATGGCTCGACTAGCCGCCGTTGGCTTGGGCGTCGTGAGCCCTCTTCCATTGCTAGGCGGTGGCGACCGCTCTTCGGGGCTGCTATACTGGGCAGAGAGAGTGCAGATCCGATTTTCAAGCTGTGTCGTCTTTCTCTGCAAGCACTCCTGAAACGTTCTTGTCGGTTGGACCGAAGTCTCATCGAGATAGTCCATGATATTAGCCACTCTTGTAGTCTGTGACACGTAACTCAACCAGATCTCTGGTATACCGTATATGTCCATGTAGAGGGTATTTGACCACACACGAGCATCCTCCAGATGAATGTCACGGAGCCCTGTCTCGTCATCCTTTTGTGTCTCTGCGTCATTATCGCTGTCTGTACCATGAGATTGTATGCGAAGGAAATCATCCAACTGGGAATGCTCGTGCGATGTATTGACGTATTGGTTTGTTGCACATGAACCGATAATAGGAGTGCGGCGGTGATCTCGGAATGTCCGCTCGATCTTACTCTGTAGCAAAGAGTTCTTGTGATCGTGCAGAACAAATGTGCTCTCTCCGATGATGCGCTGCCAGGTGTAAACATGGTGTAAAAGCCGTGCCCTGCGGGAGGTCTTCTGCTTTGTTATTCCTCGCAGCCTTACGAGACGTTCGGCGTCAATCAAGTAGCATCTAGCATCTGCCGCATTTCCGGTTTCTGTCTGAGTGAAGTCAGCTCACTTGCGAAATGAACTTGATTCAAGCTGACTTACGGCGAGAGCGATGAGGCTGAAAATAGCCATCAATTGGTCTTTGTACTTTGCCTTACGATCACCAGCAGTCTCTAGCCTCAGAGATTCTTGCATATGTTTCTTCGCTCGCTTGGAAGCATACTCAAGGATCTGCATACCTCTGACAGGGTCTAGATCCAACGATGCTGGCGGCGCTTTTGCAACAATATGAGCAGAGCAACCCAACAGTGCAAACAGATTCGCCCTGTTAGCATGCTTAACGTTAGAGCCTTGGAGCCATGTCAACTCAGCATGAGTCTGTATAGCATTACTCCACATAAGTGTCTCCCAGGGTGACTTGCAGTTCATCGGTAGCGGACCAAACTGTGGGATCAGGGTATCCCGGAAGTGTTTGAGCAAATAATGGGCGTCCTTCAGCACCTGTGCTTCTTCAAGGTCCGTCAGAGCATGAGGTGAGTCCTGAGAATCGAATGATCTGTTCATCGCAGACATGTTTTGCTTTTCGTAGGATTGACTCGGAATCGAAGCGTAGTCAAGCGACTGACTTTCAGGACGGTAGCTTTGTGGCTGACGCGCTGCGTGCGCAAGAAGGCTCAAGGATTCACTGTAAGTTGGGTCGTAAAGCTGGTCTTGAACGAGAGGCATCGACATGTCAAATGTGGTGTCAAACAAGTCGTTCCAGATAAGACCATTGGAGGATTCGAACAGTGACTCAAGATCTGACAAGGACCCGACCGATGAGTGGTTCAAAAGATCCGGTTCTTGGGGCAAAAACGATGCACTTTCTGAGTCTGTTACGGCCATTGACATGCCGTTTCCCCCCATGCTCAACGAAGCTGGACTTGGAACAAGTCTGATGTCTTCCCCATTTTGTTGTATTGTATGTGGGCCATTATTTGATGATACTGGTTCAAGTACAGGACGACTTTGGTCTTTGGTCAGATTGACTTCAGCCTCGGACCCTCCAGCTGCGCCAGTGTCAGTGTCAGCGTACACTCTGTGAACACTGGCGTTTCTTTTGACGTACTGTTTGTACTCACATTAGACAATGCGATGTTCTCCTCCGGCGCTTCAGTTGGCCTGGATGGTCCGTAAGACATAGATGCCCATCGAATCTGTGAGGGAAAACCGCCGCAGTCGACTTTTGCTTTGCGGCATGTCGCACAGGTAGGACGAGCATGATCGCACTTGACATGTCGGCGTCTACACGTTACGCAACCCCCAAGATTGTGTGTACGTTTCTTGGTTGTCCCTCGACTCTTGCTGGCCGGCATGGTGTTGACGTCATCCAGGTATGACAAACGACTTATTGAGGAAGGAGTGATCTAATCCTTTTCGTGTCCCCATGTGAAGAAATATCACGAAATTTTGACTAGTCACCGGAACATCTGACCTCACCTATGTTCATTGGTGAAATTCAGGTCCTGCGGAGTCGAGCTAGACCACATGAGGCAGGAGACTCCGGTCCCCTAAACAACACGCGCCCTTCCAACTTCATGATTTATCATTTGGGCTGAGATCAAGCTTACCAATTGAGTCCCTACAAAGTACTTAGCATGGGATCAACCTTGAACTGAGAGCATAACGTTGTACACAGCAATTGATCAAGCAGCTCGATTCACCAAACACACCATCTAAACCATGGCTAGAATTTTGCTTACCGGAGCTACTGGGTAAGACAGACTCTCATTGACTACTGTTCTGACTGATGAGTGATAGCTTTATCGGCGGAGATATCCTTCACACTCTGGCACGCTCTGGACATTCCGGCCTGCACATAACCTCGCTGGTGCGGGACGCCGGCAAGGCACAGCAAGTGCAGTTCGCCTATCCAGATTTCAAGACTATCTTGGGCGATCTAGACGATCTAGACTTAATCAGAGAACAATCCAAGGCTTCAGACATCGTCTTGAGTATGTCTTGTTCATCGATGGATTTTGCCTATACTAACTTGTTGTTAAGACTTTGCTGCTACCGGACACGCAGCGAGTGCAAAGGCGATTGCGGAAGGCTTGCAGACACGACATAACGAGACACAAAAGCCAGCTTACTGGATTCAGATTTCAGGAGCGACTGTCTATGCAGCCGATGAGATTGGCTCGGGCCGTTTTAGCAAAGCAACTGAGGATGTCTACGATGATCTTAAGGACCAAGAGAAGATCTTATCCGTCATCCGGAACAACCCTAAGCGAGTTGTCGAGAACATCATCGTTTCACAGACACCTTCATCAGTCAAGACTGCATTGATTGTAGGGCCACTCATCTACGGTGTGGGTAGAGGCCCAGTCAATCAGAGAAGTGTACAGGCGCCAGAGATTGCAAAAGCCACCCTGAAGCTTGGTCACGGCTTCAAACTAAACGAGGGCAAGAATATCTGGAGTAACATCCACGTTCACGATCTGTCTAACTTGGTTTCTCTGTTGGTAGGAGCCGCAAAGGATGGCAAGGATGGCTTTTGGAACCGGGACGGCATCTTTAACGTCGAGAATGGCGAGCTTGTAAGTATTCCTGTTGATACTATAAGATCTTTTACTTACAAAGAAGGCTTTCGGGGATCTGAGTGCTTCTATTACAAAAGAAGCACACAAGCAAGACCTTATCGAGTCTGGCGACCGCCTCGAGACGATCGACGCAAAGAAGGCTGACACGCTCAGCGGCCATGCGTCGGTCTTGTGGGGTACCAATGCTCGTACGAGATCATCGAATGCTCAAAAGAATCTTGGTTGGAAGCCAACTGGAGCTTCGCTTGAGGCAACAATCCCTGACTTGGTTCGTGACGAGGGGAAGGCGTTTGACAGTAAGGAATCTTGATGATCAAACTTTGAACCCTTGCTGACTGATTCTTAGATTCAAACCCGGAATTATGAATTATGTTGCATTACCATATCAACAGTTTGAAGAGCCATATCAAGTTTACTCTCGGTGTACATGTATCCAGTGGTATTAACCATTCATGTTTCTCTTCCAATGTCAAACTCGTTCACCTTTGCAAGATTCATCATCTCAAGTGGATCTACAGACATGAAGACCTTTTACGCGCTTCAAGCCTGTCACACGTATTCCATGTTAGAAAAGAGGGGGAAATAGTTCCCCAGAGACGAGCAAACGTACATGATACCACTTTCTTGTAGGGTTGTCGTTGGATGCTCCCCAGGCTTTGTGAGTACCTGGTAATGATGACGCACGTCAACTGATAACTAGGTATGTTTCAAGATATCGATACCATGCTGGTGGAAAACAGTGTAGATAGAATAAGCATTTCTCCCATTCCGAATGAATAGCTTTTTGGACAATACTAGGGTAACGGCGCGACAGTGCTACAGTATCACTTTCTGGCAATACTACTGCATCGTTTTCTGACAGTACTACGGTATTGCTTTCTGACAATTAACCGTGTCCTATCATTGTCGCAACCCCACAATCATCAGCACGCATTTAATGCGCGGAGTTTGCGGACTTACCGTTAACATCGCGCGAACTGTGCAGTGACCCAATGGTCTGCACCGGCGCTAGTCTTGTAAAGCTTGAGATCTGAGGTTACCTTCTTGATCAGTAAATGCAATGGCAACATCAGGTTTCCATGCAGTGACATGGGCGACAAGCTTAAAAGCTCGCAGTAACAGATTCGCAAAGATCTCATCCTGCAGCTGAGAGCTCACACTCGGTTACTTCCCTATCAATATGTCTTCCACACTCAAGGACCCAAAGTCACTACTCGACCGTCACCGCATCCTGTCTCCAACCGCTGGGGTTCGTGTCTCACCGCTATGTCTCGGTGCAATGAACTTTGGTGATGCGTGGACGGAAACACTCGGCGAGTGCACGAAGGAGACGGCGTTCGAAATGTTGGACTACTTCTACGAGCAAGGTGGCAACTTTATTGACACAGCAGTCAACTACCAACTTGGAGAGAGCGAGCAATGGCTAGGCGAGTGGATGGAAGATCGAGGTCGACGGGATGAGATGGTCATCGCAACCAAGTTCACCGGCGTCCAGAGTGTCGCGGAGCAGAGGCAGAAGGAGGGCAAGTTCGCCCAACATGGCGTTATCAAAGACAACTATAGCGGAAACAGCGCCAAGAACATTCACACTTCCATCGAGCGCTCGCTGAAGAGCTTGCGTACTACGTACCTTGATATCGTAATACACATCCTCTCGCCCCTCAGACTTTCAGTAACCAAGCAACAGTACTACGTCCACTTTTGGGACTTCACCACTTCCATCCCCGAGCTGATGCACACTCTCAACGACCTCTGCGTCGCCCGCAAAGTAATCTACCTCGGTGTCAGCGACACCCCAGCCTGGGTCGTAGTCAAGGCAAACGACTACGCACGCCAGCACGGCCTGCGCCCGTTCTGCATCTACCAGGGCCGCTGGTCAGCCGCGTGCCGTGATTTCGAGCGCGAAATCATTCCCATGTGCTTGAGCGAAGGGATGGCGCTCGCGCCCTGGGGCTCTCTCGGCGGCGGCCGGTTCAAGACCAAAGCGCAGCGGGAGATCAACGGGGGCCGCACGCACTTTGTTAAAATCGCTTTCACGGGGAAGGAAGAGCAGGTGTCGCTCGTGCTGGAAGAGATTGCGGACAAGAGAGAGACGCTGGTTACCAGCGTGGCGCTGGCGTATGTTATGCATAAGTAAGTGCGTTCCAACATTCTGCAGATCCGGCTGATGGTTCAGATCCCCGTATGTGTACCCCATTGTGGGAGGCAGGAAGGTAGAGCACCTCAAGGGCAACATCGAAGCGCTCGGCCTCAGACTCGATGCTGAGGAGCTCGACAAGATCGACAATGCGTATGGATTCGAGATCGGGTTCCCGCATGACTTTTTCGCAGCGGCGAACAAAATGGGGCGAGGGCCTGAAGACGGGTGGTTCATTAACAGCGTGTCGCACCTGGATATTGTTCCGGGACCTAGGCCGATATCTGCACCGCAGGAGGGCGCGTAGGACGCATACTCAGAGAAGCTAAGGGATGTGAAAAGGGGAGGCTCGCAGCAAGAGGTCTGGCTGGATTAATAAAGTCTGTCCCGTATATTGGTTGCAGTACCTACCTAACTGTTGGAATGCGTTTTGGTTTTGCGATATGGGACGCCTGTACTGTAAATACAATACTCAAGCAGTAGTCAATCGGTAAGTGCGAGTCACGGAACAGAATCTTGAGGCGCATTTCCCGGTGGAGCAGCTTGTGAAGGTGTGGATAGAAGAGCTAACGCAACGCACTTTGAAAACAAGGGTAAGACCAGACCGAAGACCCTGTCGAATTCGAGACTCGTAACGACTTGCCTTCTGATACTCTGCTGTTTTTGGTCTGGGTGTGGACTTCAGCTGGTCGACGCGTACCTAGCGCGTTTGGTCCTGACATCATCAGCTCCACCAAAAATCATCCCATCATCGATAACTTGCGAGCCGCATCGCAAAGTGACACATGCATCGGCATTGGTACCTGCATATGAGCGTGTTTGACAAAACATAACATCACCATGTCGTCGATGCTATATTCCAATCCAATTTCCATATCCACTGTTTGTTACTCATTAAACAGTGACTGACCACAGCACAACCTCCAATACCTCTCATACTCACTTAGGCCAAACCCCCTGACATCTCTCTGCCCAAAATCTCCATCACAATGTCCTTCCTCCTCCGATCCTCCACCCGCCTCACGGCACCAGCGCTCGCGCGCCTCACCACTCCCACCTCCCAACGCGCCTTCAGCACAACGCTCCGAGCATCCATCGCCATCGACTCCACCATCCTCTCCCAGATCACCGCTGCGGAAAAGACACTCACCAACAACGACGGCCCCACGCCCAACGGCCCCACTGCCCGCGCCCAGAAACACGTCGGCCAGCAGCTCACCCCCCAGATCATCAGCGAGATCACCGACGCCGAGAGGGACATCACCGGCTCGGACCAGCCTGCCAAGGGCGGCCCGACGGCCGTCGCGCAGAGCATCCTGACGAGCGAGGGCGGCGCCAACGGCGGCAACATCAACAACACCAACACCTCCGCCCAACACACCGGCAAGCTCGACTCCTCCACCCTCCACGAGATCACCAAAGCCGAGTCCCAGATCACCGGCCAGACAGAACCCGTGGCCGGCGGCCCCACGGCGCGCGCCCAGCAGCACGCCAACGAGCCCATCACCAGCCGGGCGCTGCACGACATCACCGAGGGCGAGAAGAAGATCACGGGCGGCGAGCGGGTGAAGGGCGGGCCGACGGCGGCGGCGCAGAGCGAGCTGGGCAAGAGCCGGAACTAGGGGGTTGCGAGGGCAGGGGAGCGGGTGTTTGTGTGGCGTGTCGTGCGAACGTGCAATGTACTTGGTTGTCGTAATTAGTTTGTAGGATACAGCATAAAGTGTATGACCAGAGGGTATGAGTTTGATAAAATCAATCTGTACAAAAATGGTATTCAGCAGCAAACCCCTCTCCCACGCGCCTCCATTACGTGCCCTACATGGCGGCGTTCGCCGAGTTGGACGCCAGCCACGCGGCAAACGCCTGCGCGTTGCGCGTCTGCATAAACACGGTCCCCGGGCCCGTGAACTTGCACACCAGGCCCTCGCCCGCCATCATGTTCGACACGATCCCGCCCGACGCGACGCGCTCGAGCACGTACTTGCAGTTCCACGCGACGAGGTGGCCGTTGTCGATGATGTACTTTTCGTCCTTTTGGAGCTGGGGACCGTGTTAGCAGGCGCAGCACAGCACGCAACGCGGATGGTGCCTGCAACGAGACAACGGGAGACTTACATCCTTCCTGATGATCGCGCCGAAGCTGGTGCACCACAGGATGCCCTGGCCGGAAATCTTGTACACGAACAGGCCCTCGCCGGAGAACATGGCCTTTGTGACGCCCTGGCTCTTGTACTCGGTCAGGATGCCCTGCGTGCACGCCAGAAACGCGTCCTTGCCGACGCTCCACTGCTCGTGCCCCCCGAGCTTGATGATGGTGATGTCGCCGATGGACGCGGGCGCCAGCAGCAGCTCGCCGGGCCCGGTGTACGTCGACTTGGACATGTCGCCGCCGATGAGCGCTTTCTTGAGCGAGAACTTCATGGAGCCTTTGAGGGTTACGGTGGGGGTCATTGCTATCATGGCGCCTGGGGATGGTTAGTCTATGTTGTCGTCTCAAAGGTGGAGGGGGGGACGTACCGGGTTTTGCGGTGAAGGGGCACCCGATTGCGAGCTGCACTGTGAGAATGGTGTTTGTGTTGCGGTGGCTCACGCGGTAGCTGCCGCCGTTGAAGGTGCCCACGTCGTCTGATTGTGTGGTTCCTGCGCCCGCAAAGGCTGGCTGCGACAACTGCTGGGGCGGCATGCCTGGGTGTTTCAGAGGGCTCTGGGGCGCGGGTGTGCCATAGCTGTGAGGCCCTTTCTCAGATTTCTCAGAGAACTGCTGTTGCGGCTGATGCTGCTGCTGTGATTGGTACTGAGGAGGTGCACTGTCAGGCGGCGGGAAGTGTTGCTGCTGCTGTTGCTGCTGCTGTGAGTGGTCGGGCGGCGGCGCATAGTGTTGTTGCTGCTGCTGGTGCTGGTGCGCGTGGTCGGGCGGCGGCGCATAATGTTGTTGCTGGCCACCCGGGGGCGGGGGGTAGTGCTGTGGCTGTTGCTGTTGCGCAGCAGGAGGCGACGACGGCGGCGGGGGGTAGGATTGGCCTCCTGGCGGCGGCGCAAAGTACTGCTGTTGGCCCTGTTGTTCTGTCGCACATCAGTGACAACTCGCATCGGCCAAAGGGAGTGGCGCACCATATGCGCTGTTCTCCGGTGGTGCTGTCGCCAGTCAGCTGGTGCCTTGTCAAAGAAGCACGCGACACTCACGAGGGTAAAAGTTACCGCCTGGTAAGTTACCACCGGGTGGTGGGCTGCCGTATCCAGACATGGTACTTTGGGGAGCTTGACAGCAGCGGTTCGTATTAGGGCGACCAGCGCGTCAACAGCCCGAGTACAAGAGCTGGGGAATCTCGAGAGGAAGGAAAGGCAGGGAAGCCAAACTGGACAGACACAGGCGCATGGTCAGTACAAATACCCGCGCCGCGCCGTTACCTGTTCGTGTCAAGCTCAGCCTCCTCGTCCACAGGTGTTCCTAGCGGGGTATGCAGCCGCCCAACTTCGCCCCGCATGCTGAGCTTACTAGAGTTACACTGCGTTACCTATTCTGATATTCTTCCTAAACACCACGGCTATTTTTAAGCGATCTCAACACATGCAGCAAACCGGCAGGAATGCCATCGTCGTGGTGAGTTTGTTTGCAAACATTCAAGCTCCACGATGCCCGAGGCTGGGATCAGGGTCCAAGTCCGAGCGTTGGCGTGCCGTCTGCAAGCGCCGACTCCTGTCCCGCAACAGGAAGTCCAGATGTGATTTGCTGACGTCCAATTGTATAATCTGCTGAGTTCCATCCTCTGGGATTCTTGGACACTGCGAAAAGGGCCTCCACTATCTTTGCGGGATCGCCGCCATGCCTGCGCGCTCGACAGATTCAACTCTAGCAGCGTAGAACGTTGGGATATCCAAGGAACACCCTCGGAGAACTTTTGATTGCGTCGTGAGTCGATATACATGAGCCACTCCTATATAGTCTTGTACACCAAGCCGTGCATATCATACCCCATTGCCTCATCGCTATCCGAACGCGCGAATCGCCATGACATCCGTAGCGCCCGCCAACCCAGCCAAGCAAATGCATGTCGATACCCGTAAAGCGCAAACGTAAACTCATCAAGTCTTGATCATCCTCCTTCGCTTGCCGATCTGTGCAGAGAAACCGGTCTTGATAGCCTGGACGGAACGCCTGGACCCGCAGCTGTTGCAGGTGACGAAGCTGAGACGGTTCTCGCCCTTGGAGAGACTGTTCTCGTGTTAGCTGTGTATAAAGTGAGGTTGTTGGGTCAATGTACTCTGTGTCGGGAGAACGGCAGGTCTTGCAGGTGACGTATTCGACAATGTATCGCCTGAGAACGTTCTCAATCTGCTTCTGCTGGAAACGACCCTTGATGACCAGACGGCGGGAACCGTCAACGGAACCGCTGGTACCCAATTCAGCAAACAAGAACTGGGTGACGTGCTCATCGGTACGCTTCATCCTCTTGCAAATCTCGGCAATATTGGCGAAGATGGTCTTCTTGTTTCCTTCACGGAGACACTGCGGTGGCGGAATCTTGTAGCTCTTGACGCTGTTGCCGGCGAGATCGGGGTGTTGCGAGTGGAGCAGTGTGAAGAATCGGTTCAGGAGCATATCGTACTTGATCGCGGTTGTGTTCTCGTGCGACCAGATACCGGTGCCCTTCATCATGTCGCCCTCCTGGACCTCCTCCTCTTCGGCAGCAGGTGCCTCCTCCTCAGCGGCGTCGCCACCAGCAGCAGCAAGCTTGGCCTCGAAGTCGTCCTCGACCTTCTTCTTGCTGACCTTCTTCTTCTTCTTGAGCGCAGCGAAGTCGCCCTCAGCAGCGTCCTCGCCCTCCTCGCCCTCCTTCTTCTTGGTCGACTTCTTCTTCTTCTGTTATGTGTCAGTCGTCGTCCGAGAGCCGGAGGATGCAGGGGCCGGGTGCTCGCACCTTCTTGGCTAGGTCGTCGAACATCTTGGTGACCTCCTCAACGTCCTGGTCATCGGCTGCAGTCGCACTAGTCAGCGCTTGTTCATTGTTGTATCCCAGGGATACTACCCTCAGATGCAGAGCCGGTGCTGTGCTTCTCAGCGGATGACTTACCGCCGTTCGTCTCTTTCGACTCAGTGACCTGGCCATCGCTGTCGACGATTGTGGTGCCCTCGGAGAATGCGACGGACTTGCGAGGCTTGCGCTCGGGGGATTCCTGTTGAGTCAAATCAGATATGCGTCTTTGCAGGGTCGGCTGATGGCGAGTAGGCGGGGAGATTATAGGTTCGTGGTGATGCGTGTTGCGCGAACAATGTATTTCGATCGCGAACGTGGGGCTCGATGTGACGTACAGTGTCAGCCATGATTGCGGTTGCGCCCGTTTCTTTTGCTGTGGACTGTGGAGTGATGAACCTGGGCAATGTGTCCCCAGTAATCGGTAGCGATAGGCTTGAAGGTGAATGTGGAGTCGCGGACACGGAGCTTGACCTTGAGTGTTCTTTTTGCCGCATTACTGTGACTCTGAGATGCCAAGATTGTCAGCCACAGCACGCTAAGCCCCACCCTCGCTCATTGGCTCCTTCTGTCGGCTTCACATCATCGAACACGCGCCGGGATATACCCGTAGCAGCATCGACTCCATACTTCCAGCTGCAGCTTCCTTGATGCCGTTACGGTAGCCCGCAGTCGTCGCCGAACACACAGCCCCTCCTTCGAATCGAGACACCCCCACGCCGCCGCCATGTCCCTGAGCAACAGCCACAGCTTCATCGAGCCGCATGTGAGCTCCTCCGAGGCCGACATCGACTCCCTCCCCTCCTCCTCCACCAACTTCTCGGCCGACGACGACGAATACGTATCGGATGCGGAAAGAGAATGGAGGGAGTCGCTGCAGCAAATGGAGCTCCTGCTGACGATGGTCATGGTGCCTTACATTGGGAAATACTTTGGCCGCAAGTTCGCATACTATGGTACGACATGCAGGGACAGTGTGTTTACTGTCAGCAACTGACGAGTGTTAGGCTGGGCAAAGTTTATGGAGTGGAAGTATCCTGTTGAGATTGTGATTACGAACAAGACTGCCTTCAAGGCGGCGGGTGCTATCGAGGCGGCAGCAACGTTATAGCATACCTTGCAGTGGATTTACAGCAACGGCGTTTGGGGCGAATAATCACCAGCATTTGGGTCAATATCCGAGGGCACAATGGCGCCAGTACTTGAATAAAAACGAAACGAGTCTTGTCACCACTGCAGCTCCGTGATAGGTCCGACATGTCATTGATATTTATGTAATTTATGTGGTAGGTATTGATACTGATATACTGCCTGCCCACAACAGACAAGACGATCTAAAGAGTCCACAACAAGCTCCCAAGCCACAGCGGGCGATGCGAACAAACGCCTTCCCCCAATGTCCAAATATCCAGATATCAAAACGCCGTGTATGCAAAATACTCACTCGCTCACTGCCGCCGCGTCCCCTGCTATGCAAAGTCCCAGCTCCCGAAACTGCCCTTGCCTTGGCTCTCCAGCTTCAGGCACTGGTACGGGCTGCTCATGGGATCGTAGTACAGGCCCTCGACGCGGCCGTCGCTTCTGCGCAGACACACGTAGTAGAAGCCCGAGATGGTGAGGCCGCAGCCGCTGTCGTCGAAGGCGGCGTGTTCGGCATCGGCGAAGGGCGGGGCGATGGGATGGATTTCGGCGGACGGGACGGCGTGGCGCGCGAAGGTGTGCGAGTCGTAGACGTAGTACTCGCGCTCTTCGTCGTGGCCCACGGCGCCGGTGGCTGTGTCGGCGCCGACGAAGGCGTCGACTGGAGGACCTGGTGCTGCAGACTGGCTCGGAGGCTTGCTGTTGGGGCGCAGGGACTTTACGAAACACCGTTCTTTCCAGCGCATCAGCACCCATTCGCGGTTGAGGGCTGCCCACCACCGCCGGGATGTGAGTGCCAGGACCAGATGGTCGTCTTCCATGTCCCGGAACGGTGGCAGTTTGCGCCAGTACAGCGCGTCGTTTGCTGCATTGCTCTTGAAACTCTCGGTCAGGAGCGTGTGTGTGTTGAAATCGAGGATCTCGCCTTCGAGGTACGTCGTGATGCTGCTCGTGCGTGTGTACTGCGCCGCAGCCGGGCTGGGGTTGTTGAGAGGGTGCTGGTGTGGATGTGACGGCACGTTGTAGGCCTCCATGGTAGCCGAGAGAGACATGGCAGACCAGTCGACAGCGTGCACGGTGACCTTGACCGGCCACCGGTCTTGCTGGGGAGGCTGCTGCGACGGATCTGTGCGGGCTCTCGGCGCGGTGGGCGAGAGGTACGAGGCCAGACTGCGCGGCGTGGAGTAGCTGGTGCTGAGCCACGGCCGCGACGGGGGCGGCAGCTGGCCTGCGGCGGGGGGCGGCGTGGCGGTGGTGGCGTGCTGGCAGCCGGAGAGGACGGCGCCCGGAGCGAGCCAGGAGGTTTCGCGCGGCGGCGGGATGCTGAGGGTGTCGGTGAGGAAGTCGGCGTACTGGATGCAGAAGTAGTCCTTGCTGAGGAAGCCGGCCTCGAGGGCGCAGTTGAGGCTCTCGTCGAGCGTGTTGGCGTGGCGGATGCGCGACAGGTACTTGACCGTGTGCTCGAGCATGGGCGCAACGGCGGGCGGCGGCGGCGGCGGCGGCGGCGGCGGCTGTGGCTGCGGCGGCGGGGGCTGCGACTGCGGCGGCAGGCTGCGGCTGGCCTGGTATCGCTCGCGGGGGGCGGCCCAGGGATCTTGTGTGCTGCGGCGCAGGCTCGCCGTGTCGCGCGGGGCAGCAGGGCGGGCGGCGTCTCGCAGCGTCTCGCGGTCGCGGTCGCGGTCGCGGTCGCTGGCGTACCGCGTGCGGCCGGGGAAGCGCGGGTGTCGACGCATCGCCTGCAGGATGGCCGCGGAGCGCAGCGAGTCGGTGGGCGTCAGCGGCATGCCCAGGCGGGCCTGCAGCGCGCGCAGACTGCGCTCGTCGTCGTCGTCGGGGTCCAGGGCGGTGCTCGGCAGCGGCGACCAGCCATACAGGCTGTTCTGCGCAGGCACGCGCTCGCCGTACTGCGCGGCCGAGGCCTCGTGCAGGCGGTTGAGGCGCTCCATGCTGCGGCGCAGGCGGTCGTGGTCGACGTCGTCGCGCGAGCGCTCGAGCTGGCGCAGCTGCTCGCGCGACTGCTGGCTGCGCTCCTCGAGGTCGCGGCCCACGGCGTCCAGATGCGCGTCGTCGGCGGCCGGCGTCGTCAGCGTGGCCGCCAGGTTGAGCACGTCTTCATTGGCGCTCTCAAGCCCGCGCAGTGCCGACACAAACGTCGGGGTAGGCTCGCGGTTCGGCGTGGGCTCGCGGTTCGGCGTGGGCTCGTGGGCGCGGTTCTGCCAGCTACGTCAGCTCCGCGCAGCGCGCCGGCGACGGCATCCTCACCGGGCTGTTCGCGGGCGGCATCGTGGGCCGGCCGGGTCTCGGGCGCTGCGTTGCACGTCTTCAGTGTGGCCAGGCAGGCGCCATGCGCGGAGTCGAGGGCGCGGCGGTGTGGTGAGCGCTGAACGACCGACCGCCAGGCCACCATGTGCGGCTGCCCACCACGTCAAAGCCCAAAGCCCGCGCCAACCTGGAACCGCCGCCGAAACAGAGGCAAACGCACACGACAAGCCCGCGCCCGCGCCCGCTGCCGCTCGCCCGCCGCCGTCCCTCGCTGCTGCGCGCCTGCGTGCTTCCTCGCGCGAGCACATGCACGCCGCCCTTCTGAGCCCCGCTCGTGCTTCCCCAGGCGTTGCTGTGCATGTCCGCCTGCTGCCCCTCGGCAACCCCGTCGGTCCGGACTGGCACGGGCCTCCCACGGAATCACGGAACCACGCTCACTTGCAGTGCGACAGGGACATGCGGCTTGGACTGATGCTTTGTTTTCATTTGTTTCAGTGGTAGTCTTTTCTTTTATTAGATTTAGACTGCTTAAGGTAGGGGAGCTAGCTCCCATGTTTAATATTTCTTGTACACTCCCACCTGTGGAGTGGCCAGGAGCTGCCTGAGCCTGGGCTTTGTGCCGCTGCCGTTTTCCATCTCGAGTTGGCCGGAGCAGCAGCGCGCAAGGGGACAGGATGTTTGCTCCGCAAGCAGAGGACCACCCTTCAGCCAAGGCCACGACTGGCGTGTCTTGTCACGCCCTTGCGTGCTGCTGCTGCCACCAACCCAAGACGTCAGCCGGCAGCGGCAAGCTATTACAGTGGCATCGTCGAGACGCGTGTACAACTTTTCTGTCGACACCCTCATCTCAGTGTCTTCCAGCTGGCAATCTATACCAGACCGAGTGGGCTGGAACGTAACCGTAATGCGTGGGCTCATAAAGCTGGTCTCGCCAGACTCAATGAAGAGCTCGCACCAAGAACGTTCCGGTCATGACGACATTAAACAAAAACAAAAAACAGCTCCAAGGAAAGAGCTCGAGTGCCCGACTCGAGGAAGCCGCGAGGCCATCTGTATCCGTGTCTTCCGTGATGATGCAAAGCAAATGCGGACCTCCCAGAGATGCAACAAAGAAAGAAGCCATCCGACTTGGGAGGCATTATATGATCACAGAAAGCGCTCGCTGGAAAATCAAACAGGTATCAAGAGACATGTACGGGAAGAGGGGAGAGAAAAGGAAAAACAAACGCTCGCTAATGTTGATGCAACGCCGTCCCATGCCTTGGTGCTGTGCAATGACAGCATGTGGTGAATATCGCTGATGTCTCGAACCAATAGTGTCGAAGAGGTGGTGCGCTCAGGGGACTGGCCAAGTCCGCGCTTCCAGGCATCGACCGAGGGACAGGGTCTCACAGACTAACGCATTCCGCTTATGTGAACGCTGCGTACTGTGTTGCGAATCCCGTGTCCCACCCGAACCCTCCGAATCCACCGTGCGATGCGCTTGACCCGCATTGCTGGGCCAGCACGCTCGGCAGAGGGAGGCAGGGAATCGGTGCGACGGCCTGAGGCGGGCTGTAGTACGCACTCGTCGAGTTGTAGCATGGCTGGCTAAATGACGGAGTGGGCGACGGCAGCTGAAAAGGCTCCATGCTCTGAGTTCCCATGTTGGTGCTCCAGTACGAAGGCGAGTGCTCGCTGCAGGTCGTGATTGTCGGGCTGGGTGTCGAAGGGAGAACCTTCCACGAGTCCATCTGGGGCGGCGACAGGTACTGGGTCGGCTGCCACCAGTTGACGGCGTTGGGAGTGCTGGGAAGAAGAGGGGCAGGACGGACGACGTCGACAATCCTGGGTGGGGGAGGGAGGAGCGGCTGGAACAAGCCCATGACGGCGGCCTTGACATTCTCGCCTCGGCCCTCGAGGAGCTCTCCGGCGCCTTCCTCCTCCATACCCTCGAGCGCACGTGCGCCGGTGCGGAACACGTAACGGTTGACAGCCTGGACGAAAGCGTCCTGGAGCTTCTTGACCTGCTGCTCCTTCTCGGCCCATTCCCATGTGCTGGCAGCAACGTCGACCGAGTAGATGTCCTTGTGGTACTCGATAAGCGCATCAATGGTGTCTTGTGTGAGCTTGAATGCAACCTCATGTTGTGACACCATGTCAACGTGCACGACGTACGCCTCGATGTGGATCAGCTGATAGTTGAACAGCGCTTCGACCAGAGGGTTAGCGTCCTTGCGCAGCTCCGAGTCCGGAGCTTTCGGGACCATGATGGAGCTCAGCGACCAGAAGGCATTTTTCCCGGACAGAAGTTCGGTCAGGCATCTGGTGTGTTGCTGGACACTGTTCAATGGGCGCTTGACTCTGTTGACGCGCTTCAGGGTCTGGGTTAACCAGGGCTCGGCTTTGGAGCTCAAGACGACGTTGACGGTGGACCGTGGCGCAAAGGCGGCAGCCGAGGCGGGTAGTAGCTGGATCGGCATGGTGAAGTGGTCGGTGCGTTGTGTGGTGCGAAACGGCGATATTAGATGGGACGGAGAATCAACAAAAATCGAGGGAACAAACGAAAGTAAAAAACCGTTGTCTCGGTCTCAGGCGAATATATTTTTTCGGGGTGCGCCGTGGAGGTAGAGAGGAGACAAGAGGGCTGGCGAATGAGGAGGGGGGAGGGCGAGGTGGGAGGTGGAGGGTAGGGAAGGCTAGTGGTGAGGGTGGCATCTTTCTTAAGAGCTTACAAGCGTCGATCATGGGTCGCCCGGCGTGGCCACAAGCATCCCGGCCGACGTGCATGCACACTGCCCCATTTCCTGCACTGCGCATCTAGCTTGCTTAACGTGCATGCGGCGAGAGCCCGCAGCTGCAGGTTTAGTCGGGTCTAAGCTGACCTTGACGGAGCCACCGCGTTCGCACGCGTGGATAGGCGGATACGTGCGAGCGGGAGATTTAGATGCCCTCAAAATGCTCGTCTGTACGCGAAATCCCACTTTAGGCCATGCAGACGGAGATGACGACCAAAACGGTCTTCGATCGCTCATCGCGACGCGTTTGCAAAGTAGCCAAAAGCATAAACTGCAGCGATGATGCAGTTGTGCGCGGTCCTGACCATGGCAGCTGAGCAGATGCTCGCCGCGCCGGTGCCTACGAAACGCCCGCAAGAACCTGCTCAGAGCCCGCAAGCCCGGGCAAACTGCGAGTGGGAGGGCACAGCCGGCAGCAGCCAGGCGCCGCTACACGCGATTTGCGCGAGGGAGGTGCCTGTACTGTGGGCTATAGCTGTGCGAGTCTGCGCTTACTGCTGGGCCTCGAGCGTCGGCGTCGTGCGATGGATGGCGCGTTTTCCAGAAGCTTACCTCCAGCGTCCAAAGGGGGCGCGCACCACAGCGGCTTTGCTACCCTTTTGAGCGGGGCGGGCCAGGGCAGCATGACGAAGCCCGGCCGGCTGCTCGTGGTGTCTCGAGGGGCTTGACGAAGGTGGGTGTCGATGGGCAGTGCTTGGCTCACCGACAGGACATCGTCACTTTGCGCTAGCGGTGGGCGCGACCTGAGCAGCCCAATCACCTGGCACAGCAGGGATCTGAGCCAGGATGGCATCTGCTCTGGAGGGCCCAACGCAGCCACATCCCATGTGATCGCAACGTTCGGGCGATGCCCTGAAGCACCCCAGGGTGCCATCGTCGAGTCCCGCTGAGCGCGTACTGAAGCAGGAGCTTTGCGCAACGGCAACGTGCTCGAGCAACCTCAGGCTGCATGACCGTGCGATGCTGCTCACGCGGAGGGTCCGGCAGTCATGTGCCACCTGAGCAAACAGCCGATGAGGCTGTGCTGGCCGCGGAGAGCAGATCTCGGACGCGCCGACTTTCAAGGCTCGGGAGTGTTCCTCCAGCGCGCCCCGGCCGATGTTACTGCTGATCATAAACGGGCACGCTGAAATTCTCCTGCAGGAAGCATGATGGGGCAAGAATCCGTTTCAGGGCTTGTTTGCTGTCCTCAGCTCTCGCCTGTCATTGGGACAGTGTCTCCCAGAGTCGCTCCAACGGATGCCCTCCGACGGTATTACGCAAGTGCTAGCAGCCCCAGGTCGACCTGTCAAAACCCGTCTGCACGGCTGATATCTGCTATCGATAGCATCGCATATCTGCCATGTTTCAAACCCGAGGGCAAGCTGCAATGGATGCTCCAAAATCTGCACGACAGATGTCCAAGGTTGCCCCGTCTGCGCCTCACTATAGACGAGGACTGTGGGGCAGCACGCAACACCACCGGGCCGTTGTGGCGGACTGACGATGCTGCTTCGCTGGCACCCAGATGAACGCACTGTTGCAAAGGGTTTGTGCATGGAAAGCATGATCATGGCGTTGCTCTTTCCTCCTTCAAGCCGAGCTCAGCTGGACAAGGGTCTGAGCACTCGCGCTAGAGCCGGCTTCAAGCGGCGTCGCCCGTCTCCACATCTGTGACCATCGTTACAAGCTTCATCCTCACTGCCAGATCTTTGAAGTGACGTCTGGCTTCGACAACTGCAGCACTATCGTCAGTGTTTACCCGATTCTGCAGACTCTTCGGCGCCGTTTCAGAAGCTGTCGGCGCGTTTGCTGTAAGCGCATGCGGCATGCAGACCGACGTGGAGCTTGGTGACTCACGCAGCCGCCGGCAAGTGTGAGTGGATGAGTTATGCCGCCAACCAGCTAGGTGTCAGGTTTTTCCAGCGCCGTCACGCCTCGTTTTCTCTCGTCCACGATTCGTACGTATAGCATGTACTGGGATGAACCTGTTGGATTCCTCTTCACTGCGTCGAACCTCTCCACGCCAGCATTTGCATATAGCACATGCATCAAGCAAGCACATGCAATCCGCGCTCGACAACACTGTGCGCCATAGGCGTCTTTGTAGAAGCCACACGGTGCGGAGACGGTTCGCTCGCGAAAGTCGCGCAAGCTGTCGCAAGCCTCATTGCTCGTTCTTGAACCGCGGGACGGCACGATTGTGAAGTGATGTCTCTTCACATGCAGGACGCACCCTTCAGAGACACAGAGTGCTATTCACCCGCAATTGTCTCAATTCCTGTGAACGCCATCACCTCTTGTCTGTCAGCCTTCAGGGGTTATACTAAGAGCAGTCGTCATCACTTAGAAACAAAGATGCATCTCAAACAGAATCGGGAAGTGTTGAGAATCAGCGGGACCAGGGTTCCAAGTCCGGGTGGGTGTGTGGTTGTGGTAATATTACCCGATGGTGGAAGATCTGGTCTGGCCATCTTGAGAACGGTGATGGTGTGTTGACACTGCTGTCGTATGGATCCCTGGACGGCAGGGCTGCACATCCGGGGATGGCGGAAGCCCACAACCCCAGGTTGGTTGCTCGAAAGCACTTGCACAGGGCATCCACATCCAATTTGGCTTGTCTAGATGAAGACGTGCATGATAAGCGATCGGGGAGCTCGGAAGACGAGGTGGTTCGGTAACCTGGGGTGAATCTCCAACACTCTGCGCCGGCGAGCACAGTCACAGAACTGTTGATGAGGCTTGCAGTGGTCGATAACATTGAGCAAGCAATACCGCACTGTGTCTCGCAGACCAGGTTGTTGCAGTGGGATGCTCAGCGGTGCACACTCCATCACTGTTCGACGTCGGCGCTTCGCAAAACATACCACCGTTTGACGTCCACATGCACCAAGGATCATGGTATTGCTTGCAACAACCGCTCGAATGCTCTTGATCCTTCTATATGCATCACCGATTCGGCGTCACTTGCAGTCTGTATGCTGCTCTCCAACCACAATCCTACGATGTACTCCTTGGCGTGCTGTAGGCATGATCAAAGACGTACCGGACTGGGCATCAGGCGTAAAACTAAGCCTTTGGGTAGGAAGTCGAGAAGATCGAAGTTTGCCCAACGGTGTCAAGGGTGACTGACACAACTCAACACTTTGCAAACATATCTCGGCGTCGCGTTCTCGAACACTGGACTGTAGGCAGCTTTGCTTTTGCCTTGGGCGGGTAGACTCTGTGTCCCTTTCCGAACGGGTCCGATATAGATGTCTAGCATTGCAGAGTTGGTGGGTACCTACTCCTTTCGTAGTGCACGTTCGCCCGAGCATTCCACGAATGAGGTAATGTGTCCTCCAGGCAATGTGTCCTCCAGGTAATGTCCTCATGAGAGTCTTATCTGCATGCACATAGGGAGTATCTTTTAGAGGCTTTGCACTATGTTCTCAGCCCTAATCGAGGATCTAATTATCCACTGCTTAGTTAGTGATGAACTTATCATGGTTTGAGTTTCGTGTTAAACTTCTGTGGGTATCTCGTTGCCTTCGGTCGATATAGATTGGCTTCTGGCTCCGTCACCTGGACTCCTACTTTGAACTCCAAAGAAAACATACCAATTGCCTTTGTAAAGGTGATGACTTTGGTCTGCGATATGCAAGTGGAGACCTCGGAGTAAAGTCACGTGTGGCGCCCGCCGCCTCGGCTTTATTCAGGCGTGGAAGACATAACGCATCTGCCGACAAGTCACAACTGCCGATATCATACTCAAAGTACACAGAACCTTGTTATTCCAACAAACACTGTCGGCAGTTCAAAATCGAAGCAGACAGAGGATTCAGAAGCATATCAATACGTATTCGTGCATTAGAAGAGGAGAAAGGAATAATCAAGGAGAGCATCGCCTCAAGTTCGCCTGCGCGTTGCGACAGCCTTCAATGTGGCCACAGAAGATGACAGCACAGATACGACTTGCATTCTGCTTGCATTTGCTTTGACGGCGTCGATAGAAATGTCTTCGAAAGATCATGGTGTTGAGATACTGATCTACCCCGCGCCCCGGACTGGATCCACCGACTTGGCTGGGGGCGCCATGCCAACGTCACCTAATCCAGAACCTCAGGTTCATTTTACAACTGCCGACACTCTCCAAACTTACGTAGCCCAATACGATGCCGAACGTAATCCGAACCCGCCGTGAAGCCGTGAAGCCGAGTGTCAAATCTCACAGCCTCAAATAACACCACGTCCTGTCCTGATTCTAACGTGACAGTACCAGACCTCGTGCCACCAACACTAGATTAGATTCTTTTCCGTAAGGCAAGGACACATCATGCTTCTCGACGAAATACTACCTCTCCTGGTGCGATACTGGCCTATCGTTTTGATCTCGCTCGTCACAGGTCATCTCGCCAGCAATAAATTTTGGAAAGGACTTCACAAGTACCCTGGCCCAACATTAGCAGCATACAGCAACTGGTGGAGACTACGAGATGTGTCCAAAAAGAACCATCACTGGACCAACATCGAGTTACATCGTAAACATGGCGATATTGTGAGACTGGGGCCGAATGTTCTCTCTTTCGCAGACCCGAAGGCCATCAAGGCCATCTATGGGCTGAACAAGGGTGTAACAAAGGTACGTTAGTCGATGATTGCAGATACATCTGGATGCTGATCTTGCTTTAGTCGGACTTCTACCCAGTGCAAGGAGCCGTAGCGAACGGCAAGCCTCTCCTCTCCCTGTTCTCGACCACTGATGAGGACTTTCATGCCAAGTATCGACGCTGCGTGAACAACGCGTTTGCCATGAGCTCGCTGGTCAACTACGAGCCACTTGTCAACTCCACGCTTACGTACTGGCTCGACAAAACCGAGGCAATGTTTGCCAACACTAATCAAAGCTGCAACTTCAGTCAGTGGCTGCAGTTCTTCGCTTTCGATGTCATCGGGGAGTTGACCTGGAGCAAGCGCCTCGGGTTTGTTGATGGCAATAAGGACGTCGATAATATCATCGGGTTTCTGGGCAAGTTCTTCGATTATGTTGCACCGGTAAGAACATCTAGCCGCTCACAACATGAAAGCATATTCTCACGATTTACTAGGTTGGCCAAATACCTATCCTTGACCGCATCCTTTGGAAGAACCCTATTAGCCTCTTCGCCCAACGAGTCGGTCTCGATAAGCGCGTGCACCCCGTGACTCTCTTTGCACTCTCTCGCTCCAACGAGCGCGCCCAGCAGGTTTCCAAGGTCAAGAAGTTCGGCCTCTCGGACGACGAGCGCGCCAACCCCCGCGGTATCGATCTGCTCTCCAAGTTCGCTCAAGCCTCCCATGATCACGACTTCATGGACGACAACCGCATCCTGTCAACCTGCACGTCCATGGTCTTCGCTGGCTCCGAAACAACAGCTATCTCGCTCTCCGCCGTCTTCTACTTCCTCGTTAAGCACCCGCAGGTCTACGCTAAGCTGATGCGCGAACTGGATGACGCCGTGGCAGATGGCTCGATCGAGGAACGCGCAGACAGAACCGTGTCCTGGCCCGAAGCCCAGAAACTGCCTTACCTCGACGCCGTGGTGCAAGAGTCCTTCCGCCTGCACCCTGCGCCTGGTCTCATTCTCGAGCGCGTCGTGCCCGCGCAGGGCATGCAAATCGTCGACAACTTCATTCCCGGTGGGACAATCATTGGCTGCAACGCATGGGTTATTCACCGCCGCCCTGAAGTCTTCGGGCCGGACGTCGATGCGTTCCGACCCGAGCGCTGGATCGAGGCCAGCCCGGAGAAGCTCAAGGAGATGAAGGGGAGCATGTTGCAGTTTGGTGCGGGTGCGAGGACGTGTATTGGCAAGAACATCAGTCTTCTGGAGATCTACAAGCTGGTCCCTAGCTTCCTGAGGCGGTTCGAGATTGAGCTCGAGTACCCTGGTGCGGAGTGGAAGACACACAATGCGTGGTTTGTCACGCAGAGGAACTTCAACACACGCTTCAGGCCCCGTGTCGCTAAGGCCGAGTAGTGGAGTCACATTAAATCATCAACCAAGCATTCAAGCGTTCAGATAGCGAATCCACACAACAAATACGCATTGACAAGCCTTCAAAGTGCACATACGTTTCTACTTCTCAATCGCCTCAAAAGCATAATTCCTCGCTTTCGATGTCTCCTTCACCCGCCACTCCTCAATATACCCTTCCACCTCTGCACACCCATTCTCCTTGCCCTCCACCGGCTCCCCCCACGTCCCCCAATACGGCACAACCCCTGTCCACGTCCTCTCCACCAACCCCCGATCCTTCAAATCCGCGCGATCCTCTGACGGCCCGCCCGCCCTCACCTTGGCGCTCGCCGACTCAACCCGAACTCTCAGGATCGACGTCGAGGTCAGCTCAGCCTTCGTCGGCGGATTCCTGCTCTTCGCCCAGCGATCAGGGATGATGTTGTCGGTGATTCGCTGCATCGCGTATAGCGCCTCGGCCTCGTCGGTCACGAGCTCGGCATACCCGTAGGCGACGGCGGAGCGGTAGTTGCAGGAGTTGTGGAAGGGGGCGAGGGCGAGCACCAGACCGTCGAGGAACGTTGCTGCGACTGTTACAGGCAGGCCGGTGTCCGCGTTCTTGCTCTGCTTGAAGAGGCGCCCGGAGACGTAGCCGTGGATATAGATGTCTTGTGCTGTGGTGTTTGGGTCTGCGGATGGAGAGGTAAAGGCACCGGTGCAGCCGAGCATGGGCAGGACGACTGGGAAGGGGTGTTCGGGGTCATTGAAGGAGACATGCAGGACGGGGCAGGTGTTGATGAGGGTGTGGATTGTTGCGAAGTCGTATGTGCCTGTCTTTTATCAGGATGGGCATGGTACCTTTGGCGATGTATGAATAGGTACCTCTGTTCGCGAGCCGACCAAGCTTGTTCGCTGCTGTTTTGGGATACTCTGGTGAAGCCATTGCTACGTACTTCTAAATGCAATCGTCTTCTGGATATTCTGATCTTCCAAGCGCCACTTTGTTGTTACTTATACCTGATGTGTGTTGTTGATACCATGTAATGGGTTACGACACGTGATCCACGATCCAAAATTTGGGCAGTACTTTGCGAGGATATCCACCCTACAACAGTATGAGCGGCGACAGTTGCTTGCGTCGGAGAGTGGAGGTTGTAATCGTGAGATGCTGATTGGTTGTCTGATATGGCTCAGGGTTCACGACATGAGCGTTTGTAGCGTGTAGGGTTATTAAAGGTATACCTATGTAGGGCATGGCAAGGCTGGTGGTCATGTTGGTGCGGGGTATTGAAGGATACTGAAGGTGATTATGTATAGTTTAGGGTCTGCGACCCACAGCTGTGCATTCTAGTTCGCCCTGCGCTTCTGCATGCCAGTCTTCCTTTTGCCTAGAACATCGCGTCCCTCCTCAATCTGCAACATAGCTTCACGCTTCTTCTCGGTGACTGGCTTCAACGCGTCACGCACAACTCTCCCTTCAATGCTAACTCCCTCCTCCTCGTACTCCTCCATCTTCTTGCCCACGCGCTTTTCGATTGCGAGGATCAACTCAACATCGCGCTGTCCGATCAAAGTAATGCTGGTTCCAACACGTCCAGCACGAGCCGTACGACCGACTCGGTGAATGTAGTCATCTGGGTCGCGAGGCACGTCGTAATTGATGACTAATGCGACTTCTGGGATATCGAGACCTCGAGCTGCAACATCAGTTGCGACCAGGATACGTGCAGCCTGCGCACGGAAGCGGGCGAGGTTATTGACACGATCAGACTGTTTGAGAGCAGAGTGTAAGGCTGTTACCCGGTGGCCAAGCAGGCGAAGCATGTGTTCTAGTAGTGTGGCTGTCATAGTGCGATTGCAGAATATGATGACAGATTTCTTGAGGTTCTCCGGTGTTTCGAGGGCGACATGCAGGTAGCATTCTTTATGTGTGACAGGCGTTTGGATATACCTCTGCTGCAACTTTGGCGGGATAGCAAGGTCTTCTGTGTCGACTTCACAAACAAATATCGGAGGGCGGCCGGGACGGGGTTGCTCCTTCAATGCGAGTACTTCTGGTGTGACTGTTGCGGTGAAGAGCAGAGTTTGGCGTTGCGCGGGTGGTGGTACAACGGAAAGACAAGTTTCGAGGTCCGGAAGCATGCTGCCCTTTCCTGGTGTGAGCAGTCGGTCAGCCTCATCGAAAACGACGAATTTGACGCGACGCAGACCACAGATTGTGTCTTCTCCAGAGCTTTTGATGTGCTCTGCAAGACGTCCTGGCGTAGCAACAACAATGTGCGGTCTTGAGGCGAGGTTGAGAGCCTGCTCTCGCTGATCCGCTCCACCCGTGACCAAAATCGGCTTCATCGATTGAGGTGCTGAGATGGCTTTGATCTGCTCAAAGATCTGAATTGCCAACTCTCGTGTTGGTGTGATGATCAGTCCGAAGATGCCCACAGGGTCCTCTGCCCATTTCTGCATGATGGGTACAGAAAATGCCACGGTTTTACCCGTACCAGTTCGACTACCTCCGATACAATCTCGTCCCTTCAGAATTTCGGGAATGCAAGCCGCTTGAATGCCAGTGGGTTTCTTGATCTCCATAGACGCTAACGAAGCTACAAGCCATGGAGCTACATCGATGGAGGCAAAGCTCGATTTGTCTTTTGTGGACAGAGCTGATGATTGCAAGGTCGTAGCAACTTTGGCGCTGCTTGGAGCAGTCTGCGATTTTGTCTTAATCCTTGAGATCGTTGACGTTGGTAATACTGGGACTGGCGCAGCGGCCTGGTGGTCTTCAGAGGCATGATCCGAGTCTTCAGCGCTGGATGAAAGCTTCCTCCTCTTTCTTGAGCCAACTTGATGCTCCAAGATCTCCTCATCCGCTGAGCTAAAGTCAGAGTCACTTCGTGACATTCTTGAAGTCTGCAATGTAGTTTTCAGAGGAGTCAAAGTAGGCGAAAGCTGTCTTGTGAGCGGCAAAGCGTTCCTGCCTCGGTCGCTGTGCATCTCGAAATTTTGTGAGAGATTTACGCTAACGTTATCGATAACGCTAGCCTGATTTGGTTGGGAGTCTTCTCTACGAGCTATTTATGATCACACTGTTGCGCCAGGTTACAGGCTGCTCCTGACCAGAGTCTCTTCCTTGTATTATTTACCGTTCTCTAGTTCTATATCTACAGCAGGACTCGCCACAAAGACAAGCTTTGTCCAAACCAGCCCAGTACTTGTCGCCATAATCGAGCGTTATTTCCGCACCAGCCTCAATTCCTTTACTGACGATGATGACTCTTTGGGTATCCAGCCATGTAAAGGTAGACGACTGTGCATTTGCTTTGCAGCTGTGGTTTGCAAAGCGAGTGTAGTTTCCGATCCTTTCTTGCCAGATTTGGTAGTTGGCAAGTGGCGTGGAGCTGTCCATCACATCACGACCGCTCATACCTTTCGTTATCAGACCAACAAGCTCTCCAATTGCTGCCCCCCTCTCAAATGTTGTCAAAGCTAATAGGCCGTTGTTCTTCCCATCTGGAGCGCGGAAAACCTGGATAGGTGGGGGTTTCCGCTTCACACAGCCGAACAGCGATGGAAAGCAAAAGCAGGCGTTTGTTTTCGAGTCGTCTGATTGCTGCTCACCGCATGATGCACAGAGATATTGGCCATTTATTCGGGCGATAGCATTGGTTTGTGGCGTCCATCGTGGATCCTCACAGCCCCAGACCGATTCATCAATTATGGACTCATCGATGTGTTCGAAGGCAAAATAGCGATTGTGGTCCAGATAGGTTTGTCGTAAAGGAATTGGATCGGTGCCATCCTCGAAAACGACCCATTCGTGTGGATGACCTGGATATTGTAGCGTCGAGGGCTCGCCAACAATCGCCAACAACTGCCGCCAGTGTGGATGCAAAGTATCCGCAGCCATCTCCAGCCTCTTTCGAAGATTTCGCAGGCGCCTCATCGCATCTTTGTCAAACCCGACCCGGTACTTGCAAAATCGGTATATTCCCATGCCTGCAAACACGAGAGCTGCCCAGCCTGCCGCATCTTTGACCTCTTTATACCCTCGCCAGATCGCCATCTTGTTTCGCAACTCTTTCTCGGACCATCCAAAGTCTTGACATGCTTCCATAAAGACGGCCTTTCTGTGTTTGGTGGCCGATAATTCAGGTGCAGCCGCGGAGCGGAACTGGATCTGCTCCTCGAAAAGTTCTGTCCACCGAGCCTGCACTATCATCTCGATGGACCGGCATACGCGGCTTGCCTGTGTAACTTTGCGGCAGAATAAGTTCATTTGACTAAATGAGTCGTGTGTACTGTCGGTTGTCGTGCTCAGCATGTCCATGGCCATCACATCTGCGGTACTATGATGAACAACCTCCGAAGATCCCGCCGGGACAATCTGAAATTGCTCAAATATGGCTTTAGGATCAAGGTTGATGGAGCTATGGAGCTGCTCCCAGATACCGATGACCAGCTTGTCGAGGGTTGAAGGTTGAAAGACAAATTTTTCAGACGATGCCTTCTTCCGCTTCGGAAAGTTTCTAGTGTCGACTTGCATCTGCCGCTGATGCTCGCTATGATCTTCCTGTATGATCTGATTCTGCGATATCCTCAAACCACCAGTACCTTTCCGACGGGTGTCAGAAGCATCTGCAATCTCTTCGGTGGCATCTGAACCAGGGGACTGTGTCTCAAAGGTCGGCGACGTCATCTCGTGATTCTGCATCATCTCCAGGTCTTGACGTGGTACCGTTGGGCTTCTTGAGGGGCCCGGAGTCATCATGCCTCTTAGTTCTAATGTCCTCTGCATGATGTTAGCCGCTGCAATGTGTTCAACTACGCTTCTCGAATTCCTCGAGATAATCACCACTCTATGTGGCTGTAACGTCTACGCGAGAGATAAGGTACTTACCGATGCCACTCGTTCTGAGCGTGGGCTCGAGACATTTTCTGGGCCTGCATCCTCCAAAAAGGCCTCTACACGAAGAATAGGCCGAACCAGCCCGTCAATCTGTGGCCATGCGACATTGATGTTAGAACGCTCCAAATGTTCCTGAATGGCTCGACCGATGACTTCAGAAAGGCCATCGATGCTCTCGAGTGCGGCCATGGCGGTGCGACTTTCGGACAATTTGGAATCAATGATTTTAGTTGGCTTGTCTTCGCTTTTGTCTCCTTAACTGTTCCACCAGAGAAACGGGAGATCGCCAAATGCGCTGGGACGCTCAGTCTTGGGCGCCGAATAACGTTGCACAGACTGACTTGCGGGTGCTGCTCAGGCAGGCGCTTTGCATGCAATCATACGAATAGACAGTCGCTGGGGCTTGAGAGTGGATCGTGACAATCAGACGGGTAAAATCTGACTCTACATACTTCGATCGTTTTTCAATTTGTGAGGCTGCCAGTTGGTCGACTTTGCTCATTTGATCGTCAAGCTGCTCCCGCCGTTACGCGCCGGCGATCTTAACGTTTATGATGGTTCCCGGTTCGACAATTCTAGACTTGCGCGCTTTCCTCGATAGGGCTGACGATCACCATGTGAGCCATTTCCTTATGCGGGGTCTTTCCGTCAAAGAGTGACGACTACCAGCATGGTCATGGTGCAGTGAAAAGTCGACATAGACTTCGAGCCAACACAATCTGAGGAGCAGTCATGAGACTGCATGTTATCAGGACAGTGGTCGTTGAGCCCTGTGGGAGTATTTGATCACTGCCGACCTTTGTCTGATTGCTTCCGAAGTTAGACCGCGCTGCCTGAGCAGAAAAAATCTAAGCATCTTTGGGCCGACACCACAGCCGAAACGGCCTAGTCACGAACTGCTCCCGCCGCCAGTACCGTCCGAACAACCTCGCAAACGTCATGTTTTTCCCTGAATCTTTGAAGTAACTATCAGCATCAGCTCTTCTGCCCACTCACAACGCCTTCCAAAGAGCGATATCGTGGGCAGACTATGGGGGCAATGCATGTAAAGGGGAAGGGGAGTTGCTGTGTTCTCGTCATGCCTTGCGCATCCTTGTCTGATAAGTCAGTGTAAGAAGTAGCATGTTTGTGTATCGTCAACGCCTGTGTCAGTGTGCCCCACAATACCACACTCGCCAAGCCGTTCTTGTACACCTCGTTCTTACGGTATACCGGGGCTTCTCTCCAGCATTTATTTGTATAAAGGATGCCGAACGCCTCAGGGTCCGATGTTGGCGTACCTAACTACGTCAGCCGTCGAGGCTCCCTAGCTTGTACGCTACCATTGCCCTGGACGTCCCTTCGTACGACTTGGTTGCATTGTGCTACAACACAGTTCTGACGCCGTAGTGGCCTTGTAACATGAACGGACCAGTATCGACTGACCTAAGGGAGAGCGGAGCCAAGTTGAAGAAGGTGTCCACTACCGAGTCGTACACATTTCAAAATCAACAAGGCTGGCGAAGATGGCGTATCCTACGACCAGGTCGTGGTATGTACCACGATGTCAAGCGACGACTACCGTACTATTGGAGCGACATCACCGACGCCTTCACCTATCGAGTGTTTGCTAGCACAATCCGCATGTACTTCATCAAGTAAATCAGTTCCATATAGTCCAACATTCACAAACACTGACGACATCAGCGTGCTACCAGCTATCGCTTTCACACTGGACATGTACCGCCGAACCGGCGGATTTTTCGGTATCAATGAGGCGTTGCTCGCATCTGCATTAGCTGCTATGGTGTTCAGTCTTCTCTCTTGCCAACCACTTACCATCGTTGGAGTCACTGGTCTGATTGCACTTTTCAATTATACGATATACGACATCATCGAGAGGTACGATCCTACCATATACCCAGCGTTCACGGCATGGGTAGGAATATGGGCAGCGATCTTTCACTGGATTGTTAGCTTTGGGAACTACTGCGATTACATGGCGTATGTCACAGACTTTTCTAGTGAGTCTTTTGGCATGTATGTGGGTATTGTCTATTGCAGTATGTTCGACTCCTTCAGGGCTCTCGACTTTCACTAATGGAGATATACAGTTAAGGGAGTCGAAGAACTCGTCTACCTTTTTGAGGCCTCTGGCTTTGAGGGTGGATATCTTTCTATCGTAATTGCTATGCTGTTCTTCGGTTCCGTGTACGGCCTCGAAAAAATCGGCAGCAGTACGATATGGAAGCCTTGGGTCCGCGGTATCCTCGCCGACTACTCATTCGTCTTTCCAACTCTATTTTGGGTGGGATTCTCACACTTCCCTGGACGTCTGGGCAGAACCGAGCAGTACCGTGTCCCTACTGTTGGCGCATTCCAGCCTACGCAGCCTCGCGACTGGGTCATCGAGTTTTGGACTCTTGATGCCAAATGGGTGTTTGTAGCCTTACCTTTTGGTTTTCTGATGATGCTTCTGTTCTACTACGATCATGTAAGTGAGGCTACTGCGATCGCATAGTTGTTACTAACTGCCAGTACAGAATGTGTCTTCTCTTTCCGCGCAGGCACGCCAGTTCCCCCTGAAAAAGCCAGCTGGGTTCCATTGGGACTTTTTCCTGCTTGGCTGTACCTGCTTCGTATCTGGAATTATTGGGCTACCATTGCCGAACGGCCTTGTACCCCAAGCGCCTGTACACACAGACTCCTTAACAATTTATGAGACTCGTCTTGAGGTCGTAGAGACTACTGACGGCGATGAGATTCGCAAACCGCTTGTCGAAGCTACAGCAGTTGTCGAACAGCGAGTCAGTCATTTCCTGATGGGTATGGCAATCTGGGGCACCATGACTGGGCCGCTCTTGACCGTTTTGAGTACCATGCCTGCAGCAGTGTTTGCCGGTGTCTTCTTCGTTGTCGGTGTAAGGAACGGCTCCATTTAGTCAATTGTACACTTTACTAACGACATCGTAGTGGGGATCCATTGAAAGCAATGGTATTCTTGCCAAATTCTGGTACCTCAACTCCGAAAAGCGATTCGTCGATCCGAAAAACCCGCTCAATGTCGTTCCTCGTAGGAAGATATGGATGTACATCGGCCTTCAAGCACTCGGCGTCGCGTGCACAGTAGCCATCTCGCAAACTATTGCTGCTATCGGCTTTCCGGTCCTTATCATCGCCCTTATCCCACTGCGTACATTCCTTATGCCCAAATGGTTTTCTGTGCACGAGCTTTCGGCTCTCGATGCGCTGACGGCGAACAACCCGGCTGTGTTAGTCAGTTTTGGAGGCACACCGGTCAAGATGAAGGATCTGGAGCAAGACTTTAACGACACTTTAAGGGCTTCTGGTGATTTTGCACAGGGAAATGGCTATGATTTGAGTCGTGCTAGATCGCGAGGTAGTCGAAGCCGCAGTGCTGTACGGCAGCGTGCTGGAAGCTTGCACGTGTAAACAGAACACAGAGGGTTGCTCATATCTTATAGACAAGCGCGTTTGGAAGAGACGTAGTAGAACTACAAGGTCCATTTCTACATAGATGAAAGGATGTTTAAAGATTGTCACATCTCAAGCAGCTGCCATCCATCTTCCACGGTCTCAGTCCGGCTATCGAAGTCTAGAATTGAAAGAGACCCAACAGACTCTGGGACCTCGAGCCCAATTCTGAGATGGCTCAGCTCTACAAATGACCTATCTGTAGGTGGACCAATCTCAAAACCTATACGGCCAATGTCTAGCTCTAGACACCAAACTTTTTCTCTCGGTGAGCTACCCATCGAGGAATTACCTGGGACACTGATGCATATCTACGGAACTGTTGTATATGCCTAAAGGTTTGTATCAGAGAGAAGTGCATGGCGTCCAGAATGTTCCCATTGAGCTCACCCTCTAACTGCCATTTTCTGCATATATCTTGCTCGATCAAGGCCCGCTTCGCCTTCCGGCTAATCGTTTGTGCAAAGAGATGTTCGTCATCTGAGTAATTCCTGACAAGTTCTGGCTCTGAGTGCTGTCTTCGTAGCGACTGCAATGTCCGCCGCTGTTGCTATAGCATATTCCAGTTGTCGCATATTAGGCATTGCGACTATGGGGATCAGGCCTTGTACGTGGCTGTGCATCGCAACCAGGTCATAGTTTGTGAAGGCCAGATTCAACCAGCTGTTAAATTCATCTTTCCGATCCTCGGCTGCCCGTTCCAACATATGGATCAGATGAGGCATGTCGAGTTCACGCGTAGGCCAATCTAATAATGCCCGAAACATCGAATCAGACTCACCAGCATGATTTAATGTATAGCTGGCTTGAGCATGCCATGTCCCGTTCCGCTGTGAAGGGAGGAGGTGTATGACGTGGATCGGAAAGGTCGGTGTGTCGAGAGTGTGTGAATCAGTAGCCAACGTCGTATTGTTCAGCACAGAGGCTGCCGCAAAGACTCTGGGTTGTGGATCATTATACGGGACGCGGTCTGGCTCAAGACTCACCGCAGATACAGACTCTAGGTTGGCATCAATCCATGAATTAGTAGCCAGAAAGCTCAGTTCAGGCGTCAAGTTCGTGGGCGACGCTATTGGCGAGTCGGGCTCCGTGATATCTGAGCCCCACGTACGAATAGAGGCAGTGGCCATGCGATGCATTCTAAATTTGGTGCAGTTGCAGCTGGGGAAGCGTGCAAGGTGAACAGGATGTCTCTTGCGTTCGGAAGTAAAACGAAGTGGGCAATCCAGAGCTGTAAGTTGGCAACAGCATATGAAAAGGGATACCTTGTGGAGAGATGTGGGCCTCCTCCGTGTGAACACAGAATGCGTGGTCAAAATGTGACTGGAGTTTGCCAATCAGGAAATTACGTGTATTTCTGAAGGTGAAGAAGCGTTTAGATGCCACGCAACGCGTAAGCAGTGGCCACATCATTCTACAGCCCACACGTAGTCGATCGTGCGTATAGCCCCCCCAAAGCCAGGCTGAACAATTTGTAGTGTGCTATATAGTAAATTTTCAGGAAGATACCATTGACATGACAGGAAAAAGATATCGTAAAAGAAGACCTTGCCTTGATGGCGTTGTGTAGGCGCTTCGAACTCGACTGCGTAATCCTAGAGGAGACAGTGCGATTCGGCGATGTGGCTTCGAACACCTGACCCCGAGCTATACGATCAGGCTGGGACTTTACCAGCAGTAGCTTCTACGACCCTAATAACATCATTCTGCAGCTCCGGGACAGCGTTCGAGAGTTGCCACGAGATCTGTTCTTGTAGAAAACGGTAGGCTTCTCCGCGGCCTTTCAACATCTGATTCGTGCGTTGCACAAGTTCGACAAACTCTCGAGTGTAAATGTCGGGATTGCGAGAGCTTTCTACGTAGTTCGTGACTTCTGGTGGTATGTCGATCTCCACAAGAGGAGCTGTTTGTGACAACTTCACAAGATCCTGAATGAGCGCTTGGCTGGCGATCAAGTCAGTACTGACATATCGGGGCTCTTGCAAGAGACGTACACCTCGCGCTTCATAGCTTCTTGCGTCTTGATGCCATGGTGATCATAAGCCTGCACGATGAGGTTATACAGCGTTTGCACAATATCTTTGAGCTGCCGCTCGACCAAGACGATCGCTGTGGACTGTTGTTAGTGTTGATCTTGTTTCAACATAATCACGACCGCACCATCAGTGTCTGCTGCACTCATTTTGTGGGTTTCTGGTGTTGCGATTGTATTATCTGAGAGTTTGAAGCAGCGTTCTGGTTACATCGGATATTACCAAGACGCTAGCGCCGACAAAGTCCGTGCACTTCTTGCGTCACCGCTCCGAGTATTTCACCTACAATCTGGAAACCGCGACGCTGAACCGCACAGCGTTCTTGGGTGCACCGTGACGTGGAGTGCAGAGCTCGACCTCAGAAGATGGTGGTCATTTGAAAGCGATCATGATGGAAAGCACGCAACAGGAGCTGGATCCTTCCTACTTGCAGCCACCCACCCACCTGTCCTCCACAACATCAACAAGCACAGAGTCTGCTGAGAATACCGCGCCAAGTACCGCTCGCGCAAGTGGAGGAAAGCGGCTAGTCGAGACCCAAAAGTTGGAGACCGATACAACGTCAGATAAAGCCACTGCAGCTTTCATCCGGCGAACCCTTTGCTCTCACGATGTTTTGCTTGGAAATGGCGAGAAAGGGGGAACCACACCTCGTCCAATCGATGAGCTCCTCCCACCTTTGACCAGCTCAAACGACGTCGACCTGCAACTCTACGGTATCATTTCGGTGATCATTAAGGAGTTTGTGCAGACATGGTACTCGAAGATCACACCAGACCACGTATTTGTTAACGAGGTCATTCAAGTCATTGCACACTGCACAAGGGCACTTGAACAGCGTCTACGCAAAGTCGATTTGGAAGGTCTTCTACTAGACGAGATACCAGGGCTTTTGGAAGAACATCTGATCGGTAGGTGATTCAAATTCTTGTTGAGCCCTGGAGAGCATGTCTAATTACAACCCTTGAAAGCATTCCGCCTTGCAAAGCGACAAGCCTCGTCTCCACAATCGTTAGTGTCAGATCCACGTCTCATCTACCACACACTCTACCCGCACCCTGCCTTGTCTCCTGTGCCGACCGATGATGTGCTGTCGACACATGTCGAGCAACGGGAGAACGAATCTGCCTGGCGCCAACTCATTATCCAGGGAGTCCTAGCCGTGTTGCTCCCTACCGATGATCTGAAGAATGGATGTCTACGATCCCTAGTGGCGGAGATCTTCGCCGAAATGATATTGGGAAATGGCATCAGCGGGAAAGCCTGCGAAGGCTGGCTTCTATGGGAAGCTATTGGGAGAATTGCAGATATTCTCCAGACCAATCCCGATCATGAGAAGGATACTTCATCAGATGATGGGGCCACAAGTGAGGAATTAAGCCGCCTGGAACGCTTCGGACTCTTGCCCTCGCAAACCGAAGAACAGACTGGTTCGATCAGCTTGCCAGCCGCTGATGCCAAATATCACGAATTCGCAACCCGATCAGCCGCGGGCTTGTTTTGGATGGTCGTCCAATACGCGTTTTTGGCGTATACAGCGCTGCGCGCGGTCATTCTAACTATAGCCACAGCATCATCGTTACCGTCAAGGTCCTTGGCAGACGGATCGGTAGCGATGGAAGAGACTCACGAATCATATCTGACAGAAGCGGAGTCTCAGGCCTCTATGCATTCACTGGCCTACAAACGACCTGTTGTGAGCATGAAGCTGTGGAGCTGCGCAGCGCAGTTTGTGGACCTAAACGTCCGCATGCCTTGGCTGACCGGATTCATCTCCATACTGCATTGTGGAGCACTGTTCGGCCCAGGAAGGGTGGGTGACACCGACGGCGTATTGGACAGGTGAGTTGCGACATTTTCATTGCTCTATTCCATGGTTGGCCAGCAACATCTGCATCCAAGCCCAGTGCAACGCAACGTGCAGAAGGACCGCGTATGATTTTGGTCACTTGACTTCGCCTCAGCGAATGCGACGGCCCGCAGACCCTCACCGGCCATACCCTAGTTTGGGGGTGCGCCGAAATCTGCAAGCCCATGCACCCGTTCCGGGCGGCAATTCGACGCCCGAGCCTAGGCCTTGGCAAGGGTGTCGCTCTCCTCACCACCATTCAGAGCAGCACCCGACACTGGCAATCTAAATGGACCGATCGCAACGTGTGGTGCCGTACGGACAGCTTGTGATGCGACTACGTTGCGGGCTCAACAACACAATGGTTGTGCCCTATCGCGACTGTAGCCATCATAGGCAGCTTGCTTACGCGCCCGCTGATCTCCCCACGTCGTCAGCCGTCCGTCGAGCTCGGGATCGGCCGTTCATCATGTACGAAACCCGAGCCTTGCGACCAAGACCGCTAGACGGTTGCGCCTCATCTTGCGACACTTACGCGAATGGGCGATATCGCTAACGTGTCTTGTGCACTACTCGGCAAGAAAGATTTGTCGACCACTGGTGCGGCATTTGCAGCCAATCTGGCTCGTTCGACATGTGCTTGCCATATTACTTCGGCACGTCTGGCCGGATGAAAGAAGGTCTCGGATGGACCCTAGTGTTAATCCTGTCCAGGAGCCGCAGCATGTCTCTTCTATCGCCTCACTCTGCGGCTCAGAGATCTCACGGTCACGTTCGCGTGAGGGCGTCATGCTGCGGTACCGCTTTGGGATGCTCCGTTCGAAGAACCTGGCGCAATAAATCATCGGCTGACTGGTAGCCGAGGACCGACCCACTCGTCCACAGCGCGTGAATTGCAGCTGATGTGCCAATCAAGGCAACACTCTATAACAAAGTACAATACACTAACCACATAGTTACTAGGTTTCTCTCTCATATCATCCACACCCGCGTTCTGAACCCCGCTCTACTTCCAGTCGTACTTCGGACAGTGCGCGCTACATTGTTCCCGAACAATGGCATGGGTCCCGCACGCCAGATACCGACCGAAAACGAGACTATGGAAATCAAGCGCCGTTGCGCCACCTCGTTGCTCGGATTGCTACCACCCAAAGTGGCAGTCGCTTTCCTTGCGAGTGATAGCAGGGTCACACAACATCAATACGTCGAGGAGATCCTTGATTGTCTCGAAGACACGTACTTGAACAAGCACCTCATTTTCCAAATACTCGAATTGATCGTGTTGAGATTAGTTCCTGAGATGGAACAACAGGGGATACGAGACCTGATAGAAGATCGAACAGGATGATTCACTCAAGTGATTATCGCGCGCTTCAGATTCACAATCAGTCAACAGCCTGTCCCTCCGGCACTCCTCTTTGGAAAATCATGTCGGCATTGACTGACTGATCGAAGAGCCTTCCGCATGTTCTTTGCAGCTGAAGTGGCCATACAATGAGAGTACATTGTCGATCGCAGGTGCTGACGGCAATCCTTCACTCCGGGTTCAACCTTGAAACAGGCTAGGTTTATCATACACATGATGTAGCTTAATGTACAAACAGCTCATCCTGCGTCGTCATGAGAAAGGTACACCGCTCTACCCGAAAAGAGGGGAATGAACCAATCACGAAATTGAGCGGGACAGATTGTTGAGGAATATGCAAGTCCAGACTCCATGCAGAATCCCGGGCGCATGCAGCAGCGAGCATCTGTCTTCTTGGATGGGGAAGCTGGAGAGGAGAATGAAGCGGAAATATACCGTAAGATACAATGTATCCCGTTGTACGCGCTATCATCTAGCATCCAGGGACCCCGTTATCACGTCGGATTTGAATTTGTTTATTAAACGTCGTACGATTATCAAGGCAACTTGGCGGTGAACCTCACTATCGCCTTGACGAGGTGTCTCGATGAGGATGGATTCGGGAAGCGCGACAGACTGCAATATGTGCTGAGGCACGAGTGACCGGCTACACCAACAATGCCAGCCCAAGCACGACGTTTCCAGCCAATGATAAATAGAACAGTCGGATTCGGGCTAGCCACGTGCGTATCTCCGCCATCGGTATTTTTGTGGGTTCCTGACGGACGGAGGATGCAGAAGTGCTGCGAAATAGGAATGAGGTGGTGAGGAGAGGCTATCGTCATGCCGTATCGCATTCCGAACGTCGAAAACTGAATTGTTGAAGGACACGCGACGTCCCGCTGCCGGCTGACAACGACCGTGATGCAGCGTGGGCTGAACAAGGGCTTCCCTGAACCTGTACCGACCTGACGCCGTTGATGATGCTACTGACCGCTTCTCTATCAATCAAAGTGGACGTTTTGAGCTGCACATATGAGTTCTAGATAGTTACACCAGACCCTTGTCAATAGGAGTCTCAGATGTGGCATGGTGATGGGATTCCCCGCACGTCACAGATGATCTCACATCGTGTTGCCGTAGGGCTCGCGTACCTGAAATGCCCGTGCCGCCATGTCGTTCCACTCTGCAATCAAGGTTGTCAGCTTACTGCGGCGCGACGTCGTCGCATAGCGCGGACCCGACAGCGCTTATGGGCATTGAGTACCTGGAGCTCGTTATTCCTACGTCGCCGACTACCCGATTCCAAAAGTCCAAAAGCGTCCGTGTAACGGCCGCCTGACTCGCCATCTACATTGACCGTTGAAATTTGAATCCTTCGTCTTGCAAGGATCTTGGCCAGACACCGCCTCTTTCACAAGCTACCGATCACGGTACGGCTGCTCTAACGACTACATCGTGACATCACGTCCTGCGCTGCTTCGGTGATGATCAGGGGCGAGGAGCTCGCCCTTCAAGCGACAGCAATGCGATCCATGGACCCTCGGGAGGAATAGACGCAATTTGAGATGCGAGACATCCCGCGGTGGAGAATTCACAGTTCCCAGTACCGTGCACTGAAATCCATCTCCGACGCTTGTGGATTGCGGCCCAAAGAAGGAACGACTCTATGCCAAATCGATGTCGCAAAGTGACCACAGGCCATGTTAACGGTCTGCAGCGCCGGGTCCGTTTGGGGTGTGCCTTTATTGTCATGTAACACAGCCCGAGAGACATCACTCTTGAAAGAGAAGGCGCTTAACGCTTGACACGTTGCGAGCAACGGCATTGCAATGAGCCCGCCAGTCCAAGTGCCGGTCTTCATGCCCCGGTGACAACATTCCGGGCTCAACAGCATCCACATGATACTCACAGAGCTTCGTGATACTGCAAGAGTCCATTGCGGCACTTGATGATCAACCTGAAGCGACGGCTGCGTGCATTCGACAGGGTGCACGGTGCGGCTTGAGCCGTCAACAGCGGGTGTCGCGTTCAACGCTGCGAACCACTGCCCAGTGCTCGAGGACTTATCCATCCGCACTCATGCCCAGATGAGGACGCTGGGAAACCCCCTGTACGACGCACAGACCCGTGTAAGCCGGCAGTGCTCAGTTCGACTTTTCACTCTTTGCGGAGCTCGTGACGACAAGCGCTTCCAACATCCATTGTCAGAAGCAAAAGCAAGGGCAGCCCTTAAGTCTCAAAGACGCTCCAAGCGCAAAAAGATGGTCACTACGAGGGTCGAACTCGCGACCTTGGCGTATCAAGGTATAATCTATTAGCACCACGCTCTAACCAACTGAGCTAAGCGACCGATGATTCATATGGATCACGTGGAAAAAGTATACACTATATTCACATCGAACAGGCTTCAGCTTGTCACGGTGTATCGTTCCATGGGACATGGTGTTCGATGACGATCAACAGGCTTCAAGGCCCTTGCAAACATTCACATCGACCCCTGAGTCACTTTGGATGCCACCACAACGTCGAGCGAAAACCCTGACACTGGTCCCACACACACCCACCGCGTGCATCGTTACACCACATACACTTGCAATCACCTGACCCGCTAGCGCAGGCACGCCAGCCAACGACAACGGCAGGACGCCTATTGTAGCACGTCAGCGCGACAGCGTTTGCGCTACAGACGACGCGCCGCCAAAGGCCCGACGCCAGCGCAGCCACTGCGACTGCACAAAAATGCTATGTCGTATCCTCATCTCAGTGGTTGTAATTGACATACACTAACGCAAGTGTCGCTGTAATTTCTTGAGCAGGGTGGGGCGTAACCTGTAGTGCAATGCAGCTAGTCGAGTCAGGCTGTCGTGTCAGGTCAGACTGATCGAGTACAGATCGTGTGCTGCGGAAGACGAAGAGAAATTGGGTCGTTGCGCAGGTGGAGGTGCGGACTTGACAGTTGCGTTGTACCCGCATATTTATGTTGCGGTGTGTTCGAGTTTGCTTGAAGCCTGGCGGCGTGCGCAAAAGCAAAGGGGTCGCTCAGCTGAGGGTCCTGCGGCCAGCAGAAGTTCACGGCTACGGGCCGAACCGCATTGAAATAAAAGGCACTCTAGACTGATCGCTGCAGCAGTTTTATTGCCTTTGCTTCCGCAGGTTGTTGCATTGCCAGCGAGTTGGCCCGGGCATCATGGCATTATAATTGTCGCGAGTCCTCACTGCCAGATGTGGACACACAGTCACACAGTCCTACGACAGACCGTGCTCGGCTCGTCCCCGCACTAGCTCGCTTCCCGTGCTTACTCTCTGCCGATCGAGCATCACCAGCGACTGCTTGCCGCAGAGAACCCGGTGAAATGACATACAAGCCAGACGGTCGCAAACGGCAATCCCCTGTCTCACGCGCGGACAAGTTGCCTGCCAGTGACAGGCGGGGAGCCGGATGCTTGAGCAGGCTGACCTTCCGCACCGTGCTGTGGCTGGCGCCAGGCATCAACCGCCGCCGAGAGGTTGTTGAGGTGTAAGGAGGCTCGGTTGACTGGTGCGAGCGCTATGTCTCAGCTATGCGAAAGTCACCAATCTACTGGAATGCCTGGAAGCTACGGTATAACCGACGTTGAACCTTGACGAGGAATCTCGCGATGCGCCCTGAAGCGAAGATTACTGCATAAAAACAATTTCTTGTGTTCATGTCATGCTGTGCAGGCGACGACCAGCCAAAGTGACAGCGGGTCACAGCATGATGAGACAGGCAATCGATCGCCTAGAACAAGGAAGCTACAGGCATGGAACACCAAAAGAGTGGATTGATTCAGTAGTCGAGCTTGACTTGTGTCTCAGACTAAGAAAACTATATGAGCTCAAATATATGTGCCAGAAGCGTACGAGCCTTTTCATCGTTTCAGGCGGAACACAAAACAGAAGGGGCCGCCGGACGATGCTGAAAAGGATGGTACAATAGATAATGTTCCGCGTGAGCGGGTACAGTCTTTCATGTGCGTAAGAAGAATGTGTGGCCATGCATTGGGGTATCGTGCATGCTGAGGGTATAACGTGAAAGCAAGTATAGAGCAGTGAAACGAGCGCCAGAAGGAAACATGAAGCAGGAGATGCTGAATATGCCGATGCGAGAACAAAAGACAATGAAACCAAAACCAGTACGTGCACTCTCCAGATATGCCTTTATTGTCCTCCTTTTGGTTTGTGATCAAATCGAAATATGCGTCTTTCCAACGTATTAATAGTGATTTTATGGTTGTCCCATTTCCTCCGCATGTTGCGTGACGCGAAGCGGTGCTAGAGTCGATATCTTCAACAAAGTTGTTGTCTAGTGTAAAACGTCGACAGTCTCTAGCTTGGTGACGAGGTAATCGGGTTCTGATGCGCGTCGAACGCCTGATGGTATGCTCTCAGATCGGCTCTTAATTCGCAACTTCTCCATGAGCTTTCCAATCGTCATGTATTCCTCAGGCGCGACCGCAAAATCGCCCGACTGTGACTTGAAGAAAATCATGACTAGCTCTAGTGCGTGCGCTGCTTCCTCCTGGGAAGGCGAGACTGGTGAGCCTGTTGACTTGATCCCTCCAAAAGTGGTAGCTGGCAGAGGTGGTGGCTGCATTGAGTTTGAAACCTGGGAAGGTGATACAGACATGGCCTCGTCGATCGTGGTTATTGGATCACCTAGCTCTGCCATGGGGGAGTCAAGCGCAGTGCTGCTGATGTATTTCGGAGTCATTGCTTCTGATGATGCTGGCGGCGACGCATATTGTTCAACATCTACCAGCAAGGGGAATGTTTGACTCCGCGGCCGCTGGAAACCGTTGCTCCCTGGCTGCCCATTGGAAGCCTGACGACTACCGATGAATGGATTGGGTCCGCATGCTGAGTCCGGCGTAAAGAATGGTGACGTAGGACTGGTAGGTCCTTGTTCAGTGAAGATTGTTGATAAAGATGTCGTGCTTTGTGAGTTGTAGGGTCGTCGACCAGAAAAGTCGAAAGGGTCGGGACTCTCAGTCTTCAGGCTGTCCTCACTCTTTTTGACCGCCAGATTTGGGACAATAGGAGAGTCTTCGTCAGGAGACAGGGGCGAAAGCGCCCCAGGAGTTTGTGCGTTTGAGGGTGGGTTTGAGGCACCCTCTGACTCTTCTGCTATCGATCCCTTACGAGATTTCGCGCCCATCAAATGGTTCTTCTGCTTGAACTTCTCCAGCCAACTGGTACTGTTTGCTTTGAGATGACTCTCGGAGTTCCCTACAGTCTGTGCGAAGAAGCGGGCTTTGTCCCGAATGATTGCATCAGTGAGCTGGTAGCCTTGCCTTTGATGATTCCGGGCCCAATTCGAGAGTGCTCGCTCGATGTCAGGGAACTTCCCTTTCGACTTCCTAATAGGTGAACGACTGCCGTCATCCTGGTACAGATACTTTTCCTTTTGTCGCAACACTTTCGAAACGGTACTATACACTCATCAGCAAAGTCGCAATCATGATTTCCCTTCAGATATACCTTCTTTCCACACCAAACATTGCTAGAAAACGTCAGCATAGAACTGCGACTCGACCAAAAAGGGTTGCTGGCGTACCTCCAATCTCAGTCTGTTTGACAGTGGGGTTGTCCTCGTGGTATTGGCACATACGGCGACGATCCTGGTCAGTCAAGGTCTTTCTAGGGGTTGAAGATGTTCTCGAATGGGTGGATGTTGCTGAGACAGGAGTGGCCGATGCTGGTGTTATTGGTACAGGCGCCGAAGGAAAGATCGACGGTTGATATGTCGACTGGCTGGTCAACATGCTGGGCCACTGTGGCATGATTAAGGGCTGGAGCTGCTGGTGTGTAGATCTCGGTGGTTGATGTGTAGGATGTGGTGGATGCATGCCAGTCCCGTACATAGGCTCCATTGGCATCGGCGTATAGGCATGGAACCCACCGAAGTCTTGCACTGGCGACGAGTGATGGGGATACTGGCCATTCTCATGCCATGCTGTATGATCTTCGAAAGGTTCTTGGTGATGGTGCTCGTGGTCCATCTGTAGTTGGCTCATGTTGGGTGAGGTTGGTGCTGCGTCAACTGTTCTGGCAACGTGGATGTGGAAACAAGAGTTCGTCAAATGCTATGGCGATCAAGTGGTTCGGCTTGCATTTGCAGGACAGTAATGCTGTGACTGGTCGATGTTGGTGACCTCAAAATGGAGGCGTGCATGCATGCATGAGGTGTAGGTTTAGGATCCTAAGGTGAAAAGTAGCGACGAGGATGTACTGCAGCAGAGCGAGGATATGGCTGACACGACGGCACAGTCGTATGACAAGCTCTAAACTGGATTGTATATAGAGGCGCGGCAGAGAGGGATGAGATCAGAGAGGAGCGGAAGCTGCAGGGAAAGGCCTGGCACTGGGGGCCCGCAGCGCGTACTTGAAAGAAGGTCTGGGGACGCTGCTACAAGCCCTGATGTGTGTGCGATGCAGACGCGGGAGACAGAGACCAGCCTGTTTGTTTCCAGCCTAAGCGTGCCGGCCTAGGATGGCTTGTGCACCGTACATCCTTGCCGCCATCAAGCCAAGCGACGCCGCAACGCGACAGCAAGGTTGGGTTTAGTGCATGTGCGGGTCTTGTCGGGGATGCGCTCTTAGGGTGACGCGGGCCTGAATTATGCGGCCGCCGGGCTCAAGCTCATCGAGGCACACCCAGTGCACGGCTCCACAAAACGTCTGTGCTGCGGCAAATGGGATGTCAAAGCGGTCGGGTACGATCATCCCACAGAGCCATCGCACCGTGCTCACACATCGTCGCGGCCGGTTAATGTGGTTCCAGATGCAGACGCGGACTGATCAGTGAGGCGTATTGGCATGTTTCGTGCGCGAAACGCACAATTCACCAATATTGTACCCTCGTGGCGCACGACTGCGACTGAAACCAGGCACAGTATCCAGGTACGGGAGGTGGCAATGCCTGCCATTGAACAAACCCGTCAATCATCGACAGTGCATAAAACCCCAAATTGCAAAGACGGTCCCTGACGCTTTGGGGCGGCGATAATCGCGCCCACGAGAAAAGGAGCCACAAAAGACACATTAGGTTTTGTGAAGCAGCCACTCAGAAACGGGAGCGATAATGAATTAGCGCCCGAAAAACAACAAGCTCTGTGAATGGCCAGCACGGTTAGGCCCCTACTGGAAGTCTCCGAATCGACAATTCCGTGAGGACACCAATGAGGGTAATCGATACCTGGGGGAATGGGCCAGATAACGCTGATCGTATTGCTAAGTGTCCGAAATTGACCCTGTGAAAAACAAATGTGCTGAGACCGTTTGAACGCCGACGCCCCCTCTGACCACGAGGCTCGTTAGATATGTATAATGCGCCTCTTCGGCAGGACAACGCTATTGATAGTTGCGAACGGCTGCGGTCCGTTCAAGTCCCTGGTGTCCTGGCAAATGGCAGGTACGATCCGCTCCGTAAGCTCCACGTCTCACTTAAGCGAAAGTGCTGATGCCGGCGCGGAGCTATTGGGACGGCAACTTCGGCCAATCCAGAGTGTGAAGTCAGCCTGAAGCCTCGCTCTGCTCGCCATTTCCAATGTCCAGACCAATTGAGGCTTCATGGTGAGACATCAAGCCACCCACAAGATACTCGTCGCTCAACTCCCATTCTACTGCGACGGAAAGACAGCCTAGGGTCGCGGGTATATTTCGTGATCTGCAATTTACTTCTTGACAATGGTTACTGGTCACAAGTTAGCAGACACACTAAAGTCTAGTGTCACCGTGTGACTGACCGATGTCTTCGTCGGCAAGCTCGTGCGACAAGCCGACACGCTGGGGCTGATGCTTGACCGATTTGCCATACACAATGGCGTGCTTAAACTGTTCTACAATAGTCTTGTGGATGGAGTGGCACTGGACCCTGATCAGCTAGCATTGTGACGTGCATATCGGGGTTACTTACAAAGTCTTCAACTGTGCAAGCTGAAGACCTCAGAACGACAGGAGCCGTGTAGTCAGGCATCCTGCCCTTCGGCTTGGTATACACACGGACCAAGGTGAGCTTCTCCCACATCTGCTCCAACAGTTCGTCGATGTTCCAACCATGCTCAGAACTGATAGGACAAGCGTTAGGGATTCGGTAGATCAGATCCAACTCTTCGATCGAAATGGCGTCAATCTTGTTGAGCGCGTATATAACGGGAATATAGCTTCGGCCCTTCGCTTCAATGACGTCGATAAGGTCATCAACAGTTGCGTCGCATCGAATCGCAATATCGGCGTTTGCCATACGGTATTCGCTCATGACAGCCTTGATCTCGTCGTGGTCGATGTGTGTCAGGGGTACCGTAGAGGTAATGTTGATACCACCCTTGTCCTTCTTCTTGAGCACAATGTTCGGCGGGCTCTTGTTGATTCGAATTCCGAAACCTTCCAGTTCGTTCTCGATGACGCGCTTGTCGGTCAAGGGCTTGTTGACGTCAAGCACAATGAAGATCAAATGGCAGGTCTTTGCGACTGCAATGACCTGACGACCACGACCCTTTCCGTCTTTCGCACCCTGGATAATACCGGGAAGATCAAGAATCTGGATCTTTGCGCCGTTGTACATGACCTGACCCGGGACGGTCGTGAGGGTTGTGAATTCGTATGCGGCGGCCTCGGAGTGTTGACCGGTCAATTTGCTCATAAGTGTACTCTTTCCCACCGAAGGGAAGCCAATGAACCCAACACTAGCGACACCAGTTCTTGCGACATCAAAACCAACACCGGCACCACCGCCGCCGCCACTGGGCTCAAGCAGCTCCCTCTTGAGCTTCGCTAGCTTGGCTTTCAGCTGTCCTAAATGGTATGATGTAGCCTTATTCTTCTGGGTACGGGCCATCTACATGGCGTAAGTCGTCGGTGTACGTTTGCGCTCTAGAAAGGATCTTACTTCGGCCTCGACCTCTTTGATCTACACATGTCCAGTCAGTACGAGAACGTCTGTGTTTTTAGCAGTGATAGTACTGACCTTGTCCACTGTCGTCGACATCTTGGCTTTTTATGTCGTCGAATAAATTTTCGGATGTGGTGCAGTCGCAAATACGCTGATACAGAAATTTGATATCCGAGGCGGCGATGACGCCCTTCGCGCTGGAATACGCTTGCCGGATGAGGGGTCGTCGGTAATACTTTTCGCCGACACCGCCTGCAGCTCCTTGCTTCGGTGCTCTTACTTGCATGAAACGATTGCCAACGACCGATAGAAGCCGCTATCTTGCTCCTCGCCGACTTCGTTCTGATATTCACGGTTTGCGATGGCATGCATGCGGTGCAACTATGGTGCACCTGACTAGCTGGGCTTCATCACCGGGGCTAGGTGTTACATAATTTTATGCTTCAACGACTCACGTGGCACACCGTATTGTCTGCTATTTTCAGATAAGACTATCTGCTCGACTTACGAAGAAGCAAAACTCTTTCCACTTTCTATTGCTTGACGTTACTACCCAAAAGATTCAATACGCTTATATAAAAATTTAACACAGGTAATTCCCTGTCTATTAATATAGGTTGTGTAATTACACTGCGTGTCATGCTAATGTTTGTGCCAGTGACCGGCCATAAGAAACGAGCTTTTCGTATCGCCCTCCACGATCCGTAGCGTCTCTTTACAGTGTCTGGCATTTGATCTCAATTTCAAACACCTGCCTTCCTGCCTTATCACACTCACGTCATCGTTCGCAGCCATCCTCAGCCCATCATGCCTGGCCGTACAGCAGAACCCACAGACCGCTTTGAGGCACTCGTGCAATCACTGAGCGACAGGCTCGGTCCGTGCAGTGGCATCAATAGTGACGATGTCGACGAGGATGAACTTCAGCAGCTGATGGCAGACTATGTCTCGGACGAGTCGGAGTGGGAAAAATACTCAATGGCACAGCCAGGCACAGCCTACACGCGCAACTTGGTTGACAAGGGCAACGGTAAATGCAACTTGGTACCTATACAATCCACAATCTGGTATTGGGACGTGACTGACGTTCGTAGCTTCTGTTAGTGTGGGCACCCAACCGGGGTAGCCCCATCCACGAGTAGGTCGGCTTCTCTTTGTTCTCTCTTTATTGACGACCAGAATAATCAATGTGACCCAGTCTTTGGCTGCTTCTTGCAGCTGAAGGCTCTGTACTCCTGACTGACGAAGCGACTTTGCTCGCCGATCATGAGATCGATGCGTCCACAGCACAGGAGACAGCCGGTAAGGACATCATTTTCGATATGTTACGCGATGTGTCCCGATCACCATGGTGCTTGCCATGCTCTGTCTACTAGACTTCGTTCTCAGCCCGAACTCTGCTGACATGTCATAGCCATGCCAATGCCCACTGCATCATGAAGATCCTCAAAGGCAGTCTCATCGAGACTCGCTACGCGTGGCCGACCATCGACCTCAACAATTCTGAAGACCGTCATATGCAGTTGATCTCCGATAAGACATACCAGACCGACCAAGTCACATACATGTCTGACAAACTCGGACTCCACCGCATTGCGAACCCTGACAAAGACAACTACGCTGTCTCACTGCACTGTGAGTGCACAATGCATCGATTGTTGTTACATGCCGACTGATCTTGAACAGTGTACACACCACCCAATGCAGCAGTATATGGCTGCAACGTTTTCAACGAAGCAAACGGTCACTCGACGCACATGGCTAAGTGCACCGTGTTCTCCGAGTATGGCGTGCCCTGTATGCGCGGAGTGCGTTCTTGAAAGGGGTCCTTCTCCTTCGTGGGGAACGTAGTGACGATTCAGTATGCAGTTTTCGGCTCCACTCAGGCGATTGGAAGGACTATTTAGATTGTCATGCCCAGGTATTTGTTGCAATTTAGTCCTTTTTCTTTAACGTTCCACTCGCAGTGAATCTCTCAGCTCTCCCTTTAACATTCACCAGTCACGGTTGAACCATTTGCATAATCATCGAACCCAGGGAAACAAAAGAAACTCAATTACTCTTACCACCCTTTCACACTCTTACGCCTCTACGTTACTTACCTCATCTCAACACACTCAGTACAGCTCCCACCCGCCAATCCCGCCCTGGAAGTTAGACCGCGGCTTCCTGACCTCAACACTACGCTGAACATTACGCCCGTGCTGCGTCCCAACCCCACGCTGGATACCACGTCCCTGCTGCGCCGCATGCGCAACGCCCTTGCTCCTCACCGCAGGAATCTCGACCGGGCGCTCGAACCGCGACGAGCCCAGCGGACTCACACTGCGCAGTTCGTCCCAGGTCGGCGGCTTAGGCGCCTCCGCATACCAGCTCTCCGGTATGCTGACCGCGGAATCACGGTAGTTGCGCGGCCGCGGCAGCGCACCCATGCCCGCGCTGGAGTGCCACTCCTGCGGCTCGTTCGCGGCACGTCCTGTGTGCGCGCGACCGCGGGCTGCGGGCGCAGGCGCTGCGGGCATCGCGAGCAGGTCGCGGCCTGCCGCGCGCGGGTGTTTGGGCTGCGGCGCCACGGGGCTGAAGGACCGCCCGTAGTGCGTGTCGAAGGAGAGCATGTCCGGGCCGTTGTAGCGGGGGGTGGGGGGCGGGGGGTGGGCTGCGGGGGGAGGGGGGGCGGGCGTGTAGGGGCTCCCGTGGGTGTCTGGACCTGCATACCTACGGGAGGACGGGGGGGTGCTGCGAGAGCTGTGTGAGGAGGTTTTGCTAGCGGGTCGCGAGGATGCGCAGCCCATGTTTGCTGGTTTAGTGGGGTCTTGCTTGCTTGATATGTGGTGGTGCTGGAATGTTTCTGTAGTGTAGTGTCAATACGATACACTTACCTTTGCTGAGCTGCGTGATTGTGCTTGTGTTGTTGTTGTTTCTTGCTCTGTTTGTGAATTGGAGAGAAGCTGGGAGAGTGCAGAGATCTTTTTTATGTAACATCTCGCGCTTGACGCTGGGTGTCGACAGTGTTGGTGAAGGAGGGCTGCGTGACTGCACGGTGTGAGACATTATGTGCAGAATGTTACTCAGAACAACATTGTTTTCGGTGCGAGATGATGTTGTCGCACATTGCTGTGCACACGTAGCTTGTGATATGTAAACATTGTTTGATAGTGGCGGTGCTTGTAAGATCGCGCGCCCCCCATAACCGTGGGATAGTGATGTAGTAAAGACCCATGACTGGCTACATAAGTCTGGTATGATATCTTGTGGGTCAAGCACGTGGAACTAACTTATTACGGAGTGACTTGTGTATTACTACCATGGTATGTATCTGCATTACGCCATCGGTCCTATGGTTACGTGTAGCTGTCAACATCCGCCCTATGCACGACTTTGTGGAGTAAGAATACCAGATATGGTAGTAAGCTGATTACGGACTGACAGCTCCATGGTATCCTGTCTAGTCAAGATCATGACTTCCTTGTCCCAGAGTGTTGGTGAGCAGCATTGCTTCAGATGTCTCCGATATGCCATTCTGCCTTTCAGTATGTGAGCCACAGAACTTACTATGTATTACACGCACATGGCTTTTGCTGTAACATGTGGTGATGTCGGCGTGAACAGCCCTCTGGTCGCTCAACCTTGGTGCCGTGGAGCGGTCCAAAGGTGTAGATTCCGAAAATACCTTGTGCACAGGAAGCTAAGTCGGACACTACGTCGCACATCGGCAATGACTTTCGATGCGGGTATTGTCTCGATCCTGGCCCCTGACTTCTTCGTAAACGCGTGGCTGCAAGATCAGATGGAAGGGCAGTCTTCGAGGAATCTAAGTAGGCGGAGCAATGGTTGCCTCACCTCAACTTAGACCTGCAACACCAACTAAGGGGTGTACTTGGGCGGCCCAGCCTCATAAGGCGGCGGCTGAGTCTCCACCTCCAAGGCAATCTCCTCTCTCCGCGCTGCAATCCTCAGCTCTTCAGCCCTCAGCTCCTCGAGCCTCCTCCGCGCCTCAATACACTGCTCTTCCACCCTCTGCGCCTCCACAACATCAACAGCCCGAATCTCATCAGACGCCCTCGCCGCCCTCGCCGGTCTCGCCGGGAGATCCGTCGCCCACATGCCCCCCGCCCGCTCTGGCCCTGTCCACACAACCCCGCGCGCCACACACTCCCTGATCTCGTCCACCTGCGGCTGCACCGCGGCCCGCTCCTCGCCCACGCGCCGCGCTTGCTGCCGCCGCACCCGCGCCGTCTCCTCACGGCCCGGATCGCAGCCGCAGCACTTGAAGCATAGCATGAAGAGCAGCGCGACGCCGACCATGACGCCGAGGATGACGCCGGTAATCTCGCCCCTGGAGAGTCCGCTGGATGCGGAGTCTGGGGCTGCGCTTGTGCGGGGGCGCGGGAGGTAGGAGATGGTGGAGGTTGCCTGCGTGGAGACAATGGTGAGGGTGGGCCCGTGGTGCAGGGTCGAGGTGATGGAGTCGAGTACGGGGTACCACTCGCGGATGGTGATGCGCAGGAGTCGCTCATCGCTCGAGGTGGTGTTTGATATGCGCTCTGTGTATCTCGCGAAGCCGGTTAGGTTGGTGCTGGATCTGTCTGCGCGCACCTTGCCGCTGTTTTCCGGCCCTTCGGTGACTTCGTTGCCGAAGTCGACGTAGAAGTAGGCGTTCTCGTGGTAGAATATGGGAGGCCAGTAGAAGGGAATGCGTGCGACTCCGCCGCAGATGCGCGTGCCGTTGGGTGGCCAGCAGTAGGGTTGATCTGCTGCCAGTTGACATTGGCGGACTGCGTCGGGATCGACAACGGATTGCAAGGGGCTGGCACAAGCTAGTGATGTGTTAGCAAGCCTGAGGCAGAGAGTGTGATGTAGTGAGGAGCATACTGCTGTTGAGAGCACGAGCTGGCAGATACACCATGGCGAAGGTTAAACGGGAATCGTGGATCTAGATTACTCTGCTCGCACAATAGGATTGCCAACGATCGTGAATTGGTACCTCTCAGTATCCTTGCAATGTCCACAGGGCCCATGTATAAGTATGCACTCCACCATCACAAGCCTTTAAGTCCCATCGCCCGTGAGGCTTGGCCAAGCACCAATAGAACGGGCAAGGCAAGCATGCCAACGTAAGACACAGCCATGACGTGCGCTTTGCAAGTCACGCTGTACTCACGAGTAGACGTGCGTAAGGCGTTCTTCCTCAAATCAGCCCTCAATATTGCCTTTCTGCAGGCACAGCAGGTACAAGACGGAATCCCCAGGTTTATCCGGATAGCACGGACGATAAGGGGTGGGCGCCAAGGAGTGGCGCATCTCGGCCGGTGCCATTGGATCGTGGTGCATGGGAGGCAGACTCGCTGTACCACACGGCACAGGGTCATTCGAGTCCAGAGCCTGGGTGCAGCATTGGCCGGGGCGATATGAACTGTGTAGGCCACAATCAGCAGCCTGTTGCTGGGAACAGAGAGTACTAGGCATTGAAAGACACTAGGACGCTATCAGGAAACACACGACAACTAGTGTAATAACAGTAGGAGAATAGAGACTAGACCTAGTAACGAATTAGTACACTGCTATTGTGAGATGCAAGACAACCGCTGGTACGAGATGCATCGTACTGTTAGTAGGAGATGCGATACGACAACTAGTGCGAAATGTAAGAGAGTAGCACTAAGTAGAGTGATAGATTAGCGTCCTGCTACTGTGAGATGCAAGATGTCAGCTAGTGCAAGATTCAGCATACTATTAGTAGGAGAGAACGGCAACGACGGCTCAAAATGCAAAGCAAAAAGCTCTGGCTTGATTACTACAGCGTCCATTCGGTACCTCAGCAAGCGCAGCCCTCCTTTGCGCCCTCGGTCCGGGCAGTCCCCAGGTTGACGCGGGCATCCTCCTGGCGGCCCAGGTTGGTCTGGCCGCCGACGCCGCGCGGGCCCTTGAGGCTCGTCTCGGGAATGGCGTTTGCGATGGCGGTGAAGACCTCGGCGACGTTCTGCCCCGTCTTCGCGCTCGTCTCGAAGAACAGCAGGCTCTCCTCGTCGGCATAGGCCTTGGCCGTCTTGATGGGCACCCGCCGCGCATCGGTGCCGTCCTCGTCGGCGGGATCCTCGCCGTCGGCGGCGGGCACGGCGTCGGCATCCTCGGGGGCGTCGTCAGCAGGGTCGGTGGCCAGGTCAGCCTTGTTGCCGACGAGAGCGATGACGATGCCGGGCGAGGCCTGGCGGTGCAGCTCGGCGACCCAGTGCTGGGCCTTGGTGAGCGACGAGGGCTTTGTGATGTCGTAGACGACGAGGGCGGCTTGGGCGTTGCGGTAGTACATGGGCGCAAGCGAGGCGAAGCGTTCCTGGCCGGCCGTGTCCCAGATCTCGAACTTAATTGTGCGGGTGGGCAGGTTGCATTTCTGGGTGAGGAAGGCGGCTGCGGGGGTTAGAGCAGCACCAAGCACGGGGCGACGGGGGCGTACCGCCTATCGTCGGCTCCTTGTTCTCTTGGAAGTCGTTGTTGACGAAGCGCATGACGAGCGAGGACTGCGGCTGTTCAGCAAGGCGCGCGACGGCGACGGGCGCAGAGCCGCACCTTTCCTACGGCGGCCTCGCCGAGAAGCACCAGCTTGACGCTGCTGCTGGGCTTGGGCTGCGCGGATGCGTCCGCCATTGTGGGCGTCCGGGGCGGTTGCGGCGTGCGCGTGCGGGCGGCGGCGGCGGCGGGCAGCGGGTGGCGGGCGGCGGGCGAGACGGTAGAGGCGGTGTAGGGCTGAAGGCGGCGGTGTGGGCTGCGGCGGCGTGGGCTGCAGGAACGGAGTCGGTGGTGCGGGCAGCTGTCTAGTCGACGGTCTCTCCGTCGATGCGGCTCCAGGATGGATGCAGCGAGCGTCACCGCCAAGGGGCCCCACTCTCTGTGGGAGCTCTATTGGTCAATGCGTTCGACCACGGACAGAACATATCAACGCCAACGTCGCCAACGTCGACGCTCCTTCGGACATTGTCACCTACGCGCCTGCCACTTCCTCGCCGGCCACCTAGTACACACACATGATTACTCGCCTCTGCATGAGCGCCGCCCGGCGCCGGCTGGCCGACAACGTCGGTCGACCTCCTGTCAGCACCTCCATGTCGACAGTGCCAACTCGCCTGCTCCATTCTCCTGTGTCGGAGCCTCACCATGGGCAAAGCCCGCCTTTCAAAAACATGGCAGGTTTATTCCATCACTATGTATCCGACAAAGATTTGCCTAGGACGGTTTGCCTTCTAGGCATGCCAAAATTCGCGATCGAGGAAGACGTACGGGAACTGTTCGAAGAGTCTAATATAGCTGTGTACGAACGACCCAAACTAGACGCATGCATGTCGGTTTGTTGTTGACAAGAATAGAGACAGGATCCACGTGACGTACGACAGGCTCAACCTCAACAATGGTAGGATGCATGTTGTTCTACCGTCACGCGCGCTTGCGTTAGCCGCTGTTAAGAACTTGAATGGCGCCGCTTTGTTCGACAAGAAGGTGGGAGTAGCTCTAGCCAGGCGCTACCCAACTCGTGCCTCTAATAATGAGGACAAGTGGGGCTGGTACGCCAATAAGAGCTCATCGCCAGACAAAGTCAAGCTGCGATATCCGCTTACCTCTGTCCGGCACGGTATATTTGCACCGTGGAAGGAGGGTAGGTGCGTTGTGTTCTCTGGTTTCCCTGGTTTCCCGAGAGACTCCTCCATGACTGTTAGCATCTACGAATGGATGTATCGATCACTTCACTCCTACAACGTCCTATACATGAGCAGATTCCTCTCAAAAACCAACGAGCGTGGAGACTGTGCCGGCATCGAATGCATGTTTGAAACCAGAGAAGACGCTGAAGAGGTAGTTCAATTGTTTCACAATTCAAGTGCGCTCGACTGCAAGCTCCAGGTCTATCAGGCAAGACCGCCGATGCGGTTCCTTGGGGCTTCTTGGAAATCTGGACACAACAGAGCCCATTATCGACTGCGCGATGAGGGAACGGCTGACAACACCAACTTCCAGTCGGTACGTGTACAACCCCACTAGTTCAACTTGATTGACTGACTGGGACCAGATGCAAGACGATGTGTATCGCAAATGGCTTCTCAATAAGAACGATCGCGGACACTGGGTGCCCGATTACAAGTATTGAGAGGTCTGTCAAGCCGACCTGGATATGGAGCATGGTGTTGATGCCAGGGCGGACAAGAAGTCGAGAGGCTCTTGATCAGATTGCGCCGGCGGTCTTTGCACGCGGCGACCAGCAAGTTGTCATAGATGTTTTGCCTTACAGTTCGCGTGGCGTGTTGTCTGCGGTCTCGGGTGTGTCGTTGTAAAGAGCGTCCAGCGAGCACACACTCAGGCGTTGCTGAAGGCACAGCATAGCGCGAGACACAGTCCCTACAGTCAACTGCAGGGGTGAGCAATCGATTTGGATCCTCAAATGTTCTTCTAGCAGCACCTCTCTGCAAGCAATAGTAAAGCACTTGAGATTAGACAACAAAGTGCCAATATTAAAGCTGAAATACTTTGTATACCTCTATAAGCTAGTCTCTATCAACTGCAAAATCTTGAATCCACATTGCACACTCACCCCTGCCACACCTACCTAGCGCCGCCACCCCTCATGCCCAAACCGCAAACCCCATCCGCAAACCCCCCGCCGCAGCACCGAAATCCACTTCCGCATGCTCAAGCTCACCGGACGCCAAGCGCCGTCTCCTCCCTGCCGCTGCACCACGACGTCATGTCATGCCATGCACATTTTCTGCGTGAGGCCAACTTTTTTTATTAAACACGCCTGGCCTGGGCAGGCGGTCTGGACTTGCACGCGCAGCGGGCGGCGGGAGTTGTGATTGGGCGGCGGCGAGCGCGGTGGAGCAAGTGGGGTTCTATTTGCGTCCGTTGTCATCGGGAGATCAGGATCAGGATACGTATCTGTTGCGGGCGCCGGGACAGGGACTATTACGGTACAGTACAGAGGTACAGTACATGTTAGCAGGGAACGGCGGCTTTGCGCAGGCCGGCGGGCCTGATGGCGCTGGTCGGGCTGTGGCGCGGGCTGGAGGTGAGGGCTGCCGGATGGGGCAGCTGCGAGTGCGGCGTGCGTGATCTTCGCGAGTCCGAGGTGTCCGGGCGGGAATGGTATGCTGGCTTACCCCACACTTTGGTTTGGTTGGGCGTGAGATGACGTAGGGCGATTGCAAATACTGGGTCGTCGGGGGCAGTCAGCTGTCAGGTGGGCCATGTGGGAGCGCGCATTGTTTACGGCGGGAGGGACTGGAACTTTGTTTTTAATGTGTTTGGGGTCACGGCACTAGGGCAGATGTTTGACTTGAGGACGGCCCGCGATTCTCGACCTGCTGATCCCGAGTCACCGCGTTCCAGACAGATGACTTGCAGCAGGGACGGGGACGGCGACGGCTAATTGCCGGTTGCGAACAGCTCAGGCCTGCAGGGAGGTGCCACACCGAGAGGCGACGTCTGGCGACCCCACTGGCTGCTTGCGCCGCGAATGGCAAATGGCTCGGTGAGGAGGTGGCTTGCGGTGGGCGTAGTGTATTGGGTGGTGAGGTTTTGGCATGGTGCGGTATGGCGACAAGCAGCACGGACGGCGCGACGTGTGCTCGATCGCGCGCCATCGCGATGCCGCCAAGCACGGTTTCGGCGTGGATTGCGGTGCGTTTCAGCGCACACGTCGTCGTCGATAATGACGCGCTGGTTGCTGCTGCTTTGTCTGCGCAGGCGCCGCGCCTCGGACAGCCGAGGGCGAACACCTGTTCCAGGCGATCTTGCGCAGCTCGAGGCGATCGCAGCCTAGCCACACTTCTCCAGACCGGCGCTTGCTCGGCTCTCCATGGGCTTGTCCCGCGGGCCCAAGCGCACGATCGGCGCTGCCAGGAGTCCCAAAGCGGCGCTCGAATCAGCAGGCAACACACTGACACAGGCACTGATTGCTGGAGCGCTAGCACGGCTGGTGGGACGGCGCCAGGCACCGCACACAGCGGCGCTGAAATTATATTGTGGCCGCGAGAATGAGCACTGCAGCAGCGCTCGAGCATGCGCCGACGCGGCCGTCTCACTGGACAATGGCACCCGGCGGGCAGACGGGGCGCCTGAGCATGCACGCCGGCCGCAGAGAAGGCGAGAGAAGCGCGTGGTGCGTCCAGAGGACGGCCAGGACAGCCAGGACAGCCAGGTACTTGTGGGAGGGGAACGCCGCCTGGTTGGCGCGGCCGTGGCCACCTGGATCACGTTGGCACCGTGGCAGCTGGTCAAAGGCCGGCTGACCCAGGGCGCAGGCCGCGTGCCCGCCCTGTTGTGATGCACCACAGAGCAGGCATGACAAAGCTGCATCACAAAGCCGATGACAGCGCTGCACCGCAAAGGCGGCACAACTGCATGTTCACGCAGGAGTGTTCGTGGTCGTGGTGTGCATGTTCGTGCCAGCGCTGCGTCGGCGCGGCTATCTTGGTGGTGCGTGCAGGGTTGCGTGCAGTGACATGGCGGGTCGAGTCTGAAACTGGAAGCCGAGAGCGGCCAGCAGACGGCGGCGTGGAACGCAGCCAGCAGCCAGCAGCCAGCAGCCAGCAGCTCTCACGGGTGGGGTCCATTCCACGGCACCCGCCAACATTTTATTTTGGAACCGCCGGGCCTGGCACTGTACTGCACCCTCGACTCCCTCGCTGCCCCTATCCGCTGCCACCTGCCCTGCCCTGCTGCCCTGTCCGCTGCCCTGTCCTCTGAGCACACACCGCGCCCGCACCGCTGCGACGTCGCCTGCCCGCCGGCATCTCCCCCAGGGGCTGTGCAACGCTCCTGAGCCCGCGACACTCGCGCCGCCCTCTCTCCCCCGAGGCACCATGACCGTCGTCAAGGTACGCCGCGCTGCTGCTGCTGCTGCTGCCGCCGCGCCCGCTGACCCGCCCAGGAGCCCATCAGCGTCCGCCCGACGCCGCAGCACCGCCACTCGAGCCTCGCCGGCTCGCTGCCCAAGTCGCGCCCGCACGCCCACTCGAACTCGGCCGGCAGCATCAACCCGGCCCACCGCGTCACGCGCCGCAAGAGCATGAGCACCACGGCCGGCAGCAACGTCGCCGCCATGGCCGCGGTGGCCAAGGGCATCGCCGGCGCGCCGCTGGCCGACGCCCACCACGCCCACGCCCACGCCCACGCCCACGCCCACCACAACCCCGCCCGCCGCCCGTCGAAGCCGGCGATGCAGTTCCGCGGGCCCGCCCTGGCGCACGCGCACTCAATGGCCGCCAGCGTGCCGCACGGCGGCGCCCACGGCTCGCCGTTCAGCAGCTACAGCGCCGTCGCCGACGGGCCGCCGCTGGCCTCGCTGCCCGAGAGCGAGCAGGCGTCCAAGTCGCGCGTGCGCCGCGCCAGCGAGGGCTCGCGCAAGGGCGACAAGCGCCCCAGTGGTAGCGACTTGAGATGTGAAAAATGTGGGAAAGGCTACAAGCACAGCAGCTGCCTGACCAAGCACCTGTCAGTCCCCCGCCCACATACTTTCACCGCTCAAGCCGAATGCCCTGTCTGCCCGTCACCCCTCCGCCCGTCCTCCTCCGTCTCCGCGTCTCTCTCCGCCCGCTGCCCGTGAAGCTGCTGAATAGCGTTGACTGTGATCTAGCTGGGAACACACCCCCGAGTGGCAGTACACGTCCAAGCTGCTCATCTCCAAGCACCAGCAGGTCCAGCTGCTCGAGGCCGCCTCGGTGCTCGTCGCCATGAACAAGACCAGCGACGACAGCGACGACAGCGCCTCGCCGCCCGCCTCGGGCTCGTCGGACCTGCGCGACGGCCTGAGCTCCGCCGAGACCTCCCCGCCCCCGCACATGGACGACCACGCCGTCGGCTCCTACTCCTCGCACTCGCACTTTGGCCGCCGCTCCATCAAGCGCTACTCGGCCAACAGCTCCGCCTACAGCCAGTCGTACCAGTCGGCCGTCTTCTCCGACGCCGGCACTGCCCACCCCAACGGCCACTACCGCCACTGGAGCAACGTGTCCGACCGCCCCACCACCTCGGGCACCTCCGTCGCCGGCTCGTACCACGACGACGGCAACACGGACCAGGACATGGCCGCCGCCGTCGGCCTGCTGAGCTGCTCGTACGGCACCCCCAAGTCGGGCGCCGCGAACCTGCCGCCCGACGTGCCGCCCGTGCCGCCGCTGCCCGCCAAGTTCCTCGACTTCAACACCACGCGCTCGCTGTCGGGCAACACCATGGTGACGCCGCAGCAGAGCAGCATGCGCAACAGCTACCGCTACCACGAGAGCAAGGACGTCGACATGGACGACGACCACTTCGCCGACGAGGAGGACTACCGCCAGTCGCACTCGCGCAGCCGCGGCCGCGCCGACGAGGACGACGACGCCTTTTTCGGCCGGATGGAGGAGTGACCGTTCTGACTCTTGTCCCCTTTGCCTGCCTATTTCTATCTTTCCATCCTGGCCTGTACCACGATATTAGCGATCTATCTCCGCAGACGGTCTGCCGGCCGCCGCGCAGTCTTTGAAGCACCGATGAGAGGGACATCCTCCGCACGCCCGTCCCGGCGCGCCGGTCGAGCTCTTGAGGTTGAAGCTGCAAAGTCCACCGCCGCCGGCCGGGAGTTCCCACCAGCACTCGCGAGTGCTGCGCCGTCTTGCGTCGAGAGCCTAGCACATTCCCGGAGTCTTTCATCTTCAGCTTTTTCACACCGCGCGAGCCACATTATTCCCACATTCTTCTCTTTTAGCTTCATCTCACACCATATTCGCCCAGAAACTGATATAAGATATAACACTACTACACCTTCTACGGGGAGGCGCGGCTTGGAGTTGGTGGGAGGGCGCACGCCCGTGCGGTGAGGCCAACACTTGTATATCTGGCTGAGCAGCGGCGCGGCGGTTAGGATAGGAGTGTAGGAAATAGGTTGAATGCATCGCTTCACCCGACTTGCCATCCCGTGCAAGTGACGCCACTAACGCCCGAGGCAACGCAGACGCTGACGGTAGGACGAGACGGAGCAGCACGAGTAAGACGCGAGAAGACAAGACACGAGAAGCGCACTCACGAAACCCTCTTATACCCGCCTCGCCCTGCCCTCGCCGCGACCTCGCCTCGACACACATTCCCCGCCACACTAGCCCCAGAAACGGCCCGTATGTCGTAGCCGCCCGCCGACCCTGCGCGTCACCATGGCGTTGCACCGCGTCCCGCACCGCCGGGCCGCCGCGCTGCAGGCGCCCGTGTCCAATGGCGTGGCTGCCTCGCGCGCGGTGCCGCGGCGCAAGGAGGACGCCGGCGGCCGAGGGAGTCAGGGAGTGAGGGAGAAAGGATGAAAGAGGGAGTCGAGCAGATATGTAGCTAACCAGGCAGCCAGGCAGCCTGCACAGCAGCCCCCCGCGCTTTTGACCCGCCTCGCGCTCCCCGCCCGTCCCGCGCCCCGTCGCCGATCCCCGCCTACCTACCTACCTACCTACCTCCCTCCCTCCCTGGGCACGCCACCGGGCACAGCACCACCCACCTGCCCAAAGCCTCGGGTTCGCGCCGATCGCGCGCGTGCGGCGTGCCTCGCACCGTGAGATTGGGATCGGCGGTGGGTCGCGGGCGGGGCGGCGGGGATGGTTACACGGTGGGGGAGTGTGGAGTGGAGGGGGTGAAGGGGGGGGCGTGGTGGTGGGGTAGTGGTGGGCATGGCTGGTGAGTGTCTGGGTGAGTATCTGGCGCTGCTGCTGCTGCTGCTGCTGCTGGGGATTGCAGAGGCTGGTCGCCGTGCGGTGGAGGGGTGTGTGCTGTAGATGAGACGGCATGTAGACGACGGATACGGTGGGTGATCTGCGGTTGGTTTGGGGGATGGGTGGGAGCGGAAGGGCGGGTGAGCATATTACCGGCGCGGCGTGCGGGATGGTGAAGAAGGGTGCACGGAGTGGTTAAGGGAGAGTGTGTATATTGGGTTGGTTCTCTGCTGTCTAGATATCATGGTACGTTGGTTCATAGCCGTTATTTGGGTCTTAGGCCAAGGACCCTGTTTCTCTGATGCAGGCTCGCTCTTCTTCTGCGTCGCAACCACGGGTCGTTTGACGACGCGGGATCGTAGGAGTGGGTGTGTGTTTGCATCTTCCTGATCTGGCAGCAATCTTCAGAGGATCGGCGGGCTCGTGGACGCGCGTACTGGTAAGGCAAGCAGTGGTGAGCGCGCTGTAGGTATGCCACGGGCTGGCATCAGCCTGAATGGGTTCAGTCACAGACGACGGCTCGTCAATCGACGATTGTGCGAGAACCGTGCCCGGCATCTGGTGGTCAGAGCTGTTAGATTGTAGAGTATGTCGTTTCAGACAGAGATACGCAGATCGATCACGTGGGAAGGTGGCAGCCTTCGTCTGGCTTTGCAAGGTCTGAAGCTACGCGCAGTTCGACGCAGATGCTTTCAGGAAACGAGGGTTCGGCGTGTTTGCGAGAATGTATGGGTGTTTTGTGTACTACTTAACGGCTGAGAACGTGTAGCAGATAGCACCCACACATCAGTGCGAAGACGTGCTTGAACACTCTTCATCAGGCACACAGGTCATAATATAATACTTGATAGAACTCATGATCCAACAAGTAACAGAGTGCTGCTGATGAAAGCGTATTCGCGTCGCGTGCTGAGCCTCGAGGTGCAACGCGAACATGGCGTCACTGCTTGGCGACCCTGACGATCAAGTTGACACGCGCCGGCCACATCAACGCGCACAACAGACGAACCCATGCCACCCCGCGGGCCCTAGTCCACTCTCTGCTCCAATGCACCCGGCCGCGTCTCGTATCGCCGAACATGTCGCCAAGCACCACCTGCTGCTCGCTCCGCTGCTGTTCACCGTCCTCGGCGCCGTCGCAAGCGTCAACAGCCCCGTCCAGCACTCGCTGCTCGTGACCTCGGCTTCGTGGGCCATCCTGTGGATTCCGCTCGTGTGCAGGGTCGGGTTGTACTCGAACAATGGGGGCCGCAAGAAGAGCACCAGCTGGCTGGCGGGCGCATTCCTGGCGCTGGCACACATATGCGACAGAGCGGCCTGCGACAAAGACGGCATACGGGCGACCAAGGTAGCTGAATCCACTGCTTGTACGGACATATGCTGACGGGAACCAGTGGTTGCTGCCCCTCTTCGCCGTGTTCATATCTGAGAACGAGCTCCTGTCAAGACACCTTGCCTTGCCCACGCACGCCCGCAGCGACTCGAGCGACTCCATCGAGAAGCCTTCGAGTAAGAGGCCGGTCGACCTGATGGTCACACTCACCATCGCCGCCAGTGCTGCCCTGGGAGTGTACATCACGGCAACAACGTCTGCTCTCGGCATCAGCAGCGCCATCTTCGCAGCCTCCGGTCTGGTCCTGTTTGAGATCGCCGTGCGCGGCCCAAAAGACGACAACGAGAGCGGCACACGAGGCCTCATGTCCGCAGATGGATCTTTCGCGCGGCGCGGCTCGGTCGGCAGCCAGCGCAAGGCCCAGGAACTTGCAACCCTGCGCGACGTGGCGGTCGTCATGGCGGTCGTCTGCGGCATCGCCGTGTATGCGATTGAGCCGTCTGTGACTCCGGGTGCTGCCACCTGGGAGCCCATGTACCGGGAGTTTGATCGTGACTGGAAGACAGTGCATGACTTTAGGACTGTCCGCCAGGTTTTCTTCATGATTATTATCAATGTTGCGTTGAATCTCTTTTCATTTCTTATTGTGAGTGGCTTACCTCACATACCATGTCGAGTGCGAAAGGGGGTTGTACGGACTCTCCCGCTGACTGACTACAGCTTCTACGACAAGGCGCAGTTCCCGTGTCCCTATGGGCCCTCTTCTCCTGCATTTGCGCGCAGTTAAAGTTTCAAACTAGCTTTTCAGGCATCTGGTTCACTATATTCTACGGCATTTCAGCCCTCCTGTACCTTTACGGCTCACCATCTTCGAACTCCTTTGTCGAGGTTCGAACTTCTATCAGCATTAGACGCATTTTGTTTGGAATTACGGCCTTCTCAGCCTGCGTGCTGCTGGTTCGACACGCAGCAGGAGCGCAGGACTACAAGTTCACCCCCACAGTGCCTTCCAAGTTTGAGGTACAGTCTTCAGCGACACCACTCGGCTCGATCCCGGTCGATCTGAACCGCGGACACCCAGCAGCCCAACTAATCAACGACGCCGAAACAAAATTCCACCAGACTCTCCAAAGGCAGTCCAAGTCTCTGGAGCAGGCCATCCGCGAGTATCGGCGCAGAAATGGCATCGCGCCTCCTCCCCATTTTGACAAGTGGTTTGAGTTCGCACAGCGTCGCAATGTCATCATGATCGACGAGTTTGACATGATCAATAAGATGTTGTTGCCGTTCTGGGCGCTCAAGCCGGAAACGATTCGGTCGCGCATAAAGAATGCTGTCGGTCACGAGGACAGTGCTTTGGTAGCTGTGGCAATTCGAAACGGTGAAGTGGTGTCCATCGGCAATGGCGACGAGTGGCAACAGCAAGCAACAACTGGCATGATGAAGGACTTCGTTGCGTATCTCCCAGACATGGACCTTGGGTTCAACATCCACGATGAGCCGCGCGTCGTCGTACCAAACGACCTGCTGTCCTCAATGATCGCTAAAGCGCAAGACGAGGTTCTGCCTCGCGCTGCAAAGCACACGTCTCCCCGCAACAACTTTTCGAAGCGACCGAAGGATTTGAACGATGGCAAACGTTTCGATGAAGTCAGCACCACAAAGTTCAACCGCTTCGCCCATCAGCAGACGTGGACACACTCTCGACTCTCGTGCCCTGCAAGCAGCCAGGCGCAGACGTTTGAGGATTTTGCTGCCGACAACTTGACCTCATACGCTGCAGGACCGCTGAACTACGTCTACAATGCAACGGCATTCTCAGACATTTGCAACTCGCCATCCTTCTCGTCGAGTTTCGGCTTCTTCGAGCGTCCAAACGCCTTCAGCATCATCCACGAACTCACACCCATATTCTCACAGTCCAAGATCTCCAGTTTCCAGGACATCCTTTACCCCAGCCCCTGGTACTGGTTCGGCAAGGTAGGCTATGACAACAACCACGACACGATCTGGGAGAACAAAACAAACAGTCTCTACTGGCGTGGCTCCACAACCGGCGGCTTCAGCCGCAACGGCGGATGGCGACGGCAGCACCGCCAGCACGTGGTCCAGCGCCTCAACGCCCCCGAGAAAGCGCAGATCCTCATCGGCCCCGAGACCGAGCCCGACGCGCCCTACACCGTGAAGGAAATCGACCGCAGAGCGCTGCACCACCTCGTCGACGTCAAGTTCAGCCACGTCGGCCAGTGCGACCCGGGCGACTGCGACGCGCAAAAGGAGTTCTTCGACGTCGTCGAGCGCGTCGACGGCCAGGACGCCTGGTACCACAAGCACCTGCTCGACATGGACGGCAACGCGTTCTCGGGCCGCTTCTACAGCTTCCTCAAGAGCCGCAGTCTGACGTACAAGATGAGCGTGTTCCGCGAGTGGCACGCCGAGTGGCTGCGCCCGTGGGTGCACTACATCCCCGTCAGCCTCAAGGGCGACGAGCATCTCGATCTCATCCGGTGGTTTAGCGGGGACCGCACAGACGTGAGCGAGGTCGGCGGGCGCGGCAAGGATAAGAAGGCGGACAAGAGCGGGAACGGGGAGAGTGCGGGCGAGCGCAAGGCACGGGAGATTGCGGAGCGGAGCACCGAGTGGCACGACAAGGTGCTACGGAATGCGGATTTCGAGACGTGGTTCTTCAGGCTGTTGTTGGAGTGAGTTTCCCCGACCATGGTTTTGAGGGCTTGTGCTGACTGACCACGTGCAGATACGGGAGAGTTGTGGATGACGCGCGCGAGGAGATAGGATACCCAGGGCCGTTATAGACAGATATTTAGAGGGTCGAATGTCGAAGAGTATGCTTGCCGTTGTGTCTGGGCGTTGTGCGCAACCGTGTTCCTCGTGGCGAAAAGTGCATCCCCATACCATACCATACCATACCATACCACATCACTCCACACCACACATCCCCTGGCTTCATTAAACAGCCCCTCAAAACACCAACACACCATCACCACACCACACCAGCGCAAGACACTGCGCCCAGCCCACCTATCGATTCACCGCAGCCCGATGTTTCAGAGCACGCGTACAGCCAATTCTCAACACACAGTTGCAAGCCCTGTTTTGTTGTTTTGGCTGTACGCCATGGTATTCTGAGAGAGTTTTTCTACTCCAACAAGACTTTTTCGTGGCGTTCCCATTCGAGAGTGCCTTTTCAACCGTCAACCTTCTCCTCCCCAGCCAACAAATCCCTCGAATCATCAATCGCCCGCGCCTTCCCGCCTCCCCTCCCACCGCGTCCCCCACCGCGCCCCCCTCTACCCCCTCTCCCGCCCCTCTTCCCGCCCATACTCCTCACCTCCTTCTCCCACTCCGCAACATCCACCACCACGCCCTCCGGCAACCTCCCCTCACGCATCAGCACGCCGCCCTCCTTCTTCCGGCTCTCCACGCGCGAGAAGAACGTGTACGGCAGCACACCCTCCTCGTTCCCCTCGGACAGGATCACCCCGTTCTCCGAGACAAAGAACTTGATCCCCGCGTCGAGCGCTGCGCCGATGTCGACATACACCAGCACCGAGGAGCTCATGCGCATGCCCGAGATGACCGGCGCGGCGTTCTCGCCCGCAGATCCCTCGAGCGGCGCGAAACCCGCCGGCAGCCCGGACGCAAAGTGGATGTGGTTCCGCGTCATGCGCCTTAGGCCGCCGCCCTTGAGGATGAGCGCCCACGCGCGCTCGTCCGTGCCGTGCACCACCACCGCCGGCACGTTCCCGGCCTCGGGCGTGATGGGCGTCAGCAGCCCGTCGGTGTCGACGCTGATGCTGTGGCCCTGGTTTGCGCGGATCAGCCAGGCCGCGGGATCGGTCTCGTCCCCCTCATCCGTGCCTTGCTCTTCCGCAGCCGCGGCACGCACCATGGAAAACCGCTGCTTGTCGTTCGTGGCCACGACCTCGCGCAGCTCCTCAAACGTGACCTGCAGCGCCTTGAGGCTCCGCGTGTCCAGCGCCGCGGCCACGCTGACGTACCCGGCCTTCCCCAGCTTCAGCCCTTCCGAGGCCGCGCCGTGGCGCAGCAGCCAGCTGACCTTGCGCGAGACCTGGACGGCGCGCGGTTGGTTGACGGGGTTGCGGGAGCCCCCGCCGCGGGCGGTGCCGCGGGCCATGGTTTTGAGGGTGTGGGTGAAGTGGTGAGAAATTTTGGTTTGGGTGGGGGGGTTGTTTTTGCTTTTTGGTATTTACTGGAGAGGCGTGGTGTCAGGGTTGTAGTTAACTGTGGTTGAAGTGAGTCGAGGTGAGTCAGGTGCTTATGTGGTTGTGCTTTGGGAAGAGCGTTGGAGGTAGGTCGAAAAGGGCAGTTTGTGTGTGGTGCGGGCGAGAACGACGTATCAGCGTGCTGCAAACGCGCACCGCCACAGGCAATCAGCAACGTGCTTCTTGTGCAAAAATACAGTGGGGACACCAGGCATGCAAAGTGTAGGTATATTGGGTATTTCTTTTGAACTGCCGCTTTAACGTCATGCCGTACGCTTAACATATCCATGGTCTAGCGTGTAACGAAATAATAGCATGCGCGAGTGAACGCATAGAGGAACGTCATACCAAAGAGCAACAAACCAGCTGCTCATGCAAACTCATCCAACCCAGGCATGCCTCCCTTTTCATCCCGTCGTTCGCTCTAATGATACAGCGCATCCACCGCCTCGTTGCGGTTAACATGTCGCGTCGGGGAAGAACAAGGCACTTTTCCCCACCTACTCTACTTTGTCTTTTGAACAGCCTCCTCGCCGGCGCTTTACCTCACGTGTCGCCGCCCTTACCCGCACACCACGGATGCTCCAGCACCTGGCTGATGGGGATGCGCTTCTCGACATCGCGGTCGAGCATCAGCCTGACCAAATCGATGCTCTCCTCGCTCATGACCCACGGCACGCGCAGGTCGTGGTCCATGATCTCGTCGATGGAGTAGAATGGGTTTTCCTTGTAGATGATGGTGTACAGCAAGATACCGAGGGCCCACACGTCTTGCTCTTTGCCGCGGTAAGGACGGCCGGCGAGGACCTCTGGGGCGGCGTAGTCTGTGATGTTAGCAGCGTTCTGAGTTGTGAAGAAGGGGAATGCAACGTACCAATGGTGCCTACGAAGACGTCAAAAGGCCCGCTCTTGATGTATGCCGCGCTACCAAAGTCGATGAGCTTGATGTTGCCGTCGCCGTCGAGGACTACGTTCTCGTCCTTGATGTCGCGATGCACGACCTTGGCTTTGGTGTGCAGGAAATGCACCGCTTCGGCGACCTGGACGAAAATCTTGCGACACTCCTGCTCCTCCATATTGACGCGGAGTTCAATGTAGTCGAACAGGTCCATGCCGGGAAGACCGTGTGGGATCATCTCGATGTAGTAATTGACATCGTCTTCGAAGAAATCGGCCATCTCAACAATATTTGGGTGCTGGTAGCCGTCTCTGCGTAGAAAGTCGAGGACGTGGATCTCCAAAGGCACGGTGCCGAGTTTGCGATCTCGCGTCCATGTGTCGACGAGGATACGACGCTTTGTGACGAACTTGATGACCACCTTCTTGCTGCTGTTTTTCTTGTACCGGCAGAGCTTAACTTGCCCGTACGCGCCTTGACCCATCTCCTCGAGGACGACGAAGTCGTCAATTGTTTTCTTGTGAGCAGACTCCTCCTTGATTGGTGCAGGTGGTGGTGCCATTGCGTGTGCTGGTGTTTCTTTTGGAGGCAAGGGCTTTGCGGCTTCTTGCAATTGCTGGGTGAGTAGCGAGACGGGTGGTGTGCTTGCTTTGGATTGATCTGATTCAATCTCTTCAGGAATGATCAAGTCTTTTTGACCGGGTGCAGGTTGATGGGGCGGCGTTCCGGGACGAGAAATAAGTGGTGCAACTGGACCAATTCCATGGTTTGCAGCGTGCAGTTGCCTAGAATAGGTCACCCATAGAGCATAAACCAATTGTGGTTTGTTTGGTTGAGCATCTGAACCATCCTCCTCTTCGATTACCTGCTCGTCAAAGCGAGGTGTTTTATCGCTTTTTACAACTCTCATTTGCACGTCAACCATAATCTCGGACCCGTCACGATGTAGAGCAGGAAGGCCGCTAGGTCTCAAAAAAATAGCCGCTGCATCTGCACTACCCTCTCGCATGGCGAGCAAAGCTCGTGCACGCCGGAAGCTGTGTTCTGGGATAACAATGCCATCAACTAATTCAATCTTGTCTTCATCGGTCATGACGTGCAGAATCTTGTCGAAAGCAGGTATCAGCTTGCCGACATGGACACCTTCGGGTCGCGGCTGCCCGAACAGCGCCTCTGAAAAGACCGAGTTGGAGCTCGTGATTGTGAGATCGGAGGAGGAGAGTACAATAATGCCAGCAATGTGTGGGAAGCTGGAGACGCGGAAAGTTGGTTCGCCTGGCAGGGCCTCGACCGTGACCGGGATGTTGATGCTGTTCGAGGTCCGAGCTGTGTAGCTACGCACAATCTCAATCTCTTCGTAGTCTAGTACGCCGGTGTTCGTGCCTTTGAGGCGGGGTATCCCAGGTATCAAGCGCGTGATGTCCATGCCTCTGCGCAGCCGGTCGCTCCCGAAGACGGCCTCTGTCGCGCCCCAGCCCTTGGATACGCAACCTACTTCGTCGACATTGATATACACGACATCCTCAGCTATCTCTTCGAGTACCCAAATGAGACCACCTCGTTTTTCTTTGACCCACAAGCTTGCTGCACCAGTAGCTCCATTGCGCTTTTGAATGGGTATAACATCGCCGCAAAGCAACACGCCTCTTGACCCCTTGGACTCATGGTTGAGCTTCCCCGTCTTCTTAGCGTTGTAGTATGACGAGCCACTGCCATCATCAGTCTTTGCCTTCCTTGCAGCCGTCGTCCGTGATGAGGGCTTGCTCAGCAGCCTCGCGGTCAGACCGGAACCAACCTTGAGGTTGGTTGCTGTCGCCAAAGCCTGCACTTTAGAGCCAACATCTGGGTTCTTGAGCTTGCTTTCAAGCCACGACCGCCGGTCTTCTCGGACGACTTCCAGGATGCCCAATTTGCGGACTTCAGCTCTGGTCACGCCAAATACCAAGCATGCCAGGTCGTTCGCTGATGTAATAGTCCACGGAGCCTGTGCTTCGGTTGTGAAAATAGCCTGTGCAGCTGCGGCGTGTCGCGTTCCATGACCGTGGGGCGCAGGGCCTGCAGATAGGGGCCCCTGCACGCTGCGGAAACTGGGTGGTACAGAAGGGATGGAGGTTGGCGATATGACAGAGTTGGTCTGCACCTGATCGCCAACCAGATAGGGTTTCGCCAGGGCGTCGTGGAGTTGGTTTTGTATGGTAAGGGGTGCGACGTCGGTAAAGGTGCGCTTCAAAGCGGCTCGCTGGGGCCGCTGAGGAGGCAGCGAAGTGTTGGTCGTGGTCGGACTGAGTGGTTCGAGGCTGAAGTCGGATGCCGAGCTACTGAGTCGGTCAGGATCATCTCTCTTCGTGATTCCCAGGGCGTTGGTTGAAAGTCGAGGCACTGGCGGACTCGCAGCCTCGACTGCGGTCTCAACGATAGTCTCGGGGCTCTCAGACCGCTGTGCCTCGAAGCTCTTCTCGAACAGATTCTGGCCAGACATGTCTGCAGGCCCGGTCACAGGGCCAAGTGCGCCAAAGCCATGTGCACCAGTGCCGTCCTGGCCTATCAAGTTCGCCCTTTGCAGCAGCTCCATCATGCTCTGCACCTCGAGGTCGCCGCTCAGCTTCGCCTGTGCGTTCGCAATGCCTGGATTCGTGGCTGCCCACCCCAGGCGGTCTCGCATGAAGTCGATGGAGCGCTTCAGGACGGCCTGGCGGTTTTGTATGAATTCGTCGGACTGGGTCGCGAACGAGAACGAGTGTAGCGACTCGGAGGGGAATCGCGAAAGGTCTTCGCCAAAGGCGAGGGTAGGGGACCCCGGTGCGGAGGGGGCAGCGTCGGAGGGGTGCCGCGACGCAGGGGGCGTGCCGACGGTCAGCGAGGTGCTGCGCTGGGTGGCGGGCAGCTGTCTAGGCGGCAGCTGGCGAATGCGGCGGAGGCCGGAGGCGCCCAAGCCATGCTCGTGCTCGGAGACAATAGGCGACCGCGTGAGACGGCCGAGCTGCCCTGCGTCGAAGCTCATGCGCTTCGCCGTGTCGATGGCCGGCGGGGCGGACACGGCGTGCGAGAGCAGGTTGGACATGCTCTTGTTCTTGGTGAGCGAGACATGGTCGGCGGCGCTGCGGTGGGCGGAGAGGGTATCGAAGTGTGGTCCTTCTTGGAGAGAGCCTGGGGGGGTCGCGTTAGCAGTCGAGCACATACGGGCGTGCCGCGGGCGCACAGCAGCCGTCAACAGCGCGGCAATGGCGGCGGAACGGCCCCGTCAAGCAGCCTGGGTGCATGCCAACGACGTCCATGGCAGTCGACGCAGCAGTCCACACGCCCGCCCCTGCGGCAGCACGGCGCGGCTAGTCTCCGCATACACTGCCCGCCGCCCCCGCCGCACAGCCGCTGCATGCGGTGGTGAATGAGCGCAGCCGGGTGGTCGCACTTACCATCCTGTGGCCTGCTCATCGGTCAACGCGGGCACTGCAAACTACTACGACAGGCGGGTGGCTTCTATCCGAACAGGAAGTGCTCGCCGGACACAGCAAAGGTGCGTTGCGGCGGTGGTGATACTCGGGTCAGGGTTCGCCAAGTGTGGTGGGACATGCGATGCGGGGACGAGTGCTCAGATCTGAGGATTCGGGGGCTGCGAGGGTGCGTGTCGGGGCTGCGGCTGTAACGCGTGGCCGTCTGCGCAATGGCTGCGTGTCGACGGTACAACGGGAATATGGATATGGCGACAGTCTTCGAGCGTGGCACAACTTGGATGCGACTTGATGCCGAGTGTCTATTTGCATTGGTACTCTAGTCCCGCGGCACAGGGCTCACGCTACCGACCCTAACCCTCTGCATCGTCACCGCGGCCAGCGCGCCGACATGACACACACAACCACTCCCTCTCCTGGCGCCAATTGCTCAGTAAACACGGCGCCCTCATCTCACCGAAGCCCGACATCCTTGCAGTGGTCAGGCGAACCACCACCTTGTTCAACTTCAGCTGTTGCTTGTTCATGTGAGCACTGGGCACATGCCGCCCGTGAATTTGCCCGACGCCTGTCATGCACAGAAACGGCTTGTCGGTCTATCTCGGGGCAGCGGCCTTCAGGGATGCCGTGTCCAGCGGCTTCGAGCATGGAGGGAGAACGTCGCAGCCTCGACACAGGGTCTGCCGTGGTCCAGGCATCGCCTTCATTTGCGAACCAAAACTTTGATCAACGTCGGCTCACAATCACTGATGCCTACCTTGCCATCAACCTTAGTCTTGTGCTAATGCACAGTCTAGTACTTCATCGCTGTCTAAGTGTGTCCTTGTGCTTGTTCCAAAAGTTTCTGCAGCCTATGAAACTCATCAGTCACGCTGCTTTCAACAACATAAGAGAAAACGTACCTCGGTGCATGTTCACCTGCTCAATCCACCACTCCCCAAAGCTATCCTCAGCCGACATGTCCGCTGCAGTCACCCTCTCATCTCTTTTCAACCCGCACAACATGCATGGCTGGCGCGCAGGCACACCACCTTCGGACTGTTTCAGCGTCCTGACCGGCAGCGTTTCCTGCAAATCGGGGGCAGGGCTCAAAGTACCAGACTTGATCTGATTGACACCAGAAATGACGTGTCGAAGTCTGCCAATCTGATCTTTCCACACTCTCACAACATCAGAGGCCTCCCTGTCTTCTTTCAATGTCTCCCCCCGATCAATGCCTGTTAGCTTCATTCCTGATGTAGCTCGAGATGACGCTGGCCCAATCCTCATGCCTTGAGAAAGATGTTGATCACGCTTCCAACGAAGTTTTCGTCCTGCTATAATGTGCGCTGCGACAGAGGCCAACATGAGATACCCTTTGAGGTAGTTGATGGTTCCTGACTCGGCAAAAAGCTTGTTCCTCATCGGTAGCGTCTGTGTAGCCATGGGCTTAAACAGCTGCTCTTGCGCGTCTGCGAAAAAGGACGGAAATAATGAGAGCAAGACACCAGGTGGTGGAACATTGGTCGGCGGCTGCTCTGCAGAACCTACATCATCCATTTCTGGAGACAGAATTGGTGTAGGTGCTGATGTTGCTGGAATTGAGGTGGTTTTGGTGACTTCCAGGCCCCTGGTGGCTGGTGTCGGTATCGAAGCCTCCCAATCATCGAACGTGTCCCAACCGTCATCCGCGATATGAGATGTCGCCGCTGGCGCCGGTTTTGGTTTTGCCGTTGGCTTCGGTTTCGACTGTTTGGGCGCAGCAAAGTCTCCGATGGAGCTTCTTCCTGTAGTCTGTTTGGCCTTTGCTTCTACCAATTGGGTCGGTTTGCTTGGCTCCTTAAGTATAGGAGGCGCATGCTGTGAGAAGTCTAGATCTCCAAGTAAGTCAACAAGAGCCGAAGAAGGCCTTGCTGACGCCAGAGGCGCTGATGGTGCTGATGGCGCTGGTTCGACGGGTTGGGACTGCGACTCTTCAAAGTCACCAAAGTCATCATCATCAAGATCCTCCTCCGCGTCGAATAGCACGTTAGAATCCGCAGGCTTCTTTGCTTTGACTATTGGGGCCTTAGTCCATGACTCCTGTGAGGTTGGCGGAAGGCCTGTCGACTGAAAGCCAAACGGATCGCGCGCTACAGGCTGACTTGTCCAAACTTGCTGCGGCGTCTGAGCTTGCTGACTTGATATAAAGGCGAAAGGGTCATGTTGAGCAGATGATGTAGTATCGACATTTGATCCTCCCTCAAAGTCACCCCAGTCATCAGCATCATCGTCTGTTGTCGATTGTGTCGGTAAATCAGCGGTGTGTCCGAAGCTCTGTGCGAATGTGGCCGGCTGTTGCGAGAACGTGGCAGGCTTGCTGTTCAGGTCATCGAAGAAGCTGGACGTCGATGCAGGCTGCCGTCCAGTAGAGGCATTTGATTGCGTGTGATTTTCGCTTGAGCCTGTGCTGAACTCTGCGAATAGGTCCGCTGACATTGCTTACTGAAAGTTGGAAGTGCGATTGGGGAGTGGAGCAGACGTCGGTCAAGGAAGCTGGGACCGCACTAGGCCGAAATCTCGCCATCCTCGTTACTATCTCTCATGATACACTAGGAAAAATCACCAATGCAAGCTTGGGCACAACACCAGCAAATAAGCTAAATTTGCAGCAGAACCACATGGATATAGGCTTATCTAACATCTTCAGCAGAGAGACTAGGAATAATAAGTTGATATTTGTATGGAAAATCGAGTTTTTAGTTCTATCAGCCCTGTGTTGACGATGCTAGGTAGCCGGGGCTTATAGTCCACTTCTAGTGCAACATAAGAGACTAGGTATGCATATGTAACCGTCAGGTTAGTCATTCTCCCATCCCAACGCTCTGCTCGTGACACTGACACTCTCTAGTATGTATACACATTTCTTTTTCTTTTTATCCCTCCCCGCTTAAGGTACGCCATATCCGTCATGTCGCACGCTTGCTGGTCCAAGCTGCCTCCCACAGTACCCTCGTGGAGAGTGCATCGAAGATGGCAGGGTGCCATCCCATACAAGAGCCCACAATGAAGGAAGGATGCAAACAGTGCGACCAAGCCGATTGGCCGCCGCCTTCCTCACAACAACGGGCAGGCGCCCTGGCATTCGATAGAGAGAACAACCTGACCAGCATGGAGGCAAGCTTGATTCGATGGCTGCTGAACTTGACATTCAACCGAAGTCCTCCGAAGCACCTACCCACATCACAAGCCCGTCGTCGGCCACCCTGGCATTCGACAGAGAGAACAACCTCATCGCGCACATCATAAGCCCGTCGCCCACGGTGCCTCACAAGTCGGCCTCCTCACAAGCCTGCCGTCCACGGTGCCTGTCTGAAGCAAGTTCGCAACGCCAGCTCGCAACGCCTGCCATTTCAGCACGCTGCAGCCTAGCCAGCGCAAGGGTATATATATGGAACATACCTCTGGACTCCAGCTTCGTCCTCCAGCATCCAGCATCCAGCCTCGACTCCACAACAGCACCAGCCTGCCGCCTGCCCGCCGCCTGCCTGCCACCTGCCTGTCTGCCTCCGCTCTCTTCTGCAAAATGCAGAACTTCTACGACCCTGATCAGGGTTCACTCGAGTCCCACCTTGACGCTGCCTCCCGACTGGTCAACCTCAAACTTCCTGCCTGGTACATCAATGTTGAGATCAAGGCAATCTACGCATCACAGTCTACCCTTGCTTCCATGGTCAGCGACAACCCTGTCCACGCTGCTGTAGGCCTGGCTCCGGTGCTCTCCTCCAGAACGGCTCACACACTCAACTTCATGCGAGATCTGCTCAAGCCTCACGTTCCCAAGGAATGGGGTGTCTATGCTCTGCTCTATGAGCATCCAGATCTACCGCCCATCCTCTACATTGGCTCTGGGACCAACGCAACGTATGGGGTCCAAGGGCGGTGCACTGGGTATCGGAACGGTACCGGTGCCATACCCAAACTCGTCCGACGCGCCCTAAATCTGGGCTACATGCTCAATTTGCCTCTCCAGCTTCATCCTGCTCAGCATCCAGTCTGCACAATCCGTCTACCGCCTACATCCAGCCTGCGCCCTGCCTTTCTGCCTTAAGGTGCAAGCTTTCTACGGTGCTGCCCTCGGTTCGGTTGAGGCCTGTCATGCTGTAGACAGCATGCGTGTCACGAGTTACAATCCACCGCCATGACTGACCCATCAACAACTTGATCAGGTCATCAGTGTCGGAAGAAGTTGAGGGTGGGAGGGGCCCTTGATGAGAGTACTGACGCAAGACCTGAGGCAGCGATGAGAGGCATATCGCTGCTGTGGTCGTTGCCCCTGAAGATGAGGACGCTGTCCGCCTCGTTGACGCCCTGCTCGACCGCCTCGACAACCTGCAGACAATCGCGAGCAACAACGCGCCCGTTCTGCCTTCGAGTCTTCTGGCTGCACTTCTTCTATCCGGCTAGTGCGCGTTCTGTGCTCGCTGGATTGCTGCTAGCTGAAAGTTCTTTTCCTGCTGGATTGAATCAGTCAGCAAGACCTATCCCCTTGGACTTCTGCTGTGTCGAAGTGTGTGGTGTTTGTCAATTGGCTACTCGAGCCTTTCAAGATCGAGGAAGACCATGACCGCGACCTTGCCGCCGCCGCTGACCAGGGAATCCCATCTTGAGGACAGCGCAAAGAGAACCTTCATTTCAGTACTGATATATCAGGCTGGAAGGTTTGCTTTGCAACCTTCCCCTGCATCAGTCTTCACTCCAACTTTTTCCGACTTCCAGTGCACGATGCAGGCACCATACGACCCGGAATCTGGATCAGTCGAAGACCACGTTGATGCTGCTGCCTGGGCTCTGATCCACCTCAATCTTCCAGGCTGGTTCATCAACCCGGAAACCAAGGTCTTGTTTGCGTTGCCGTCAAGATGGGATTCACTAATCAGCAACCTTACTCTCCACACTGCTCCCGGTATGGCCCAGGTGCTCTCACTGCCTGCATCCAGTCTGCGCTTCAATTGTTTCAACTTCCATTGCACGATTTTCAGCCTGCAATCGCACACCAGCACCCGCCTGCATTCCATGTGGATTCAAGACTTCGCGGCAGCTAGCTGTTAATAGAAAGTGGCTTATAGAGGTATACAAAGTATTCCAGCTTTAATCTTAGCACTTCATTGTGTACTGTTACATGCTTCACTGTTATTTGCCGAGAGGTGCTGCTAGAAGAAGAATATCTGAGGGTCGACATTAATGACTTTCCCTGCCATACCGTAGGTTACACATTGTGTCTTACTGAAGACGGCATGGTCCCAGGTACTTGTGCGCGGGCCAGAAACAATAAAGAATAGTCACGGCATAAGTTGTAATTGACGCGAGGCACAGCATCACAGCACAGGATACACGAGTTGATTTGTCCATCCACATTTCATTCAATCATTGTGAAGTCTACGGTTGGACACGCCTCAATCCACCAGACCGTAATGCATGAAAGTCATCATAGCTTTTCCGAAGCCAACCCGCATCCCCAGAACCAGGTATCTAGAGAGTATGAGAAAGAAACAAACGACCGAAGAAGTGATCGCTTATTTCTTGGTGGCCTTCTGGGCAGCCTTGGTGACCTTGCCAGCCTTGTCGGCCTTGACAACGGACTTGATGACACCGACAGCGACGGTCTGACGCATGTCACGGACGGCGAAACGACCGAGAGGGGGGTAGTCAGTGAAAGCCTCAACGCACATGGGCTTGGAGGGAACCATCTTGACGATGGCAGCGTCACCAGACTTGATGAACTTGGGGCTGGCCTCAGTAGACTTTCCGGTACGGCGGTCGATCTTCTCGAGGAGCTCGGAGAACTTGCAAGCAATGTGGGCAGTGTGGCAATCAAGGACTGGGGCGTAACCAGCACCAACCTGACCAGGGTGGTTCAGGACGATAACCTGGGCGTTGAAGGACTCAGCACCCTTGGGGGGGTCCTGCTTGGAGTCACCGGCAACGTTGCCACGACGGATCTCCTTGACGGAGACGTTCTTGACGTTGAAGCCGACGTTGTCACCGGGAACACCCTCAACAAGCTGCTCGTGGTGCATCTCGACGGACTTGACCTCAGTGGTGACACCAGCGGGGGCGAAGGTGACGACCATACCGGCCTTGATGATACCAGTCTCAACACGACCGACGGGAACCGTGCCAATGCCACCAATCTTGTAAACATCCTGGAGGGGAAGACGGAGGGGCTTGTCGGTGGGACGGGTGGGTGTGTCGATGGCGTCAATGGCCTCGAGGAGGGTCTTACCGGTGGACTTGGTCTTGGTCTCCTTCTCCCAACCCTTGTACCAGGGGCAGTTAGGGGAGGCTTCGATCATGTTGTCACCGTTGAAACCGGAGATGGGCACGAAGGGAACGTGCTTGGGGTTGTATCCGACCTTCTTGATGAAGTTGGAGGTCTCCTTGATGATCTCGGAGAAACGGGCCTCGGACCACTTGGTGGTGTCCATCTTGTTGATGGCAACGATGAGCTGCTTGACACCGAGAGTGTAGGCGAGAAGAGCGTGCTCACGGGTCTGGCCATCCTTGGAGATACCAGCCTCGAACTCACCAGTACCGGCGGCAATGATGAGAATAGCGCAATCGGCCTGGGAGGTACCAGTGATCATGTTCTTGATGAAATCACGGTGACCGGGAGCATCAATAACAGTGACGTAGTACTTGGGGGTCTCGAACTTCCAGAGAGCGATATCAATGGTGATACCACGCTCGCGCTCGGCCTTCAGTTTGTCAAGAACCCATGCGTACTTGAAGGAACCCTTGCCGAGTTCGGCGGCTTCCTGCAGGTTCGTTAGCAAATGTGACACCGTATGAGTACCGAGGAGTGCCCCAGTCAGAACCGAAGTCCCAAGGCTGAAGGCAAAATGCAATGTGGGGCATGGTGGTGAGGTTGGCGAGGCCCGGAAGAGGCTAGCGCAAGCGCGCGGAAAAGCTCGCACAACCCCACCAAAAATGACCCTCATTGAGCGAAATGCAGCGGATGGCATTTCGCTCAATGAATACAGTTGCAAATAATGTTGCCACTGAAAGAAAAGTGTGCCGTACCTTCTCGAACTTCTCGATGGTACGCTTGTCAATACCACCGCACTTGTAGATCAAGTCTGTACCATTGTGAGCTGATGTACCCCGCATATGTTCGACGAGGATTGCTTACGACCGGTGGTTGTCGACTTGCCGGAGTCGACGTGGCCGATGACGACGACGTTGATGTGAGTCTTCTCCTTACTGCATGATGGGTTAGCATCGTGTCGATGTAGGATCAGGCAGGTGTTGCCGTCTGGGTCGTGCTTACCCCATGATGGCGGTTGTGTGTTAAAAGTTGGAAGTGTGAAGTTTAACTTTTGATTCTCTGCGAATGACCGTTAGTTACTTAGCAGTAAAAGGAAGTGTGGCTGGCATACCAGATATACAGCTCGTGTATGGTGTGAGAGACGATGAAACCGAGAGGGTACGGGTGCTGATGGGTATTTATGAGGGGCAGGCGTGCCAAGAACTACGTCGCTCCGTCGGGCAAAGCAAATTTTCCATAGAGCAACGCCCAAAGCCTTGCAGGCCCCTCTCTCACCTGGAACGCGCGCAGAGGCAAAACCAGTCGCTCTGATTGGCTGCTTGGCTATCTGCCTTGCGTTGCCGCCTGCTTAGACTTGCCACAGCCGCTGCTTCCTCATGCGACTGTGGGACAGCGCACAAGCAGATGCAGCAACAAAACCGTCGACAACTTCACTCAAGCCTGGCCACATGGGTTCCAAATCGCAGCTTGCACAACCAAATTGAAGCTTGACGAGCAGTCACATTGACATGCGTTTGCTTCCGAGATTTCACTTCGACTTTCGCTGATCTTCATCGCACAAAAAGTTTTGGGATGGCGGGGTATCCAAAGTTAACATCATAGCCCCACTCATGCACATGCTCCACATCATTGCCATCCAATTCACCACCTAGATCCTGCACACCATGTTCACCTTCTTTGTTCGTATCGAATTTGCCCCTCTGTCTTCATGCAGATTGTAAACGAGAGGTTTTAGACCCATTGACTCATCCCACAGCTGCTGCTGCCAGTCTTCGGACTAGTAAGCCGCCCTTTTGCTCGATGCAAGACCGGTTTCATACACCGCTGCCCTGCAAGTCACACGATGTCATTTCTACTCTTACGGCACGTTCGATAGAGCTAGTTTCGAACGAACGGTTGCGATTAGTACGAAAGCGGTGAGCTGATGGCCACCGCCTCTGCTTTTGATTAGGCTTTGTGAGGACTTCTTTACAACACTTCGACATGACAATGCGATCGACGACGACCTCCCGCCCACCTCGCTGCCATCCAAATCACCTCGGACATGCGGTCGTATCTTTCCTACCAGGCTTGCATTTCTAAAAGGGGAGTCAACACATCAGCATGAGCAACACGACGTTTACGCTGGCTGTGACAATAGGATGACTGAAGCCTTTTCAGGCGATGGGGTCAAGAATGACTATTCAGCTCGTCTCATCCACGTATCCTGCTTGGCTACAATCGAGTCAAGCCGCCCTTCGTTTCGTCAGCGCCCTTCGAAAATTGCCACCCGAGCTCTGGATAGTCGCAAAGTCGAGACCCTCGATAACAACCAATGTACGCGAGGTCGGTGATAACGTCTGCATGGGTATATCGAACAACAAAGCGTTCATGAGATAAATTTGGGTGGGTGATATGCGAAGGTCCTGTGTCCATGTCATTCATTGTCATCAGGTACCTAGGTAGTAAGCGGGCTACCCATGCGAGTGCTTTCAGCACGTACACGAGGGCGACACATTGGGTTGGACAAAACCCCGCAGCTCTTGTGTCCAGCAACTCAGACTGTTGTCGGGCAACAGCCCCAGTGCAGAAATTTGTTGACTTTGGGGGCAGACCCTGCCTTCTTCATGCTCGGGGTTGCCACCCTCTGTGTAGCACTCAGGGCCATGGCTTATTCTGCATAGCATTCTAACGTTGCTAAGAAACCATCCGAGAGGCGCTGGTTTTCATATCACAGGCTAGCGACGTCGACTGCATTGGTTCAATTCATTGGGAATAACCGAGATCAATCAAGGCCAAGATCTTCAAGTACTGCTTGACGTGTGGACTATTTCTCCACTATCTAGGAAGACACAGTAGTTCCAGGTAGGGTGTTTTAACAACAAGTTACAACAAGTAAGATATCGTAGGAGCTGGTGACACGCGACACTCAGGCGGAGCCATGCATCTGAATTTCTGCGCGATCAAGCACGCCTTGGCAGGACCGAGCCATACAGAAGAAAACTATAGTACCCCGGGTCACGGCCAGATAAAGCGGGCTGTCAAGAGTCTTCGGAAGAGCTACGTGAACCAGTTTCTGCAGACCTCGAGTGAGAGACTCTACAAGTAGACCGATGTGAATACGTGGATGCAGCGTCTTTCGATGGCGTCTCCAGATGTCGATGTCGATTGTCATTTGTATCGTGAGTATTGAGAGTACACGCCCGCCTCAACTGAGCGCCGACTGACAAGCTCGGCATTGCCTGGTTGGCATAATGGAAATATACTGTCAGGATATGGAAAAGCTAGAATAGTGATATTCAAAGATTAACAGTGGCCTGTTCGAATCCATTTGCGGGAGCAGAGCCATCGGCATTAGTTTCTCGCGCTGGATTGCTCGGAACAATCCGAGAGCTTGGAACATGAAGCAGATGCATGACTGGTGAATGTGCTCTGCCGTAATGGATCTATACACGTACCCTGCACTAGAAGCCCTGCCAGCCGGGGTCGGTCAGGCTCCTCAGTGCGTTGTCAGGAACTGCGCAGAATGTGGCCTTGCCACGATCGGGTATCCCGGTTGTGTGACTTCCGAATAGTCGTTGTGATGCAACGTCGTGTGGTTAGTTTAGGAGAGCCCTGGAGACTCCGAAAGCGGTCCGGCCTTCAAACGTTTGTTAAGGACCGAGCCGTTGACGAGTGGGAATGCGACCCGATCTTGCAGTCAGAGCAGTGCCCCAGCTACCGAAACCTAGTTGTGTACATCGGGTATGGCTCAGGAAATCGAGGCTCAACGTGCTGGCTATGCATGGATGCACAGAGCGGCAAGTGCACAAGACGCGTCGTGACAATCAATCCGTGCCAAACGCAACCGCAATGTGTCCATGTTTTTGTGTTGGCAAACTGGAAGAGCAGCAGACATGTCGTGTGCTCCCCGTTCTCAAGAGCACAGCGAATACTAGCCTGCGTCGCCGTCTCCTTGCTTCCTCCCGTCAGTAATCTGGCTTTCCAAGGTTCAGGGAGTAACGCTCGTGCTTATTCGCTATGGGCATGCGCAGGGCTGCCTTCCGAAATTAGGCAGGGTATCTCTGAGCCAAGCACGAATCACAGTGCTCCAGGCCCGAAAAGATGCCTCCCTTCTCACCCGCAAAACAACTCCTTCGCGTCGGCAGCTCGCAGGTCTCACGAGGCATCCTCAGCTACTGGACGCGGTGCAGAGTGCGCTGCAGAGCCGTTCGGTCGCTAACATTCACTTGTATCTCTTTCGTCTTGCAGTTTGCTTTTTCTAATTCGCGCGACCAACCGCTGCACGGTACTGGCTGCGTTCGGGCCCCTCTTGCATGCAACCCCCCTCATAATCCTCCGCGCCTCCTCGCCCGCTGAGCTCTGTTCCTGTTCGCTGTTCTTTGCAACGACTCCGGTCAACGCCTGCGAGGGTCTCTCCCGATCCCGCAGCCATCGCCAGCTTGCTACTGCTTCCCACAGTATCCCGGACAAGTGCTTCACCGCCTCGCCGTGGTCGAAACATTTCACAACGTCGTCATTCCAGCCACCACCTGACTCGCCCCCAAACCGCCTTTGTCCTGGGAGCTGGCTACCGCACTATTTCTTCTGATTGCAACCCGCCGCACGTCCTATGGCTGCTCTTGCCTCGTCACGGCAGCCTGCGCAAGTCCAACAATTGACGCCGCCCAGCAGCTCGCACGGCGCAGAAGCATCGTGGGATTTCGCGGTACCTCTGGACGGTTCGGTGCGTGCTCTTTCCTTTCCTCCCTTCGCGCCACCGTCACACATGATCGGGATTTGGGTCACGAATCGCCGCTACTGGCACTACTGCGGCTGTCAAAGATGGATGACGGTAGCGCCAACTCAATTCATGGCTGCCCAAAACTTGACTTCCACCTCCACCACTATGAGACGTTGCTGACAGCATGCTGCAGAGGCAGTCATATGACCAGGAGGCCTTCATGGCAGGCCATCAAGTGTCCGCGTACGGCAAGCCGCACACTTCACAAGCCAACGGTTTTGTAAAGCCCGTTCGCTCGACAACCTGGGAGTCGCAAGGCGCCTACGAAGACGACAGAGGAAACCACCCGCGTGCAAGCTCACTGCACAAGAAGCCGAGTCGAGATGTGATTGCCAGTGCCGAGCAAGAAGGCACATACGGCAAGAGCACCAAGGGCAAGATGGGTCCGCCAGCATCGGTCAGGGGTCGCGGGTCGAAGAAGACTGCTGGCGGCCCCAACGACCCTGACGCCGATCAGAGCAAATGGATACACCGAGACAAGCTGAAGGAGATTGAAATCCGGGAAATGGAGGAGGCTGGGTTCAGAGTGGGGCGCACAAGCCGGTCCAACAGCCGATCGCAAAGCGCCTCCCGACGCACTCGAGCTCGCACCGACTCTGAGCTGGCCGAGGGGCAGCAGACCAGCGAAGATCGCTACGGAAGACGTGTGATACCTGCCGATGACGACGAAGCTATGGAGGACCAAAGGTACCATGCATGGAGTCCAGCCAGTAGTGAAGACCCTGCACCCGAGATGCAGCCACCTTCATCGCGCACGAACCACACTGTGAGACCTAGCACCTCTCGCATTCCCCTCCCCAAGACAAGCGGCATACCTGTGCCCGCATCACTCGCAGATCGCGATGCACCCCTACCGAGATCGCAATCAGGCGGCACCAACTGGAATGGAGACATTGCTGCCGCGGGCGCGCGAGTACGAAGTGGAAGTATAGGAAGCCAGGTGCTTCTGGACGACATCCTCGACGAGAGGAAGCGTGGCCACACCCGCAACAACTCTTCTTCGGCTAGCGGATCATCCATGAAGCAACCTCCGAAATCGGGGCCCAGGGCAAAGGCTACGGCCAAGACGGCTGCGGGTGCGAGAAAGACCAGCACCACGACACGGGCTACGGCCAAGACCAGACAAACCTCAGGAAACAAAGGCGCTGGTGCTGTTTCTCGCCCGACCACCGGCCATCGGCCTGAGGGAGAGGCGCCCTGGATTGCGACCATGTACAAGCCCGACCCGCGTCTCCCGCCCGACCAGCAGATCATTCCCACACATGCTAAGCGTATGCAGCAAGAGCAGTGGGAGAGTGAGGGCCGCGTCGGCTCCATGTATGACACAGACTTCCGGCTACTCAACACCGAAGAGATGGGAGTTCAGCATCTGTCGCAGATTGATCCCGTTGCACTGGAGAAAGAGAGGGAGAGTGGGCAGTGGCCGCTCTCCAGCCAAGATACGAAGCCCGCACACCCGGAAGACAAGCCTGCGCCAGCGCCAGACCGGTCCCCAGCAATCGAACAACCTCAGTTCAAACTCACCCCCACGATACCACAAGGCCCCCGAGTGCCTTCGCCCCAGCCTCCTTCTATCAAGCAAGGATCTAACGAGAAGCCCAAGATAACCCGAGTCCGAGAGCCCACGGAAGAGATTCCAGAAAAGAAGGGCAAATGTTGCATCGTCATGTAGCATCGTTCTTGCGTATACCCATTTCTTTGCATTTTCAAGACATACTGCCACAAATCGTTTCCTTCATGTACATGGCGTTTGAGCCCAGGGCGGGTTGCCTTTGCCTTCTCTTCCAGCTTTGACATTGAGTTGTAGCGTACAGCGTCCACTGATTTTCTTTCGTGTTATTCATATTTTCGCACCTTTTCCATTGGTAGCGGGCCAAGACTTGCATTTCTAGATATAGCCCCGCGTCAAGATGCACGCATTCAACGACTTCGCTGTCGATGAGCACACACGCCTCGCTGTTTTCTGCAGGCAGGCGGGAGCATCGAGAAAAGACTTTAGTATCTATTGGGAGCGTTAGGCGAACGGAGTCGCAGTTTGAACGAATCACGGGCGAGGCAGCCAGGCTGCGGCGAGTGCAGAATGCATAGACACTCAATCTACTATCTCAGACATTCAGTCTACTATTTCAGACATTCAATCCACTATTTCTTCGAGTGCTTGCCCTTGTTCCTCGAGTGTGAAACCATGCACGTGAATACGGTGCTTAGTCAGGTGCCGAAGACGCTCGCTCGGGAGTTCGGCGACGTCAGTTTCGCTCGAAGAAAGCGCCGATCAGCAATTCGAAGCTGACGACCCCACTCACCGCCAGACTTTCTCTGTCCACCCATACGTCACCTGCGATCGCGTGAACAGCCCTGCTTCTGTTGCGGGACTGGTTCGCTGACCTGTCACCGTGGCGTCGATCAATACCTTCCTTGACGACGTGAAGCGGTCCTTTCACTTCCTCAAGAACCACCCCGCGCTGTCCACCACAGTGCCGCCTGTCCACGTGGCCGATGATAACACGGATACGCTCACCAAACTCATCCACACGCTCCGCGTCGCCGAAATCGCAGACTTTGTCACGAACCCCCGTTTCGACGACCCTTCGTACCTCACAACCCTTGCTATCGGGCTCGCTGCCGTCTTTGTGACCATGTCGTGGTTCTCTCGCGCCGGCGGCAGCTGGGGCGGACGCTTCTCGCCTTTTGGCCGTCCAAGCCAGAACCCCAGCTCGGGCGTCGTCAACGACTCGGATTTCTCGTACATCACGAACGAAGACCTGCGGAAGAACAACGGGACAGCGCCGGAGATTGTAGACTGGGACGACAAGAACCCGGAGCGCGAGACGGACGTGGTGGTATTCAAGGAGAAGAGGACACATTACCCGACCCACTTCCCCGCGCACAGCATACGCGACGGCAACCTCAAGATCGGCACGATCCGACAGGCGGCCGCGAAGAAGCTCAACATCGACGACGCCCGCAGGGTGCGCATGTTCCACAAGGGCCGCAACCTGAAGTTCAACGAGCGCACCGCGCGCGAAGAGGGCCTCCGCGGCGACGGCACCGGCAGCGAGATCCTGGTCACAGTCGGCGAAGCACCCGTCGGCGGCCTCGCCCCCGGCGCAGACGAGCCCGCGCCGCAGTGGAGCGACAACGAGGCCTCCGACTCGGACGACGCTGGTTCGGGCGCCAACTCGTCCGGCAAGAAGAAGAGCCGCAAGCGCGGCGGCAGAAAGGGCAAGAAGAAGGGCCCCGCGCCCACCTCCGGCTCCTCGACCCCAGGCTACTCCTCGGCCGCCCCGACCAACCCCGAGTTCCTGCCAATCCCCGCGCACATTGGCGCCCCGCGGCCCTCGTCGGCACCGCCCGCGCCCAAACCCGCGGCCCCGCAGACGGCGGTGCAGAAACTCGCGGCCATCGCGTCCAAGTTCCACACCGAGTTCGTCCCGCTGTGCGTGCAGTTCATGAGCTCGCCGCCTGCGGACAAGACCAAGCGCGACTTTGAATACAAGAAGCTCAGCGAGACGATCCTGACGCAGATCATCTTCAAGCTGGACGGCGTCGAGACCGAGGGCGATCCCGAGGCGCGCACGCAGAGGAAGGCGCTGGTCAAGGAGGTGCAGGGCATGTTGAATCGGCTGGACGAGGCAGGGAAGCAGTCGAATATGTAGAGCATCAAGTAGAGAGACGAAGCATAGATGATGGTACGTACGTGCCAATACAATCACAACATCACCACCCAAACGCCTCGTCGTGCCAAAACACCTCCCGCCCCTTGCGTACATACACCTCCACACAGGCCTTCAGATCCGCCGTCAGCCGCTTCGGCCCGCAGCACAGCACCGCCGTCCGCGCGCCCCGGCCAAACGCCTCGTCCACCAGCTCCCGCATCTCGGGCCTCCCGTGCCGCACCACCATCCCGCGCCGCGCCCGGCCCGGCTGCTCCTGCGCCCCCAGCAGCCGCGCGCTCTCCTGCATCTCGACGCCGTCGGGCTCGTCGTCGTCGTCGTCGTCTACCGTGAACACCGGCCCCGCCGTGCGCGTGACAAAGACCTCGACCTCCGCGGGGCGGCCCAGCCGCGCGCCCGCCGCGTCGCCGTCGCCCTCCGCCGCCCCGCCCTCCGGAAACGCCCACGCCGCGTCCGCGAGCCCCTGCACCGCCCACACGCACCGCAGCGCCGGCGCGCCGGGCACGCCCTCGTAGTGCGCCGCCAGCGCGCGCCACACGGGCAGCACAAAGGTCGCGCCCACGCCGCCGGCAACCAGCAGCACGCTGTCGAACGCGGCGAGGTCGGGCAGGCGCGCGGACGCGCCGTAGGGCCCCTCGAGCGCCAGCGCGAGCAGGGGGATGTCGCCCGCGGCGGTCGGCAGCATGGGGACGTGGGCGGCGCCGGTGGCGAGGCGCTGGGCCAGGGCGGCGAGGGCGCGCGTGGTGCCTGCGCGGGCGCGCGCGACGAGGAGCAGTTCGCGGTCGTGCGCGGGCAGGGACGCGATGCTGAGCGGGGTTGCGTGCAGGGCGTGCGCGAACTGGGCTGCGCGGCTGGGGGGCGTGGCCGTGCCGTGGGGGCGCGCGAGGTAGACGTGTTGCCCCGGGGTCCAGGCGAGGGCGGGGTGGGCGTCGGGGAGCGGGATGCGGATCTGCACGAGGGAGGTGCCGGGGAGGAGGCGCAGGGTGCCCTGGTAGGATTTCAGGCTCAGGGCGCGCGAGAGGGTGTGCAGGGCGAGGATGGCGAGGGTCTGGTAGACGTAGATGCGGAGGTGCGAGACGTGGAGGAAGAGGGGGAGGGGGAGGAGGTAGGCGATGGCGATGTGGGAGAGGTAGAAGACGCGGTAGTTGCGGCGGCGGACGAGGCCGAGGGCGGTGGTGCTGAGGGTGGTGAAGAGGGCGAGGGCGACGAGGCCGACGATGACGTCGCGGTCCTTGAGGCGTTTGGCGAGCAGGCCGGACATGCCGAAGAAGACGAGGTAGAAGACGGCGTGCAGGAGGAAGAAGAGGTAGACGATGCGGCCGAGGGCCTGGTGGGCGGCTTTGAGCTGCTCGTGCGAGAGCCGCGTGATCCACTGGACGGGGGAGTAGGGGGTTCGCATGGCCAGGAGGTAGTGCAGGGGGAGCTGCGAGGCTCCAATCTGGCCGAAGCGTTTTGTGAGGTGGAGATAGTCTAGGGGTGTCAGTCTGCAGTGGAAAAAAAAGACCGTTGTTCCTACCAGGCGAAGTATCGACGAAGCAGAGATACAGAAGCCATGCCGTCCACAGCGTCCCGCCGATGCACTCCCCCCGCGTCCCCCAGTCCCATCTCGAAACGACGTCCTTCTGCATCCACCACATGACCCTCGCGTAGCGGCTGTGCAGCGCGTTCAGCCAGCCCAGGGTGTTCTCGCGGCCCTTGTTGAACGACGGCGACTTGGGCTGCTCATAGCGCATGCCCTTGGAGACGATCCACCGGATGGCAAACGACGTCTGGAACAGGGCAAAGACGAGCAACACGGACCATTGCGCCGCGAAGCCGTAGTAGTCGAGGTCCTCGCGGCGCTGGTGCTTTTGCTCGTCGTTCAGCGGCTCGAACGAGTACCCAAAGGCCCAGTAGGACTTGGACTGGACTTCATGGTGGCCCTCGTGCCGGCGGAGGAGGTCCATTGTGGTTGACGAGATGTGAGTTGACGGAGGTGCAAGGTGGCTTCTATGTTTCCCGGCCGTCACGAGCCTGAGGCACGATGTACCACGACGTTAGGTGCCTGGTTGGGGATAGTTGTAGCCAAAGACGCGCTGTTGGTGAGTCGGCGTAACGTGGATGAGCTGACCAAAGTACGAGGAGCTTGTGCCCGGAGGAGGTGGACACGATAGCGTCGGACAGTCAAGACTCAGTCACGGCCAGGCACAGGCAAACCAAGAGACTTTACTCGCTGCACCGGGCCGTCTTGAAGTCTCAAGAGCGCATATCTGACCAAGGACAGGATCAATAGTGGAGACGCTGTTGAAGGTGCCCCGTTGCGTGTTACTCAGCTAGCGGATAGGGCAACTCAGGCCGAACCCCGCCAATCGAGGCTGGACCCTGCATTTACCTCCGCACAGCTCGGATTCGCGTGCTATCGAACATTCCATACCTGCAATGGCGTCCAGAATCCCGCTGTGGCTCGACTGTGTCCGTACCCGCCCACGCCTCACCCCGCGCCCGTATTGACGACCACCAGGACACGGGGCACGATGTAGGGCCCGCCTGCCGCCGCTGTTGACGTCGCTCACCGTGTACAGGATGCATACGCGCTCCTCCTCTGCGCCCACGACCCGCGCGTCGAGCTCCTGGGCACCAGCACCGTGCACGGCAACGCGGCGCTCGACCAGACCACGTTCAACACGCGCGCCATCCTCGAGGCCCTGGGGCGCCGCGACGTGAAGGTCTACACGGGCGCCGCGGAGCCCATGGAGCGCGACGCCGTGCACGCCGCCGACATCCACGGCGAGAGCGGGCTGGACGGCGTCACGCTGCTGCCGCAGCCCGTCGAGCCCGCGGCCACCGACGTGCCCTACCTCGACGCCATGTACCGCGCGCTCAGCGCCACCCCGCCCAACACGGCCTGGCTCGTGTCCACGGGCACGCTGACCAACATCGGGCTGCTGTTCCAGAAGTACCCGGACCTCGCCGGCCACATCAAGGGCCTGAGCATCATGGGCGGCGCCGTCGGCCACGGCTTCACCGACGCGCCCATGGGCAAGGTCCAGGGCGAGGGCGAGCGCTTCGGCAACTGGACCGCGTATGCCGAGTTCAACGTGAGTCCCCGCGGCCTGATGCAAGCTGCACTCTCCTTCCGTAACCCCCGTATATCCATGCCATGTCGACGCTAACCCCCCAGATCTACTGCGACCCCGAAGCCTCGGCCTTCATCTTCGCCCACCCCGTCCTGCGCCCCAAAACAACCCTCATCCCCCTCGACCTCACCCACCTTGTGCTTGCCACCCCGCCCGTGCGCCGCACCCTCCTCTACGGCACCCCCGCCGCCACACCCTCCCCCCGCACCCCGTCCACCCTGCGCGCCCTCTTTGCGCAAATCATGTCCTTCTTTGCCGGCACCTACGCCTCCGTCTTCTCCATCACCGCCGGCCCGCCGCTGCACGACCCGCTCGCCGTCGCCGCCGCCGTGTACCCTGCCCTGTTCGACGACCGCGGCGGCGAGCGCTTCCGCGTCGACGTCGTGACCAAGGGCGTGCACTCGCTGACCCAGGCCGACGTGGGCGAGCTGGGGCGCACCGTGGTGACGCCGCTGGGGCCCGGCGAGGCCGGGTGCAGGATCCCGCGCGCCGTGGATCTGGAGCGGTTCTGGGCGCTGGTGGAGGACGGGCTGGAGCGCGCGGATCAGCTAAGTCCGTTGCCGCGGCTCGAGCGCGACGTGTTGGAGCGGGACGGCGTGTTTGTGGGGATTGATTAGGGGCATAGACAGCGTTTGCTGGTTGTGATGCATGGCGAGACGGGCCGTCGTTGCTGGCTTGGTGGTGTAGAAGAACGCGCTTCTTGCATAGATTCACGAAGCAGACTAATACAGCCAGCCAGAAGCCTTCTCACATCTCCGTTGCGTGGTCCGACTAACAGAGTGAGAAACGCCGTACATACCCGTCTTGAGCCCGTCACTCTGCGCGGCCAACGCACCTACACTTGAGCGCAAGACCCGCTATACAGAGCGGCGGAGCAAGAGACGGATGCGGTTCTACAGACTTGCTACGCAGAGAGGCTGGAATCTGGTTATAGTATGGCAGGGGTAAGTAATCAATGCTGGTGCCCTGTCTCCCCATCGTTCCTGGGGTTTGGCTGTTTGATTGACGGATTGATGGAGATCGGTCGATTGATTGGTACTATTCCCCAACGACGGATTATTGGCCGCGGGGGGTAGGGTGCATGCCTGCACCCTTTACAGCAACACTGGGTATTCCTAGCAGCAGAGCGCTAGGACCTACGCCGTTCTGTGTTCTGTTTATGAGGCCCGCTGGCCAAGGCGTCGCTGTCTACGGCCCTTGAGGTTCAGTTTGCTACGCGGTTCAGTGCTGTGGTGAACGCTCGAAACGCTACCGCGAACGTGACGCTCGTTAGTCCACGGGTTGGTCCACTGCCATGTGGCTTCAGAGCACAGCGCGTCATTGTACCGTCGTAGGGCAGCAGCCTCGCATGGGTCCGAAGTGGCGACGACAGTTCTGGACCAGGCTGGCGCACCGCGGGCGCTCTTGGACACCCAAACAAAGTTCCGCGCAATGGTCGGTGAGAGCAGGTTTTGTGGCCAGAGTGCTGCCGAATACCGAGAAGCGTCTTGACATGACGATGGGGTTGGCATGGTGTCTTTGTAGAGGTCAGCGGCTACTTTGGATTGTCAACTGAACTTTGGTCAATGTCAACGGCGCTTTGGTCACTGTCAACGGCACTGGTTGGATCGAACACCTTCATCGCAGCCAGGAAGCCGCAGAATCACGACTGAATGCCTCCGTTCAAGTGACTGGTCGGACGTGACTGGGAGCCTCATACGCTCGTACCCGCATCGTACTCCTAGGGTTGCAGATCCGTTTTGCTGCTGTGTGTGTGTGTGGTTGACGCTTGGCAGCGCTCCGCTCTTCCGGCAGAGTCTTGGAAGCTGCGGAGAATGCGGGACAAGAAACCAGACACTGAACAAGTTGCACTGCATGTACCAAGGCGTCCGCGCTCTTGGAATGAATCACCAAAACTCTTCGTCATCGTACATGATTGTTTCTTCGCCTTTGGGCTGTGGCGTGTCGCAGCCGTAGCATGTGGCTCAACACATGCAAGTACCGGGCTCCGATGCGATCTGCGGGGATGGATACCTACATGACTTGTGGTGCCATGTGTTGGTCAATCTGGTGGCCAATCGATCATATTGGTAACTGCAGACGCGTCCGACCAGCCACTTAACACTTTGTAGCCAACCTATCTTTATCGCAGTTAATATGCCCGAGAATTGCTCTGTGCTGAATAACTCCTTTTTGCGCATACACTCCAGCAAGACAGAGCCCTGATCGCCAAGTGGCTGTCGGACGCGCCTGGATGCAGTATATTCGAGACAGGAGGCTTTCAAGTCGTGGGAGCAAAATGGCGCCTGACGTGTTATCAAACTGGAGATGCGACGAAATGCACTGCACGCTATTAAAAGCTGCGCATGGAAGCAGCCTGCAGTTGGGTTTAATCGCTTGCGAATCACGCGTGGTGGCGAGCAGGTCTGAATTGGTCCATATTGCGATGGCGTAACCCCCCAGAACAAGCGAATAGAAAGATGCAAGCTGGCCATGCGTGTTCCCCTGGTTTTGCACAGCCTCGATTCGAAATTCGCTCAGGCTTGGCTGGCCCTTGGCAGTTTGGAGAAAGGCCAAGACGAGCGGGATCATGGCACCCACAGATCGGGGTCGCCATGCTGCCATGATCGAGGGAACCGCTGTTTGATGAACGTGGTCGGTTTGAGCGAGGCAGACTGCAGCTGCCTATCAGCGCGCAGCTCTTTCCCCATCAATGGTCAGCAGACAATGCAGATGGCTGACAAGTGGCTGCCCAAAACGGGCACAGCGGATGCAGCGACGGCATGTGGTGGTGCACTCGACTAGGCATGGGGAGTGTGAGGAGCACAGGAAAAGCACTCAAGCGCCTGCCAGAAGGTGCTGGAGGCTGGAGACAATGTTGAGTCGGGGAACAACCACCTCCCTCTTCCGGAAAGCGCGGGGTTGATCGATCCTCGAGGGCCGATGGATGAAGGGCCCGCTGATTGCGACACGGCCTGCGTCGCCTAGAAGGCGCGACGTTCAGCGTGTCGGCGACAAGACTTCCGCCGGGCCAAGAGGACGACCAAGACGAGCAAGAGATTCCGCTCAAATGACGGCCCAACATCGCTGAACGCCCTGACCAACTGGTTGACTGCGGCAATGTGGCCCTGACAGACGGTTGCTGGAGCTTGGAAGGTGCGCACCGCAGGCGCCGAATGGGCTCTTGACGGCGGGTGGGCGAAGCGGCCAAAGGGCCGGACTCAATCATTCAGCGCTGTCGCGGCGCTGCAAAGGGTATAGCGAGCCAAGCGGCTAACCCTTGGCTCGCGCTAAGGGATTGGCCCCCTCCGCAGGGTTTTCTTGGAAATTCCGCTGCGGACGCTCTTTCTCATAATCTGCCGTGGCCCCCGTCCTCAGCTCAAAGCTCGGCGCCTTCTCCTCCTCTTATTACTGCAACCCAAGGACTTGCTCCCCACCCCAAGCTTCTGCCAGTAACCTCACTTTTTCTTTTGCGCTGAACGAGATACGTTCGCGCCACAATCATCGTGTCTTCATTACAGAGCCAAATAGCATCGCTGCTGCCAAGCATGAGCAGCGTTGAACAACAAGCACCCGTGCCCGCTGCGGCCACCACGCCGCAGCAGCAGCCTTTGGGCACGCCCACTCAACAGAACGCGCCTACGCCTGCGTCTGTTGCTAACTCGGGCGGCGACCAACTCACCTGCCAGTGGCAGGCATGCGGCGAGCGTCTGCCTTCAGCGGAGCAGCTTTACGTAAGTCTACATCCGTCTGCACTCGAGCGTTACACAGATGCTAACATCAACCAGGACCACGTCTGTGAACGCCATGTTGGCCGCAAGAGCACCAACAACCTGAACCTGACTTGCCAGTGGGGTAACTGCCGCACCACGACTGTGAAGCGTGATCATATCACCTCTCACATCCGTGTTCACGTGCCATTGAAGCCGCACAAGTGCGACTTCTGCGGCAAGGCTTTCAAGCGTCCTCAGGATTTGAAGAAGCACGTCAAGACCCATGCCGATGACTCCGTCTTGCTTCGCTCACCCGAGCCCAACCGGGGCGGACCCCACGGCGCTGGCGGTTATCCCGGCCAGAGCGGTAAGCGTAAGTATCCCCATCTCGAATGTTTCTCCTTCTGTGTCTAACCAGTGCCGCAGTGGTTGCTGACTTGCAGGCGCTTGCCGCTACAGCCAGCGGTTACCAGTACCCTGATGGTGCTCTAGGAGCCAACGGAGCCTATGGACAGCAGCACCCTGGAGGCGCACCCGCCGGATTCTACGGAGGCCCTCCCCAGAACTCCGCCTATGGCCCAGTTTACTATGCTGTCAACCAGACCCAGCAACTCACCAATGATTACGAGATCCGTAAGCGTGCAGCGTACGATGCATTGAACGAGTTCTTTGGCGATGCCAAGCGCCGTGCAATTGATCCCTCTACCTACTACGACGTTGGCCAGCGTCTGATGGGTCTCCAGGGTGTCCAGCTCCCCGTTCTTGGCGGTTATCAGTCTTCCGGCATGGGCGAGTACGGCCACGGTGGCACAATGGTCGCCCAGGCCTCGCACCCCCCGATGCACCACCCTTATTCGCTACCCCTGCCCAACCTGAGGACCAAGAGCGATCTCCTGAACATTGATCAGTTCTTGGAGCAGCTCCAGAGCACCGTCTACGAAAACCCCAACCACGCCGCAGCTGCGGGTGTTCAGCAAGCTGGAGCTCACTACGTCCACACTGGCGCCGGAGGCTACCGCTCAAGCCATTCCCCGCCTGGCCTGTCAAGCAGCCACTCCCAATCATCTCACGCCACAGCTGCTGCCAACGATACACCCGCGCTCACACCCGCCTCAAGTGTCTTGTCTTACAGCTCCCAGCACTCGCCCGGTGCCAGCCACTCTTCGAGTGGTGTCTCTCCCACTTCAAGATCTTCCATCAGCAGCATGTACCCTACTCTTCCGTCAGTTAGCGCTATGTCTGACATGTCTGCTGCGGCACCTTCCTCCGGTCTTGCCCCAGCTTTTGATGCTGATGGTCGCCGGAGGTTCTCTGGCAACCTTCTCCAGAAGGCTGCACCCGACCGAAGGGAGATCGATGAGATGGACACTGGCTCTGACGGTTCCTCCAAGTCGCGCCGCAACTCTGATCAGGACAACTTACATCATGATGTCAACCAGTTGGCTATCCACTCTCCTAAGGTGGATCCCGCTCTTCGCTCACCTAGCGTTGTCTCCGATACTCCTACAGAAACAGCAAATGACTCTCAGATCTGGGTTGAGAACATCCGTGTGATTGAGAGGCTCCGAGCTTGGCTCAAGGAGCGCCTTGACACTCGTGACTACCTCGACGAGGAGGGCAACGAGATCAGCAAGGAGGAGCACCACACCATTGAGGACGACGATGAGCACAACCTTTACCCCGTCCTTCGCGCTGTGCAAGAAGGCCGAGAGTAGATTGTTCCATTGACAAATTCAATTCAGCGTTAGCGGAGTTCATGGGCGTTGCGGTGCACCCAGAAAGATACCTGATTGGCACATCAGGTGGGCCTGGTTTTGTTGTCGCACTATGATTGTGTGGGTTATTTGCTTCTTGTATGGAACGGTCTCTACATCGGATATACCATGAACAGCGTGTTCACCTTTTGTTTCGCTTGACGTGCTATCATAGTAGAGTCCCAATGGAAAACTTCCCACTGTTCACATCAAACACATCCGCTTTTCATGCCTACGTGATCTTAGACTATTCTCAGCGGTGCTTATCTGACGCCAAGTCCTTGACCAATTGTGATTATCCCAGACCCCACACAAGGTCCCGTGGGCCGATCGTCTAGACAAGCCTTCCCCACGTTGCTATCATGTCCGAACCCTCGGGTGCTCAGATCATGTGAAACTCCACCCGGCAGCTGCAGCAATCTGCACAATCCTCGAACTCATTCCATAGTTTGTTCAAACTCGTCATTGACGCCTAATCGCAATATCTACAACGTAGCAGCGCCTTATCTACAAGCATATTTGCAATATGTACGGTCGTGGCGGCGCGGGCAACATCGCGCAAGCGGCTGCAACGAGCAAGAAAGCCGCAGAGGTACGCAGTCATGACCACAAAAACGTATGCCACATCTCTGACTAAGATCCAGGATGTCGAAGCTGCGAACCCACCCTCAACCACGCCATCAGCACCCTCCCAGACCTCGTCCACCGCCTCACAAGACTACGCGCACATGGGCCGCGGCGGCGCAGGGAACTGGTTCCAGCCCAAGACACTGCAGGCAGAAGGCACGTTCTCCCAGCCGGCTGGCGAGTCCACCGCGCCGCCCACAAACGCCACGCCGAACGTGAGCAAGCCCTGGACGCCGGAGGGCCAGGAACTGCCCGTTGCGCGGCAGGGCAGGGGCGGCGCAGGGAATATGGTTTGGAAGAGCGAGGAGATGTGGAGGAAGGAGAAGGAGGATGAGAAGAGGAGGAGAGAGGAGATTGAGAAGAACGCTGAGGCGGCCGCGGGGGGGCTGCAGAGTCCTACCAGGGCGGTGTTTGGGACGCAGAAGGGTGGGAGGGGATGGTAGTGTAGGAGCTGTGCATGCGCAAGATTTGTGGGTGGGGATGGGGCGATGAGGTGCAGCGGACGAAGACGATACCCGCGAGGGAGTCGACCATTCGCAGTGTGGTCTATAAACCTTCGATCTGCGATAATGGCTGTCTGAGATGTTGTACAACGATGCGCTACCATGGCAATGGAACATTGTTTTAGAAATGTGTTTGTTGACTACAGCGGTAGAGCTCAATTTCTGACAGTAGCGAGCCAGGACAGTGGCTGTGACTGATCTCTTGCAACCACAACATCGATATGAGAAGTCCTATAACAACCAGAGAAAATCGGCATGATCAGTATTACTATTCGGCTAGGTGCACTGTATTTCGAGACTGGTGTTCTCGTCCCGCTTACAATGCCGGCTCTGCGCAGCAGGTGATCAGCTGCACCACTGCTGACTGCATCAGAAAGCAGCGGGAGCGGCTCGGTACAGTACATGAAAGCTGCTTGGCTGTTGTGTTTACAATCACAACATCTGCGACAACGTTTCTGCTGTGATGCGACTTGAGGTAGCACTTCGCAGAGGCCTATCCAATGACGCAGCGTTTGGCGTAGCGCAGACCCGCAACGCACGGACCTCACGGAGGCCCGGCTTGTTTACATCGGCTAGCCGCCTTGTATCCTCGCCATATAACCTTCTCGACCCACACAGGGCTACCCAAATCCGCCGTAGTTATACATTGACACGACTCGTAACTTGTAGCTGTTACTACTCACCATGGCACGACGTTCAGCGAGGCTGCAGAAGGTATGCGATCGCGCACGCTCTTGATGTAAACAAACATGGACTGACCTCATGTACAGCCTACGCCAACACCCGATAGGATGATGAGGGCCGGGTCTAACGAGAGCTGGGAGACAGCGCAGTCTGAGCAAGAGCAGGAGCAACTGCTTGATCTCCCTTCAGTCGCCGAACTCCCAGAGCCTGTCAACAAGACCCCGCAAAAGCCGGCCGCAGACGCGCCCAGGGCTATTTCCAAGCTGCCCGCATCAAAAGCAGTTGGAGCGCAGACTCCTTCTGGCAAAAGCACCTCTTCTAGGCTGCTTGCTGCTGTCTCTGCGGCGCGAACGCCCACGAACCGTACGCCTATCAAGCCCACCGGTGACGAGATGCATCCCGCGCTGCATCACGCCAGCACAGCGAAGCCCCTGGACGAAGCGCGCTGGCTGGGGTTCCAGTCACTTGGAGCTCACACTGCACCGCCCAAGGCCGCTGGTCACGCGCCAGGAACACCCTCAAAGACCCCCGCGCCTGCGTCTAAGGGCAATGCCATCATCTCGGGCTCGTCGCCCAGTGGCTTCCGCTTCCAGTTCAAGTCTCCCTTCTCTAAGGTCGCCGAAGCCTCCAAGCTGGGCGAACTTAGCCCAACCACGCGTAACATCCTGAAAGAACCGGCTATTGCTGCGACTCCAGGCCGTGCCATCTTCGGTGCGAATGAGTTCACTACCAAGGCTGATGTTACTCCCGCAAGAAAGAAGGCAGATGCCAAGGGTAAGATGGCACGTTTCAGCGACATCCACATGGCTCAGTTCAAGAAAATGGACTCTGTTGCGAACCACCCGTCAGCTTGGCGCATGAAGAAAACGCCCTCTAAGCCGGATCTAGCGACGCCAGAGCCTAGCAGACTGAAGCGCACACAGTCGAAGATGGACCTGGCTGAATCAAGCTCAAAATCTGCTGCTACGCCGAAGCGCACGCAGTCGACAGTTGATCTCACAGAGCCCACCACAAAAGCACCTGTGGTACAGCGCCTTCAGCCCAAGACGAGTATTGAACCCTCCAGCAAGATTCCACCAACACCCTTGAAGCGCACTCAGTCCAAGATTGACCTTACTGGCTCTAGCTTGCCACGTTCACAGTCTACTGTCCGTTTGATTGGTTCCCAAGAAGGCTCCAACAACCCAGCGCCGAAGCGTGTCAAGCGCACTGAAGTGGACGATGCCGCAACCACACGCCCAGCATCTCGCGATGGCAACGCAGAAGCGTCCTCATCCAAGCTTCCCGTCCCACTGCGCAAGATCACATCTCAGACCGCACTTCCACGTCTTGCGGCAAGACTAATGACACCCACCAAGTCTTCGCTGGCTCGTACAGGCTCGCAAACCGTGAAAGCTACAAAGACCACTTTGATGATTCCACAGTCTCCTTCTGCGAGGAACCTGTTCTCGCCAGCCCACATCAGCCGTTCGCTGCGAGATGGTGCCCGCGAGAGCATGCTGCAGGCGAAGCGAAATTTGCAACAAGTCCGCTCCATTCTTCGTACTCCCAGTCGCAAGTTCTCCGACGATCCTGCCAAGATTGCTGCCGGAACACACATGTCTCCTCCACCAGAATCAGCTTGGGACATGGCTCCTCCTGTGATCCCAGCTACTGCACCCGTCAAGAAGCATGTCAATTTCAGCAGCAGCACGATTGGTCGTGCTGCACCGGACGATGTGACCAAGTCGCCTTCGCCTATGAAGTTCCGTGCTGGCAGTGAAGTTCCTTCTGGTGCCGTCGTCTACCCCAGTCTTGGAGGTCTGAATTATCCCAAGCTGCCACAAGGCGATGCATCCCCTTCATCGTCCCCTGCTCGCCGTCTCACATTCGGTGACGAAACTGCAAACCAGACGCGCAGCTTCTCTTTTGAGTCAGGCAAGCCTGTCAATTTTGGTAAGTTTGAACACATCTATAGCTAAGACGCTCCAACTGACATTGCTTTCTAGGTCCAACAACAACCGGTACCATTCGTATGGTCCGCAAGAGCGACGCACCCTCTATTGTCCAAAACACAAAGCGCAAGCTCGAGACCCTTAAGGAGTCGTCAGAGGACAAGGAGAACGATGAGCGTCTGGAGAACCCTCGTTCTGCCAAGAAGGCCAGGCCCACTCCTACTCCATCAACACCTGCAAAGGCCACCGCCAGCGCGAGTAAGACACCCCGCCGCACTCCTGGAAGCGCTATGAGCAAGTCCCGGCTTGCTTTCCTGGCTACGCCTAAGCGGACCAAGGCCTGAATGAGCATTCAGAATGCGCATGTGCATGCTGGTTCTGCCTATGGAATACCTCGCGAGGTCTTGGAGTTGCTCCCAAGACAGACACTCACTCCATGAAGCTATCTCCTTTGTCATTTGCGACTGCCTCCCGGTACACGTCGGCGTTTCGGAAAGATCAGAACGATCCATGATCATGGTCTTCCATCATTTTGCCCTGGAACTCTTTTTGCTGTTTAGTTAAGGTCGGCGAATTCGGTACAAAGTCATCAAATTTGGGATGTGTAGCAATGGTGTTAGCTGGATTGCATGTACGAAATGATTCCCACGATTTGATGTTTATACATAATGAGAGAATGAACATCGAAAGATAGTGAACCTGTGCAGTGCATTAAGTGATGACGCGATTTGACTGTGGGCAGTGCCGACCTCGGGAGTAAAGAGTCAGGCCGACAGCTCGGTATCTAGCCCCACGTCATCTGACAGCAACTGCCTTGCAGCATTCTCTTCCCACGTGTTACAACGTCAGAGTAAGAACGAATCATTGTTTGCAGCACTAGACGTGTTACTGAAGTAAAGACAGGAGCAAAGCCGTCTGAAGATCAGCGAACTGCGCAAAGAGCGAGAAAGAGGGGCATATTCCAGATTCGAACCATCTACACCAACTTCTCAAACAAGCACACAACTCCCTGAACACTCCAACCCCGCAACAAAACAGAGAAAGAGTCCATAAACCGAGGATACCACAACTCTAAACATCACCACTCTACCTACCAGGCCTCTGCATGGCAACAGAACCCACAACCTTCTTCACCCTCAGCCCCCCACCACGCACCATGTCCGACGCCAACACCTCCCCAAAACCCACACTCCTCGCCTTCCACGGCTCCGGCAGCAACGCCACAATCCACACCGTGCAACTCGCCCGCCTCAACCGCGTCCTCAAGCCGCACTTCAACATCGAGCCGCTTGACGCACCCTTCCCCTCCCCCGCGGGCCCCGGCATCCTCCCGTTCTTCGACGGCTGTGGCCCGTTCGCACGCTGGCTGCCGCCCGCCGAGAAAGTCAGCCTCGAGATCATGCGCGCCGGGACGTCGACGCCGGAGCTGAGCAAGGAGGTCGAGCGCGCGGTGCGCGAGGCGGTGCAGCGCGTGACCACTAGCGGCGGGCGCGTCGTGGGGCTGGTCGGGTTCAGCCAGGGGACCAAGGTTGTGGCGGGGCTGCTGCGGGGAGCGCAGATCAGGCGCGAGGTTGGGGCGCGCGGCGAGGACTGGCTAGCGAGTTTCCACTTTGCGCTGAGCGTGTGTGCGAGTTATCCGCCGCCGCTGCTGCCGCTGGGAGTGCTGAAGTTGCCGGAGGTGCAACGGCTGGGCGAGGAGGAGAGGGAGGCGTTGAAGAGCGGGAAGATTGCGGCGCCGGTGTTGCATGTGTTGGGCGAGCATGACGAGTGGAGGTGGGCGGGCGAGGGGCTGATTAAGGATCACTTTGAGGTTGCGGAGGGGAAGAGCAAGGTGGAGTTGTGGGATATGGGACATCACTACCCGCAGAAGCCTGAGGAGTCGGAGCAGATGAAGGACTGGTTGGTTGAGCAGCTGCGTATTCTGGATGGAGGCAAGGATGCGGCGGCGTAGAGAGTGAAGCTCCCTGTTATTGATTTTCTTTCGTGAGCTAGGTGATAGAAGTAGACGCGTAAAGCAACGAGACCTCGTGTGATAGTTTATTGGATTGTTGTTTGTGACAGGTTGCTGTATATTTGAGAGAGACTAAACTCAACGCTCGCTATGATGAGAAATGATAAGACAGGAAAGAAGGTAAACGCCAACAACAGTTTCAAGACGCCGGAGCAGTCCCAGTCCTTGTCAACGGCACTCTCCCGCTCTTCGCCGAACTCCCACTCGCCCTACTACTCGCCCTCGCCCTCCCTCCCTCATTCCTCACACTCGCCAGGATATCTTTCCCAATATCCGACTTGCCGAGTTTAGCGACCAGTGCTGTGTTCTCTCGCTGCAGCTCAGCAACCTGATCCTTAAGCAGCTTGTTCTCCTGCTCGTACAGCTCCTTCTCCCTCTTGTACTCGTCGCGTTCCCTCTGCGCAGTGTTGAGCTTGCTCTTATCAGCCTCCTTCTGCTGCTTAGCAAGGAACTTCTTAGTCTCCTTTGCACGGCGCTCTTCCAGTTTTCTGATCTCCTTCGCGTACTTGTCTTCCTGCTTCTTCTTGTCTCTCACATGCTTCTCGGCGGCCTTGTCCATCTCCTTCTGGCTCTTCTGCGAATCGTTGGCTGCGGTCATTTTCTGCTTCTCGCGCTCTGCTTCGAGTTTCTCGCGCAATTGAGTCTTCTTGGTTTCGATCTTGTTCAGTTCGCGCGTATGGTGATTGTCTTCATCTAAAGGTAAAGACGCTTCAGATGCTGTTGAGGGTGTGGGGATTGAGTTGTCGATAGGCAGGCCTTGCGGTGCGGTCTTGAATTGCTCTGCTGAGGCAAAAGAGTCGACGCTCGACTCTGTAGAGGAGGAGCTGCTGGAGACGGTGCGCTGTAGTTGCGGCATGGGATTCATGGCATCTGGGACGTATGCGCCGAGACCGCCTACTGCATCTTTCAGCTGATCCAGATAACCGTCTTGCGCAGGCTTTGTCTGTTCGGGTTTTCGTAGTGAAGCTCGGTGGCTCATCGACGCCGGTCTTTCCGCTATGCTGGTACCCACTCCTGCACCGAGGCCGTTCGAGTTTTCTAGCGAGTATCGTGGTTGCGCGTCCTGCCCTTGCTGTGTGCTATCTACTGCACCGTCCAAATCGGCTGTCGGTGCCTCGTCTAATCCGTTGTCGTCTCGTGCGCACGCCCAATCCAGGAATTTAGCAGCATCTGCTACAATGCTGCTCGGTACGTTTCGCTCGACCATGAAACGCGGTATGCCACCTCCAGGATCACTGCGCGTGACCATTATCCACTCGACTGGGTTCGACTCGATATCCTCATTGCCCTCCAGCGGTATCTCCCGGATCATCTCGATAGACTCGTAGAAGCCCCGGACCATTCCGTCACGGGGCGGCGCGTTCGGGTGCGATACAGGGATCGAGACGACCATCCAGTGTCGTGGTGTTGCAGAGCCAACTTTGGAGGCGTCGCTGAGGGCATTTTCCGAAGTGATGAGTAGGGTGATGAATTCTCGCGGTGACGTCGGGCCTGGGAATTGCGCAGACAGCTGGTAGACTCCTCATTGTCAGATCCTGTCAGTACTTGTAGTGCTGGTACGCTCATACCTTGCAGATTGCCAATGCCATCTATTGTCATGTCCTCCAGCCTCTGGTCTCCGCCGATGCCTCTGATGTTGCCCTCACCAGGCCCGCCCTGTACTTCCAAGCTCTCAGGAAACTCCCTCTGCATCATGCGTTTCCACTTGGAGAATCCAAGGCCTTCATGCACACTCGTTCGCGAGAACCACGCGCCGTGTCTGTCGTGCCCTGCCATTTTGTATACGCTCATGCCCGTCGCGTTCTCCTTGGCTCCGAGCTTCACCGGCTTTCCCCATGCCTTCTGCAGCTCTTCATGTTCCTTCGCAGGCGGCGGCCGTCGGACCTCCGACTTTGTGAGGTCTGTGGCGTTCATTGCAGGCTGTAGGATTGTGCGCGTGCGCTGCGCCGACTCGTAGGGCGTGCCATTTGGAGGCGGAGGAACCGAATTCGCGATGAGTTCCGCATTCGCGAGAATCTCGGGCAGAAAGCTTGTGAGGTCGTCGGTAGGGACGTCGCTAAAGTCCTTCGGCCGAAGGCACTCCAGCGCCTTGTGCAGCTCGGCCATGCTGAGAATCTCGGGATATGCGCTTTGGGGATTCTGATGTGATTGGGGATAGGTATAGTCGTGGTATATGACGACAGTGTAGCCAGACGCGCTTGACTTAAGACTCTCGCTTTCCGTGATATCCGTAGTGGTCACGCCGATAGCTGACTACAATGTTCGGCGTCTCGGGTGACGAGCGATGAAGTCAAGAAAAATCACGACGAGCGCAGCAGGGTATCGAACAAGAGATTGCACAAAGGACGATGCAAGGATCAAGACAGGAATTTGGGTTGTAACAGGAGCGCATCCTGATTCACAAGGCTCTTCAGGCCTGTGAGATTGTGCATGGGCAACACGCGGATACGTGGTTGTTTACGACGTCATCCCTGCGAATCGCGGGGTGCGCCTCCTTCTCACCCATGATCCTTGACGAAGTGGACCCTGAATAGGCCAGAACAAAATCAAATACGTCGCCCTAAGGCTCGACTTGGTGTTTGTTGCGAAACTTAACATGGCAATGTTTGAAAAAGGCATCTCTGAAGATCTTTCATCGTATCGGCGTACGGCAGTCAGCACGTCCCCGGCTGGAATCAAGGTACAAGGGCCTTTCCAATGTCTTTCAATGTCGTGGGAGCTGACTCCCATTCGTTGCATCTTGTGTATTGCTTTGACGATCAGAGCGGTCTTTTTCACTGTCAAATAAGACGTTTGTATGATTGATGTCCAATAGTCAGTGGAGTTTGTTCGCAGCAAATTGTGGTGTAGCTGAATAGAAGACTGCATTCTATTTTGTCCAACGTACTCTTCCATACTTTGGTCTAGAATCCCTGCCTCTCCTTGGGCGCATACTTCTCCTCCAGGAACTTCGCATCCTCATCACTCAACTTGTAGTTCGAGTTCACAACCGCCTCCTCCACCCTCTCCTTGCTGCCAAGACCAATGATCGGGCAGACACCCTTCTTGATGCACCAAGCTGTTGCGATACATGCCATGCTGACATTGTTCTTCTTTGCAACCTGCTCCAAGCGACTGATGATTTCTTGGTCGATTTTGTCTTCGCGGCCGTGGACGAGGAGCTCGAGAAATTTGTCGGTCTGCGAGCGGTCCGAGGAGCGGTCGGACCAGGGACGTGCGAGTGCACCGCGGGCGATGGGAGACCACGGGATAAGGCCTACACCAGTGTCTTGACAGTATGGAATCTGGTGGTCTTGTGAGCCTAGTGATACTAGATCATGTAGTTAGGGGGACTTACCATTTCCCTCTCCTCCTCGCGGTAGAGCAGGTTGTAGTAGTTCTGCATACTGGCCGAGCGTTAGCGACCACTTGAAAGTTCCTGCATGACTTGTGAAGCGCGTACCTGATGAACTTATGCCATCCATTCTTCTCCGCAATGTTCTGTAGGGTCTGGAATTCCCAGGTTGCCATGGAGCTGGCACCAATGTACCTAACCCAGCCCTTCTCGACTACATCGTTCAGTGCCTTCATGATCTCCTCCCGGGGTGTACCGCGGTCGAGGCGATGGATCTGTAGGACATCGATGTATGTGCCGAGGCGCTCGACGCTCTTCTGAACAGCGTCGAAGATGTGCTTGCGGCTGAGACCGACCTGATTGACCATTTCGCCGTCATTAACGGAAACGGCTGCAATGCCAAGGGACGGGTCTTCTTCGTCGACGCCAAAGTAGCATTTTGAAAGTAAGACGATCTTGCTGCGAGGGATGTTGTATTGCTTGATAGCTTTCGCGATGATTTTCTCAGAGATGCCGTGGGAATAGATATCAGCCTGGAGTAAATATTAGCTGTAATTTTCACGTGTGAATTGCCCTTAATAGGCCTGACTGTACATACTGTATCCCAAGTGTTAATGCCATTTTTGTATGCGTGCTCGAGGATAGGCAAAGCGGCTTCCTCGTTCAAGACCCAGGGCTGCCACTTATCGCTGCCAAAGCTCATGGCACCCAGGATGACTTTCGAGACCTTCAGTCCGGACTTCCCCAGACTACGCAGCAGTTAGTGACTTTTCTGTATCTGCCGATGGTAGGGAGACCGACTTGACGTATTGCATCTTTTGTTCAGCCATTGTAGTCGACGGGTGCTTCCTTTGGGCTTTAATTCAACTCTGAGAAGTGTTGGAAGAAGACACGCTGAGAGAAGCTCTGCCCAGCTTTATTCGAGCGGCGCAGATCATCCAATCCACAGAGCTTTCAAAGCTGGTCAGTTAAACGCTTAAACGCCGAGCTTGTGTATGGAGATATCTCTTAACTCCGACAATGTGGGGTAGGTACTGAGCTGTCCCAGATCACTCCGAGTAATTCTGGGACACCGTAATGATATAATGATTCACTGCCGGTTGCAACGCAATCGAGTTGTCACTTCTCGTTGTAAAGGGTAGGATAGTTGATGAGGGCGGCTTCTTCATTAGCATGGGGTTGGTGACAATGGCCATTCGCAACAACGATAAAGACCTCACGAACGCACAGTGGACGAAACGTGTTTGAGAGATAACTCTCGCCCGAAGGCATGCTTCTTGCATTGAAGATTTGGCCCTTGTACGAGATGTACGGCCGTGTTAACTATGAATAAACCAAGATTCCAGCCCGTAGGCTGCAATCATTTCCTATGAACGCCTTGCCAGAAATCATCATCGGAGCGTGACCACCTACTGTCCACCACGCAGACGGAGCACCAAGTGCAGCGTCGACTCCTTCTGAATGTTGTAGTCGGAAAGCGTGCGACCGTCTTCCAACTGCTTACCAGCGAAGATAAGACGCTGCTGGTCCGGAGGAATGCCCTCCTTATCCTGAATCTTCGACTTGACGTTGTCGATCGTGTCGCTGGACTCAACCTCCAAAGTAATGGTCTTACCGGTAAGTGTCTTGACGAAAATCTGCATACCACCACGGAGACGGAGCACCAAGTGGAGAGTAGATTCCTTCTGGATGTTGTAGTCCGAGAGCGTGCGACCATCCTCCAACTGCTTACCAGCGAAGATAAGACGCTGCTGGTCCGGAGGGATACCCTCCTTATCCTGAATCTTTGACTTGACGTTGTCGATGGTATCCGACGACTCAACTTCAAGTGTGATGGTCTTGCCAGTCAGGGTCTTGACGAAGATTTGCATACCACCACGCAGACGCAGGACGAGATGCAGTGTGGATTCCTTCTGGATGTTGTAGTCGGAGAGGGTGCGGCCATCCTCAAGCTGCTTGCCGGCGAAGATCAGGCGCTGCTGGTCCGGGGGAATGCCTTCCTTGTCTTGAATCTTCGACTTGACATTGTCAATAGTATCGGACGACTCGACTTCAAGGGTGATGGTCTTGCCGGTCACTAGAGGCAACGTTAGCATGAAGTGGTGCGCGAAGGGTGCTGTGGTGACCTACGAGTCTTGACGAAGATCTGCATACCACCACGTAGGCGGAGGACAAGGTGAAGGGTTGACTCCTTCTGGATGTTGTAGTCGGACAGGGTACGGCCATCCTCAAGCTGCTTGCCGGCGAAGATCAAGCGCTGCTGATCAGGGGGAATGCCTTCCTTGTCCTGGATCTTGCTCTTGACGTTGTCGATAGTGTCGGAGGACTCCACCTCAAGGGTGATCGTCTTACCGGTGACTGCGGGGCTGTTAGCAACCGGATACGCAAATGGCGGTGGCGACGAGCGCTACTTACGGGTCTTGACGAAGATCTGCATGGCTGTGGTTGTTTTGGAGTAGATGTGACTGTTTGATAGTGTTTGCAGCGTATGCGCGAGTTGTAGGTTGAACGGTGGAGTGTGGTGTAGGAGAAAGCGAGACAGAGGGGCGAGCCAGGTCTTATATGGGAGGCAGGCGCAGGCGGCAATGAGGCTGTGACAGTGATGGTGACGCTAACCCAAGGTGGCCCCTGCACCAATGAGATCAGGGACTCGGAACGTTCGGGCAGGTTCGACCAAATGTGTGCGGCGCAATTCACTCACTTTGCGAGTTTGCTCTTTGTCAGCCGTACCTTTTGCAGTGAGCCAGACTGCTCTCTCACTACTATCGTCGAGGTGAGACAAGCTGCTGTCGTTGTGCCACCCAGAGCGTGGTGGCCTGTTCGTTGCTTCCCCGCTTCCCGTTATCGCGCCCCATAATGGCGCGTCCGGACCCATGTGACGCTTCCTTATCGAACAAGACAACATTGCCTCCACTCCGGTACTCACGTACCGAGGACTTTGATACTTAGGTACCAGATAGTCGTCTTGCGCTTACTGCGGCTTCAATGTATCTGCAAATTACCATAGGAGCTACCTCCATGGTCAAACACTTTGAGCCTTTGCATGATGCGATAAGACGCTTTGATTGCGGTGAATCGCTGACGTATGAGGCGATGCACGGGCCTTGCATTCACCGCAGCCTGCCTGCAAACAGTCAGTCATGCTTCGTATGCTTAGTGGCGAAAATCACCCAACCCGAACATGTTGGGCGAAGACTTTGCGGCTTCTTCAGCAACAATACCAAGTGGCGTTTTGTAAGCTTGAAAGGCCTTGCTGTGCTCGGGCGAGGTTGTGCGCCACCACGGCCGAGCTCGTTTGGCCAGTGTCGGACCCTGAATTCAAGATCTTAGATCAAGTGCACATGGCTACTGCCTAGGTAATATAGATCGCTCAGTGAGTGCATTCTTCTGGTTTGCGATAATTGTAGCTCTGGGGTCACATTGTTGCTACTACATATGAAGTTCATATCTTATCCAAACGCCTTGTCAAGCCAGTGCCGCATCGACGGCTTGGTCATAAACCGCAGCTCACCTTCGGTTTATCCACGGAGTGCCACAGCGAGACAAGTCCAGAGCGAGACTGCGAATGAGGCGAAGTACCAGTGACTTTGTGTAGCTAGGTGGTAGCGATGGCCTAGATCCACGCATTCCCATTAACACAATATTATGCACTTGCACGAGGCAACAGCTTGCATAGCACCGTCAAGACTACTTCTGGCTAGCGCCTCGCTGTGCTGTTGATTCTTTGCTCGTACCTCATTCCAACTACAATCGCTTCTTCTTACATTCACCGTGTTTCTCTTCCAATTCTAAGAGCACGGAAGGTTACATTCTACGTGCCAAGAGAAACGAGGTGCTAGGTCATCTCCGTCTGTCGACAGGGCGCAAAGCTTTGACGCCCAAACGCCCACACCTAAGCACAGCACAGCTTTGCGAAATAATCCTGCCGATTTCAAGCTACTCTGACGAGTCTCAACTTTTGTAACACTGCTCTCAATTACGGTCGTGCAGCATATCCCAATACTGATCTTGGCCAAGCCAGAATGGTATATCAAATCCAATGTATGGGTCCACGCCATCCACTTGCGGAAGCGGTGCGCTCGTGTCGAAGGTGTCGTTGGCCTGCAGGAAGTCGCTCCATTCTGAGCTGCCGAAGTCGAAGACTGGAGCATTGGTGTTATTGTATGGAACACAGGAGGCGCTAGTGGACGACTGAAGTGCTTCTGCTACTTCGTGTGCGCTTGAAGCTTGTGTGAAAGTATTACGAGATGAGGTTGATTCAGTTATAGCTGACTGTGCGACGTGAGCGCCAACGCGTTCCTGTGGCAAGCCCATGCTGGAAGTAGAGCGGTTTAGCCCATTGTTGTTCTCGCTTTGGGGTGCTTCTAGTCCACTAGAGCTTGTGTAATGTGGCTGAGCAGGCATGCTCGCATTTAATGCCGGATCCGTTCTTACGTTGGTCTCATTCAATGTGGTCGGTGGGTGATCTGAACTCAGGTGTCGAGAAGGACGCTGGGTGAGGCGATCACGCAATTCGCGAACAGCAGTGGCACTGGCCTCGGGCCATACACTTCCCCTGCGAGCAAGATGATGGAGTACATCGAGAGCTTTATCGGCAAGCCTAGAGTCTTATCAGCCCGTTTACAATAAAGGCAAAGTTTTACAAACCGGGAGACGATTCCATCCGAGACATGGTGACTGCTGGCAGCATGGAACAAAATGAATGTGCTAATCCAAACAGCCCATGTGCAGGATGGCCACAGCAGTGCCAGAGCGTCTGACGTTGACTCGCGTTCATGCCTCGGCTTAATAGCTTTGTGCAGTGTCGTGATGATGGCCCTTGCAGAACCAATGCATTGCTGAAGTGCAGCATCATATGCATGTCCTTGACGTGAAGCTGCCAGAGTTGGTCGATTCAGAGAGATGATCGACTCGTGCTTCAAGATCGTCAAGACGGTACGATGGTATGCAGACGCATGCTGATCATCTTCTGTGTCATGGAAGTCCTCCACATCGTTCCACCACTGTGCTAGCTTAGCCGTTAAAGCAGTCGCTTTGTCGGGATCTTTTTGAACATAGTGAAGCGATTTGTTTCGTAATTCTATGATCTGACCTCGTATAGTGTATTGTCGCGCCACAAGGCTAGTGAGTCGTAGTCTATCGTCTGCTGTATAGTGAGTGAATGAAATCCCTGGACGTCACTCCCCTTACCTGCGGGGTACTGATTACCCAGATGCCGCTCAGCAATTGGGTAGCAAACATCAACGTCATCGTCGTGGAGGCTTAATGGGAGACCCATAGATTGGCAGATGAAGCGGTCAATAGCGTAGAGTGACCAGAAGATTCTCTGGCGGCGTTCCTTCTCCGCGACTGAAAAGGACGGGAATCGGGTTGGGCAACGATGAAGCCCAAGTTGGAGTGCCATTCGAATCACAAGACCGCCTAGGCGACTTGCAGCATTGAGTCGAAGCATCGAGACTAAGAAGAGTTGTACGCTTATAGCTGCCTGAAGGGATTGAAGGGTTGTTGGACGGGCCAGAACATGCTGGAGGCAGTCTACTGCATGGTCGTAAGATTTGAAAACAAGGTCTGCAGGGTATTGCGCCGTGTCCAACCCTGATGATTGTCGGTGATCTGCGAGCGATATAGACATTATGGATCGCAGGATTGTCATCTGGAAATTTGGCGCGCCATCGTTAACTTGCTCGTTGAGTTGCGGTAATTTCTCGAAGTAGTCCAATACACTCGGAGCATGCAGATATGGGTAAAAAGGATGCCAGTTAGCGAAATAGCTTGCGCTCCAGTCTACGAGTTCTTGGAATGAAACAGTACTCAAAAGCCTGGACTGAGTCTCCTCGTCTCTCCATATTTGACCAGGGGCGTTCGGCGCAGATGGAGGGAGATAATCGTCTTCTCCTGGGACGTGATCGCTTTCAGGCGTCTCTATCTGAGTTGATGCCGATGGGTGGGCGCCACGAATTGCACCATATACTGAGCGAATGAAGTAAATACCACTGGCACTTCCAACAAAGCTTGACAGTTTGTCTCCAGGGACGCTACGCATCAAACCCACTTCGCGAGGTGGATGCATTGAAGTTCGACGCCTTTTCGAGGGCCTTTCCCCATCCATGGAAGGAATTGGGCTTATTTGTGTATCTCCGTGTTCCATACCGATACTGATGGGTGTAAGAAGTTTGTTATCATGGAGCTGCAAAATCGCAGTTCGTGAGTTCAGCCCTACGGAGAAACAAACCCCGCACTTGCGATGCGCCGTATCCCAACACAACGTAGCTCTATGGATTGAATTACTGCACGATCAGGTGTGCGGTAAAGCTATCCATGGTCCTTTGTGTATTCTAGATATAGAAATCCATGCGACTGCTTCGTTCGTACACGTTGCTCAAAAGTAGTTGTGCCAGCTGGCCGACTTGAGAGGTAATCCTGAAGTATTGGGTGCTTGAGGGGGCTCAATGCCTTTGAGCTGTTCGGCAACGCTCTTCGACACGTTTGAAGAGGCGGATTCAGGATACGCTGGCGAGTGCATGCTTTCAGACCCTGGAGTGTGTGGTATTGGCAGGGCCATTCGTGGATCCTCTTCGGCGTGCAAATCGGTCGGTTGGAGTGCCGGTACATCTGGAAAAGAGATGGACGGTAGCTCCGGGTGAGGGGGCACGGTTTGCAGTTTTTTCTCCTGAAACCACACAGCGAGCTGCTCAGGCGTCTGGAGTGGAAGTCGTCTCCAATCGTCTTCCCTTTCGGTTTTGGACAACTCACGTGGCGTCTTAAGGAGACCGAAGTTCTTGGCTTGGATGCTGTCACGTTCGTCGAATGCAAGCATGGTTGCATATAAAGCAGACTCGGTATCTCGCAGCCGCCTCTCAAGATTGTTGATGTACGCGACTGGAAGCCCTCGTTTTCCACCTTCTTGGTATCGGCAGATCAACGAAGATGCGCGACATTGCGAACACGAAGGCCTACAAAACGTTAGCTAGTGGTAAGATGGGATGACTGGATGGACCTACACGCGCCGGTCGCACCTGCACTTCTTTGACCGACAGTTATCGCACGCGATTGGGTTCAAAGCCTTGGTAATCAGCGGACATACAATCTTCCTGCAAGTTTTGACTTACCATGAAGATTTATGACACGAGGGTTGTGAATGAAACTTATTCAAGTAATGGTTAGGTATCGACGTGTTCGGATATCTACCCCCACGTGACTGGGCGATGCCAGTTTGGGGCTATGTACAGGGCACGAATTTCTGCGTGCTGCATTGCGTCGCTATCGTCGACTAACACGATCGGCTCTACCTATGCAGGTACATTGTCCGTATATACCGTGGAGCTTGTGGATGTTGGAGTCGCGCGATCTTTGTCGACCGGAGTAAGAATGTGCGGTAATTCCCGAGTGCGTAGGGCGGCCTTTCTTTCTCCGCGCATCTCCCCGCAATGAACTATTGCCGATCCACCAAAGCAAACTCCAAGTAGTAGCGCAATGTTAATACATAAGCTCGAGATGTTCGCTAACTGACATTCACTTATACAGCACCTTCTATAACTGCAATATCACAATCAGAACCTTGACTGCCACAATGTCACCAATTGCAATCCAGCGGAAGCACTCCATTGCAACTATGGGCGCCGATGGCATCGGTCCTGAAGTTGTCAATGCTGCTGTACAGGTTTTGAAGAAGCTCGTATCACTCGACTGCTCTTTTGAGCTCGAATTTAAAGACTACGACTGGAGCTCAGAGACCTACAAGAAAACTGGGAGCTATATCCCCGACGGCGGTCTGGAGGAACTAAGAAAGCATGATGCTATTCTCTTCGGTGCTGTCGGCGCACCAGATGTCCCGGATCACATCTCCCTGTGGGGTCTTCGACTGGCAATTTGCCAACCATTCCAGCAGTACGCCAACGTCCGCCCAACAAGAATCTTCCGTGGCACACAGTCTCCTCTCAGGAACGCCTCGCATGGTGATCTTGACTGGGTGATTGTGCGCGAGAATTCAGAGGGCGAATATGCCGGCCAGGGAGGCCGATCGCACAAAGGCCAACCATGGGAGGTATCCACAGAAGTCTCCATCTTCACAAGACATGCTGTCGAGCGACTGATCCGATTTGCCTTCGAGCTGGCCCAGAAAAGGGAGAGAAAATTCCTGACAGTTGTCACCAAGTCCAATGCTCAAAGAAACGGCATGGTCATGTGGGACGAGGTCGCTGTCGAGGTGTCGAAAGATTTCCCTGACGTTAAGTGGGATAAGATGCTGGTCGACGCCATGACCTGCCGCATGGTGCTGGACCCAAAATCTCTCGACACAATCGTCGCAACCAACCTCGTAAGTCATGAGAAACCCTCCTGGTAGGCCTGAATCACTGACCAAGCCAGCACGCCGATATCCTCTCTGACCTTGCAGCTGCCTTGGCTGGCTCCATCGGCATCGCGCCCACCAGCAACCTGGACCCCACACGCAAGAACCCCTCCATGTTCGAGCCAATCCACGGCTCCGCATTCGATATTACCGGAAAGGGGGTCGCTAACCCAGTTGCCACATTCTGGACCGCAGCAGAGATGCTGACATGGTTGGGAGAGGAGGAAGCTGCCAACAAGATGATGAAGGCGGTGGAAAATGTCACAGAGCGCGGTATTGTTACTAAGGATCTTGGTGGAAGCTCAAATACAAAGGAGGTTACGGATGCGGTGTGCTCAGAGCTGGAGAAGGTGTTTGGGAAGGGGAGTTAGGTACGGTATTATGACTTGTATGTTTCTGATGTGTCGCGATTCTACATAGACGTTCAAATTTGAACATATTCATATGCGTGATTGGTACTCTTCTTTCCTACACCTCAAAAGTTTGGCTGGATTGCAGTGCGGCGTGTGGGTTACATGAGAAGACTACACATGGGCGTGAGAACGGAGAGGTATTTCAGAGGTCTAGGAGATGAGTTTTGCATGCGGAAAAAAAATCAATGATAACTGCATTATTCTCTATATCTGCCTGGAATTCCTTTACGATCGCAAAAAACCGCCAAGTAAGTGCTGTGGGTATCGTCCATCCTCAAACGCCTGAGTCCGCCAGTAGCATGCTGCTAATGATTCACGGAGCAAAACAACAACAATCGAGAGTGGATATACAACATTATGCATGAAAAAGTATCGAACCACAGACAAAACGACTAACTGCGCGCGAAAGAAGGCCAACCAGAAAAACGAGGGGACGGGTCACCAGCATGCTCCTTATCCCACACCGCACACGCCTCTTGAAACTTGTCCCTCTTTTGAGCATGCTCAAACTGCTTCATGTTCCACTCCATCGATATCTGCTCGTAACGTTTCTCGAACGAGGCATCTTGCTCAAGTCCACACGCAGCAGCATGCGCCGCGCACTCCGAGCAATCGTTGTGTTGGTCGCCGTTGGGGAAGCAGCCCGTACAGTGGTCTTTAAAGGGAGGGTGCAGACGCCCATGCTCGCAACGAGGCGCGAGAAAGTGGTGCTTGAGCTCTTGGAAGCCGCGGGTTATATTGAATCCCGGCGGGTACTTGGTCAGGCCTGGAAAGCCGGGGACAGGGAGATCGTTACTGGCGCCGAAGAGGGCCTCGTTGGGGTCCTCGAAGGCCGCCATGAGGATCCAGGGTCGATTTGTGGGGATTGCGTGGAGATCACAGTCTTGTGCGATAGTTTGAGATCGTGGGAAGCTGGTGGTGCCGCCAAAGTGAGCTTCTTCTTGGGCCTTACGTTGGCGGTCCTGGTCGAGTGCTGTATTGTCCAGATACTGCAGTTGGGGTGCTCCGTGAGCATACCGGTTTGGGTCGTGACCCGGCTCGACACTATATCGCGATTCGAGGTGGTTGTTTAGGGCTTTCTTACCGCAGGCGCATGGCAGATAGGCGTTGGCATCATAGAAGCCGTTTGCACGGCCCATGTCATCCAGCCAGCCCAGTATTGGGTTTGTAACCTTTGCACCGGCATATTCCGGATGCCGATTCAGCCCATGAAGTATCTCGGACTGCTGATCGTCGACTTCTACCTCGATAAATTCAGGGCATCCTTGGTTGATTTTGATCACTTCCTCACCGCTGAGATACCGCCTAGAGCCACGGCGTATTTCAAGTCCGGGTGTACAAGCAGGTCGAAAGCTACGAGCTCTGTACATCTCGTAGTGATAGATACTGCGGAGGTCAGTGCCGGTAATTGCTAAGCCGTCGATGACTGGAGGCTTTTGCTGGTGCCATAGCAGCTCCAGGGTATCAGCAAAGATGTTTAGTCCAGTGACACCATGGCGCGATCTGTTCCACTCGAAAGTGCCATCTCGTTCAATGCGATCTCGGATGTCCTTTTTCAGGGAGAACCAAACGATCGGAAGCATAAAGTGAATATCCTCTCGATCAGCGGCGACAGGTCGACCAGGATAGGTTGGGAGTCCAGTGAAGTTGGAAGCTGTTTCTCCTGGATCGTAGAGTTCCTTGGCCTCTCGGTATTGTAGATCTCCAGCTGAATACACAACTTCATCCAAAGGTCCTTCGTGAAACGTAGTATTGCCGTGAACCTTGAACAACTCAGAAAGGTGAGCCGTCATGTACGTTTTAGGGCGCAGCTGGTCGTGAGTCAGTTCCCGCTCAGTATGAGGTGCTTGTTGAATGCCACAAACCTTGTCATCGACTCGAGGACGAAGCCATAAGGGAGTCTTGAGATAGAGATAGCCGCAGAAGACCATCCAGAGAAGAACGCCAGCGCTAAGCGAGCCAAAGCGTTGTTGTAGCAAGAGCCGAACCAGTTGGGCGCTCAAGCCGAAGGTCATCGAGACTGGGAACAGTAGCTTACATGCGGGTCGTCCACCAGCGTATGCGAACAATAATACGAAAATCATCGTTATCAGACAAAACCAATCGCTGGTACCGGATGAAATGACTAACGAAGCCATTCTGGGAATTTTCGAATAGTGTTTGAGAGTAGGCGAAGATAGTGAGAAAAGGGAAGATGCTATGATTAGTGAGTAGGTTGAGAATTGTATGGCGTATGCAAGTACAGCGGGAGCCTTTTGACGCAATCAAAATAATTACAACGGTCGAACCTTTCTGTTGACTTTACTAGCCAACAGTGGTATCGTGAATGTATGTTTTTGCTTCGTAGAAATGTTCTGCTGTCGGATGGAGGGTCATTGAGGGGGAGGGGGGGCAGTGAAGAGAAATATGAGACAGGGCCGCTAATGTTTAGGTGCAATAGTGAAAGACTAAAGATGGTTAGTAATAAAGGATGGTGAAATCTCATAATGCTGGAAGAGAAGCTTACAATGCTCAAAGATAGACCATTGCTCTCGGACCTGGACCTGTCAGGGCGCTGCGAGTATGACGTGTGAAAGTGAAGTAGCGTGATTCGAGCTCTAACAATACCGTTCGCGAAACAAGGACACAAAGAGCTGTTCCTAGCTTCTTTGTGTCCGATTGTGCCATGTAGGTCGCTAGACTATGTGGAGTTTTTTTCAAACAAAGCGTATAGAGTTTGTGATGACTGTGGGCACGACCGCTCGTGTTAGATAAGTATGTTAACGCTGTGGCAGATATTCAAATTGGGTATACGGCAAGTGTGTAGCTTAATGTTAGAGATGGCTCAGTTGCTGTGCTGGTTTTGACGAGCGGCAGCTGAGATGCTGTCGCCGCAGCAGAGAAGTGATACCGATATTCAGCCGGTGTACAATCTAGCTAGGGACGTCATGGTAGTCAAGTTGAACATGACTGGCTTCGTACTCGCCGCTGGTGGCATATTGGTTATGTCTTGTTTTGTCAGACTGACAGTGTTGTGTATTCCCTTGTCTTGCTGAACAAAGACATGCAATGATGTTGAAAGAGTCAGCGAATCGGAGGCTACAATCCCGGGGCTCCCAGCGTTCTCGGTAAGATATTCACATCTCGTCGTTCGGGCAGAGGCTTCGGCCTGCGTGACATAGGGAGTAGGGATGACGGTGTCACAGGGACTGACAACGACTCCGGCTATCAGGGTATCTCTTTTGATTGCGGGATATATCTCGCTATATACGACACGTGAATCGTCCGTATGATTGCTACAGCAAACCTTCGTTAATGCTGCCAAGAAATGTAAACGCTGCAAATCCCTAGTATAGTACCCCTGCACGCTCCGTAGACACGTACTTCCCAACCTATGACCAATGAACCCCAGCCGAGCCCTACGCGCTTTTGATGAACGATGCCGAGAGTTGAGAGAAAAAGACATGACAACTGCAGTCTATCTGCAGCTGCTCGCAAAACGTGAAAGATCGGTATCGCAGAATATACAAGAAGTGGAACGTAATTAAAAGCCGTACGTCGGTCGCACCCGGTCGATGGAAGAATCGAAGGTAAGTTTACATGATGATCGAAGGAGCTGATGCAAGTTAGTGAGGCTCAGTAGAAATGTGGCAGAGACAACTTACTATCGACGTTCTGCTTGATGGACTTGTGAGGTAAGACGGAACCGCCGTTGACGTAGACTTCGTCGCCAATGGAGACATCGTCGCCAAGAACAGTTACGTTCTCAAGACGAGCCCACTTGCCGACAGTGCTGTTCCAGCCAACAATAGTCGACTTGACCCAGGCGTGGTCCTTGACGCGGCTGTTCTTCAGCAACACGCAGCGCTGGAGACGGACACCGTCGCCAATGACAACATTGGGGCCAATTGTGACGTTGGGACCGATACGGCAGTTCTTGCCAATCTTTGCGGTCTCGTCGATCATGACGTTGCCGCCGTACACGTAGGGCTCGTTGAGCGAAACAAGAGCCTTGGGATTCTTGCGCTGCAGAGAAGAGAGGTACAGGCAGGTGCCGGAGAGGAAGTCCTTGGGCTGTCCAACATCCATCCAGAAACCCTCGAGATCAAACGAGTGCAGACCTCCGTCCTTGCAGATAGCGGGGAAAGTCTCCTGCTCGATGGATGTGGGGCGGAGCTCGATGCGCTGGAGGACGCTAGGGTTGAGGATGTAGATGCCGGCGTTGATACGGTTGCCGACGAACTCAACGGGCTTCTCGACGAAGCGGTCAATTCTTGAGGCGTGGCTGGGCTTGTGGACGACAACACCGTACTTGGAAGGCTCTTCCACCTTTGTAACGACGATCGTGCCCTCGTCACCATGCTGCTTGTGGAACTCGGCGAGCTGCGCGAAAGGGTATTCGCAGGTTACGTCGGCGTTGAGGACGAAGAACGGCGACTCGTCCTTGCCAAGGATAGCCTCAGCAAGCTTCAGAGGGCCGGCGGTGCCGAGGGGCTCGGTCTCGACGGAGAATGTGATTTTGATGTTGTACTGCTTCTCGTACTGCAATAGCCAGTCAATTGGGCATTCTTCGTGATTGGCGCGTTTTGGCTATACTGACTTCCTTCAGGGCCTCGGCCATGATCTCTGGGCGGTAGTTGACCGCAAGGACCACATCGGTGACACCAGCAGCGGCAAGAGCCTCGATCTGGTGCTGGATCATGGGCTTGTTTGCGAACTCAACAAGCGGCTTGGGGTATGTAAGGGTCTGTGGCTGGAGTCAGTCGTGCCGATTCGCGGGGCGCGGGGCTCTCCAAGAGAGCATTGCGAGGTGAGAATGCGTACGAGAGGCCTCAGACGGGTACCGAACCCTCCGACGAGAATGATGGCTGCACCGACTGTCAGTCATCTCCATTGTAGATACATGGAATAGCACATACCCTTCATGTTGATGGTGGTGGTACGTAAGACGGTTTAGAAGGTTGTGGAGGGGCTGAAGAAGAGGTGGATCTTCGACAACGGAGGCAGCAAGTAAGCGAAAGGCAAACAAGTGAACTGCAGACAGGACACTAGATATGGCGTGCAGGTGAACAAGCAGACAGAGTCAAAGAGCGCAATGGTGAGGACAGCTGGACATTATGAACTCAGGCCAGGAAGCTCCCTAGCATGGCTAGCTCGGTCCATGCGAAGAAGGGGTCCATTAATTCCCCTTTCCTCGCCAACCAAGTCCCCTCCCTCGGCCGCGCCCCTCGTGTCTGCACCCTAACATCTCCGACCCCTTGCAATTGATCCTTCTTTGCTGTTCCTGATCGCACGGCCTACCCGCTGCTAATTCGAGCGTGCTTGCCCTCGCGTTGTGACCTCGTAGAACCATCAGCAGAACTCGACCGCTACTGCAACCCTGGAACGACATCACGCCAGCGCGCCCCAGAATATCGCAGGTACAAGCGACGCATCTGACCATTTCCTCTGCCGCTCGGCACACCGCCTTGCGCAAGATCCCCTGAGTCGACGACCACGTGCAGCTTCAAGCCGAAATTAGAGGCGTTCGAGCTCGACGTGTTAGGTCGCTCAGCGGAGAGCACCCGAGTACCCGCCCTTACCGGCCGCATGTGGCTGTGCTCTGCTTGCCTGTTCCGGCAAAAGTGTAATGCGAGCTACAGTTAATTTGCGCCGCGTAGCTGCTGTTTGAGTACACATGATCGGTCTTGGAGCGAAAGGAAAACTTGCGACGTCTCAGAGCGCCCGGTTTTCTTAGAACTTCCAGTAGGCCCCTCACGAGCTGCTCACGCTGTTTGAGGGAGCACCATCTTGATTGCGACGCGCGTCGTATTTGCGTGGCGACTGTCCAACTTCACTCCTGCTCACGATGCGCTTACACAACCATATACGCGCTAGACGATGTATTTTGAGCGACAACAGCTCGCTCGTATCGCTGCACCTAGAATCGTTGTTGCGACGTTTGCAGTACTTGACGCTGAAATGTGTGTTCATCTTTGACCACCCTTGTCGTTACATTATGCTCATGCACGCCGTCAACACGCCTCGTAACAACTCATTTGTTCACAGAACGAATCGCAATTTTCGTGGCCTCTTGCATTTCCCTGTTGGGCGTTTCAAGTTCAATAGTCAAAGAACTCAATGCACGCTACAGCCGCTTGGTGGAGCCGTACTGCCTATACTGGCAATCCCATCGAACTGTGGGAGACTGAGCGCTAACGCATTGTGAATAGCATCTTATTCCCGATGCGTTGATGTACGAAAGCCTACAAACATTTCGCAGCCTCATGTGTACGCTTGAGCAGATGCGTCAATACGAGAGAAGCACACGCACACAGGAAGATTGTCCACGACGTTTCTGGTGTTGTGGTCAAAGAAGAATCACTCAAAAACTTGAACCGATCGAGATCGCTCCCTCCGCGGAGCGTGAATAGCATCCTTCCCTTCATGGCAAGTATTGTAAAAGCCATGGAAAACTGACCGCAGTTACTCCGTTGTGACCGATCGCCACTCCACCTCGTCATTAATGTTAACGCTACATACCGAAGTTCTTACGGGTAGCAGCCAGCACATCTTGTGCCAAGTTGCTCTGCAGGCCTTCTTCAATCCACAACAGGCGCGACCAGAACCCACATCCCCCTCCTTGCACGCCGTCTCAACCTTTGACACAGCATTCTCTGAGGGTTACACAAAATCCTTTAAGGCCTTTCTTCGGCGTCCTATCCCTTGAACTTATACTCATTGGCGAAGATCCAATTACCCTTGTCGTATCGCCACAGGTCGAGACCAATCGCTTGCCCTTCGCGGACGTTCTGGAGCACTTCCTTCTCGACCGCGTGGAATGCCTCATCGACCTTCTTTTCCTCGTTAACCTTGTTCATGACAGTCCAGTGCGGTTTCCACCCTCCCTGGTCCTGCTCGCTGAGATGAGGCATCCATTGCGCTCTCAAATCTTCGTGGACCTGCTTCATCCTATTGTACCCCTTGCCAACATTGATGCCAACTCCGAGGCGCATTCGAAATGCCTTTCCACTCGAGACGAAGAATGGTTTTGTACTGGCAGACAGCTGCGACAGTCCTCCATCGATTGCCTCGAATCGTGAGTCAGGAAGAGCATGGAATAGCGTCAGATGCGCAGGTGTCCTGTTGAGACGCTTGGGAAAGTGCTGCTCGCGCATCAGGTTCATGGGCTTCGCCAATGAGTCTGTCAGCTTGAGTGTGAGCACGTAGACCAGGTCTTCCTCGGCCCCGTTGTTTGGCTTGTGCTCTTCGCGCGTCACATGCTCGATCCTTCTGTTCCCTTGTTCATGGCCTTCTGGACTCCGTCGACGAGGACTTATGGGTTTTTGGACACGTCCATTGGTTCTTGATACTGCTTGCGTTGCAGGATTATTGTGTTGCTGTGGAAACACTTTTGAAGGCCCTCTAGACCCGCCGGCTGCAGCAGCGTAATTCATGATTGTGGGCACGACGCGTGCGAAAAGGAGATTGGGTCGCGTTTGGCGTGCGATTACAGGGAGTATCATTGACTTTACTAGAATCTTTCTTTCACGGTGCGTCCAGACTAGGTAGTGTACAAAGCTCAAAGATCACTGCGTCATCGACGGGCGCTAGCGCTAGCTGTGCAGGTGGAGATCTGAGAATCACCATCAATGCAGCGCATCGATTCGCATGTGTCGATTGTAGATTCGCATCATGGGCATTCTCAAGGTAAACAACGCGGCACGAGGGCTCATCAGCCACAGGTTGTCTCCTGCACCGTCGCTGAACGCAAACAGACTCATGATCATCAGAGACGGGTATCATTGCCAAAAAGACCGTCACAAACACTCATAGCACTACTATGTATGCCACACTACTACAGCTCCCACCCTCAGATCAAAGTCTGCTGATGACTCGCCATCTTCCACTCCCGCCCCTCCAGCACCCACGCACTCGAGCAAATTGCTCTGAACGCCTGGTCCGCGCGCTGCGCCTCAACGCGGTAGTATATCATCGCGCTGTCCGTGCCTAGCGGCACAACCTCGTCATGGCTGAGTTTGTAGTCGTTCCAAGGCTGGAACTCCTGGCTCTGCAGCATCTCATGGACGGTCGGCGATGAGACTGCCGTCAGGATGTAGTCGCCGGGGAAGATCATGACGGGGTTGCGCGATAGGAGGGGTAGTAGGGCGCGGCCAGAGCTGCATAGCGCGGCCCAGGCTTGGTGCTCGAGGCTGCAGACTGCTGCGGTGAGGGAGGGATTCGTCAAGGTTGAGTTTGGGGCTGCCATTTTCGTATTATCATCCGCGAGGTTGTGCACTGGTAAGCCGTCGGGAGTCTCGTCTTTGGAGGATAAAGCAAAGGCGAGCACTGACGTCACGGAAGCCTATTGCCACATCTGAACTACATGCGAATAGCAGAGCAGCATAAGCGAGTACACCGATGATCCTCGCTGACATAAACAAGAAGGGGTAGCACTGTGTGAGCCATGTCAAGTCTGTGACATGACGTCATGTGGAGAGATTGGACGAATTATTGCACTGGCAACCTTTGTCACGCAGTATTTAGCAGAACATCATCGGAATCAACGAACCTAGCGACATTACGCCTCTGCTCTTCACCTTCATCATTACGTTCGATGAAGATTCTCTAACACGAGCACAAGCCTCTAGTTCCGACATCGATCAAGCAAGCAACTTGTTATTCATCTGTAGGCAGGCAGGACTCGAATTGATGCCCACCTTGTGACTTGGAACGGCTGCCCTATGATAGCACCAGCGAGGTTGCTCTACGCGTATATCGCATTCGGTAGCCACCAGATACTCCCTCGTTCCGAGCCTCGTTACGAGGATGTCTGTAGCAGCGGGCCTTTCGACTTGCGTAGTACATAGCGGTCGCTACCCAACGCGTTGGCAAATGTCTATTTGTCTATCTTGGCAATAGAATCAACGGAACCTCTTTTGCACAGGTACTCTACAGTGATTTACCTAGCACTTGGATTGACCTGCATTTTGCAGCTCCACAAGAGTTCAGACACAGAATGCCGCCTGAACGGTTGAGACCAGCACGGGGAGCCCAATCTTGGTCTCTTCGTAATGGTCGTTGGAGTCATCCTACGATAAATATGCTAACCTACAATTACACGTCACATATCAATCATCTTCCTATAACCTCCGGCGAGGCCTGCTTTTATGCAAAAACCCGGACAACCGGATCAGAGATATGGCTTACAGCTACAAGCCTACAGAAGTCAACGACTGGAATAAGATAATTCTTCTTAGTGAGGCTACGTTGAACGGTCAGCCGATAGTCTCGAAACATACATTCAATGGCTTCACTACTTTTAGGAGCACTGACTTCAGAAACAAGACATAACTTGTTTGTAGGTTTGAACGATGAATCCCTTCGCCCGTAAGAACGCTGTTGGCTGCTCTCGGAAGATCCGCTTGTCGAGACTAGTAGTGCTGAGGTAGGGCGACAATGGCGTAGAGAGAAGGTCCACAGCGCTTCTATCATTACTCTCGCGTCCCAATGAACGGGCATCTCAGATCCTAACAGATCAACTGGGCTTGATAGAAGGGAACATCGAACGACAAGCACAATGCTAAGAAGGACATCTTGTCCGTAAAAGGAAGCAGCCCCGGGGTCTCAACAAGGTCAAGAGACGAAGCTGGCTGCATTGAACTGCACTCATATTAGCCAACCACATTCCAACGTGGCGCTTTGAGTTCTTGTGAAATTGGCGGCAGTCTCAAGATGCGAAAGCCAATGACGCAATTAGCGAGTTTGGTGTACCGCGTATCGCGCAGACTCCTTGGGCTTTGTTTCTCAACATCAAAACTATCCGGGCCGACCTTCTTCTCACGAGTGTTCTGTTTTCAAGAATGCCACAATTTGCAACCGCGATGTCATTCTCGAACGTGGCAGCTGGCAGCAGACCTTGGAAGTACCATGCTCGATAGGATTGGTGTCGCTGTACGTTACCTTTGAAGTTCACTCTGACACACAAGTGATGTAAAACTTCCTTGCGGTACCATTTAGGCGCCATGATTGGTTATGCGGGTAGCGGAGAGTTGACCGGTGTGCTTGCTTTGGCCACTTTCCAAAGACCGCGTAAGCAAGCAAGCAAAAGCGGGCAATGTAGTCTATAGTCAGGGTGTCCCTGATTTACAAAGACCAGTTCTCGCTAATTCTTGTTCCTGAGGTAACGTTATGAGGAATAACCCTGACGAAAGCGGGGCAATTTTCAGCTGGGCGTCGTCCAAGACGAGGCTGGCAGTATCTCTTGATTCGCATTGGACCACGTGCGTGTACGAAGCGAGGGTTGTGTAAAACTATAGGGCAATTTGACACCGATCTTCTCAGCTCTTTGGAAAAGCTGCATGCCGCAACTTTAACGTACGGAACTCTCCATCTGGGCACGAAAGTCACGATTCTCGCTTCTTTGTGCAGGGTTACATTGATCGCAATATCACTTACAGTCTTTAGTGGTCACGACTGTTGAGCGGGAAGATCCACTTGATAAATTTATGTCCTCTGGTCTGAGAGAAAGCAAGTCGCTCGAAGTCGTTATCAAACATGGAGAAAGCTTTGATCATTGATCTTACTTTGACAGAGGTAGTCTCCACTAATCACACGGTTGCTTGACCTTTTGGACCACATGTACACTTCTCGCGTACAGCATGCAATGGCTTACGCTTACAGGGGGGGGACACGTCGGGCTGATACAGTGTGCCGGCGCGGCATGCATCTAGCAAGTCAAAAGCTCTAGGAGAGTGGTTCAGCTGTTCTGGATTGGCCAAACTTTCAATGGTTACCCGCGAGCTATCAGCCGGAGGAATCACCCCTCTGTATGTGCCAGACGAGGGCGGGACGTCAAACATCACTACATCAGGCTTAAACCAGAAAGAAGGATGAAGAAGCAACGCAACTTACGGGATCGCCAAGGAATCAATCCAAGAGCGGACACCCGCTCCGCCCTCACTTCGTTACTCTGTCACACACAGCATGCGTGACCACGAGGTTAGCGGAGTATCTAACATAGACTTTGGGAAGCAACAGGTATGCTAGGCTGCTTCAAGAAGATCTCCAAGTCCATTGCGTCACTTCCACACCATTTTGCCAGCATCAGATAGATCCAACTGTAGCCCTCTACGGGTTTGTGATAGGTTCGGAGTCCACCTTTTCACAGCTTAGTGGACAAGAGCTTCATCAGACCCTGTGTTAGATAGTACTCAAATTTAGTAGAATAACGTGGCTGGGAGCTGAAAGATCAGTGTTGCCAAGAAATAGCAACAGGGGGTAGCACATTGGGCCCTTCCAAGTATAAGAGTTCAGGCCTGCAGGATGTGTCACTCGTTATCCAACCACACTTGGAAACATCAAGACCCCTTTCATACAATCATAAATATCACTCATGTCTTGTCTGTCATTCAATCGTCTTCGGCTGTTCATCTTGTTCACAGCATTGCTCCTTCTTGTTAGCCCTGCCATCTCGGTACCCTCTTACAAGACCAGTCATGACGACAAGAACGGACATGACGACAAGAACGGTCATGACGACAACAAGGGTGTCATACGTGTTAAGAATGGAGAGTCTATCCAGGCGGCCATCGACCGTGCAAAGCCCTACACTCGCATCGAAGTTGAAGGAGAACATCGAGAGCGTATAGTCATCAAGAAAGATGGAATATCGCTTGTTGGTAAGGGTGCAAAGCTCTCGCCTCCCAGTGGACCCGACAGTACGGAGAACTATTGCTTCGGCAAGGTCAAGGTTGGGACAGATCCAAACCCAGATAATTTGAAGAACGTGAGTGCGGGCATCTGCATCCATGGTCGCGACATCAAGCTCATAGAACCCTATGACCCCGCTGCGCTCCACTGGAGGGTGAAGGATGTCGGCAAACCCGTTAAAGACGTCTCGGTATCCGGCTTTGAGGTTTCCGACTTCGATGGAGAAAATATTGCTGTTTACGGCGGCAAGAATACTAAGATCTCCCGCAACAAACTTAAGGGCGGCCTGAGGTACGGTTTCCTCACTGTCGGATCGAAGGGCACCGAGGCATGGAAAAACGAGATCAGTGGTACGCCTAATACGCTGAGGGCCGGGGAGATTGGCATGTGCATGGATGACCTTTCGTCAGCGGTATTCTCCGAAAACGTCGTCTCGAGCTACTTTATCGGTCTGTGTACCGAGACTAGCGAGGGCGTCGAGAAGGAGAACAACATCCGTCGCTGCTGTCTCGGCATTGTCATCGATCCCAACGTCCGCAACGTAAAAACCTTCAACAACGATATCGCCGAGTGGAATCCAGGCTGCTCACCTGACGCAGCTGCTGGCATCTCTCTGCTTGGAGCTAAGAATTCACTGGTCAAAGGCAACAAGATTAGCATTGGCAGCAGTCCACCACTCACACTAGGTGCCGGTCTCTTCATGGGTTTCGAGGCTGAATTTGGTGCTGTCAACGAAGGCAATACGATCATAAAGAACGTTTTTGGGGAGAATCCTGTTGATATCTATGTTGATTCGAAGGGCACCAACTACATCTTCGATAACACATGCGACCTACCTATTCGGGCAACAGAGACGCCGGCGCCAGAATTCTGCCAGCCACCAGGTCGGGCTTGAGGTGTTCAGTGAGACAACATATGGGAAACAAATTGTGAAACAAAGCAGTGGATTTCACCGATAAGCTTGTCGCTCAATATGTTGGTTCGTATTGCTATTCGCAACCCGCCCTAGCTTCCTACGTCACCCTCTTTTGGACCGTGTATCGTAATCCGGTTGCTTCAATAGGCTTGTCAATCCAACCAAAAAAGTCCATCTACAAGTCCGCTTCGTCCATGTTTCTAATCCAACCCCACATCCACTTGACTGTGTCGAGATGGGCTTGTACACCAATCTTCTCATCCACTGTGTGAATGTTGCCCATACCAGCCTGCTCCTTGTCCCATCCAGGCCCATATCTGAAGATGTGCTCGCTCAGATCCCAGTAGTACCGTGTATCAGTATTACCAGTCATGATACCAGGCGCAACGACAAGGTCTTTGCCATAGAGTGCACGTGTGGTACCGGAGAGAACGGAGAAGGGTGTGACGTGTGTACTGTTTGAAGAGCTCGACTGGAGAGTGGTTGGCGTTACGGGTGCAGGCTCGAGGACAGTCGGACCATGTGACAGCGTGATACTGGAAGGCTCCTCAGTGCCATTGAACGCATTGAGCTTTAGACCGTACTTCTTCGCAATAACACCCGCAAGCCTTGAGATGTGCTCCTTGATGTCCTTTGAACTCGACCCAACGTTGATCCGGTGGTTGACGGTGATCTGCGTGCGCTCAGGCAGAGCGTTGTTCTTGACGCCGCCATGGATGATGTCAACAGCAACAGAAGTCGTGAAGAGATATTTGACACCAATACCAGCCTTGGCTGCTTCCACGGCGAGTTTATCTTCCCTCTTCTTGCAATGTTGGCTCTTGGTAGAACGCTGGTCGAGCAAGTGGTGCAGCTTCTTGGGAAACTCGGGGGCATGCTCAGCGCCACAAGTAAGGAGACCAACATATGGGTTCTCATCAGTAAGGCGCGGTTCGTAGAGGTTATGCTCAATCAGGGTAATAAGTTCGGCAGCAACACCGATGCCATTGTGGGCAGGCGGAACCGAGGAATGGCCACCTGGCATGCGTACGACGACGTTAACGTCGATGTAGCCCTTCTCTGCAACGCCTGGGATCGCAAAATCCGCGCCCCAGTTTTCCACATTGACAGCACCTTCGTCCACAATAGCAGCAATGCTGTTGTGCCCATACTTCTTGATCAAGTGTTGTGCAAGATGCTGCGCACCCTCACGACCAGATATCTCTTCGTCAAAGCCAAAAGAAAGAATAAGCGTGCGGCGAGGTGTGAACCCGGCTGATAGAAGCGCCTCTACCGTATTGAATATAGCCAGGAGTTGGTTCTTGCAGTCGCTCGCGCCACGACCCCAAACAAACTTCCCATCATAGTGACCAGAGAATGGCGGATGTGTCCATTGCTTCACCGTAGTATCCGGGACTGGTACTACATCTTGATGTGCCATCAAAAGATTGGCTTTGAGAGAGGCATCGGTTCCCGCCCATGTATATCTAAGAATTTCGGGGTTAGCGAAGATCACGTGCAGCAAAAGGTATACATACAACAAGCCATGCGTATTGATCTTCTCAAACTGAAGGGTTGCATGGGTGAGCGGAAATGTCTTTGCTAGGTAGTCTGCAAACGAGGAGAAGATGTCCCATCGGGGGTCTACTCCGATATCGCCCATGCCATCGTAGCTTTGGGTGGGGATCTGCACGGCCCCAGATAGACGCTTGATCGCAAGCTTGCGGAAGTCGTCAGATCCCAAATAGCTTTCGGTGTTGTTTAACTCTTTTGTGCTTCTTGAGGGAAGCAGAGGGTGAACCTGGTGACATTTGGCCTTTGAAGCTGTGTTTGTGCTTGGGTGGTCGTCACCGGCGACGATGTAACCGCGGAGGAGCAGCCATAGTCCCAATAAAGGAACTATGTATCGTAGGGCAGCCCCTGACTTCCAAGTCTTCTTCCGTATCTCAGGTTCGTGTGCGTCTCCCCAAGTTTTGGCCATGTTGATGGTGTGGTAGTTGAAGGTGGGAGTACGCGTATGGCGGATATAAGATAGAAAAATCGATCTAGTCTTAATCCGGAAGGTCCATTCGTGCTTCTCCATCAAAACGTCGTCATTGCAGAAGCACCTTATCAAAATAAAACAGGAATAGGTGACAAAGCATGCTGGCAGGTGATGTGTTGAATGAAAGTATTTATTGGTATCATATCAATTAAATCGACTGTTCGGTGGTGACAAGCTCAAACTTAGGGAAAGCTTCGTGAAATCTGCCTGTAAGAGGCGCAAGTAGAGTGCAAATAATGGGAACAAGGCAACAACCTAGTTTCGATCGCACAGCATCTTCTGCTTCCATCCATTGCCCGTCTCTTCGTCTTTGCTAGCCTGGCTTGCGGCACGTCCAGCATTGACAAACTTCGGCCAGGTGTTGGTCAGGACCAGGTATTTGATCTCGCTCTCGGCCAAATCGAAGATGATCTCTGCAAATGCATCGGGTATCTCGATTTCAGCGAACTTCTCGTCAGAGTACAGCCCGTCTAAGCGAGACACTGCCCTGAGATTTGCACGGCCGAGTGCGTCCAGCTCTCTCAGGCCAAAGGTCGAACCGGTAGGGCTGGGTGGTCCGTTATGCGAATGAGTGGTGGACATGTTATCTGGTTGAACGTTGTCGAAAGGTGTAGCTGAATCGGAGATTTCCGAAGAGAGCGATCCGCGCTTGTTGCGGTACAGCATGACTGCCGCGCCGTCGAAGATCTTGTAGAGGCGCTTCATCTCTCTGGAGGAGATGTTGATGGGGAATTCGGAAAATTCGAGAGATATAAAACGAGCATAGATGTGGGTGGCAGCAATGAACTGCTGGCGACGGTGATCAGCAGTAGAAGCCTTAGGTGTGAACCAATATCTTCGCCAGTCAGCAACATGAGTCAGGAAGCTGATGTTCTCGCCCGAAAAGTCTTTGAGCGCAGCAAATTCCAGTAGCGGAGCTGCGTTTGTCCTGAGCGTATTCTCAAGCGCTGTCATCGTGAGCATGCCGGACTTCATCGATTCCAAACTGTTGACGGTAAAATCGCCACCAGATCTGAGGGTCGTTGCCTTAGAGTTGGTCTCAGAGTACAAACTGCCATCCTTCAACGATTCCTCAGCAACAATAGTTCCATCGAGATTGTTCAAAGCTTGACGGTTTTCCCATTCAGCTATAGCTTCCAATGTCTCTCGTCGGAGACTTTGGGCTTTGAAGACACCCACGATAGGGAAGCCGAGGGTGATAATCTCCATGAGAAAGATGAAGATACCGAACCAGATCGGTGGAGGAACATAGGCGCCAACTGCCGCCATTGAAGGAGAGTAGAGACCTGCAAGCCAAAGGGGGGACGCTGGAAGTCTTGGAACGTCAGCATTGCAACTCTAACCTCGCATGAACAACTTACCCAGCAATACAACAGCAAATAGTCTGTAGTCGCCAACCGTGGACATCGCGAACTCCTCTGCTCTTCCAGATCATGTAAGGTGCGTAGACCCAGGCCCAGACAAATTGCCAGACGATCGATGCCCACCACTCCCAGCCTTGGTTACACTTGAGGTACAGCTCTGCTTCGGTACCCTTCACATTGTAGTCCCATAGACCCCAACCGGGGTGGAACTTCTCGGAACCAAGGAACACAAGTAATGAGACTGCGATCTAGCGGAGTTTTAGTGGATATATACTTGATAGCCTGCGGAATGCATACCTGTAAGACCATACCGATCCCGATGAACACCAGCGAGCGACCAACCTTATCGGCTCTCTCAACTCCGGAAATAATCCGTTTGAACCGACTGTTGCCCATCGATGCAGCCTCTTTCTCACTGATTGGCTTTTGGTCTTTTAACGTGCTCATGTGAGCAAGTTGCTTCTGCCGACTTGCGACATAAAGGAACTGGGTATTGGCGGCCTGGAACATCGCCATACCAACGGGAACGAGAATACTCATCATCCAGAAGATTACAGAGCAAGGAAAATAAGCGCCAAATGGGTACGCCCAAATACTGATGGCGCCATAGATATGGAGGGCGCCAACACCAGTGAACAGAAGGGGAAGCTTTCTCATACGAATAGAGGGAAGTTCGCGGTGCCTAGATTCATTGTTCAGTCAGCAGCGAGAAAGCAATCTGGTTCATTGCCAAACTTACCTCCATAGGAAGGCCATCGCAGCAACGAGCGAAACATTCCAAAAAATCTCGAAACCAATATAGAACCACCCAAGGGGCCCGAGCTGGGCTTTCTCGAGAGCCATAGTAAAGAGTGACAAGCCACAAAAACAGTAAAAGATAGTAGGAGCAAGGCTGGAGACCCCAACGTCTGAGCTCCAAGTACCCTTATACCGGGTCACGCTGGAGTGAGAAGAAAGAAAGGAGCATTCTCTTGGCCGAAGTTGAGATCGGAAAAGATTGACTGGTGAGATCGTCATGATTTCCGGGTCCCAATCCACCGCGATCTTGCCGTGGGGTCAAACCCAACACGGGACTTCCCCTTGCCGTTGTTGGAAACTACCTCCACGCTTGACAGGGTCAGACAGATGGTCCGGCAGCCAAAATGGCTAGCGTCATGGAGCCATCATCGCCATTAATGCCGTGTAGGAGTGTTGGAGCCTTGGAGGACGAACCTAAAGGTGCATGCTGCAGATGACAGAGATCTGCAGCAGCACTAGGAGATCGTTATTTACCATGATCAGTGGTAATGTGCATAATTTCTACGCTGGAGTTGAAGCACTGTAGCAGGAGGAAAGCATCGCTTGCACATAGCCAGCCAGCCAATGCCGTATCATTCGCAACTAACTTCCGTAATCGTGTCCGCGGAACGTTGGTGGAAACGAGCTGTCGTCCCGTTGGTTGGGGTGCATTAAGTCTAGCTGCGTCAACCACGTTGTGGTGACACTATGGTAGGCATAATTTGTGCGATTGGACAAACTCATCTTCAAACGTGGTTCGCCCGCTGCAGCTTCAGCCGCAAAGAACAGGAACCCCGGTTCCCACCAAAAGACAGCCTCTACCCTGGCACCTGGCCCTGGCACCTGGGCAGAAATAATCGCGCCAAAAGTACCTTCGAGCTTGTGGCTTGTTGGTGACACTCACATGTTCCTGACAGCGGCCGGGGCGCACGAGCCACGACGATAGATCATGGTCTGGACTGTCGCGCGCACCTCAGGAGCGAGGAGTTGCGCAAAGACGAGATGCACACGTTCGTTCCATGGGCCGAGGCAAAGTCGTGGTTCTCATCAGTCTGGTACCTGAGGGCTGATCTGAAGAACACGAGTCAGGGTCGCGGCGACTGCCGGCCGCAAACTCGCCGTGAGGTCGTCATTAATGTGCAAGCCTGTAGTGCCCTTAGACTAGCCAACAAGTCAATTCTCCAATGAATGGCTGATTTTGTGTCCCGGCGATGCAAGAGATCTGTTGCACGGATTGGCTTCCTTCGAAAATGCACAGACGCATTAGATTAGGTACGGTTCAGCGCGACCCCAGCCTGACTCGCTGATTTCCATCGCCGAATGGGACTGCCAGCATCTCTTAGAGGCCTCGCGAGCACTCGGGCGTGTCGATCAATTAATAGGGCAAAGGATCACGGACGTCGAATCTGCACGATCTTGATGCGACCCACAGCGCCTCCGCCAAGCCATTAGTTTCCAACCGTCCTTTGATGTCGCATCTCCTCGCTGCACTTGGCGCTTGCACATAATATTAAGTAGAATAACTCGATAGCTCGATACTGATGCTGCGATCAGGGCGACAGCAGCTTCGACCATGAGCCAGAACATGGTCGTCGTATAGTCGGCATTCTGGGACTCAGCATCGCACAGGAAAGCAAGGCGAGTAATGGCTATGATTATGATGAACCCCAAAAGACTCTTGAAGGCGGTGTTCACGATGGCGCGCGACAGCGTGAAATTAGCCATGCGGACCAGCATTGCCGGTATTGATATGACTGTCAGGCTTTGTTAGCTTCAAGGTTGAATTGTAAATGGTAGTTGCGTACCTGCTACGTCTGTCACAATGTCGATAGTGACCAAGTAAATCTCCCAGGCACGCGTGGTGGATGTTTCTTCAAGGTATCGGCAATCTTGTACTAGTTGGTTTCATGATAGAACGTATCCCAAAGAGGCATTACGTACGATGGCTTGAACACAACGTTGGGGGAACCGCTAACGTGTATAAGAAGGCTACCGTGCATAGGATAATTGTTGACCAATAGTAACGGGTCAATTTTGCAGAGACTAAAGAGTAAGGTGGTTTGTGGAACTTGAACTGTAGGAGGAAAGATGCCTTGACGCAGTAGATGGTGATCCAGAGCAGCTCAATTGCAGCAGTCAGGCACGGCGCGGAATACTTACGATCTGCACCGGCTTCGGCAGAGCCGTGGTCGTAAAGTGCACTCAAAGCGGAATGGAGGAGTGCAGATCCGGCGAAAAACGAAAGCAAGGCTAGCAAAAGGAGGACATCGCTTCTCTTCAACTGCTCTTTTCTGGAAAAGCGTATGACAAGTCGAGATGCTGAGAAAGCAGAAGCTAGGCCGCAGAGGGTCCACGTGAGCATCTGAATTAAATCATTAGTACTCAGGAACTATAGGACGTTGGCAATGAACTCGCCTTGAATGGACCCTCCTTGACCAACTGCGTTCGGTGTCGCATTATGTGCAAAGCGAGCGAGCATATGTGGAGGGCTAACGTCGTGGAGTGGTTGACTCGCTCACTGCGCTAATGCTCTTCAAAGTGCACGCAGATAAAGCAAAAGTATCGCCCGTGCATGCGGAGATCGTGCGCACGGTGCGCACTCTTGGTGAGTCGACGTTGGTGCCGTTGAAAGAGAGCTGAGCGCAAGCCATCTGGGGCAGCACAGTGCTGACGCGGCGCGTCTGTGCGCAACGGGGACAAGCCACCAGAACATGATGCACTTTTCAACCCGCATCGTTCCACATCGCTGACCGGGAAGCAAAGAAAACATCGTCCGCAGTCCATGCGCTACTGCACAAAGCTGAGTAACGTGTTGAACTTTTACTGCTGACTTGGGGATGCCTTTTCTCTGCAGACAAAGTTACAGAAAATCTCAAGGTTCGCACATACATTACCCGTATATCACTATTCGAGGCCTTTATACTCATTCGTTCTAATCCCTGAAACCAACATATTTTACAACGAGACTTCTCTGCTTCGCCTTCGTTTCCAAGCACGTTTGACTTCTTTCTCAAGGTCTGCAATGCTAGGTACTGAGCAGCCTCCTCACCGACTTACTCTGTCGAAAGATGGAGGAGGATAGCTTCAAATTATCTTCCAAACCCCTCAGCAAATGAATAATCAGTATATCCCTCCTCTGGCGTCTTGCCACTAGCATAGAATGTGCTCCTATCATACCCATTCAACCCTACTGCATGCTTCACTCTCCACACCAGATCTGGATTTGCCAAAAAATGTCTTCCAAATACGAAGACAACATCAAAAGCTTCATACTTGCTATCCGCAGCCTCCCAGACATTCTCTGGCGTATAACCTCCCGCCAGCAAAACCGGCCGCTCCATTCCCCAGACCTCAAGCAAAAAGTCGATGCTCTCACTCGACTCACAATCCACATTGTTGTTCACCCTGCTCTCGATGACATGTAAGTATCCCAAATTCATCTCCCTCAACGCCTCCACAAGGTACGAGAACGTTGGCACCGGATCCGTCATCCGCATACCCTGGAACGGACTCCACGGACTGACGCGGAACCCGACTTTCATAGCGCCAATAACGTCTGCACAAGCCTTGGCAACTTGTATACCGAATTGCGCTCGATTCTCAACAGATCCACCCCAACCGTCGGTGCGCTTGTTGCATGTGTCCTGCAGAAACTGGTCGATCAGGTACCCATTCGCACCATGGAGTTCGATGCCGTCGAAACCTGCTGTGATCGCATTCTGAGATGCTTGTGCAAAGTCGGCGATGCATTGGTGAATCTGATCCTCGGTCATTGCTTTCGGTAAATTCGGCAGACCAGTCTTTTCGGTGAAGCCTGAGCCGGGCATAGGGACGGCGCTGCTGCTCAGCAGTTCGTAATCGTTTTGCTTGAGATCCTCAGCGTCTGCAGCACGCCCCGGGGCGACGAGCTGGCAAATTATGCTGCATCCCTTCGCGTGAACAATATCAGTTATGGTCTTCCAGCCGGCGATCTGCTCCGAGGTCCAGATTCCAGGGCCGTGAGGCATGCCGGCATGAGCGGGAGAGATGAGTGTTGCTTCGGCAATGAGGAGAGTTCCTGGAACGCAAGCGCGCTGCATGTAGTACTCTGCTGATAGCGGCCCTTGGACATGATTTTCATCTGCGCGAAGACGGGTGAGAGGTGCCATAGCGATTCGGTGCTGAAGATCCATGGCCCCTACACGCACCGGTCTCAACAATTTGGATGATGCCATGGTAGAGAGAAAAGTATATATGCCACAGTGAATAGTGGAAGATAATTGAGTAAGGAGGGCTGGGATCGTACGTGCTGTATGCAGTAGAGCTGCACAGGGCGTGGGTAAGTGGTCAAAGAGCTTCTCCGAATGTTAAAGCAGGCCTAGAAATTATGCTACGTATGGACTTGCCATTACCTCAGTATGAAAATTGGACAGGGTTCATCTTTGCCGATGCAGTGCGGTTACCTGATCAGAGATTGCAGTATACACGGTTTCGCCGACCAGTCGCCGGGGGTTCATGTGGAAATAGCTGTGATCAGAGTCTCTTGGTCTGATAATCGGCGTTGTTAACATGTATCATGTCCAATGGAGGGGATGTTTAGCTCACTTCAAGATACAAAGCTTGTGATGCTGCGTTGGAGTTCATATACTTTGACTGCCACTGCCGAATCCACTTGAAAGCATATCCACTTTAACTTAGTGCCCGCAAATCTCGTATCCGAATTGGGACAGTTGATATGAGGGTTCAGACTCTTCAGATTGTACATAGACGTTCCCCAATCGCTCGTGAAAGACTCGCACGTAGCACCACTATCGGCAAATGGATAATGCATAATCAATAAGACGCTATACATGAGACGGCCGAGCAAAGAAAACTCCATGCATGAATCTTGCTGCACATAGATATGTCGTTGCATATTTTGGTAGATGAACCCCGAGGTGTGCCAGATGCTTGAAAAGGGACTTGGAAGATCTAAGAAAAGGAGGCAGATGAGAATGTGTTGCTTCCGTGACAGCTAACATAGCCTTACTTAGGGCTCGGTTTTACAACCTCACCTTTGAGTCCTCATGATGTTACTTGTTTTCAAGAAGTCTAGCTCCGTGTTGGATACTCACAGGCGGCTGAAAGCAAATCGACTATCGATACAATTCCAGGATGAGGTCAGAACATTCATGTGTTATCGCCTCGGGCCCACGCCGTCCCTGCCAGAGTGGGTCGACCCGATCCGCTGTTTGACGTGACAAGACTTCGCTGGACATGACCCCAATAGATGCCAAGCCGACAAACGGCATTAAGCTTCCGCCGCGCACTTGGGCTTCTCCCATATTGAGATAAGCGCGCCCCATCCATGCACGAAGGAGCGGTCCGCTCGACCTCAGTCTGTCGTGCGAGATTATCCACAGCAAATACAAATCTCAAGTATGTGCAAAGTTGGCATCCTCAGTTCCTGCTCCCAAAGTCCGTCGAACCAAAAACAGTTCTTCCGCTGCATCTAGTATCTCGACTTCCATGCTTCAGGAGCTGTGCCGCAGCCCTGCCGGTGCTCGCCTGGTTGACTGCCCTGCTAAAGAGGAGAATAGTGCTTCGCGGGCGGCCTTTGCGAGCGTGGCGGGTGTAATGGTCGTTCTTGGAGCCTTGAGCCAATTTTTGATGTGATTTGTAACTTGCAGTGCGAGGCAATGACCATATGAGAGGCAAGGAGTTTGGTCACAAGAAAGCCCAGAAGCCAGAGGCATCCGTCTCTTTCGTTGCAAAGCCCTACATCGGTACCGTATCTGAGGGCAACTTCGCTCGTATTCAGTCTGTCGTCGAGAAAGTCCCTGTCCAGCAAGACAGTTCCTCGGTGGCAAGCGCATCAACCCACGTGAGCCTCTGCGACGATATGAAGAGTGGGCTGCGGAGGCGATCCAAGCTTTGAAGAACGACAGCACCTTGGGGGATCAAGGTGATTCGGGTGAGCCCGGAACCACAACTTCAATTAGGTGTGGACGACTCGCTTTGCGCATCACCAGAAGGAAATTTACGGTCGAGTGATTTTGTCCAGGTTCACGATCGGGTGTGCCTTCGATACTGTGTGAAGAGGTATGATGTCGCGCATCTCACGTTCTTGAGTCGAGAACAGCATGTACCTAAGCTGCAATCATGAACCATACTAATTATTTCAGCATCAGCCTGTAAAAGCTCCCATTATGCTTGAACTTTGAGTGTATATACAAGGGCGGAGTAGGTGGCAAATATGTGCCAGCACAGTAATTAGGCCTATATTTCTGTCTTGGTACCCTTCAGGGCCTCGATATCCACAATCTGCCAGGGGTTAGCATCTGTTTGTACTAGCTTTGGACTTGACTCACCTCCTTAACAGCCTCTGTGGTCAATACATAAGGACTCTCCTCGTCCACACAAACACTATCTTCAATTCTCATACCGATGCCCCTTGCCCACTTCGGCCACCGCTCATCATCAGGAACGTATATCCCTGGCTCGACAGTGACAACCATATTCTTCTCAAAATATCGGGTTCTTGTCAAGCCTGGGCTGTCGTGTACGTCGAGACCGAGGTAGTGACCAACGTGGTGGGGAAACAGTTTGTAGATAGCGTCATTCGACATGTCGAAACCGAGGTCCTTGAGACCATCATGGAGCTGATTAGCTGCGATCTGGTGCAGCTTGTCGAGTGACAGCTGTGAAGAAACCCGGCAAAGAGCTACACATGATCTCTGGACACTGAGAAGAAGAGTGTAGAGATCCCGTTGGGCTGGCGTGAATTTGCCAGAGACAGGCCACGTGCGTGTGATGTCAGTGACATAGCTACCGTATTGTCCACCAGCATCGACTAGAACGAGGTCGTTGGGGTTCAACTGCATATCGTTCGATACGTAATGGATGGTGTTGGCGTTGATACCACCTGCGACAACGGGAACGTAGGCAGGACCGTCGCAGCCATCCTGCTTAAACCAGTAGTCAAGGAAGGAGTCAAGATCCTTCTCGGCTGTGAATGACTGGCGCATGGCGTCTGTGATAGCGCGGCCAGAGTGTTTCCCTGCCCTGCGCATATTTTTGATTTCTCCATCGCTCTTGATGACTCGTAGTTCATTCAGCAGCGGTCGCAGGGGTTTCATCGAAATATCGTTCTCGTCTCGCGCGTCACGGAAGACCTTTTGAATGCCTCCAATCCGTGCTGGCTCAGAGCCTGACAGGAACCTCGACAGAACATTTTTCGATACGCGGCTACCGGGCAGGTCGGTGAAGATATTCTTCGATCGCGTGATAACTTCGGGGAGGATTCGGGGCAGCTGGTTGATGTCGCCGGCGACGTCAGCATTGAAGACATCCTCAGCGGCCTCTACACCTGAGCGTGCACCTTCCCAGATTTCGGCCTTGACATCTTTTGGGCGTACGTAGAGGTGGAAGATGTGGTCGTCATCGTCCTCTCGCTTCTCGATGATAGCAAGGGCGTCTGGTTCCTTGAATCCTACTCGCCTTAGCTGCCAGCTATTACTCCATCATGTGATGTGCCTACCGGTCAAGTAAAGGAAGTCTGGGTCCTGGTGGAACTTGTAGAAGACTGCTCCCGAAGCATACTTCAGGTCCGAGCCGGCAAGGATGGCGATCGAGTTAGGCGGGAGCTGTTTGGCTAGCTTTTGGCGGCGATCCCAATATTCGAGGGCAGTAATGTTGGGCGTGACTGTATTATTGTTCAGTAATTGGGTGTATGCGGCAGGCGCAGGTAGTCGCACTTTCCCCAGGCTTCAGCAGGTGAGGGTGTGTCTCATGCAGCGGCTGCCCAAAGCTGAGCTTTGACGCAGGCACCTCCACGGTCGCATAACTTCTCCATCGCTGCGCCCTTGTGATCCTCAATGGCGCCCTTGTGATCCTCCACGGCGCCCTTGTAGTCGGACGCAGTAACCTCGACGAAAGACTCATAGTCACACTTGCACGAAGATCGAATGAAGGACGAATCACGCGAGCGCGGATTGGCACTGTTTTCCGTCTTATCGATAGGCAGCCGGCCGACGTCTGACGTAACGCGTTTCTCGAGGCTGCACCAGGCAACACGACAGCTCCATCTGCCTGTGCCTCTGCTTATGCCGCATCTTTGCTTACACGGTCGGTGCACGTAGGTCACACCCAGATACGGAGCCATTTTGCATAAGTAGTGTAAGTCAGCCGCCCTGTCTCTTCCACGCATCGTTCGCAGAATGGCCGCCACGACCGCCAGACCAGGTGTCGTTCCTAAAAACGACCTCGAAAGCTTCCAGGAACACCTGCACAAGTCGACACGCATTCTAGCCCTTTTAGGTGCTGGACTGTCAGCTTCTTCTGGTCTGCCTACCTTTAGAGGTGCAGGCGGATTGTGGAGAACCCACGATGCCACCTCATTAGCAACACCGGAAGCTTTTCAGCGTGATCCCGGCCTGGTGTGGCAATTTTACAGCTACCGCCGACATATGGCCTTGGGAGTCAAGCCGAATCCCGCTCATTATGCCCTTGCTGAGCTGGCTAACAAGAAGAATTTCCTCACATTGAGCCAGAACGTTGACGGTAAGTGCTCTGCTGCCCGCATACGTCGAATCGAGAGGCATTTCTGACGTTATAGGCCTCTCGCCCCGCGCAAAGCATCCTGGAGACAAGCTCAAACTTCTGCACGGCTCCCTCTTTGACGTCAAGTGCTCCGATTTCTTCTGCGACTATCTTGAGAAAAACAACTACACGGACCCAATTGTGCCCGCATTGGCTATTCCTACCGATAAGTCAGATCCCACGACTAAGTCAGCACTTGCAGCGCGAGAGCTCGACATCTCTGACGAGAATGTCGCAATCCCCGAGCTCGACTTCAATCACCTACCAAAGTGTCCGAAGTGTAAAAGCGGTCTTTTGCGCCCCGGCGTTGTCTGGTTCGGCGAGAGACTCCCAAGCGATGTGTTGGAGGATGTCGACACTTGGGTGGATGAGGGCGACATCGACCTTATCATGGTCGTGGGCACAAGCGCAAAGGTCTATCCTGCTGCTGACTATGTGGACGTAGCGCGCCGCAAGGGGGCGCGCGTCGCCGTGATCAACATGGACAAGAGTGACGCACCAGCTGGTGGCATGTACTCTCGCGACTGGTTTTTCGAGGGTGACGCTGCGCAGATTGTGCCCGAGCTCTTGAAGAGCGTGATTGGAGACATCAATACCCAGGAGCTTTCAGACGCTGCATATTAACGCTAGTGCGCAACTTTCCTTACTTCTATGCCAAGTGCTGTGCGTGGTGCTGTGCGTGCTTGGTTGATGAGCAACTACTACTGTATGTTGTGGCATACTTCTGCTCTTCGCTCTGTGGGTTGTGCGAGTCAACAATCAGCATACGACAGAGTACATGTGTAAGTTTAGTCAGTGCAAAAGACCGTCGCACGGGACAGCGCATCATCCCAAATCAGTTCGTCATACTGGCGGGTGGGTTTACTTGGTTCGGAGAAGGCTTCACTCGAGCAGCATTTTAATTACACTGCAGCAACATCAGATGTAACGACCTAACGAGTTTCTGAAACCCCGTCAATACATCAGCGAAGAATCGACATGTCGTGCCAGCTCGATTGACGCACTGGCAGACAGTCTCTACCGCCAATACGAGGGGGCCATATCCTTTGTGACCGACCACGCCTTATCCAGCGCCTCTACAACATCTCCTGGCAACGGGTCCTTCTCGAGGTCTCTCAGATTACCTTCCAGCTGCTGAAAAGTGCTCACACCCAACACAACTCCATCGTTTCCGCCTATCGCCCTCGTATTCAACGCAGAATGGTGGATCAGCCACCTAAGCGCTGTCTCCAGCATCGTGAGCTCATATTTCTTTGTTGCCTCTTCCACAATCTTGAGTGCTGTCATGTTTGCACTATTTAAGTACCGAACACGGTATAGTTGTCCCCACTGGTAAGAGTCTGAGAAACGACCCTCCGTGGGCGGTATTTCGAGATCACCTGACTTGATCTTGCCCGAGAGTAGGCCGCCGCATAACGGGTTGTAGGTTACGAGTTCCATGCCATTCTTTCGCAGACATGGCATGAGCTCACTTTCGATATCTCTTGCTATTTGCCAGATCAGCTCAATAACATTACCAAAACGTAAATTATAACAGGGAATTCGAAGGCAACGCACTGAAGCAATTATACATCGCCTGGTAGATACCTGGTAGCACCCAGTCCTGCTCTTTAGCGATATCACAGATCTCAGCAACCTCCCACGCGGGATAATTACTCAGTCCCAGCATCTGAAATTTGCCCTCTTTGTAGATATTGTTCACCTCGCGCATCGTGTCCTTGAACGAAACACTACGATCTGGCGCGTGCAGGTAGAAGATATCTACGCAATCTGTTCCCAGCTCACGAAGGGATGTTTCGAGATGCTTTCTCAGTTCTTTTGGCGAATGCATGCCCGGCACTTCTGGATATACCTACTCCATTTGTCAGCTTTTTCTGTCCTTGGCCTCCATGCACCTGGTGTGAGGCTTTACCTTCGTAGCTAGGTCCAAGCCTCGACTTTTCCAGCCAGCTTTGGCGGTCCAGGCTTCTTGCTGACCGTTGACGTACATTCGGGCAGTGTCGACCTCGTTGTAGCCTTGGGCTTGGAAGTAGTCGAGGTGTTGGTTGAACTCCTCAAGGTCTAAGATTCGAGTTCCGGCAGTTGGATCAGGGCCTGGGTGATTTTAGTAGATGAATTATCTCTCCGTGTCACACATAAGATGTCGGATCTTGTAACGAGAGTGCAGAACAAAGGGTGCTAAGTAGAACTATTGACCGATTACCATACGTCATCAGACCTAGGATGACACGCTCCTTCCGAGGAGAGTTTCCTGCGGGTGTTGACATATTGGAAAGTGCTGGTAGATAATGCTGCTTGAAGTTATCTTGCTTCGACGTATGGACAAATGCGAACTTCGGCGTGAAGGTGTTGATATACACGGGCACCGTACTAGCTCAACTGCAGAGTGTTTATTTGCGATACTGATAATGCCGAACATACATCACTGGGTATATCGGGAATGAGTGTTGTGCTGCAGCATCTCGTTCCGACTTACCCAAATAGTTAGACTATGGACCGTCCCTGTGTGGCGATTGGTTGATGAGTGGTTCAAATTACCTTTCTAAGACTCTAATCCGCATATGCATGAGCATATATACCTGCTTCTACCCGACCACCGTGGGCGCAAAGCCTGGGGAGGATAGCCAGAGAAGTTGACATACCTATACAAGCAGGCGATAAAACATTCGGTCATGATCCGCTTACACCTTGATTGCTGGTACCTGAATTAACGTGTTTAGGAACATTTGTGTACAATTTCCAGATTTGTCGTTATGTGGGCTTGGATAGTTTGATTACCACTCTACAGCCCCATCCACCTCGTATACAGCTCCACTCACATATCGTGCTTCTTCCGAAAACAAAAACACAGCGACATCTGCAACATCCTCAGGCGTACCCCATCACTCAAGCGCACAAGCCTTTGACCATCTCTCCACGATATCACCACCCTGTACGATACCACTATTACTGGGGGTGTTGATGTACCCTGGTGCAACGCAATCTGCACGAATACCCTTCGGTCCGTATTCCAGCGCCACGGATTTCATCATGCCGATAACAGCATGTTTCGTGGTATCTATAAAGTTAAAATTAACTTTGGTCATTCAGAGCAGCTGTAGTTTAACTCACTATAGATACTCTGTAGAGTAGTTCCGCGCGTCCCGCTCATACTCGAAACTGTAACAATGCTTGCTCCTCTCTTCAAATGTTTCAGACTCTCCCTCGTGACGAGAAACACACCCTTGACGTTGACCCTAATTTGATTATCGAAGTACTCGAGACTTGTCTCCTCAAATGGAATGTTGGCTGGATTCAAGCCAGCACAGTTGAACACGTGGTCGAGACGACCGAATTTGTTGATAATAGCCTTGACGAAAGATACGACGTCTTTTTCGGACGACACGTCGACTTTTTGGCAAAGAACGGGCGTATCTTTGGGCAACAGGGATACGGTTTCTGCCAGCATAGATATATTGATATCGCAGATTGCAAGAGACGCACCTTCAACGGCAAGCTTGAGAGTCGTAGCGCGTCCAATACCACTGGCTGCGCCGGTAACAAGGACCACTTGGTGCTGGAACTTCGCAGTCATTTATACAGTTCGTTTCACTTCTCAGAACCGACTAGATAGAGAAGCTGTAGAGCTTGGCGAATGTAGGTAAGATATTGGGATTCACAGATTCTGTGCGTCAACTTGCGATGGTCGTATGTGTACTCGGGCAGCTGCAACATGACAGACAAATATTTATATGCCAGATTCACGATCACACACTCCAGCGCCAACGTTTGCATGATAGGATGCTCTCGTGTCAGGTATCCCTAATTGCACCTTCCTGAAGTCGCGACTGGCACCAGTCCCGATCCGGTAGGATGGAACGACGCAGCGTGAGTGGCTACCTGATACACGTTCAGATAGATGTTCGAGCGAAGTATACATACTCGGCTTACAACATCTTGTCAAATGTGTTCAAGGTCCAAGAAGATGTCCAGAGAAGTGTTGGAAGAAGAAGCAGGAAGTTATCATGACGGAAAGTAAACGCAAACTAGATGAGAGACTCAACAGCATCAACCTTCGGATTATAAGTCTCGATCAGAAGATATCTGACTATCGATGCTCGTAACCAAGGAGTATCGAAATAACATTTTCTTATTTGTGGACAAGACACTTCAAAGGGCTACAGCAAATACCCACGAAATGCCTTTGAGCATGGGCCACAAATACGAGGATGGGAGCAGGGGTACCACTAAAACCCACTCCGTCCGCCCCGAGTCTAGCAGGGGGCGGAGAGGTAGGTATTTAGGTATGTGCGTCGCGCAATCTGCGTACCTGACAGACAATCCACCATTTCCCCAGAAAAAGGATGGATAAGAATGGTCTCGTGTGCACATGTCATGACAAAAGCTTAAGGTTACCTCTAGTGCCCTTTCGATACTAATCGTACCAGTGAGCCGCACTTACAACGATACCTAACGAAAAGCCGCTAAATGGACCAGTGTAGATCAGCTACGTGAACAGTTAAGGGGCCTGGTTGCTTGTAGCTCATTTGCTGGCACACGCAAATTCAACCTATTGGTGATACAGGTGCAATACAAGGTACAACTCTACCAGGTAGGCGGTGCTACTAATAAAAGGTGATTTTGCCGTCAAAAGATGCGCGAAAATGTTTCTAGAGTGGCAATGAGTGTCATGGTCTGGCAATGGGTGTCGCGCGTAACAAAGGGCCGCTATGTAGTGCGTATTTGAGTGGGGTTGGGTGATCTACCTCGGCACTTTGCACTTCCCACAACACTCACCAATTATACAAGACCGCGTTCGACATCCACCATTTGGCAGGTCGGCGACACGAATAATAGTGATGGGAAGTCTTCGTTGAACGAGGTTAGGGTCTCGATCGACCGATCACTACAGAGAGTCATGCAACTCATTTCGGCGAGGTTCAAAAATGTCCTTTTCTCGAAGTTTGGTCCCCATATCTGCCGAAAAGGCCCCACGCATTTTCACTTGAATTAGAGTAACGCATAATTACGGGATGACGGTGAGTACCAGTTACTTGGAAAGATTCAACGCTACCTGGTCGCTGCTCTCATTATGTTTCCACCAATGCTCGCATTTACATACCGAGGGCGCTCTTGGTTCACATCTCTCATTTGTTCGTAAGTTCGTGAACTCATGCCGTTTTACACCCATAGTTGAGATGTAATCAACATTCTGATCGATCTGCAGCGCCTTGCTCTCAAAAAAGTCGGTATTCTCCCGACTAGGTGCTTCCGAGCTCAAGCCTAGTTGAGCAACATAGTTGATTGGGTATGGTGCAGCACTCTCGCCTCACGTAAGCATCATAGGTACTCTCGGGCTGCTCGATTGAACGAGAGCTTCTGTTATCCAGGCTGCATGCGGATCTATCCAACTCTCTGTACTTCTCATTGATATCTAATTCGCTGTTGGCACAGATTTGCAGCTTCCACGATGGGTAAGTGGAGCGTTCTAAACTAAGGCTTCAAGAAATTTGGCATTTGCAATGTCGATCATTGCCGTCTCCTTCTAGATTATCTGTAAATCGGATGTCTTCGATTGATTCTATCCTGACGAAATTATTGCCACTAGCGGATGAATGACTGCTGCAAATACTATGATTTACTAATATGAAAGCACAAACAACAGGGGCATATCGCGAAAATTCTTATAAAACACTCTGCCTGTGGCACAAAAGTCGGTACGTACTTGTTATAGCAAAGTATGTCCTAAGTAGGATATCCACACTTCAGGTTCGCGTCGTGAATCACGTGTGATAATTTCTAAGAGCTTTAGGGACGCGACGCATTGCGCGAGCCATGTGCGTATGCCTGCAAACATGACATAATGAGTGCAGCTGCCTACAACCATTGGGTCCGTGATATTGAAGTCCCTGAACCAGATTCAATCAGGCGGTACCATAGAGGATCTGTGAGTATGAGCTAGTCTTCCCATGGTAGAAGCAGGTCATAACCAGTTGATGTTCTAGGCCGTTCACAATAAGAGCAGCCACTGTTCCCAGCTGCAGCTGCAAATACTATAATAGTTGACAGATGTCGCCATGTGCAGTAGAAAATTCAAGCATTTCCGGTATACAGCTCGACTTCCTACATTCTTCCGCTCCCATCGGAAATTATATAAGGATCGCAGATCCCTTGATTCAACACCCAATCACATTGGTGAACAAACTTCATATATCAGTAAGGTACTTCGATTTGACCCGCGTTTGCCAAGAGGACGTCTACAGTAGCCAACACGCCTTCTGTCCTCCTTTCTCCTCCGCCATCCACATTGATGCCATGACTGATATCTGTCTCGGCTAACATGTCGTCTAATTAGCAAGTGATAGCTCCTTGTATCACCTCATCTCCTCGACGTTGAGCAGTACGGCCCCCACACTGAGCTATTCACCGGTAAGAGGTATAAACTGAGACCTAGAACATTTTCACTGCTAATCTTGAGTAGCAGGTGGACTTATCTCTCATAGTAATTTCAGCCTCTGAGAGGCATATAAGGAGTTGATAGCTCACCCCAAGGAAGTCAGGCAACATTCAGCTCTTCGTCCACCAGACCCACCTCTCTTGGTCCTTGCTTAACAACATTCATCATGGAAATCACTCTCCTCCTCTCACTTCTGCCAGTTTTGGCTCTGGCAGCTCCGCCTCCGGCTCCTATACTTCCGGTTCCTGTACTTCCGGTTCCTGTACTTCCAGCTCCTGTACTTCCGGCTCCTGTACTTCCGGCTCCTGTACTTCCGGCTCTCGCCGGTACCCCGATTCCCGGACGTTTCATTGTGAGGCTAAAGAACCAAGGCCTCCAGCTCATCCTTGAGGGAGCTTTGAAAATCATCAAGAAGCAACCTGCCCACGTCTACAGGTTCGGCACGTTCAGTGGGTTCGCAGCTGAACTCAGCGACGAAATTGTTGCACTTCTTCAAAGGTACCCTGGCGTCGAATATATTGAGCAGGATGCTATAGTCACAGCAGACCTTGGTACGATTGATAATATTGAAAAAAGAGCATACACCACTCAATCATCCTCTACCTGGGGCCTTGGCCGTATCTCCCACCAGGACAAGGGCGACTCTTCCTATACCTATGACAGCACCGCTGGAGCCAACACCTGTGTGTATGTCATCGACACTGGAATCTACACCGCCCACCCTGAGTTCGAGGGTCGCGCCACCTTCCTCGCAAATTACGCTGGTGATGGTTCCAATACTGATGGTAACGGCCACGGAACTCACTGTGCTGGAACCGTCGGATCCAAGAGCTATGGTGTAGCAAAGAAGGCTAGAATCTTCGGCGTCAAGGTCCTTGACGCCAATGGCTCGGTACATCTTACCACAGGTTCTCATAGCATTAGTGATCTGTTTGCTAACTTCTGAAAAGGGTAGCAACTCGGGTGTTCTTGCTGGTATCAACTTCGTCGCTAACGACTCCAAGACCCGTACTGGCTGCACTGCCGGTGTTGTCGGCAGCCTGTCCCTCGGTGGCAGCAAGTCCACTGCAGTCAACTCCGCTGTCGCCAGCGCCGTGGCTGCGGGTGTCTTTATGGTTGTTGCTGCGGGAAATGACGCTCGAAATTCTGCCAATGTTTCGCCCGCCTCTGAGCCCACGGCCTTCACCGTTGCTGCTTCTGACAGCAATGACAAGTTCGCTACATTCTCGAACTGGGGTTCTTCCGTTGACATTATCGCTCCGGGAGTCCAAATCTTATCAACCTGGAACAACGGTGGAACCAACATCATATCTGGTACATCAATGGCAACACCCCACGTAGCTGGTCTGGCCGCCTACATCCTTGGCTTCGAGGGCAAGAAGGATCCCGCTGCTCTCGCCAATCGTCTTCAGACTCTTTCACTCAAGAACAAGGTCACCAGTATTCTTGGAAGTGGTACTCCCAACTATCTTGCCTTCAATGGTAACCCCAGAGGTTGAACGGTGGTCAAGCGCGTTGTCAAGCGCGTGCTGATCATCGTCAAGTGGGTACTTGAGCGTTCTGTTTGTTGCGGCATACGAAAGCCTCATGGTTCGATGATGTGGTAAAGGGTTCTTGTCAGCTTTCGTTTTTATTAGTGGCTATTTTGAGCAGAGAATATAAAACCGGTGGTTGAGAAATGTACCTCTAAGAACATGTGCCTTAGATTACATGCAAAAGATGATGCCAGCCATCAACTAGCTCATCGTGTGCTCTCGTCACTCATGGACGAGTAGGCTGTAATGCACCCACCGGCCAAATATGGTTACATCCGGCATCTGAAGCAAATGAATGCGTCGCACCTTACACGGTACTCCCTTGTGGCATGTCACATTGCTTGACGTGTCATTCCTTGTGACAATCACTATGGAAAGTGTCCGTGACGTGGAGCCTGCTGTACATAACAATAGAGCTTCATTCACCCAGGAATGTAGTCAAAGGACGGTTCAATCGGCCGCTGGAATGTGGAGAGACATGTGGCTGTGCGTGGTCTTATCATCGGGGAGTGGCGACTCATTGCCGCTGCAGATAGGCCAGTACGGTCGTACTGCATTGAGTTCGCCCTGTTGGAGTGGTGGCAAAATTCCTTGTCATTGCGTTCTTTGTGTTGAATCGACAGCAGTCCTTAGATCATGAATATGAGCATGAAATTTCGACCAAAACTCGGCCAGGAAGCCGCGCACTATGTGTAAGGCAGTACTGTCTTGCCTAGTCATTCAGCCAATTGTTAGAAGGCTCATTGTAACCAAGATATGTATGGCGAGCAACGTCATGGACCACTAATCGATTCGAAAGGCTGTGTCCAGTCCGATACCTGCTGTTGATGTTGGTGGATTCACATAGCGTGGCGCGTGAGCAGAAGCGCGACTTAGCGTGTCTCTAGTGCGGTGTTGCCATCCCCTCCCTAGCCTCTAGGTAGCGCTCTTTCCTCTTCCTCAACTCCATCACTACATAGGATAGCACATCTGTACTCCTACAATTGCCGACTTCCAGATTCATAAGTTTTCAAAAAAAGGAGAGAGGGATCGCTCCTTCAGTAATCATGACGATAGCAAAAGATGGCCGATCTCGGAGTGCACGCAAGGTGTGGACTCCCTGACGCAGACTTGATGCTGTGTGATTGCCACTCTGCAAACGGCATACTCGTCTGTCAAATAAGTCGCTTCGCGGGTAATGGATGGCTCTAGACTAGGAACGTGGATGACACGCTACTGCTCAAATCAACCACAGTGCTCAATCTTCGCCACATTTTGAGAAGAACTGGCGTCTCTCTTGTCGTTACGATGAGGGAACCTTCTCAGATCAACCGTTACAAACTCAAAACTCGGCACTCGGCACTCGGCAAACATCGCCCACTTTTGAACGAGATAGCTTTGTTGGAGTCACGACGTTACACCAACCCACTGGTACGGTTCATACAAACGCATGCTGATGTGCGTATCTAGGTACACACAGGCTCGTGCACGACTGTAGATGATGGCCACGGACACCGATGGATGCATAGGTCAGATCGGTTACGTGCCATCCATAAACGGGATTGTTGTTGGAACTAAGATCTAACAGAGGTAGGCTCTGACAGCCACCGCATTTCCTACGTCAGCTTCTACTCCCACGCTATTGAACCAACACGTGAAGGCTTAGATCACGCGGAGTTTGATAGTCGTTGGTAAAACCCCTTTCGGCTGCGGGCAAGATAATGGATGCAGCAAACATTCACTGGTAGCTTGACATGCGTTGTCGTATGGGTACGATTAAGACGCAATGGGAGCTTCATGCTGAGTGCCAGCCTCATCTTTCAGACCTGTCGGAAGGTATTGTAATACAATATGTTCGTAGCTGTTCCAATCATTGTCCATGGCAAATCGACTAGATAATGACCACGTCTGTAGTGTTGGCAGGTATTGTCCACAGCGAATCGTCCCATCACGACAACGGGATACAGCCGATACACTACTCGTGTCCTCCGCTTGGTTGACTCAACACGCTCTCCCATCAACAGCATTTTTGTGACCACGATATCAACGTTGGCTCTAGTATTGAGTCTAAGACCTCAACGGCGCGGTTTGCAGCGTGACACGACAGTATAATGTTGCAGTTGTGCAGAGCTCGAAAGAGTGTTGGGTTGCTGAGGCACCTCAGATACGTGGTATATATACCACCGACTACAACGGGAGAAGGATTCTTACCTCACCATTTCGACTTCCGGGACCGCTGCACCGACAAATCACAGTATTTAAGTCGGCATGCATTTATTCGGTCATCTTACATGTCTCTCGGCAGTTCTTGCGGCACCTCTACTCCAGGTCGAACAAGGTGCCGCCGTGATACCAGGTCAATACATTGTCAAGCTCAAAAATGATGAGGCTGCGATCTCTGCGAATGCTATTGCAGCTCTCAAACAGACACTTTCCACAGCACCAAAGTTTGAATACTCGCTCTCTGGGTTCCATGGATTTGCGGGCACTCTGTCCGCTACCGAACTTGCAAAGCTCTTAGCTTCCAAGCATGTATGTTAGACATGCAAGGCTACCGTGCCAGCTCGTCTAACTCTGCTGTAGGTTGAATATGTACAACCAGATGCCAGAATGCATGCGTACGGTTTAGTCTACCAGGATCCTGCCACATGGGGCCTCAGTCGTGTCTCGAACAAACTGCCATCGAACAGCAGATACGTCTTTGACGAGAGTGCAGGAGAAGGCACCTGTGCTTATGTTATCGACACTGGTATTTACGTAGACCATCCTGAATTTCAAGGCCGTGAGAACCACCCTTGCTTCAATCAGATGTAATTTGCTAACTTGGACAGGTGCGACCTGGCTGGCTAACTTCTCAGAAGAAGACAGTAATGAAGACGGTGAAGGACATGGTACACACATTGCCGGCACTATTGGCTCGCGTACGTTCGGCCTTGATATTTTGTGGATATAGTACACTAAAGTAACGTCCAGTGACCTATGGGATAGCAAAGAAGACCAAACTCTACGCCGTCAAAGTCCTAGACTCCATCGGCTCGGGAACAACAGCCGGCATAATCGCCGGTATCGAATTTGTTGCAAAGGACGCAGCAACGCGCAACTGTCCTAAAGGAGCAGTCGCAAACGTGAGTCTTGGAGGTCGCAAAAACGCCGCCACAAATCAAGCTGTAAATGTTCTTCAACCTACTTATCGAGCACATGGCTGAGCAATTTAGGTCGCTGCAGCGGTCGCCAGTGGTGTGTTCTTTGCTGTCGCGGCAGGCAATGACGGCTTCGACGTTAAGTACACCTCGCCTGCCTCCGAGCCAAGCGTATGCACTGTCGGCGCAACCGCAAGTGATGACAGCATGCCTTACTGGTCCAACTACGGTTCTCTGGTAGACATCCTCGCGCCAGGTGTGAATATCACCAGTTTGGACAATTTTGGAGGAACGATAGAGCATGAGGGTACGTCGATGGCAACCCCACATGTTACGGGTATGGCTGCTTATCTGCTGGCATTGGAGGGAGGAGGGACGGCGGGACTATGCGAGAGGATTGCAGCGTTGGGACTTAAAGGGGTGGTTTCGGATGTGAGGAAAGGAACTGTGAACATATTGCTCAACAATGGAGCTTTTCCCACCGACCCCTAGCAGAACAAGCTTGTACTCTTACGATCCTTGAGCAAGTTTTATGAGTTGTTTCATATTCAGGTACATACGTCCGTCTTTATCTTCCCGAGATCGATATTGATTTATTACACCAAAGATAGACTGTTCCAAAGGCTCCAGACTGTAGTGACGATTGATCTGTATTCCTCAATTCATGGAATCGATGTTCAAACGTGAGCAGGTGTGATGCCCGAGCTCAAGCCGCCCATGTTGCGACCGCGGGCATGAGCAAGTAGATCATCAAGGTCTTCCGGCGCAAGACTCTCGTTGTCGACCGTCATGCCCAATTGCTGCTTCTTCTCATTCTCCTGGCGCTGCAGATCTACGAGATCGTCCTTTATGTCGGGGTTACTTGTCTGCTTCGAATCCCGACGTGACACCCATCGTACAAGTTCGGCCACATCGTCATCCTTGATATGGTCCTTATCTTCAAAACGAGGTGAACGCTCTCTTGACCGCCCGCGCCCAGCCTCAAGCACAGAAACATCATCTTTCTTCGCGATCTCGCTACTTCCGGCGATAGATTCACCACTCGTGTTGTCATGATGTGTTCTCCATCGCCCAATTTCAGGGACGTCTGAGTCGTCGGCTTCAGTGTCTGGCTCGATCTGGAAAGCACTTCCCTGCTGCCGAACAGGCCCTGCCATTGCGCCATCCCGACGTGACACCCAACGACTGAGGTTACCCTCGAGACGATCCTCATCTTTATCGTGGACTTCCTGGCTTTGTTCAGAGTCTGATGCTGTCGATTCGTCGCTGAACCCAGTGTGCATTGGCATTACTTCTTCGACCGATATGGACTTGCGACTTGCATGGCGAACAAGCTCTTCGATGTCTGAATGACCCAGGCTTTCGTGTCCGCTATCTTCCTTCTTTGGTAGTTTGACATTGGACACGCGACGTTCGCCATCGCTGGGTGGATCCTTTCTGCTGATCCAGCGCACTAACTCATCAACATCAGAGTGATCAATGCTGGATTCGTAGCTCTGTCGCGATTTCCATGGGTCGCCATCCTCATCCTCATCATCTGTGGCTGTTGACTCACGTCGTGACAAAAGGCCAGTGTTGTCTTCAATGTCAGCTATTGTTGGCGGCTCTTTGCTTGTCAGGCGGCGGATTTTCATGCCGATTCGGCGACCGAGTCCCTCTCTTTCTTCCGGCGCTTTGTCTGGGGTGTGCGGCTGACTGTAACATTGTCTCTTTTCATGCTGCGCTTTCCAAACAGTTGCCGCCTTCTCCCTTGCTTCTGCTTCTTGATGGCATTGCTTCATATTGCTCTCGATGTTGGCTTGGAATAATGTACTGCGGAGTGATTGAAACCGGGCCATGTGGCTCCTCGGGTTCTTTAAGGGCTTGTCTGCGGTAGTACGTCCCGAAGAGATCCTATTCTCCTTGGACGCTGATCTAGCCGAAGTTCTGGTACCGTGCACAACACGCGCCGTATTTGAAGTTCCTTGGCGCGATTTTCGACTCAGTGAATTGTCAATCTTGGTGTTTTTGCCCGAGAGTCTAGACCCTTCGTCGCTGTTTGAACTTGAAGAGTTGGCGTCCTCTTCTTCGTCACTGCTTGACTTGTCAAGTTGTAAGCCGTCCAATATGCGAGATACTTGTGGTGAGAGAAGACTCGTTCCCTGTAGCTCCTTTTGAGTTATTTCAACAGCTGCTGGCGCATTCGATTGTGCGGGAAGTTCGAAATATGATGCCATGATTGCAGCCACGTGAGAAGAACGAGCCGCCTGTCGATTATAAGTGGATACAAAGTGGTGACGACGCAGACAGGGCAATTGTTAAAGCGGCTGAGATTGAACGCGAGGCAGTGCTCTTGGAAACTCTTGAAGGGTGTGCAGAAAAGGCTCGGCTGTCAAGGGTCTCCGTCGAAATGCGGGGTCGAGAGCGTTGGGACGCATGACGGTGTCATTGTTCTCGGCAGGTGATTGGCTTTTCACCGCTTGAAGGCAGCTGACTAACGATCCGATCTGCAGTCATTGAATGGGCCCAACACTTGGCTCCAACTCCAGGATTGACACGACTCTTGCGGCTCTCTGAGACGTCTATCAGTGCTTACCGATTCGTCAGTATCATGCTTTACAGTAGTCATCGCCATTATCTTTATGATCCGTGCCACTCATAGAAAGGGTTGAAGAGCTATGAATCTGGATCGATTTATCTGCATGTCATCGATGTTCTTGTCGCTTAACACTACAGTAGCTTCCAATAAAGAGGTAGCGGTAGCCGTCCCAGACAATAGCGCGGAAATCTAGACTAGCAACTCGTGGCGTTGCGATCTGAGGAACGGACAACGTTATGTACCCAAACGTGCGCTCAAGCTGTGATCGACACTAAGCTTAGTAGTTTCGATTGCTTGATACAGCTTGCATTTTCCTCAATATTCGATCTCGTTTTCCAGCTCAAGCTTGGAACATCCACCGTGGATGACGATCACCAAGCTTCAGATCTTCTTCAGTATCGTGGAAGTCGTTCGTCTCAGGGTGTTCGGCGATAAACTGCTGCTTTTTCTTGTTTTCCTGCTTCAGCCTCCACCATAGCAGGTTGACGACAATGATATTCATGACCAGATAGCCGAGCGCAAAGCTGTGACCCAGGACGTATCGAGGGGCCGTTTTAGGTCTGTACAGCTGCGTTCCTAATACAGCTCCAAGATTTCCGATCGAAATCTGCATGGCGTTGGCGGTCGCACGTTTGGTCTGTCCGGAAACGTTGATGGCAGGCCAACTCAGTACCAGAGCAACCGAGGGGTATATTCCTACTGCTGCAAGAAATGTCCCGGCGTACGATAGACCAGGCCTGGCGGTAGGGTTCTTGTTTGCAAGGAGGATAACATATCCAATCACTGCAAACGCGGATGTTGCTGTGATGAAGAGACCGCGTTGCTTTGTCTTTTCTGACCACACGGCCCAGAAAACAGTAAATATCGTAGCTGCGGCGTATGGCGGAATAGTCAACAACTGCGACTGAGCGGATGTATAGCCCATGTCACGGATGATAGTGGGCTATCAGCGGTCAGCGTAAGCACTTTATCCCTAAGGGTTTGCTCACCAAAAACAGAGACAGGGTGTACAGAGGTAGGCTCATGGTGTGGAAGCCAGCACCATAAAGCCAGACCTTGGGATCCTTCAGAGCATCCACGACGTCACTCCACAGAAACTTCTCGTTGTTCGTTGAATCGCTGTCAGCTTTGAGTCTTGCCTGGATAAACGTGCGCTCTTCTTTTGACAGCCAGGACACAGTATCCGGATAGTTGGATATGAACCAGTATGCGCCAATGGCAACGACGATGGTAAGCAAACCTTCCTGCAATTCTGTCAGCGAAGTCCAATACAAAGGCTAGAATTCTACACACCAAGATGAAGATCCATCTCCATCCTGCGTAGTTGCCAACTCCACGCATGTGGCTGATACCCCATGCTAAAATTCCACCGAACGCACCAGCCAGGGAGGCGCAGCTGAAAAAAAGCGAGATGCGGTATTGCCGCTCCTCCCGCTTATACCACATGCTAAGGTAGTATACAACACCTGGGAACAATCCTGACTCTGCAACCCCGAGACTAGGAGTTATTAGTCGAGGATCTGCCATACATTGGGCAAAAGACCTACAAGAAGCGCACAGCGAAGAAGCCAGCCTTGTTTTGAGTCACACCCATGAGTGTCGCGACAACCCCCCAGGCCACGGTCAATGTTGGAAGCCAAAACTTAGGCGTTGTCCGTTTTAATATAATGTTACACGGCTGCCCCGAGCTGTTAGTATGAATCCACTGATCACCCTCCAAGGCGAACTCACTAGCTCAAATATAACATAGCCGATGAAGTACAGTGTGAGACCTGTGAGATACTCGTTGCCGGTCATGCCCAAATCGGCGGTAAGTCCTTCGATACGCGCATTGGCGACGTTACTCCGATCCAGAAAACTGAGGAGGTACAACACTGATACTGCAGGAAGTAGTCTCAAATCGAGCATGCGCAACAACTTCTTCTCGTTGACAGTACCAGGCAGAATTTCAATATCCGAGTCAGATGGAGTCGAAGCACCAGGCACACCGGCCTTTTGGTCGTCCACACGCTTCTCGTCGGTCGACATGTTGGCAAAAGTGTCGTTCAAAAAATTCCGGCACGTAGGAAATTAGTATGCAGGGTGTCGGCATATTATACGTGCCGACTAGCCCAATTGTTTTGAATATGATGCAAGAGCGTGGATGTTGCAGGTCAACCTGTCATACCAGCATTTGGTAACAAGGACCCGAAGGCTACATTGGCTGTCATTGGACTGATCGTAAGCTCACCTCCGAGACGAGGCTTAATGCTTATCGACAACATCGGCAAGCAGCTAAAACGGCAGGCTCTTCTGTGAAACTGTATGGACTTTGCGTGTTCGCGAAATCGTGGGGTGGAATGTCGTGATTGCAGATCTGCACGGGTTGGTTGGCGCTAGCCACTGTGGGTCCACATCCGACTGGGGCATCGTCATCTCTTCGACTAACATCACACGGATTGGTCAAACAGATGGTAAAAAATTCTCAGAGAATGGCGAGCGAGCCATTAAAGGTCCCACGCGTGGACAAAGAGTATGGAGTAAGGGGCTGCATATGGACAACTAAGAGCTTAGAGGACTTCACAGCTTCATTCTTCACTAATCACCATTGTCCTCGCTTCAGAAACGTCCACATGCCTCCAATCTCACCATAAAAAGCCTCCCTCTGTATTCCTGGGACCAGATATTCCATCCATCACCGTAACCGCCTCGTCACGAGCGCGATACTCAGCCAGAGCAGGTTCCGGACTTTGATGGCTCGCAGCCGCCTGCACACCCATTGTACATCTGGCAAGGAGTCTTGGTGTCGTAGCAAGCGTTCTTAATAGTTGCAGTATCACCGTAGTTGGAGTTGATGCCAGCAAGTTCACCACCCTTGACGGCGGTCACACCCTCGATGTACACGTTTCGCTTGCATTGCTTGGAGCAGTTGCCGCACGAGCGATACAGCTTACCGTAATCGTTGACGTAGAAGTTCTAGAGGCTGTCAGTAATTGATTCCAGACGAAGAAACGTAAAACGACAGGAGTCTCCAGTGACCTTGGGAAGGAGAAGGGAGTGGGGTAGGCTCACAATGATGTTGACGGTACCGCAGCCGTTGTGCTGGACCACCTTATCGGAGGCCTTGTAGGCGCCACCGCCAATGATCCAAGACTGGTCGCCAGCAACATCGTTCTTGACGGAGATGGCATCCTCGCAGACTACAAGCATATCAGAAGAAGCTTCAGGAAACCGACGAGCAAGTGCTTACCATCCTCAAACCAGACGAACTCCAGCCTGCAAGCACCATCGCAGTGTACGCCTTCAGCTTGGTTCTTGCCAATGATGCAGTTCTTGAGCGTAGCACCCTTCTTCAAAAGGAACACGGCATCGGCACTGCTGCCCTCGGCCTGGCTGTTGCAAGCTCCGCTACCGCGATCGTACCTAGCCCATCCGCAGTCAAAGGTCTGACCGGCAGCAACAGTGATAACCTTGCTGTTCGACTTGGTGGAGGTGGCCACAGGAACACCGCCAGTGTAGCCGTTGCAGGCGAGCACTGCGGGCAGAAAAAGCGCGGCGATTCCGGCGAGCTTGCCAATGGACAGCATTATGACAGAGACTGAGTGATGTCTGGTCTGGAAGCGAATAAAGGTTTATGTCGTGATATGCAGTATTCTTACAACATTCAGCACATTTATATCCGTAAGTTCGCACAAACTCGGTCGCTATGCCTCTCACAAACCAGCTTGCGGGAGAGGGCGATTGGAGGAGAATCTTCTCGATCGCTCAACTGGCCAACCTTCTCATAATCTGAGTAGATTGTCTCTGCTGCGAGGAAGCCTTGGCCGCCTCCACACGCTATCGCTGGCGAACCCGCTGAGCTTGTCGCTAGACTTCTCATTATCGCAGTGCAAACGGGAAAGCTGTGCCTTACGGTCTCTGCAGTGTACTACAAGGGGGGTGCCTGTGCGGGTTGGATATACGAATTCGGTGTCGATCCTAGATGGACGAATGAGATCCATTAAGTGTAGATACTGACTATTCAGAACCCCCCAGAAACCTCTGTGGCGCACCTCGTATTCCAACCTGTTCAGGCCACCCCCTTGTATTATTATCCCTGTAATATACATGAACCACGGGGATGTGGGCTAAGCCAATCATAAATAAACCTGATGGTCATCTAAACTGATTCCTAGGCTAACCCTCCTAACGGTGGCAATTTAGCGAACCCGATCCCTGGGCAAGACCTGAGAAGGACTGGACGTCGGATCCTCGCCCCATGATGCAGGTGCAGCCTTACACTGACAGCGGAAAAATATCGAAGTCCCGGGGTCAGAAGCTTGGTATTGCGGGGTGCGCAAAACTCCGGAGGACTGCTGACAGGTGTCGGTCAAGCATTGGACCGAACGGGGCTCGTTCGTGAAGTGGTGGTGGGATAGGCAACGAAGACATGAACAAGAATCTACAGGAAAGGGGATGAGCGGTTCAGAAGAGCCTACATACTAGAGTCGTTCTGCTTTTGTTCCTACCCATTTGTTCCAACCACGCATTACAGACACTGTCACCTTCTCCACAAACGGAGATGTACAGTGAGAATCTCTCGTCTTGTGGAGAGAAAGCACGGGAGGCAGAGGATTGGGGGCGGTGCAGCCTCGGTCTCCTGTACACATGAACAGTACGTGAGTTACAGGCTCTCAACAGTCAGTCACACAAGCCTTCATATCTTCTCGTTAGGAAGTCAAAATGCATGTGATTGATCTTTTTTTCAGTGACAGATTGTAGGTAAAGAGGACTCTCGCGTATCGTTATCCAACATGGCCCAACGGCTAAACATCTCGTGGTGACTCACCTCATGGGACTCCGGAACCCTATAGCCCCGAACATGCCACCCTTTTTTGGCGTCGTTAGCGGCTCAGGTGTGTTCCTCCCCGTGCCCGCCTGGCTCACCATTCCCATGATACCCTGTCCTATGTTCGCGCCCCCACTCCCGGGAGCCTTGAATCTGTACTGACTTCCTGTCGCGTAGATGTCGATGAGCATCTGCTCCAGCACGCCTGCGTCCACGAATTCTTCGTACTTCCGCCATAGTTTTAGTGCGGTGGTGGCATCTTCGATCGAGTCGTGAGTGTCTTGCTGGATGCTCTCTTTGAGGACGCACCAGGCGAGAAACTTCAGATTGAGTTTGCGCTTATATTCTGGGAGGAAAAAGAGATTGCTCGTATCAACGACCTGGTTCCTAGGCACGTGAATGTTGATGGTGCGGAAGTCGTTGGCTAAGCTGTGGCCAACGAAGACACAACCAAGGTTGAGCAAGAGCCAGAGTTTCTTATAAGCGTGTTTGAGACTGACGAGTGCGTGAGGTGAGGTCTCTCGATTCAGATCGCCAGGAGAGATACCTGACCAGGCGGTTAAATGGTCGACGACGGATTCGCTGACTGCGATATAGTCGTCGATAAAAGGTACGCCTGCAAGCTCCCCACTGCCGCGACACACGGACACACGGGCGAGGCCCTTGCGATCGGGGCGGATAGTTTGCCGAGTCCCGTCTGCCTTCATCTCTATTTCTTCAGCTTGAAGACGAATGAATTCTGCATCGATAGCCACGGGATAGCCGGGCTTGGGCGCTTCTGGTGGTAGTTCCAGGAGCTTGAACTTAGACTCGCAAGGCGCAGGATTTGCTGACCACCATCTGTAGAGAATGGAGGTATCAAGGTTGTTTTTCCAGGAGTCGTCGATTTTATTCCTGGCTGCCTTAAGCTGGTAGGTGAGTACGGAAGGCAGCTTCCAGCCAGGTTCAAAGCGCAGCGCCTCTTCTTTCGGTATTGGCCTAACCAAGAAGTCGTTGAACAGATGCCACTTATCTTCTGTTGTGGCTTCTCGCGATGATGGAGCAGTGTTAATGGTGGCAACAAGATGTGGCTTTTGATGCTCTCCACTATTGATATCGGCGACAACGCCTATCAGCTCAAAGACCATGATGTCGAATACGCCTCGCTGCAAGTGTAACTTCAGGTCCTGGCCTTCGAAACAATAGAACTGGCCTTGATCTACTATGATGCCAATCTCTTGTGGCAGCCAGTTCGGTATCGACCAAAGTAACTTAGCTTCATGGCTCTGGATCGCCGCATTTAGCATCAAAACTCCTGGGATGGTCTGGATTGTCTTCCTCTGGACCATTTGTTGATATCTGTTGCACTTGGTGCACCACCCTCGAGTCTGGTCTTGGCGTTCGACGCTAGCCTTGAGAATCTGAGAAAAGGTCGGGCGCGGTATCCTCGTGTTCTTCATTACATGTTTCGCAGGATAGACAAGCTCATTGACGAAGTTTTTTCCGCCGCGCGCGGTCTCGTTGGCGCACTGCGCACATCGCATGCTTGCTCTGGCTTGAGTCTCCAGTATGTGATCCATTGGCGACGGCCCTGAGCTGGTTGGTAACATCTGTCGGACCTCATCTGACATCTTGTCCAACAAGAATCGATTGAGGTTCTGAACCATAGTCGTGAGAGCAACATTAGGTGCGAACTCTTCCAAGAGATTGAGAGACGCTGCATTGGACAGACTGCTGAATGTCTTTAGGAAGTTAGAGGCTTGACAATTCAGTCCTGCAGCCTTCTCAAGCATGTCTATCAAGAACCCCAGTTCGCACAGAATACACGACTCGAACAGACACGCTGACGCAGTGTGATGCAGTGCGATATTCCGGATCAGTGGCGTGAAGCGTAACACCTGCAGTAGGGAGTTAGCGTACGAATTGGCGATGTGAGTCTCCAGTCCTGAGTAAGGTGTTTGATTATAGTACCTGCAGGCAGGTTAGCATCAGGCAACAAATGCTGAGCAGTGAGTGTGCATACGCAAAGTCGAAATCATCAACGCCAAATTTGCTGTACTTGATCTCCACATTGCCGTACATTGACGGTACTTCTTTTCGTGTGACATCTTCCAAATGTAGGTCTGTCAACGATTCCATCGTTTCAATCGCCTTAGTATCAGTGTCGCTATTGTACGACTGTACTGCACGGGATTGTTCGCTCAAAAACTTTGGTGCTGACAGGGATTCTGTGATACGGTCTGGATGGCGTCTTGACTCGGCTTGGTTTCTCCTCTTTGTCCGAGGATTCTTTGCAAAGAAGCCCATCTCGGTTCGCGACATACCGCTCAAGATAGACGCATCAATCTTTGTAGGCGGCGTTCCCACTTCGTACACTAAGTGGCTTGGCCAGCCAGATAGAAGGTTCTCTTTGTAGTATGGCATACCAACTGTATTGAGGGGTCTGCAATCAATTAGCAGAGCATTAGTTGAAGTCCAGAGAGTGAGGACCTACGTATCTGGAGACCAGTCCATAGCAGGTGGTGGTATATGATGATCAGCAAACTCGGTAGGATTGCTGTACTCTGGAAAGTGCACCTTCGAAGGGGAACCCCACAGATGGACTTGCCCGTTGCTGTCCGACAAGGCGAAAGCTTCACCCGAAGGTGCCATCTCAAAGCCGTGCAGATACGAGTCATATAGGTTGATCTGTCGCAGATTTGCAGCATCTGGGTTCATCAGGTCAATGACCTGCATCTGCCCGTTATGCGATGCAATGATAGCAGTAGTCGACATGCGAGGGTGCATTCGAACAAAAGCGGCGCCAGTGTGGAAAGGAATCGGCGGCAGCTGCTTCAATGTCTTCAACGAAAAGACATGTGTGAACGGGTCGAGCATGTAGGCGTTCTGCTGCCTAGGAGACCAGCCACATGTCGCCAGGAAGTCTCCCTTCGCGTCCATATCACTGATACTACCAGTATGTCCGTCGAAAGCTTTGATATTTGAGAGCGAGTTCGAGTCCAGGATATGTATGCCGCCATTCTTGGTAGCTGCGCATATGTATTGGCCGGCACGCTTCATGATGGTGTACTGGGCTTCAGCTGGAAGCTGCATGGATTTAGCGTGGCGATTGATAGAGTGGTAGTACCTGCACACTCACAGTCTCGGTAATTACGCCCTTCTCCACATCTACTTTGAACATCTGATCCTGGCATCCTGCGACAAGGATCTCTCGCGTGCCCTTGGAGGTGAAGTTCATGCATTTCAAGTCCTTGAACTCATTGCTCCTATAGCTCGTGCATCAGCATTCTCCAACACTTCTGACACTAAGGTGCCGAATCCAAACCTACGTAAGGTGCCATTGTGTTATGCCGCGCCGGAGGGCGTAGTGGACGCTCTGCTTAGAGACGGAGAGAACGCCCTTTTCGGTAAAGAGGAACTGCTTGACGGGTCCTTCGGTGGCGGCATGACCGCGGTATGAGGTATAACGTTCGAGAGTCGCGCCGTAAAAAGAAGCAATGCGCCCCTGTCTTGATGTAAGTTGATGGAGCAGGGTTGGCGCAGCATAGGTGCTCACGAGGCTATTGCCGGTCCACAGCAATTCTTGGGATGTGTCAAAAGCAAATGTCGCTACGGGCGTAGGAGGGTGGTGTGGTCCTGGAGGAGGCAGCTGCACGCATGCAAGCTACAGCTTCATCAGTTACTGTGCGCTGCACGTCATGCCTCACAGCGTGTTCTGGGCGCAACCGGCATTGGTGGGCATACCTCGTCCCAGTCCGCCTCCATTTTGACAGCACAGTCGCCGGTATTATGTGCCTGTGACTCGGCGTTCCCATGCTCCAGAAACCCTCATCGTTCCTCAGGAAGCGAGTTGTAAGTCGTGATTGAGGTTGAGGCTACCGGCGCGTGAGGCGTGATTGGAGATCCTGCCCCACCTAACAAAGCTAGCCAGGCGCCGAGAAGGCCAGTTATGCAGCCTATCACAAAGAAGCGCGTTTCTCATCCCTAATAGCGAAACGCTAGACCATCTCTCCTACTTTACGTTGTAGTTTCATGAGTCCTCTAAGGATGTTCCACATGCTGTGCTGTTGCTGTAGCATATTCAAGTACACTAGATTCAGCGGGTGTACTTGTCAAGCGATCAGACGGAAACAGCACGCGTCACCCGAGCAAGCCAACAACGCGACCCAACGCATGACCATCCGAACTCCGAGTAGTTGAGCAACCCGTCTGCGATAATAACTGCAGTGGTGATAAAGCTGTAGTGCAAGAGCCGGGCGCCAATACTGGTCGGCACAATGTTTCCTAACAGACGACAGCTTACAAAAAAGCATCTAGAAATGGGTGGTAACGATAGGTGGCTGTGTATTATCTTGATTGCTATTTCTCTGCCTTTAGATGCACGCGTGGGTCATCTTTGTCGGTATTGCAGATCACCGACATGAGCACAGCCATCTAGTCGCATGCTTGACGCGCGGCAATCCGAGAGATCAAACGGTCTTTGAAGATGAATTGCGTACTCGAGCTCTCTGGGCGTCAGCAGACAGGAAGGCCAATCTCATTTTAGATCAGAGACACCTGAGTGAGCCACACCCTTCTGTGCAACAAAATTCCACACTAACCTTTTCTACCGGCAATTGCACGGCGGGTTGGGTGCTAGGGAACGGCCTATTCTTCCCTCCATAAGATCATCCAAGAGAGATGGAGGTGATGTGTAGAATTAAGTAAAGATGATAAGCTCCTTTGCAGACGGCTTCTTAACCCATTCGTTTCACGTCACTCATTTAGTCAGCTATACACACTCATTTGCTTTTCTTCGTTCCTTCTTGGTTGTTATCCTCGGTTTCATCTCATCAATTCTCAATCCTTTCTACTGCTGTGCAGCAGCACCTCCCTGGTATGAGGATCGAAGTGTCAGGCTGAGGGCGAAAACAACTCCCAGATTATCCAACAGCTCAAAGTGACAGGCGAATGCCTTGAGTTCGTTGGCGTTAGCAACAATGCAAAGAGTGTGGCGTCTTGCCTTAGTCCGGATGGCTATTGCCAGAAGGTCAAGCATGTTCCATCGGAAGGAGTGGCCGGCCAAGAGACTGTTTCGACTGGTGATTGTGAAAGCAAGCTGCTCCCGATTTGATCGTGGCTATTTGTACACCAGACTAACACATCTGTAGCCGAGCACGTCTACGAAGCCCAAGCTCTGACCAGATTTGTTACCTGGCTAGCGGATGAGACTGGAAATATCGGAACTACGTACAAGAAGCCGACGGCTGATTGGGTGCACACACAACTGCCGAACGAAGCAACGTCCTACGGGATCAAAAGTCCGAGTAATACGAATTCAGGGGCACTCTACACACCCATAGCGAGGTTTCCGTAGCTCTCATTGCGTACGGTTTTAGTAGATCTGATAGAGTCAGCGATACTTCAGACAATACCTAGAATGTTGACCGCGTTCCCAAATCACGGGGTGACAAAATTAGGTCTTGCTAGAAAAAACATCAATGGGCCTAAGGGAATCTGATTCTGGATGCAAACGCCAGAAGATAGATGGAAGAAAAACGTGAACCAATTGGAATTCCATCTGGAGGTACGCAGTGTAAACTCAAATGAACCTCACCTTCCACGTCAGGATACCAGCTCATCAAAACCCTCCACAGGCTGTCGGACCGTTCAAACACCTACAAGGGGGTAGACTGAACGGGTCGGAATACGAGGTGCCCCACAGAGGTTTCTGGGGTTTCTGAATGGTCAGTACCTACATTTAACAGATCTCATTCGCCCATCTAGGACCGACACCGAACTCGTATTCCAGTCCATTCAGGCTACCCCCTTGTAGCAGCCAACGACGGCACAGCCGACACTATGTGGAAGAAGTGGGCCCGTGTCTCCAACTGAATCGACCCCGTCTGCCACACCTTCGACATGCAATACCTGAGGCACCGAAACCGGCGAGCCCAAAATCCGTCCCGGAACTGTTGGAAAAGTCTTGCTGCAATCGATGCACCCGTTCTTCATTGACCAGGAACTGCGCAACATCGAAGCGAAAGCGGCAACCTGGGCCACGGAAGCGGCGGCCGGCTTTAAGGCAAGGTGGTGGATCCCGATCCTCGGACTGGTATGGCGCCCACGCCCCTTACTACTGCTGGGGAGGAGTGGAGGAAGGCAGCGTTTGATGCCGGTGGCTATGCTACGGAGGCGAAGATGAAGTTCCTGCGACCAAGCGACCTTCCGGCCGAGGCAAGCGTCTATGGAGCGTATGGGTGGAGCGATGTTTGTTTTCATGCTGGCGGTAATGATCCGGGCATTGGAGTTCCTACCAAGATTACGTAGGCATTACTAAGCTCGACAGTCGATAAATGTTAGGAGTTTGGGATGGGAGGCGCTAGATCAGAGGTTCGTGTTGTGTAGGCGCAATGGGATGTGTCAGTTGATACCGTGATGTAGTGAAGATCTGTAGTTCGGTCTATATGTATGGGGGTAGAGTTTGTATTGGGAGTATTTTGTACACAAGTTGTGGTGTAAATTTTTGGCCCGGAAGTAATGGCTGTGTCTCGAAGGGTCATTGACTCTAGCACAATGGCTAGAAGAAACCGCTCAACTTCCCTAGCAGCTTGCCCAACTCATCACGAGTACAGCGGACCGCACTTATTTCTGGCTGTTGATAATCCTCGCCGTACGCCTGGGCTAGCATTTCCAGATAGCTGGGATGGGTGTCCCAGTACACAGCAAGAAATCCACCCTCACCCTCATTCCAGGATTCTTCGGGCTGGTCGATGATGATAATGGCTCGGTTCCACTGGTAATGGCTACGGAGCTCTGGAACGTGGAACTCGTCATCTCCAGAAGCCTCTCTTGCAGCGATCTCAGCCGAGATCTGAGCCTTGCACTTAGCGATTCTCTCCTCCTCAGACGCGTCGGCAGCAAACGGGATGCCCCAGACGTCGATGCGATCAGGCTGGTCGCGGGTGTTTGCTCCACGCTCTCCACGCGTCTCCTTGTGGAGCTTCTCTGCCAAGGTTTTCAGGTGGTCTGGGTCGGCAGCGTTGGGCGTTGTATCGTAGATTTGGAGAGATGTATGGGGGCGTTTATCTACAATGGTGAAGTCTGAGGCCGACCATCCCTGGGAAACTTTCACTATCTCTTCGCGCACCCAGGCAGTATAACAGGACGTACCGTCATGACTTGAGACTTCTTCGACGAGATATTGATCACGGATCTGGATTGGTGGTAGGCCGCCTGTCGATAGTCTTCTCTCCGGGTCGTGAGACATGTTTGCAGAGCACCGTAGTAGCTGAGTCCCGGAGTACGAACACAAGAGGCGTGGGTGATGTTGTGTCTGATGTTGCTGTTGGTGTCAGCCACGTTGTACATCCTTTTCGGGCGTTAGCTTAACCCACAATTGAATGACAACAAACATTACTTACCGTGTAAATAAGGCACTACACTGATTAATCAAGCTAAGGCAGAAAACTCTTTATTTATACCGCAAGTTGTGGTGATGGAACGAATCTATTCATGTGAACAATTCTACTGATTAGCTTATCTCTGATGATCTGTCTCAGAGCGACACATGAGGCACTGCTACAGTTGAATATGCAAGACGGAATTTTTACATTGTAATTTTGGATATAAAGGTATCTCAAGGTACTTAGAGACAACGATTATCAATTTGCCTATATCGAGGCCTCCAAAGTGGGTGGTTTGTCTTACCTGGCCTTATACTTTCAATGACGTGTTGCCCATGTCGAGATGCCAAACCGCAGCGTGAAATTCGTATTGGGTATCAAACGCCTATTGAGCGAACAGCACTTAGTCTCGGGCACTTATAGAAATAGGAATGGTCCAGAGCCCAGAGGTCATACCGAGTAAAGGTGAATGCCGGAACACCATAGGCCCTCGGGCCTTGAAGGTTGGGGATGTATACTGTCCTAGATAAGGTCAGCCAGGTTCAAACAGCGGTGTCATGCCGATTGCGTCTGAAAATTCATGTATTTCTGCAAGCCAGGTTTGCGCTGGTCGCTCCTCCAAGGCACAACGTAAGCTAGGTTTCGCGCTGCACATCTTTGAGAACGTACCTCTGCAGAGAACAGCTGTCAGCGCCGATGCGCTCAAAACTTGGCTTCATCGTCATCGTCAGCGTCTTTCTTGTGATCATAGCGCTGGCGTTTGTGGGTTTCGGTCATGCCCTTGCCGGAGCCAGTAAAGCCAACCCTGCTGCCAAAGGCGTTGCTTGTCCTGAACATGGAATCTTTCTTGGCGATCTTTTTTCCAACACCCTTGCTTTGGAAATCTTTCCAGTTTCCAACGCTCTTCTTCAGCTGTCCTTTGTTGGGTACTCGATTAACGCGCTTGGGTTCGTTGGGAGCTGCGCTAAGCTTTGCGGAATTGGCGTTCGAGTTCGGGTTGACACTGGCAGGGCCCGAAATTACGTGCGGAGTCGAGGTAGTAGGGGTTGCTGGTGAAGGTGCAGCAGCAAGCTCGGGCTCGCGCTTCCTCTTGCTCGGTAGCGGGCGCACACGGTCGCTGTCGACAGTCAAAGTATCGTCGTACTCAAGGAAGCGCACAAGGTACTTTGGCGCAGATGCTGAACCAAGTTTGCTTTGGATCTTTGCCTTGTACCACGACCTGTCTGTCCATTGCGCCTCGCACATGTCACCAGCATTGAAGGTTATAGGCTTTTCAGGCTCCTGTTTCTCCACAGCCTTCCTCAGAAGAGGATGCTTCTCAGGGTCGAACTTGGGTGCAGCAGGCTCAGGCGCTTGTGGAAGCTGTGCCTCGAGAGGGTCAAGCTGCGCCTGAAATACTGCTATGGCTGCATCGTGCGTTGCGACCGCTTGCTCGGCCTCTGTCTTCATGGCTTCCCATTGCTCACGATCCTCACCAGGACCCATTTGAGCCAGCTCCGCTTCCATTTGTGAAATCTAGGAGTATGTTAGCTGATGGCCGCTGCGAGAAAAAGCTGTTTGCTTACCGTGACAGCCCACTCATCGCGCTTTCTCTCTTCGTTCTGGATATCGCGCTTGATGTACCAGATCTGGTCTTTGATTGCCTTGATTTCTGCCATGGTTGCTGCGCGTGGCCTGAGAAACAACCGATGTTCGCGATGCTGGTGTTGGCGGGTGATGATCAAACGGACCGGCGCGGCGAAATTGACCTCCGCAGTCTTGGCGTTGGCTCCACTCTTCGGCCCTCTCCTCAGCCCTATGTACAAGCACAGAGAACAGTGACACAACGTGGGGATCGCTGTGAAGGTCTGGAGCTGCTGCACATCAGACACAACTTCGTCTGCGGGCGAGACAGAGCTGTGTGCAAGCTCAGTCATGCTGACCTGTCCCTCACCAAGGGTCGAAGCCAGCCATGGAGACCCCTCACTAGTCGTCAATGCACTTGCGCTCGGACTCACCGCAGCGACTGCAGCAGTTGAGAGGCTCGTCTCAGTTCGTCCGTCGTCATCGATGATAAGCACCTGGTGGAGCCATATTTGACTGTGATTCTTGCCTTGCCAGGAACAGGAGCGGCGATCAGCTCCTGCTCTTCGACGGTGTTCTCGAAACCCCACCAAAGCAGAGACCGCAGTTGATTGATAAGCGATCAACCCGTGAGTCTTTGAGCTTTGCTGCGCCCATTTTGCTCTTCGCCCAGTCACACTTGCCCCACCTAGCCAATCAGTGAAGCTCGCTCGTTTCTGCCGCCATCCTCCGCCGGTGTGCGAATGCGCAATCCTTGCTCCGCGAAGTCGCCCGTTTCATCTGACAGGGTTCACCAGCGGGACTAGGCCTTCAAGGCAACGAGGCTACGTACAGGCGAATTCGCTGCCGTTCCTCCTCTTCCATCCCCTTGACACCTTGCGACGTGATAATTGCGGTGTTTCTTGACAACTCCCACGGACCACATTGAGTGTGCTGCGCGCACAGAACGCTCTCGAACCGCCCTTTAGCACGCTTACACCCACGTCGCCCTTGAGCCCGTCTCCGCTCTGATCCGCGTTGCGAGCAGTTGGCCACTACCATCTTGCAGCCCTCTGCATTAGACATACATCTATTCCGACCTGCACAGTGCCCGCAATCCCCCCCAGCGGTGGTTCAGCGGGTGGCGAAAAAGCGGCTTTATTACAACAGATCGACCGACCTCATCGCGCGACCCAGGCCCGCGCAACGGCCCAACTACCCCAAAATCTCACCCACCTCACTGCGACCGTCACCATGTCTGGCACTGGCAACGACTTCCAGAACGGTGCGCCGTTCTATCTCGATGCGACCCAACAAGACCTGCTCCTAGCAGCTCTGGCTTCGAACAGCCAGAACCCAAATGACCTCTTCTCGGACATCAATGGAATAGATGGGAAACAGGGTTTTGGTAACGATCAGTTCCAATACCCTGCCAGCAACCTGGATCCCACCGCTTTCTTCTCGCCGCAACAAAGCACTCCCGCCAACGCATTCAGTACCATGGGCGTGGACGAGAGCCCCTTCATCGATTACCTCGACGGCGACACGTCCCTCAACTTTGATGGCGACAACGACGGAGCTCGCATGATTGGCTCTCTTCCTGGTGATTCGCCTGAAGGGGACTCGAACGAGAAGCGCAAGAGCCCGTACGACGATGACGACGATGATGAAGAAGAAGGCGGCGGTAAGCGACGGGAAGGTGACGATAAGCAGGCGAAGAAGCCTGGTCGTAAACCACTAACCTCAGAGCCTACTACAGTACGTTTGCCCAGCAGCATCTGGAGATGGCGACTGACAGACATGTAGAAGCGTAAAGCCCAGAACAGGGCCGCTCAGCGAGCCTTCAGAGAGAGAAAAGAGAAGCACCTGAAAGACCTGGAAACCAAGGTTCTGGATCTTGAAAAGGCATCAGATGCTGCCAACCACGAGAACGGCCTTCTTCGTGGCCAGGTGCAGCGATTGCAGACAGAGTTGCGCGAATATCGCAAGCGTCTCTCCCTCAACAGTGCTGGCGTCAACCGCACGGCTCCTGCAGCAGGCTTCAGTTCCATGCTGAACAATAGCAACAGCAACTTTCAGTTCGAGTTCCCACGATTTGGAGGCCTCCCGGGCAGTCAGCTTCTGGACAATGGCCCACTATCCAAGCCGAAGTCAGCCTCTACATCGTCGACCCGACCAGATGTCCAAACCTTCAGTCCATCAAACACGGCCGCTGGGTCTTTTGTCCAATCGCCAGTAGCTGGCGTCAGTCCTGCAACCAACAGCTCTCGATCAGGCAGCACTGCTAGCCCACGCAGCGTCAACAACATTCCACAGAAGCCTCATCGCAGTAGTACGGACAGTTCGACCGTGTCACAGTCGCGTGTTTTCCAGTTCAATAGCAGTCCATCGACGCACTCTGACTCTCCCTCCACCTCGTCTACCTCGCCGACAAATCAAGACTCATCGTGTGGCACTTCGCCAGAGCCGGGTCAAGCCTCGCCAGGCTTGAAGGACACGATTGCAGATGGTTATATATGTCATGGCAACTCGGAAGGTGAGGTCTCCTTCTGCGAAAAACTCAACATGGCCTGTGGCAACCCGCGCAATCCCATCCCTCGTGCCAAATCATTGTCCAAATCTGACGACAAACCATCTCCTGCAGTCACACAAGCCAAATCGCCTGGCCCCGATTTAAACGGGATCGATTTCTTTGCCAACCAAAACGGTGGTGCATTCGAGCCAAGCCTCTTCGGAGAGTATCGCGATACGAACACTGCCATTATGGGCACCGATGGCGACTTCAACAGCGGCTTCTTCAACGATGCTTTCCTCAACACTGGCTATGGTAGCCCGTTCCACTTCGGCGACACGCCAGCTGTGCAGAAGCCGAACCCTCTGGAGCAGATTGAGCGATTGCAGGACGGCGAGGATGAGGTCGTGCCTGGTGAGGATATTGAGCGGATGCTCAATTGCCACAAGATTTGGTGTGTACCACAAAACTCTGCGATTTCTAGAACGCACTAACAACAAGCAGGGACAAGCTCTCAAGTCGCCACGACTTCAAGGACGGCACGATCGACATTGATAACCTGTGCTCGGAGCTTCGTGCCAAGGCACGCTGTTCAGAGAGCGGTGTTGTTGTCGACCACAAGGACGTTGAAGAGGCTCTCAAGCGCCTGCCCAAGGACCAGCAGACGCAACAAATGTGGTCGCAGTAGACAACCGGCTTTTTTCTTTCAGTGTACCGGCTTTGTTTCGGCGATACCAGTCATTCGTTGAGCGCGATCAGCAGCTTTTGGAGTTTGTGACGATACGATGACATTCCCTGTTGGGACATTGGCGTTGGTGGAGCAGTGAGGATGAGCACTCAGATGGATCATTCCTTGAGGAGCATCATGGGGGCGATGGCTAGGCGTTGCGTTGGATCCAACTCGGCTTCATTTAGTCTGTAGCTCAATTGAAATTTAACTAATGATCAAGGATTCAGCCTGCTCTCTAGCAAGCCAGCCTTCGCTCTGGTGCAAACTTAGCAGCTCTTCCCTGTCGATAACGACCCAGCGAAAGCATACATTGCCTTCCTAACTTATTCTTAAAAATCCTGTCGCGCACTGCCCTCTCTGATCTTTGACGGTGGCATACATACAATCGAATGATTTTGACTATTTGCATATATAATTAATGCCTTTTTGCGTTCCGCGGTGACACCCTTGCTTCAGCCGCACGGCTCCGCGGCAAGGCTCGTCATCAAGGGGCCCACACCAAATGATCTCCGAAAGCAGCTCCGCGAATGAGAGCCATGACAGACGTTAGCTTCCGAAACAACCAAGCCTCATCTGCGTCAGGAAACAGGCTTGCGTACGCCAGATGTAATTCTTTCGTACGCGTCTTGACATGTGCATCCCCATTCACTCTTCACGATTGCCAACCTGGCGGACGGTCTCTTCACGGTCTTCCTCGACTTCGTGACGTAATTGAACCAATGATCGGAAGCTGAGCCTCCTCATCAACATGTTGCGCTTTCTACGAAGCCCCAACCCATTCATGAACGGACACGCGATCAGCCGCCCTCTGAGCCCCCCTTCGAGCCCTCGACAATGGCTTCGTCTCCTCCTGGTGATTGCCGTCATAGGTGTCGGCGTCAACCTTTTGTTCTTTCTCGACTCCGCCTTCGTTGAGAAGCTCCCAGGTCAGATCCTGGGTAACCAAGCATTCCATCCCAAGCCTTTCGCGCCCGCACCGCATGGTCTCGAATCGCAGAAGGAAGACAACGGGCAAGATTATTGGCTATGGGAGACCAAATCGCAATTCTACAAGAAGGAGAACATCGACTGGAATGTCGGGATTATGGACGAGTGCTTTCTGTTCCCCAAGCACCTGACAAAGAAGAAGGTGCAGGTTGTAATTAAGACCGGTGTAGCGGATCATCCAGCACGGACGGACGCAATGGTGAACACGATCATCAAGTGTATACGAAATGTGTTAGTCGTCTCGGACGATGACCACAGGTACGGCCCATTCCAGGCCCATAACGTGCTAGCCAATCTTCCAGCAGAGACATACATGAAAGAAGAGGATTACGCCATATACGAGGCGCAGCAGAATGCTACGCGCAACAACGAGGAGCTGCATCAAGGCCATGAAGGGTGGCAAATCGACAAGTACAAGTTTTTGCCAGGCGTGGAAAAGGCAATGGAACACAATAGCCAGGCAGAGTGGTACGTCTTTCTGGAATCCGACACCTACTTGTTCTGGGACAACATCTTCCGCCTTCTCGACAATTACGATCCTTCGCTACCGTACTTCTTCGGCTCGCCTGCGCCCGGACGGAAATACCGCCCCAATCCGAAATCTGAAGAAGAAAAAGAGACCTGGTTTGCATACGGTGGCTGCGGTTACATACTCTCAAAGGCTGCTGTACACAGACTGGTCGATCGCCCGCGCAACGCTCTTGCCGTGATGGGTCCCCGGCTTACGACCGAGTACAAGGACGACATTAGGAACGATTGCTGTGGCGACAGCATACTCGGATGGGCACTTCATGACAAGGCTTCTGTGGATATCAGTGGTCTTTGGCCTATGTTCAACCCGCACAGCCTTGAGGATGTACCGTTCGGCAAGGAGTATTGGTGTCAACCTGTGATCAGCCTACACAAGACAGGTCCTTCGCCTATGAAAGACCTTTGGAGTTGGGATAACGAACAACACCAGCAGCACGGACGGCCCTTGTTATACAAAGATCTACTGTTCTCTTTTCACGCCAACTTCTCACAGCGCCAGGATTGGGACGCAGCGTTCGATGCAGGCTTCCAACTGCACGACAATCACACAGTACACTCCAGCCTCGAGGCCTGCGAGGCCGGCTGCTTTGCGAACGACGAGTGTTGGCAATACACCTGGCACGGGGATCATTGCTACTATTCGAAAGCACTATACATTGGTCGCGCGAAGGAAGCGGATGGCTATCATAAGGCAGAGAGCCGCAAGTACATCAGTGGCTGGGACATCAACAAAATACAAACTCTGAGTCTGCAGAATAGGTGTGAGGATGGCGGACACTGGGTAAAACCTAGTATTAAGAGGAAGTACTGAACGCCCAAGATCGCAAACATGGGGTCGCGCGATGGTTGTATCCACTGTATCGCCTATGATCAGAATGGACGGCCCGAGCCTCTAAGCTCTCGAGTTTTGACTCAGGTCTTGGGGAAATCGGAAGGCGGTGGAATCTGCACGAATGACACATTCGCGTCGAGGCTACGATGGGCTAAGTGATCGAATATGGAGATCGAGATCTTGACAGAAGCTACATAGCCGACGGCAGACGATACCGACAAGCCACAGGGTCTGGATGCGCAGCCTCGAAAAGCCACCGGAGATAACCGCGTTGTGTTGAGTAAGTCTAGCATTTGCTGCAGTCTGCAGAGTATGTACACACGCCGAAGGGCACGTCATGATCAACTTTATCGCTAGAAGCGCATACGCAATGATATCTTGTCTGAACTCAGAAGTACCTCACTGCCAGCCTTCCGCTCGACTCCTAGACAGATCACGTCCCTATGATGTCTAGCTACAGTGTCTAGCGTTCGCTCACTCACTGGACGGTCCGGCGTTTGACTGCACCTACAGGGGGGGGACACGTCGGGCTGATACAGTGTGCCGGCGCGGCATGCATCTAGCAAGTCAAAAGCTCTAGGAGAGTGGTTCAGCTGTTCTGGATTGGCCAAACTCTCAATGGTTACCCGCGAGCTATCAGCCGGAGGAATCACCCCTCTGTATAGTAACCTGATCGCTCGCGGAAATGAGAATGAATCGGAACTTAATCCTGTCTCCACGTGGCTGCAGGGCAGGTGAGCCGGCGGACCATTCCCCTAGCCTCAAAAATCCAGCCTACGGAGCTTGGACCCGAGCCAACGTTATGATCGCGTTGAAAAGACTGTTCGTTCTGCGCCACTAGACGTCTTATTTCAAGCCGGGGTCGAAAATCCTGACAGTGTGGAGTTGATGCCTGTCGGAGGTTCGCTATCTGAGGCCAGCCGGACCCGACTCCGCATCCAGTGATGGTGGCAAACTGGTTTAGAGTTCGCTCCTAAACAGGACGACAACATTAGAGTTGCGTGCTCAACAATGAGCTGCATAAAGGCGGAATTTCCGTTGCGTAGTGGTATGTATGGAAACCGAGGCTTGACTAGGTACATTTGCCTCACCTCGAGCCGACATCCTCTCTCTTCCATGAAACATTGGGGAGGGCTCTTTATGTCCCTCTCGTAGCGAACAACCACCAACCTTGATCATGTCGCGATTCATGACCTACCTGTCCTGGACGCCGGTCGTCGCTGGTGCTGCGGTCCCCAGGATATTGATGGAGACAGCGGGGCTGCCTGCATCACTGCACGGAAGAGCGGACAGCGGCCGCACTATAATCACAGATCCGGACACAGGGCGGTCATTCGTGGCCGGCGAGACAAGCACCGACCGAACAGTGTATAATGCCGTGGCTATGTTCTGCATGATCGTGCTGTCTGTCTTCTTAGGTAAGTCATCGGTCACTCGATGAGCCTGAAGGCTGAGTGGTGTATGCGTTGCATGAAGTGAGACGTACTGACGTTGTTTGAAAGGATTCCGATTAAAGACCCTCCGTAACAATGTCCTTCGTAAACGCAACTTTACCTCTGTGCTGGTCGTCATCCTGTTCATCTTCGGTCTGGGCTTCATCATCTGTGCATCCGTTGTGCAGACGGGTCAAGGTCTACGGACACATCAGCTATGCTACTCGTCCGCAATGATATGTCTAGTCTTCTACACTGGCAATAAGCTTACCATGTAAGTCTATCGAAGCTTCAACCTTCAACCCAACTAACCATCATAGCTATATCTTCCTCCTCGAACGCGCTCGTGTCGTCCGGGCGCCATTCATGCCTCGCCTGAAGGACCGTGTGTGGCTCTTCGGCATGTTCGTAATATGTGGTGGATTCGGTGCCATAGCCGTCGTCGGATACCTATCTCCTGTAGTCGAACTCAGCAAGCTGGACGGCCGATGTCGCATCGGACTCCCTCCGCGGGTCAGCTTCCCACTCCTGTGCTTCGATGTCGCCGTCAACTTCTTACTCACTGGCGTCTTCTTCTGGCTCCTTCGCCCAGTTCTGGATTTCCATAGCCTGCTGAACTTGAATACGTGGTTTGGAGTCAGGCTCGCTAATAAAGCAAAGAAGACCATCCGGAAGCTCGAGCCAAAGGACAACACTGCGCCAGAAGAGAGTCCGGCCCTCAAGTCCGACATGAACAAGAACATCAGGATTCTGCTATGGAAATGCTTGATCGGAAGCACTCTCGTTATGCTCCCGACAGTAGCGAACATGGCGCAGTTCTACGTCATGAACAGCAGGGAACTGGGCTGGGTCTGTCTGACAATATGCACGCTCGATGGTCAGTCTGTTTTCTTCCAAATGCCAACAGAAATGCTAATGTAAACACAGTATCATGGGGCGTCGTTATTGTCAACTGGCTGACCATTGGCTCTGCCGAAGCAGAGCAAAACCTCACAACCCTCCAGTCGCAGCGCACTCTGCGTAACGGCCAGCCAGGCGCCAAACCCGACCGTATCGATACCAGTCTTACTACGCACGACGACGAGCCAAGCCAACAGCAGGAAATGGCAATGCGCACACGGCAGGCGAGCGCGACAACAGCCGAAGTCCCAGTCTTTTACAAGGCAGCGAGCCTGAAAGACGAAGGGGGCTTACTGAAACATGACGGTGTGCGGGAGAGCTGGATCCAAGAGGTGGAGATGGATGTGGAGCCGGCCCCCGCGCCCCAGCTGACAGAACCGGGGAAAACCTGGGGCGAGTCGAGCAGGGGTTGGGCCGAAGGGAGCAAGACGTGGATCACCGTTAATGACAAGGTGGTCAGGGGTCAGAGTAGCGAAGCGAGCTTGGGACCATTCAGGAATTATCGACTGGATGTGTAATGTTTTTGGAATGGAGCATGGAGTGGTGATCGGCATTTCAGGTGTAATTGGGCGGATCTCGTGCAGCACATTTGGCGTGACATATACCCATGCATTGCTTTTTTTGAACATATAGATTTCTTTGCTCCACGAACTGTTCTTTCGAACCCAATCACCTCCCACTATAATAGCTTGTATAACTTGTATATATAGACATGACTCTCGCCCATATTCTCTGCAGATGCCCTCTGACTCATGGATTTACTTGCACTTTTTGTGACTGACCTGAGTGGTCTGCACGACCTGCCAGACACCAACATACCTCATAAACACGACACCACAATATGTTCCTCCCCTCCTCAGCCTTCGTCGTGGTTGATAATCACGAATGCTACTTTGCGGACGAGACTGTCGTTAGCGTTTTGGAGTCGGTAGGCTTCAATTGTGGCTGGGTCGATGTACTAGTCGCGGTTGATGGCTGCAGGGGGGTTGTTTCGGTGTTCTATACTGGTGGGCTCGTTGATGTGGTTCGGATCGTTGCAGGTAGTGTTGGGCTCGACGTAATCATCGTCGTAGGTCAAGCCGCTGTATTCATCTTCAGTGAAGATCTCGTTGTCATAGATAAAGTCACGGTGTGCGATGTTTCCGTCACGCAAGACTGATATAGATAGGCTGGTCGATACGGGAGTCTTCAGTACAATTCCAGAATCAGACTGCATCTTGAAGGACAGCGCAAATGACTTCATGATGGAATCGATGGGAGATTGATTGCATATGGATTTGGGAAGTGCTTGCACTTCGACGTCGTGGGCGCTGGTAGACATAGTTGCTTTCAGTGGAGTTGGGAGTAATTTAGCTGAAGAGTGAGTAACTGGAGCTTTTGCATATAGATCAATGTTGAACTGCATCGTAAAGTGATCGGTGCTTCAATTCAAAAGGCTCAGGTTGACCTACAACAGCCTTTCTACATTGTGAACAACCGATCGCACTGTTGAACAATGACGGAGGTCTTTGTTAGACCTGGTCAAACATACTCAACCCAGATACCTGAAACGCTCTCATCGCCCGCATCGAGTCGCTCTCTCGTACCCGAGGATTTGCCCTGCCCGGCTGGCACAGCAAGCACAACGTCACCATACCAGTATCCTGTCTTATCCAGCCGTGCCTGCTCCTCTTTGTCCTTTGATAATCTGAGTACCACCTTCGCCCCTTCATCTAATCCCTTGACGATCTTCACTCTGCTCGCCTGGAAGTCCAAACCGTCTCCTCTTTGCACGCCCTCCTTCCCAAACAACCTTGCATACGCCTCGCCCGTCTCTTTCAGCAACTGCTCATCCCGCACAACTACTGTGAGCTCCTTCACGCCCAAGATCCCAGATGGGTGGGTCGTCTTCTCGGCACTGAGCGGAACACGAACTTGTCGTTCCGTGATATCGTGACAGAAGAATGGCACTCGTCCCCGACTCGCTTGCCCTCCATGCTCGCCCTTGGGAAACGTGACTGCCCACTTTACATCCACGCCATCTGCTCTCTTTCTCCCGCCTTCGACCGGTTCGTCGTGACTCCCTTCACTGCCGCCTATAGCTTGCCAGCTGTTCTTTGGTGAGAGCTCGTTAATGAGGCACCAATCCATCCATCCGTATTTCTGGGCGCCGGACGCCCACCAGTGTGACGATACGTCTTTCTTGGGGTCGATGAAAGAGACCAGCTCGATATAGCAGCCATCGGCAAGCAGGACCAGGATGTTCGAGGTCAGACCGTCGGCGTGAGTACCACCAGGGGTAAGAGTGAAGTTTTTCTCAAAGAATGAGGGGAGCTTGGGAAAGGAAGTCGATTGGTCGACTGGCAGGAAGAGAATCAAATGGTCTAGGGCCTGGGTTGTTGCCATGATTGATGGTGAGCTAATGCTTGTAGTGACCTAGTGGTGATGAATGCTGGACGTCCTTTCTTTATGCGGATATGGATGGTTTCTAAATCAACCGTTCGAAGTTATATATCTAGATACCAGTGAGTCATTCGGTCCGAATTCAAAGGATCGATTGAAGGTCGTTTTGAGAAGCTATGGAAATGCTGACTCCATACGAGTGGCAGTTACGAGCTCGGGAGGGGTCCGTAGCGGGGCGGGGCTCGTAGCGCGATTTTCACCCGTCATCACATCAGCTTACGTCGCAAACTACTTCCTCACCTGTACCATGTACCATGTACCTAGCGTTATGCCAATATCAACGTTGTGCTCCTGGGTGCAATAAAAATGTTTAGCTGGAAAACAATGATCAAAGCAGTTACGCTTCTGTCAGACACACCGGAGACCGTCATTGCGATTCTTGCGATTTTCTACTTCCAGGTCGTGATAGAAGACCTGGCAGCCAACATGGTCATAGACTCAAGTCGATCGATTATATCCCCTTTCTAGCTTCGCCATTATAGTAATTGGGGGGTGAGCTACGTCAAACGTCACCGGATGTATCAAGAGTTCAAGGTTCTAGCATCATTACTTCCCGGCCTCTCGCGATTAGATAATTATGCAGGTTCCAGCTCTCTTAAGATCTAGAATATTTTAATACCCATGCTTCAGGCATCCATCTCTTGATCGCGTTACAACGTGTCAGTGGGCTAGTAGTGCAACCAACCAGCTGTTCTACACGAAATGGGATACATCTACGTAAGCCAGGCAGTGCCACGTAAGGGCTCTATGTCTTCACAGTAGTCGCTCTCAGAGACGCCGTTTCCTTTCGATCCGTGATGGAGCAGCTCCAACAACTGATAGGTTTATACTGACTTCAAGACTTACAATGATACTATAGTTAGGCGCAGAAGTGACAATGTATCCAAGAGGCCGACTGCATGGTCACGCTTACCCAAGACACGCTTTGTAGCTTTGACCTCTTTGACGAGTTATAGCATACACTTGACCGTCCTAAACTTCATTACTGACAATGATCAGGGCAAGAGTGCTTTTGCCCTGCCAACTGCTCAGAAACTTACGAGCAACGTGTCATATCATCCGGTCGTGATGATAGATACATACATTGAGTCTTGTCTCTACTCTGACGTGGCCTCCGCTTGCTTCATCTCTTGTTCGGCCGGGTGTGCTGTCTTCTCAGATAATCTGTTGTGCCCATCACCGATCGTTGGCTGATGCAACACATGACTAGTGCTTCGGCTGGACATAATAATGGCTTCAGAGAGAACTAACACCAGAGCTCTGGGTGTAGGGTCAGCAAGATAGTGGTCGACGTGATTCAGGGGTTTCCTTAGGGTTGCATCAACGTACCTATAAGAAGACCATTGGGTCATGCTGCATCTGTGTATCTGACTCTCAACAATCACATGCTGAGTCATGTATAGATAATCGAGATCTCGGTCAGATTCGTATTGCAAAAGAGGATTAATTTGATCGTCACAAGTTGAAGAGCGACACGTTCACAGACCCACTTCTCCTGACGATGCAGGGTCCAGGCTAGCGCCAGTGCATCCGGCAGGCACAGAATTGTGCAACCACCATCAATCACAATCACGACTCCCTTCGCGATGCCCTTTCCTTCCTCCGCCATGCAGCGGACACAATGAACAGCTTCAATTCCCGACCGTTCGCACGCAACACATCCAAAACGTTCCGCCCCGCATTCGATTACCTGACCAATATTTCGCGCTCCGTACAACTCCCAACAACGTCCAAACAAACCTCGAAGTTCGCGACCTCCGCAACGCACCGCCGAAAAACGACCGCAGACTCTATTGATGACATAGACGACGATATCGAAGCAGCCAATATGTCTAATTTACGCTCGCATTCGCGACACACCTCGCAAGAGGCAGGCGCCGGCCTCGCGCCCGCCATTCCCCTCATCGACGTCGCCAGCCGCTCCGCCTCGCCCATTCCCTACCCGCGCTCCCGCAGCGCCGCGCAGAGCGAGGACGAGGATGACGAATACGAGCTCAGCAGCAGCATACGACCGCTCGTTGGCGGCGGCAGGAGCGCGCAGTATGAGCGCGGCGGCTGGAAGATGATTTTTCGGCAGGGCGGCCTGGGGAGCTATTTATTTGGCACGTGGTTGGGCTGGCAGATCTGGATTGGGATACTGGTGTTTTGGGTAGGCGGGTGTGGATTTGGGCTGTTGCTCATGAATCGGTTCATCATGCTTACGGGGGTGTACAAGTGAGTGCTCGCGATGGTGACGGGGCAGCGATTGGGACAAGTTTGTGTGCTAACACCAGTTGTAGATTCCCATTTCCACTAGCTGGCACGTACGTCCAGCTCATACTCACACACGTCTTGCTCGTGGGCTTCTCGAGCTTGACGCGCGGCCTCGGTAGCCCGTTGAGACGCCTGGGACTCGGTGCTGCTGTTGCGCCGGCAATTCTAGTTGCACCACAGGGTGGAGCGTTCAGGAACATAAACACGAAGTCTGGCGTTGCGAGATTCCTACGCTGGCTGAGTAACGGCTCCGGAGGCATCGCTGGTGGCGGCTTATTTGAGTTCGACTACAACATCGCGAAACAGGTGCTCCCTCTCGCGGTCGTCTTTGTCGTCAAAGTCCTGCTCAGCAACTTCTCCTTTGCGTAAGTAATCCTTGCATTCTCTGTATCTTACTACGACCTGACAGCGACTAGCTACGCCCCCCTACCCGTCTACCAGCTTGCACGCATCGGTGTAACGCCTCTCTCCCTTATCTTCTCCTGCATCTTGCAGAAAGAGACCATCTCTGGCTCCACTCTCTCCGCTGCGCTCATCGCGACCCTGAATCTCTTTTTTGCGACCCTCCGCTCCAACGTTCGTGTAACGTGGGAGTCCATCGTCGCCGGTGTTTTCTCGTCCTTCTTTGCCGCCCTGTACCCGATCCTTCTGCTCCGCACATATCGCACGCTACTTGCCGGCCTCATTCCGCAAGGTGACGTCTTGAGCGGCTATCCCACACGCAGCGAGGAAGATGCGAACCGCGAAGAGACCCGTGCCTACTACCGCACTCTACACTACACCTCTATGTTGTCCATCGTGCTCCTCACCCCCATCATGCTCTTGAGCGGCGAACTTGGAAACATCTTCCATAACATCCCCTTCCTGGACGTCCCGTTCTTCTGGCTGATGATCTGGTGCGGTGCGATCGGCAGCTGGGCGGTGTTCAGCAGCACGCTCGTGCTGGTCAAGGCGACAAGCCCGCTATCCGCGACATTTGTCAATGTGCCAAGGAGCGGCGTGCAGCTCACATTGCTGAGCATGTTCAAGATGCCGGCGCACAGCTGGGTGGGCGTTGTGCTATGCTGGGCAAGCAGCGTGTGGTTTGCAGTCAGTCGGCGGAGGGAGAGCAGGACGAGGGTCAGGCTTGAGGGGCGTTAGGTGCGGCTCTCCATAGAAACAGTCAGAAACGAAGCTTTGATATTTGAAAAGATCGTCTGCACATGACGCTGCACACATACCTCTTTGGTCACCAATTGCCGTTTGCCCGCCATATCGAGGTACTAACCACGTGCACCACATTCCGTAGATATAAATCCCGCTTCAACGCTCATGCTTCCTTCCGCATCATACAACACATCATGCTCTCCAAAGATAGCCATGCCTCTGGACTGAACATGAAAGACTGATCAGTAGCTTATGTGTCCTGTTTCGTGCACTGTACACGTACGCGTTGTGAGATTCCAGGGTTTATTCCTCGTAAACCGCAAAGAGGGTGATGATCGATTGATGCCTTCTCTCTGCTCTTCTCTGCTCCTCACCCTGCTCTTGTGTCCATACAATCAAATACCGATGTTCTACTCGACTCTCCAACGGGCGGGTCTCTTCCCTTGAAAACCCGGATCCGTCGGAGTCATGGCTGCTGTCTTCTTTCGAGGAAGCAGCATCACCTGCTGCTCTAAACTCTTGTTCAAGAACGGGTAGCCAAAGACGAGTATGCGCTGGCGCTAAATTAAACATTTGTAGTGCAGAGAAAGTCGTCGAATTCAATATCAATCCTTTCGGTATAAATCTCCTCTGTATACTCCGAAGTATGTAAACGCCCGACCTCCGTTATGTGTACGTTGTCGAAATGGATTTCAGAAGTCTTCATGTGCGTTTTTAATCTTGCTCGATGCTAATTATTTAAAAAATTCGCTCATGGTTCTCATGGGCCTTCAGATCCGAGCCTAACGCAGTGCATATCTGCACTGTCTCTTTCATTCAATCAGAGTTGCTTATCCCATGGTCAAAGAGGAAGGATCGCTGTACATGTCTGTACCTTCTCCAGCTCGGTATCTAAGCACCATTACTATGCTTCTCTCTCGAATCTGAGATCTCCTATGTCTTCTCAACCAAGAATTCCTTCTGCTACGAAAATGAGTCGAAGCTAGACAAATGTCCGCTTCAGAAGAGTATCTCTTCTACGCGCAAATATGTTCAACAGAGCCACGATGATTTCTGCCTCCTCCCCTCCCCAGATCACCATCGCCTCTCTTCTGAATGCTTTTTGCGCTAAAGATCACGATAACACAAACTCATGTCTGCCACAAACGACTGCACGCAGATATATGATATGTGTTTCGAGAACTCTCGTCTACTACAGTGTGTGTCTACCACAAACGTTTGATCGGTAACAACATGCCCATTGCTCTGCAACATCGAGCAAACAGGCGAATAAAGAACCCGCCAATGTATCTGCTCCCAAAATACCTCTCTGCCGTCTACCTAAATCAAGTGGCCGCTACAATATGTTCTCGCCACAGAATAGTGCAAATCATCTGATCGAGCACCTGAGTCCTTCCAAGTCCAAGATCACGAGGATCATGGGAGCTCTTTCTCCGGCGTGCGCGGCCTTGTCCGATTCAAATACTTGCCGAGAAACTGTTTGGGAGGAGTCTCATGATACTCTCCACGCGTGTGCACTATCACCCGCCTTCGAGATAGTCAGGCGACTTGTAACAAAGACAGGCGGATGAACGATCATGGGCGCAGCGAATGACGGACACCGGGCTGATGCTAATGTCTGTTGGAGGTCGTTGTCTTGACGTGCAGAACCGACACCGCCGTCTCTGCCCTATACACCTCTCTGCCGTCTGCTCAAGGCTGCCATCTCACATTTAATGTCCCGGGCACAAAAAAAAAGCTTGTCTCACAATGATACATGCTTTCCGACCATCAGAGTTGATATACCATGCGAGCACCGTTTCGCGCTATCTCTATGTACACTCAATCTCTTACTGCCTGCTCAAACTATAAGGCTGCACTGACATGTTCCTGGCCCGAAAAAGTGCATATGTTCCCATGATGTGTGTTTCCAAATCACCATGCCGCGCTTTATGCATGTGCGAGCAGTGTCTCTGAAAGACCCTCCACAAAGTTCCATGTGTTCTCAAAATATATCGACCACCATTTGGATGTTTCGGCGTGGCTACCATCATCTACCTTCTACCTTTTGTCTGCACTCTGGACTTCACTCTGCGGAGAGAAACCTGAATGTTGCGAAGGTATGTGGTGTCTGCGGCAGGAAACACTTCTGCTTCAAAGGATGCGGTGCTTGCGGTGTCTGCCGCCGGTGTAGAATGGTAGACGGTGTGACTCCATTTCTTCCCCATAAGGGAAGACAAGCTCCGACGTAGATGCTGATTCTGTCGACTTGGTACTCATGTGTGCCATCTTTTCTGTTGCAGATGAATACTTGGCTACATTATGTGATGACAGACCAAAATCGTGGCCCATTATGTCTGCCCTTTGGCCTGCTGGCGTCACATGAAGGCGCATACTGGCGAGCAGCCTCCTGATCTGTGAGTTCAGTGACCGACTATGTGTCCCAATAGGTCACGGCTCGATTCAAAACTCATAAAGTCGCGCACTTCAGATATGGTAGAGACAGAGCAGGGCAACCCCAAATCGGCGAAGTTAGTACTTGTTTGTGGACACTGATAACGAACCCTCATATCACTCAGTAGCACACAGTGTGTTGTTCAAAGATCTATTGGATTATCCGATACACCCGTTAGATCTACTGCTTGTCGTGACCATCGCCCACATCATGCACCATACACCATGCATCTGCCATCATTACCCTGTTGGTAAAGAACCGGTATCGAACGTAAGCCAGCCAGATTTGTAACAGCTGCTTGGAGGTATCACACTGGAATTCCATCATTCCACCCATATCATGTCTGTCGTCGCAGACACATCCATCTATGATACAAAACAAATTAAGGAACCATCGAAAACCCAACTCAGTAGATCGAGATTGGGGGCGACCGACGTCCAGCTAAGGGGTCGGTGCCAAGAGAAGGAGGAGACCGCGTCGAAATCGTCAGAACTTTTGGGTGCATTCGTGAAGCCGTCCGCCATCGTAAGAAGAGCCATAAACCGTACGCCGTTCGCCATTAAGAAGCTGCTGGAACCATCGCGGGTCGCTGTCGATCAAGAGTGATACGGAGCGAGTCCTACTCGGAAGCAACTAGAAGAATTTAAGCCTTGGTCTCTTCCTTGGTCTCCTCCTTGGGGGCCTCCTTCTCGCCCTCACCGTCCTTGTTCTTGACGTATTCATCGTAGACGCTCATGGCCTCGTCGACCTTGGCGCGGAGAGCAGACTCGTCGGAGGTGCTGCAGCGTATTAGTATTAAATTAATGAATGCAGTGGAACGTGACTTACAGGTTGATGAGCTCGCTGTTGTCCATCTCGAGGAGCATACCGGTGATCTTGCCGGCCAACTCGGGCTGGATCTCGTGGATCTTAGGGTAAAGCGCCTCACCGAGCATCTGCTTCTGCTGTCCGACGGGAGCAGCGTTGAGGACGTTCAGGTCGATACCGCCAGCGCGGGGGAAACCAGCCTGGGGACCCTGGCCGGGACGGCCGTTAGGACCGCCGCGGCCGCCCTGGGGGAAGCCTTGGCCACCACGCATGGCAGGAGCCATCTGACCCTGAGGCATACCGGGCATGCCGGGCATGGGGCCAGCGCCGCGACCGCCGCGGCCGCCCATAGCCTGCTGGGCCTGAGCAGCGAGCTGCATGTACTGAGGAGTCATGTAAGGAGCAGGGAAGCCACCGGGAGCCATGCCAGGGGGCATGTACATGGGAGGCATCTGCTGGGCGTTGGGGCCACCACGGCCACCCTGCTGAGGCATACCGCTGGGGAAGCCACGACCGCCCTGCTGTCCAGGCATGCCCGCGGGGAAGGGCATCTGTCCACGACCACCGGGAGGGTACATCATGGGCTGACCAGGAGCGACGAACATCTGGGGCATGCCGCCGAACTGCTGCTGCTGTTGCTGCTGCATGCGGAGCTGGTTGCGGGCCTGGATGGTAGCCTCGAGCTGGTTCTTGCGGACATCCTTGCGCTGGGCAAGAGCGACGTAGAGGGGCTTGCCGTCGAACATGCGCTGGTTCATGTCGGTGACAGCCTTGGTAGCCTCGTCGGGGTTGCTGAAGCAGACGAAGCCGAAGCCCTTGCTCTTGCCGAGAATCTTCTTCTCGCCCTTGATGGTGACCTTGTCACCGGCCTTGGTGGAGTCATCCTTCTTCTCGTCAGATGAGTCCTCCTCCTCCTTCTTCTCCTCGACCTCCTTCTCCTCGGGCTTCTCCTCAGCCTCATCCTTCTTCTCCTCAGAGTCGGAATCGGCCTTGGCACCCTCAGCGGGGACGGCATCACGCATGACCTTAGCGGAGGTGATGGTGCCGAAAGGAGTGAACATCTCGCGGAGCTTCTCGTCATCAACCTCGTCACCAAGGTTCTTGATGTAAAGGTTGACGCCCTGGTACTTGGACTGCTTCTCGAGACGGGCAGCCTCGTACTGCTTGCGGAGCTCCTCCTCACGCTCGTGCTTCTTCTGAGCGCGGCCGACGTAGAGCTTCTGGCTCTTGAAGTCGGTGTCGTTCAGGGAGTCGACAGCAGTGGCGGCAGCCTCGTGCTTGATGTAGTTGACGAAACCGAAACCACGGCTCTTGCCCTGGTCGTCCCTTGCGATGGACGCGGAGGTGATATCTCCGTGCTTCTCGAAGAGCTCACGGAACTCGTCGTCGGTGACATCAAGGTCGATGTTCTTGACGTAGATGTTGGTGAAGTTGGCCTTCATCTCCTCGAACTTGCTCATGCGCTCCTTCTTGGGAATGTGGTGGCCGACGAAAACCTTCTTCTCGTTCAAAAGCATGCCGTTAACGTGCTTAATGGCGTTGTTGGCGGCCTCGGCGGTCTCGTAGTGGACGAATCCGTAGCCCTTGGAGTTGCCCATCTCGTCCTGAGCGACCTTGCAGGACAGGATGTTACCGAAGGCGGCGAAGGTGTCGTGAAGAGCCTTGTTGTCAATGGCGTGGTCAAGGTTCTTGATGAAGACGTTGCCCTGACCAGTCTTGCGCAGAGCGGGGTCACGCTGGGACCACATGATACGGCAAGGCTTGCCCTTGATGACAGTGTAGTTCAGCTCCTCGAGGGCCTTCTCGCCGTCCTCAGAGCTGTTGTAGTTAACATACGCGTAACCGAGCGAGCGACGGGTAACGGCGTCACGGCACACACGGATCGACGCAACCTGGCCGATGGAAGAGAACAGCTCGAAGAGCATGGCCTCGGTGACGGAGGGGTCGAGCTCGCCGACATAGAGGGAAGCGGAGTTCTGGTGGGCCTGCTGGGCGGTGGGAGTGGGTGCCTCGCCCTGGGCGGCGGGGACCTGGGTGTTGACCTCGGCGCCGTTGGCGGTGGCAGCACCGTCCTGGACGGGCGAGGTGGAGTTGGCGACTTCAGACATGGTGGGTATCTGGGCGGGGTGTCAGTGGCGGGTCCTGCGAATTTTGCGGGAAGGTGCAGGGTGCCCATGTGCAGGTGCGCTCGCTTCACCAGAAAAGTTCCTACGTACCTGCGCGTGAAACAACTTGCGACGAGAAGATGTGCAGTGGCTGAAGGTCCTGGAAAAGACCTAGAGAGGGGACAGGCAAATGCGCAGCGTTCCTTCTACTTGCGACGGGCGGTCGTGAAAGAGAAAGTCGCTCGACAACGGTGGAGGGGTTGACGAAGCGGGCGGAGTGCGTCGCACGGGATTTTTTTGTGGTTTTCTGGATTTTTTTGTTTCTTTTCTGTTATGTGACGATCCGCGTGAGTGGACCGGGACTTTTGAAGAGCTTGGTGTGTGGTGGTGGGAAACGGTGAGAGGTTGGCGAGCACGCAGTGCTTTCAAGTGGGATATTTTCTGTGAGGCGCCGGTCAGTGCGCGGCCACTAGCCATATTGGGGGTAGGCGGTGAACGAACGAGCTTTCCTGCACCCGAACGAATGGCAGTCGGACTGGACAGAATCTGCACTGACGTCAAACGGCGGAAAGTGAGATGTGAAGACAGCCGGTAGTACTAGGCGCTTTGCATCATCTTGGAAGGCGCATAAAGACGCACCAGCCCTTGCGAAACGGCGGTTCCTGCAGCCGGTAAGCACATGTCAACGGCGTGGTCAACGCTAGGGCAGCCACGGTGTGGGTCGGCTTTATCAGGTACACACGTCGGCGTGAGGAAACAGCACAGAGAATGGAACATGTTCTGTACAGGAAGTCCTACAAATCTGCAACACCAACCGCACGTTCATCTGTGATGTGGAGGTGTGGCGTTCTTGGTCACAGAGGATAGCAATCAGACAGCAGTGTGATTCGATATCACGCAAACGCATCGTTTCCAAAACTTTAGAAACAACAGAAAATGATGGGTATCTGTGCTCAAATCCAATAAAGAACCACACGCGCGAACGTGCTGTGGCGCACTCACTCGCTCAAACTGTCGTCCCAGCCCCCTTGCTCAGAAAGAAACTCGACAACCTTTGTCTTGCACTGCTTCAATCCCTGCCCCAGAGCCTCATCCCACTGGCTCTCTACAAGCGCGACCTTCTCCTTCAGGTCGTCTGTCAGCCTCTGCTCTTCGTCGGCGCGGATGGCTTTCATCTCAGCGTCGACACTGGTGAGATCCTCGCCTTCCAGCAGTCTCTGCGTCTCGAGGAGCCGCGAGCCTGTGGTCATAACAGCTGTCTTGACCTCGTGCAGCAGACAAAGTAAATTGATCTGTGACTCGATGAACTGATACGCGGAGCGACCCGCGTGCGCAAGGAGAGTGTAGAGGTACTGAAGCGGAAAGTCGTAGTACGCTGGGTTCTCGCTGTACTCCTGTGCCGGGATCAGAACACCAAACCCGTCAAGCTGGTGCGGCACCTTTTGCACAATTGCCAATAGGCCAGGCGCGATGTCCCAAAAGGCCGAGAGCTGTGTCTCAACTCCACGCGTTACATTGCGCTCGATGACATCAAGAAACTCTTCGTAGCGCTTGAGAATCTCCTTTTCAGCGCTGACTTTGCGGTCCTGCGCGTCGCGGCGGAAGAAATCGGTTGCTTCCTTGACCTTCTGGTCATTCTTAGCTTGAACGTAGGGCAAAACGATTATGTCTCGGTAGAGGTCGTTGCGCTCGTTCTCAAGTTCGAACAGCTCCTTATGAAGCGATTCGCGAAGCTCGAACAGCCATTTCAGTAACGTAAGCATCTCCAGTAGTTCTGGCTTTTCGTCGCCCTCTTCTTGCGTCTGGTTGGGATTCAACTCCTGTGCCTCATCGGACAAACGCCCTTTGAGATGTTCGATCGATGCCGTCACCTTGGTGACTCGTTCGCAGAGCATAGCATGCAGTACGTTCGCGACCTCAGCTTGGAAGGTATCGAAGATACTCTGTACTACGTCTTGTGCACGCTGGTGCTCTCGAGCTTCAAAGTCCGCGTCAGCTTTCGCCGCATCCTGGAAGGTCATCTGACCGTTTCGAAGATTCTCTTGGATGTTGTATCGAACATGTGCTCGTCTGTCGTTCAGCGACGCGTTTTCAGATTCCTTCCGTGCTTCTGTCTTCGTTTCGAAGTTGGTCTTCGTGGTTTTCAATTCACCGAGATTAGTCAACGTCCGTAGGCTACTACGGATGGAGGCTAGATCAGGGTGATTGTTGTTGACAGCAGGGTGATGACGCGGGTATGATGGTGGCAATGTAACAAGCCTGGACACATCGAGCTTGTGCGGATCGATGGCTGGAGGAGTCGGTGTAGGGAAATAGTCGAACGACGCAGGCTGCTTTCCTTTGCCGCCGTGTAGTCCAACCTTCTCCGGCGGGTACTCGTCTGGTCCATAGGCAGCAGGTCTGCTACTTGAGCTTGCTCGGTAGTGCTTTGGTGTAGGCTGGTTCTGGCCATCCTGGTGGAAGCTCTCCTGTGTCTCCATCACCAATCCCATGTATTTTGACTCGCGCTTGCTTCTTTCTAACCGCCTGTCGCCAACACCCTGTGATCCATCATCACTCTCCCACCATCGGCTTGCAGATCGTCCTCTCGAATCTTCTTCGTCTGGGATGGTGCTCATTGCCATACTGGGGATCGGTGAAAGCGAAGGATGGAAGTTGTTGTTCCAGGCAGCATCACGAGCACGCTGACTTGATGCGCTGGAAGGTGATGCGGGCTCGGTGTGCGGTGTGAACTGGCCCAGGGAAGATGCTGGGCTCGCAGCAGTTGTAGGCATAGAGTCAGAAGGCCTTGTGTCTGGTGACTCACCTGACACAGATCCGGGATGCATGCTTCTTGCGTAAGAAGGAGTAACTTGAGCACTTGGAGTGACAGCTCTCCGCGCTGATGTTTTGTTCGAACGCCAGAGATCCCTTGTAAGATCCATGACTTCGCCTGCGCCGATCGCATCGAAGGCGCTCGTGTACCGATCTCGTCGGAATCTTGATTCAGCAACGATGAACTCAGCAAAGAGCTCAAGTCGTTCCTCATCATCTTCAGCATGCAACTCCTTCTCAATGAAGGCACGGTGCCGCTCGATCGACGCTTGAGCGAACACATCTCGATCTGTCGGTCTGGGGGTTTGGAGTGACGCGTCATGCGGTGTCAAGACAGAATGCAGTGACGTCTGCGATACTGAGCGGTTTGTGACCTCTGATGGAGTTGTCAGACCTCTCCCATCTTCAGCGGGGTGTGGAGGAGGTGTGGGAAGAGCTTTGGCAGGAAAGGCTGTCGGGAGTTTCTGAGATAGGTGTTCCGTACCTGGCGAGAAAGGAGGCGTGGGTGCGGCACCAGACACATTCCGTTGGCCGGCAAGTAGTCGCGGTGTGGAGCTGGCGGACCCAGGATCTTCGTACAAATGTGCGCTTCGTGGTGATCGTAATGCTCCACCGCTTCGTGGGGTGTTCCTTGTGATTGCACCTCTCCGCGACAGCCCACTTTCAGGTGAGGCCAAATCAACATTTGCTCTCGTTGTAGACACCTCAAGGTCGTGTGCCCAAGGATTGTTGTTCGGCTCCGCGCGCCGCTCACGTGCAGCACGGCTCTCTTCCCTGCGTTCGCGAATGCTCCCTCGAGCACTGCCTTCACGCCTGGGTCTTGACAGCGTGCTGCCTAACCCGGAGTGTGAAGCCATCGATGGCCCGGACACTGTCGACTCACTCTCTGTTTCCGGAGGCGATGCAACATACTCGCGACGTTGTAAGCTGGTATTGACATGCAGACCGAGAGCTGCTGGTGATCTTGCAGGAGCCGGAGGAGGGGGAGGGACTGAGGCTGTGACTGTAGCTGACTCTTCCTCCCATCCCATAGGTGTTGGTGGAATAGGTCCGAGGGGTGTCTGACCAGGTCGGCGCGTCGGCGGAGCCGAGGGATAACCTGACTGGCGGTCAGAGTCATATCCAGGCCCAACACTTTGTGACCTCGAGCCTATTGGTGGGGGGCCTGGCGGAGGTGGCGGCAATGGCATGCCTGGTCCCCAGCTCGACTGAAGATTGGGTGGTGTCTCATCAACAGGCGTTCGCGTTTCCGTGCCATGGCCGAGGACGCCAGCCGAGGCTGCTCTGCGTGCATTCGGTGGTCGCAAGGGAGACTGCGAGTCAGGAATATAGCGTCGGTCGAGTGGACTGGGTGTGTACTGAGCGAAGTTGCGTTGTGACGACGATCCAGGGTCGCCTCGCTGCAGCGCATCGTGCGTGCTCGAGTGTAGCGATTCGATAGCAGACGGGGCAGGACTGTGGTCAACGTTCCTGTTACGGAAGTTTGACAGACTGAACTTGGTAGACAGGCCCCGGGACGAAGACCTTTCCCTGCTAGGTGCTACTGGTGGAGGCGCAAACAGAGTGTTCCCCGGGGCTGCGGCAGAACCCGAGGGTATGGCTATCGAGACAGGACGGTTGTGGAAGCTTCGAGCTGCGCGCGCCGACGAAGGCGTGCCGGTTTGTGGGACTGGCGGAGGAGGATGGTGGCCCTGGGGGAACGCATGGCCTGGCGACGAACTCAGGGCTTGCGATATGTTCTGGCTCGGGGCGCGGGCCGGCGTGTACGGCGGCGGAGGAGACGGCATGGCCTCCTCATGTCCCGACAGATCCTGTTGCCGCACTGGGTTGATGGCCATTTGCGTCTGCTGGGGTGCATACTGCACGCCAGTCCTCCCGTTGCCTCTCCATTGCTGCGGGTTGTATGGGGCAGCCATCGGCGAGCTACCTACAGACGAGGGCGCATACGGGGACGACAGATTGTTCGCGAACGGGGTGAACGGGCTTGAAGAGGTCGCGCTCGCCGGAGTGTGCAGACTGCCATGGGTATGCGCAAAAGCAACGCCTTGGGTGATAATGCCCGGTCGCACGGCAGAGGCACGGCCTGGGGAGATCGGCTGCCCGTATCCTTGCGCGTTCGCTGGGGGAGGCGGAGGAGGCACCGCGAGATAGTTGTGTGAAGACATGCTTCACACCGTTCGAACGTCGATGGGGAGCCTGAACGCCTCAAAGCCTCCAGCGGCTCCAGCGTGCGGTGTCGACGAATCCTTCTGGACGACTGAGGCCGGTTGTTCACGCGTTGGGGCTTGCAGGCCGTGTTGGTCACCTCACACACAAGCCATTTGCGAAAGGAAACGGTAACACCCCTGCAAGTCCAGGCATGCTGTGGCCGTCGGAAGGAAGGCAAGGCCGCATGGTGATGGGCACGGTGAGGGCTGGCCGTCCTATTCGCTCTGTGGCCTAGCACGAGAGAAGATCCGGGCGTTGAGGAGTGAGGGTTGGCCGTCTTAGCGTGAAGCTTGAATCGCCGGGAGCGAATGAGAGCTGCAGCCCGCCCAGTGACCCTGGCGCGGGCGGCTATGTAATGGCCAGAGTGGGATCATGCCAGTTCGCAGGTGTCGTACAGAGGCTCTGTCTTATCCTTATCGCAGCTACAATATAGATTGCAATTTCTCTCCATGCCTGCGAGTATATTGTGCTCTTCAATTCACCTTGTTGCGCGTTGCGCAGCAAGCAAAGTCGTGCATGCTGCTGTCAACTCGGCACCGCGAATGCACGCTAAATATAGCACGGCGTCGCCATGCAGCTTGGAATCACGTCCACATTCCACATCACATGCATGACAGTAATAAATCTCCTGCATGCCCTGTGCTTGATCATCGCTGGCCTGTGTCTTAATGGCACATACCGCTGTAGCACGGGCAAGGAGTTGCTTGTGTTCGTCGTGTGACTGTACTGTGTCTTTGCAGCAGCAGTCCGAGCATTCAATTCGACAACCTCGGTGCCTGAAAAATCACAGCACTAATACTAAATCAGCCGAATATTCATTTCTCGCTTGCTACCTTTGAACCATGTCTGTTTTGTTGATGGTCAATTAGCCCTCTCCATGGCTGGTTCAAGAACGCCATGAACGACGCTCAGGCGGGGTACAGAAAAGCCACCAACACCAGCATCGCCGTGCTGTCGATCCTCAACACGCATGTAAGAATGGATCAAGACGCGAACTCATCTGCATGTCATAATAGGTTCATTCGCAACATACTAAATATGTAGTGGCCCAATGCTTTTGCCAAATAAACTCGCTGGAATAACCAATGTCTCAAGACACGCCTATTTTTGGTGCTTGCTGTGGACGTCGATAACCTTCTGCACCTCCTGTTCCGAACCCATGAAGATACCCGATCGGTCGTGGATGTGCTCGGGCACAACATCAAGCATGCGCTCCATCTTGCTGTTGACAGCCTTGCCGCCAGCTGCATGTCATGTCAGCAATGATTCCACAATCAAGTCTAGCAACAACTTACCATTCTCGAAGACCATGGCCATGGGTGCGCACTCGTACAGGATACGCAGCTTGCCCTTGGGGCTCTTCTTGTCCGCTGGATACGCGAAGATGCCGCCGTACAACAGTGTTCGGTACGCATCCGCTACCATGGAGCCAATGTAACGCGCGCTGTACGGCTTGCCGCCCTCTTCTTGTGGGTATTTTAGGCTGTTGATGTACTCCTTGACAGGCTCCTCCCAGTACAGCGAGTTACCCTCGTTGACCGAGTAGATCGCGCGCGCCTTGGGGATCTGCATGTCAGGATGTGTGAGGATGAACTCGCCGAATGCGGTGTCGAGTGTGAAGCCGTTGACATTGCCGCCCTTCATTGTGATGACGAGCTGTGCCGATGCACCGTACATGGTGAAACCGGAAGCAACCATCTCTGTGCCAGGCTTCAGGAGGTCCTCTTTTGTGCCCTTGGCATCTTCTGCCAGCTTGTATACGGCAAAGATGGTACCGACTGAAACTCCGGCGTCGAGGTTGGAAGAGCCGTCGATCGGATCGCAGGCTACGGCGTAACGCGCAGTGGGGAATTCGTCGAAGGTGATCAACTCCTCCTGCTCCTCGGAGACCAAAACACGCACGCGACCGCAGGAGCGCATGGCGGAGATGAAGAGCTCATCGCCAATTACGTCAAGCTTCTTCTGGTCGTCGCCAGTGGCATTTGACTGACCAGCCAACCCAGTAAGCTGTCAAAGTCAGTGATTGCCGCAGACCAGTAGTACCAAAGTGCGGCTTACGTTGACCAACGAGGCTCTCCGAATGTAATAGGCAATGCTCTTGAATGCGAATTGGAGGGCGTGGCAAAGAAGTCTAGCGTTTTGTTCAGTCTGAGTTCGAGCGCATGAGGGGTTCAAGCTCACGTGAAGTCACCGGTGGCCTCCTTGTGCTTCGACTGCTCTTCTGTGAGGAATCGTGTGAGGGTGATGATGTCGGTGTTGATCACATCCTGCTTGTTCTGCTGCTGTCCGTTGCTCGCCATGTTTACTGCTGTTCTTTATGGCAATATTAGGTGTTTTAGGGGTATTTTGGTGGAAGGAGGGGGTATCTGAGAATGTGGAGGAAGAGGAACAAGTGACGAAGGGCAAGCAGAAAAGTCAGAGGTAGTTCACGATCATCGACGCGTGGGGAAGGCGCCAGTAGTTATTATGAAGTCAGATGTCTGGGTCCAAGTGGGTAGAGTCGGGCATGCGGAGACAAGTCGGTATTTGTTTGGGATGCAGATTGGTTGGACAGCCGCAGACATCTGCCCTCGGCAACTCACAAGCTCACGATATCTCAGCCATTGGAATCCTGGAGGCGCAGAAGTTGTGGCGGAAGAATCCGTAAACAACTCGGAAGCTGATTGATGGCACTTTTCCGCGAAATTTACCGCGCTTTGCGGCGGCAGCATGGGAGCTTGGACGATGATGCAAGTGCGGATACGTGTGGAGGGGTGTTGCGGGGCGCTTTCCACGCTTTCTCCAGCTGACGTTTAGCCCGGGATCTTCCGAGCCGCGGATATAAGTTCATACGTGAGGTCGCCCTCATCAGCGTCGCGATGGCAAGTCGATGGAGATCTGGAGTAATCTGATGCGCAAGAAGGCAGTGAGCTGCTGAACAGTCAACAGTATCACTCGGGGCCTTTAGGACATTACAGACTCAACTGATCGATCTCTCAAATCAGAAGACGGTTGAACTTGTGACATTCGGAGATCTCTCAAGTATCACGCGTACCTGAGTTAGTTCCGCACGTTCACCTATCGTGCCGAAGCGGAAGATCTCTAGCCAGGCCATTATCCCGCAAGTCGAGGCCCAACAGTTGCTTACGACGCACCATAGTACATGTGTCCAGACTAACTGTTCGGCATACCTCGCCCCGAGCACAACGTCCGTGCAACGAGTATCAGAAGACGCATCAACGACTCTCGGGAGAGATATCCGTAGATCAATACAGTGTCCTGGATTGATGAACACAAGAACCTGATTTTTGTACATTTCTACATATACACTCGTAGCAATGCAAATGTACAGGAAGAGTCTCTATCCAACCCTTCAAGAAGCTTCATGACGCTCTGAAAGGTGACCGTCGCATAAATGGGGGATAAAACAATGCAAGCAAACTCGGACAGACTATTGAAAACACAGAGAATCTCCCTACACCTCTTTGTTACTTTACTCGCCCTTCAGCCTATCCTGCTTGACGGTGAAGGCCATCTCCAGCAAGTCCTTCTCCTCCTTCTTGTGCGAAGCCTTCAGACCAGTGGCAACGGAAGCACTGGGGTTGCGACCAGCGTACATGACGTGACGCCTGTTGTGGTGTTCTGTCTGGTTCAACAAGGTCTCGATTCTGGGTTGTGTGAAGCTCCAAGCACCAGCGTTAAGGGGCTCCTCCTGTGCCCAGATGATGTTCTGAGCATTGGGATACGAGTCGAGGTTCTCCTTCAGCTGCTCCCATGGGAAGGGGTTCAGCTGCTCAATGCGGGTGATGGCAACATCAGTGAGGCCACGAGCCTTGCGCTCGTTGACAAGAGCAGTGTAGACCTGACCTGTGCAGAGGACGACGCGCTTGATCTCCTCATTTGTGCCAATCTCACCGGACTCGTGGGCTGGGTCCTTGACAATCCATTCGAAGTGAGATTCACCAGTGAATTCCTCGATGCTCGAGCGAGCCATGGGGTGACGAAGCAGAGACTTGGAGAAGAAAAGGATCAAAGGCTTGCGGAACTGGCGGTTCATCTGGCGACGAAGCAGATGGAAGTAGTTGGAAGGCTTTGTGCAGTAGGCGATTTGGAGGTTGCAGTCCTGGTGTTGACGCTCAAGCTTTTCCGGTGCAGGGAAGATACGAGGATCCTCATTGACCAGCTGCAGGTAGCGCTCCATACGACCGGAAGAGTGCTCAGGACCTTGACCATCATAACCATGGGGCAAGCTTAGAACAAGGCCAGAACGCTGAAGCCACTTGACTTCGGCAGAGGCAACGAACTGGTCAATGATGACCTGAGCAGTGTTGGCGAAATCGCCAAACTGGGCCTCCCACATGACGAGCGCGTTAGGCGAGGAGAGAGAGTATCCGTATTCGAATCCGAGCCTGGTGACTGTTAGTGACAGAAGCGAACTTGTCTGGGGATGTAACTTACACTCCGTACTCGCTCAGCGAGGAGTTGCAGACAGTAAAGGTCTCCTGGCCCTCACTGAGGTGCTGCAGAGGGGTGTAGGTCTTCTCGTTCTCCTGGTCGTGAAGAACAGCGTGACGCTGGGAGAAGGTTCCACGTTCGACATCCTGACCGGATACACGAACGTGGTGGCCTTCCATACACAGAGATCCAAAAGCCAATGCCTCTGCGGTGGCCATGTCGATGTTCTTGCCATCTTCAACGGTCTTTGTACGGCCAGCCAAGATACGCTTGAGGTTCTTGTGTACATTGAAGTCCGCAGGGGGGTTGCCAATCTTCTCGGCAATGTGCTTCAGCGTCGAGTCCTCAACGGCGGTAGGCAAATGTGGCAGAACCTCGGTAGCAAGCTCCTTTGGCGACTTGAAGCCGTTCCATGCAGAGGTCAGCCACTCCTTAGCGGTCGGCTGGTAGTCCTTGCTGCGGTTGAAGCTCTCGTCAAGCATGCCCCAAACCCAAGCCTTGTGCTCCTCAATGTCCTCCTTGGTGAAGGTCTTCTCTTCCAGAAGCTTGTTGACGTAGAGGTCGAGGGTAGGCTTCTGTTCCGAGATCTTCTTGTACATGAGAGGCTGGGTGAAGAAAGGCTGATCTGTCTCGTTGTGACCTTGCTTACGGTAGCAAACCATGTCAATGACAACGTCCTTCTTGAACTCAGCACGGAAGTCAGCAGCAAGCTGGCAGACAAAGTTCATGGCCTCGACATCATCACCGTTGACGTGGAAGACGGGAGCATCGATAGCCTTGGCAATATCTGAGCAGTAAGGAGTAGAACGGGAGAATCGGGGATCGGTTGTGAAACCAATCTGGTTGTTAACAACGATGTGAATAGTTCCTCCGGTATGGTAGCTGGGAAGAGCGTGGAATCCCATGGTCTCGTACACAATACCCTGGCCGGCGAAAGCGGCGTCGCCGTGGAGGAGTACGCCCATAGCGGTGCGGGCCTCCTTCTCATCGTTGTTGTAGTGCAGAATGGCGCGAGTCTTTCCGAGAACGACGGGATCCTCGGCTTCCAAGTGAGAGGGGTTAGCGACCAGGGAAAGCTGGACACGCTTTCCGGAGGGTGTGGGACGCTCGAAGTTCATGCCCAAGTGGTACTTCACGTCACCAGATCCCTCGTCGGAGGGCTCGGTGCTACCTGCGAACTCGCTGAAGATAGATTCGTTGGGCTTCCTGACGACGTTTGACAAGACATTCAGACGTCCACGATGAGGCATACCAATGACGATGTCCTTGACACCGTAGTCGACACTGCGATCGATCAATGCCTTCATACCAGGAATCAAACTCTCGCCACCCTCGAGACCAAAACGCTTGTCGTTGGGGTACTTTGTCGCCAAGAAAGCCTCGAAGTTGGTACCCCAGATCAGACGGTCCAGGATGCGGCGCTTCTCATCGACGGAGTACTTGAAGGGCTGAGGGACCTCAATGCGCGCACGCAGCCAGTCGCACTGCTCCCTGTCGGGAATGTGGATGTACTCGATACCGTAGGATCCGCAGTAAAGGCGCTCGCAAGCCTGGATGATCTCGCGCAGAGTCATCTTGCTGCGGTTCTCGGTCTTGAAGCGAGGCAAGATACCCGGGCCAAGCTCGATATCCTGGTCCAGATCCTTCTCGGTGAAGTTGTAGTGGGAGAGCTCCAACTCGCGGGGCTTGCTGTATCCAAACTGCTCAGCCTCGGTACGGATACCGAGGGGGTCGATGCGCGCCTTGTGGTGTCCTCGAGACTGGTACGCGCGCACCAGCAGCTGGACCTTCAGATGGTTCATGACGTCTGAGCCCTCGCCGGGGCCCATGCCAAGGCCAGGCCTGATATCAGAGATTCCAGAGCTGGTGGAAGGGACGATCGTCGGTGGTGGTTGGAAGGCTTGCGAAGTGGGCATGTCGCCGGACTCCATGTTGCGGAAGTAGACTTGCCACGAGACGTGGACGCTCGACGGCTCGCGCTTCCACTGCATGTACATCTCGTCGACATAGTTGGCGGTGTTGCCGCTCAGAAAGCTGTCGTTGGGGTCCTATGCGGTCACAGTTAGCTGTGCGCTCGAAAACTTCACATCTCGCGGCGTGCGGTCACGTACAACGCCCTTGTCGGTATCCTCGGCGGCGAGGGCATATTGGCGACGCTGGGCAACAGCCAGCGGGCGGCGGCAGCTCGAGATTGCACTTGTCCTGGCGGGCGAGGCGGCGATGGTCGAGAGCCTTGCTTTGGCCGAACAGCTCTGCAGCTGCCGGGAGCATTGGCGCAACGTGGTGCGCAACATGATGAAGCAAAGAGGGGTGTGGGGAGGATTAGATGGGTGACATCCAAAGGACGACGGGAGACAGAAGGGAAAGCTTCTCAGCAGCTGCTGCAGCGGAAGACGAGGGAGCAGCAGGCGAGTCTGTCTCGCACGCGGATTCCGGCTAAGCCCCTTGCGCGTAGCGCTGTTTGGACGTCGACACCTCCAGGCTGCGCACACCGGAAATGCCTCAAACGCCTGCGTCAACAGCTGCGTCTCATGTCACTCGTGCCAAGCTGGCAGAATGCGTCTGCACCGCGCACGCAGCACGCTTCGGTCCTCCGCTACCTGGTCGGCATGCGCGAGCGTCAGATGTCTTCCTGCGGCAGCCATCGTGTGGTCGCAGAAGCGTCGAACAGCCAGCCAATCGCTGCAACGTTATGTAAAAATCCACGTCCTGTGACGTCGCCTGAAAATGAGACTGCACGCGGCGGAAAAGTATCCGCAGAGCTGAAAGAGCGCTCGGCGTGCAGTCGTTCGCGCCATGTCTAGCCTGTGTGTATGCACGAAGTCTGCAGGTAACTTTGCTTATCAGCATCGTGCTCTGCGATTCGACATTCGATCGAGATTGTTGGCGCGACGTTGACGCGACAAGCATGTGCTTGACAGCGTCATAGTAGGTATGCAAACAAGAGCATGCACGTATTTGCCATCACCGCTCTGTCTCCAGCAGCAGGTGCGACCACTCCTCGCAAGCTTGCAAGTCGACCGTGCTGCTCAGTCGCCGAGTCCACTCAAGATCTCTGAGCTGTAGTCACAACGTTTTGGTGATCTGGGGAAGCTAGCGCGTCTTCTTTAAGCACTCCCGCGGCGCGCCAGTGATTACCGCACCAGGCTTCCTCCACCAGCATGTCCAGCGCTGCAGCCCAGTACAAGAAGAAGGATGGCATACTCTCCGTATCCACAGATGGCAAGACGGTGTCGTGGGACGCAGTCGGTGGTCTGCTTCCGCCATTGGCGATAGTCATAGCAGACATTGGGAGTACGTCCGCAGTATCGCAAAAGCAACATGGACGCTGACCGCACTCAGATCTTCAGCAGACGCCCGCCACCGCCGCAAAAGCCTCTATCAAGATCGTAGTCATCGATTCCTCCCCGCAGGCTGGTAGCCACACCTTCACCTTCACCTCAGCGACCGCGCGCGATGATCAGCAGATGATTAGAGGCCTGCTACAGAAGGGTATCGAGGCTGCAAAGGCGCAAGAAGCTCCCGCTGTAACGCCAGCAGCTGCTTCCAGTGGCGATGGCGGCGGCGCGTCCGGCGCCATAACCGTGGCTCAGACAGTCGCCGCGACTGCCCAGCAAGATGAGGATCTGTATTCTGATGCTAAGTTGCTCGGTGACCTAGAACTCCAGATGTCACTTCTGAACTCCAGCCCGGCTCTGCGCCAGCGGTTTGATCGCGCTTTAACCGAAAAGCCTGCATCTGTCACCATGGGACAATTTTCTACCCAGTTTTGGTCAACGCGGCTGAACCTGCTACGATCTCACGCCGCCGAGAAGAGTCAAACCACGGGATCATATAATGTGCTGTCGGTCATCAAATCGAAAACCATCAACGGCGCTCTGATGCTGAACTTGACCAAGGAACAGATTGAAGTTGTGTTCCGGCAGCATCCTATCGTGAAGACGGCATACAATGAAACGGTACCGCCTTTGAGCGAGGGTGAATTTTGGGAACGCTTTTTTCATAGCCGTCTCTTCAAGAAGTTGAAGGGAGAGAGAATTCCCGATGATTACGTTACAGATACACGACTCGACAAATACTTGAAATATGACGAGAACTCGGAAATCGCCCAGCAGATGCTTGTTGACAGTATTCCTTGGTTCATTAATATCGAAGGAAACGAGCAAAACCACAGCCAGCAGAAGGGAAATCGTCAAGACTGGACTATGGTACCCTCAAGTAACGAGAAAGCGCCCATTCTTCGTGTTCTGAATCGCATGAGTGAGAAGCTGATGAAAGAGGTACCCTTGGTCGATAACCATCATACGCCTGCTGGTCAAGACGAGGACACGTATAAGGAGCTGCAGCTCAAAGATTTACAACGCGGCTCTGATGACAACAGAGTCGTTCTCAAGGTCCAGGATCAAAGTCGTTTCTTTTCTGCTGGACAGAGCTTACAGTCGTCGACCAGCGCTTCAGCTTATACGAAGCGAACCCCAATGGAAGCACTCTCAACACTGCGACAAGACCTCGCAAGCATCAACACAGACGGTAAAACAATCGGAACCGATCTGCATTCGAAAATTGCTGTCAATGATGACAGTGATAGCGAAGATGAAGGTGCTGGCCCGAAGAAGGTCAAGGTTGGCAGTAGATCGGCACGAGCTGCGGCAACAACACAGATCATATCTGCTGTGAAAAAGCGGCATTTACACGAGGACGAAATTCCCTACGCGAAAGGTGTTTTGAACAGCGAGCAGGCCGCAAAGCTAGGCGTTTCCGACACCATCCTCGACAATCTAACGATGACACATAACACCACAGTAGAGTTCTTGCACTACTTCTGGGATGTGTATCACTCTGGCAATCCTGAGCGCGCCAATGAAGTTGCGAAACTCATCGAGACTTTGGACAGGTCTCTGGACCGCATCAATGCCGTCTCCAATGCTGCCGAGGCTGAGCGCGGGGCACTTATCGAGGAGTATCAAAGACGCAATGAGCTGTATTTGCAGCAAACTGGAAAGAAAAGAAAGTTCAAACCCGAGGCTATTAAAGGAGGTGCGAGTGCCGTTGCTCAAATCATTCAGCCGCTAAAACGAGCCATTGATGCTGCGCGAAGCCAGTACCAGCACGCTTTGAACGAACAGCTGGCTCAAGTCGCCCCTTCCAACGGATCGTAGGGTTTATCTTGCTGTATCTTGTAGCATGGATAAAATTGGGCATGATTATGCATAGCGATGGCGTTTTGGGCTACAACCACTGTGGAACGATTATGGCAAACATTGCTCTCAGGACCTAATAGTTAAACTTTGCCGTCAGCACTCAAACTTCGTGCAGAACAGCATTCCTTCGTATCACCTTTCTCAAGGGCGGTGATTACTATGTTCTGTGAAAACAAGAGCCTGCAACTTATAAGGAATGCAAGCCTCTGACGCTCAATTCGGGAGTGCTACCGCTTACCGCAGCGCAGCCTCGTCGATCATGCCTAATCCCTGCAACGATCTGCGCTTCATGATGAAAGTCGCCTGATTCTGAGACGAGGCACTGCTTAGAAGCTGCCTAAGCAAAGTGTTAGTTAGCACCCGTGTCCAACAACAGTCTCACTCGTTCTGACATCATGCTTCTCAATTTCCTACCTCACGCACGACCTCTATCCCTTCACGACAGAATCTCCACAGCTCCTACATGTGGTTTGTTCATTCAACTCATCAAGCATCACGCCGCGCTCTACATCTATGGGCCGAACATCCATCTAGCGCGGCTCTAATTCAACGGCGCCCCACCTACCATTGCTCGAGTCATCGATAACAAGCTTCGCGGTACCTTCTTCACCATCGCCATCATCACCGGTGCTCACCCAACACTTTGCAGTAACGCTGACGCGACGTACACATCGCTCCAACGTTATAAAATAGAGGTGCTGGTCCGGAGTGCCCTCTTTCGCATTAGCGACCGATCAGAAAAGAGATGAACGTTCTACACCACTTGAGGCACGCAGGTTGTCTGTAAGAAGAAAGTGACTGACGAACCAGTGAAAGTCGCGATTGATTGGATATGGAAGAGCCGAAGACAAGGGGAAGAGAATAATACATAATCAAGCTATGGGATGCATCCGAGGAAGCGGATTCTTGCCGACGAAATAAGGCATACACATCTACATCGCCTTTCGCCATTAAAGATCACCCCTGTGGCTATCCGCACATCTACAAAAGAGGACTCCATCAATTCTTTGTCGCCAATCGCACGTAAAAGGGCAGAACTGATCTACAATCAGTCGCCGTTATCGCTTCGAGCTCTTTCATCGATAACGCCCATACACCGGATCATAGTAGCCACCTACAGTGCCATAAGCTGCCGGAGCACCTGTTGAAAGTCAGTCATGGCTATTCGCTCTTGTAAATCGGAAAACGATCAGAATATTACTTACTGCTGTACGTCTGGCTGCTGTTGCTGACTGTGCCCCGGGTCCTGTTGTCTCGGTTGTCTCTGGATCAGGGAGTCAGGAATGCTTCAACATAGCAGTTTGGTCGTCACAAACCGGTAGCGAAAGCTATGCCACAAGTACCACCTCGCAACCCAGTTCTCTTCGTTGACGTTGGTCACATAACGACCCATCTCGTAGTACGGTCTAGTGTGTGGACCAGCATGGGTTACCAAAGTCAAGATCTCAGCGTGTTTCGCGGTCTCTGAGATCTCATCCCACTTGTATGGAGCTGTCACCGTCGGATCCGCCCTGGACTGGTCTGTGAGGTTGTTCTCGTCTCTGCTCAACCTGTCTCTTGCAGCCTGAGCTTCCCCCTAATTGGATCAGCGTTGAGTAAACTCGGCGTAAGGCTGCGACTTACAAGTAGCAACTTATGGATCTGTTCGCTCAAACCAAGCCTAGCGAAGAGGATCGATTTATCGGCGCTTTGCGCAAGCGGACTGGGAGTGATTGAGCTCATGGTCAATGGTGTCTGCAAGGAACGACGAATTCAACAAAGGACAAAACCGAAAGAAGCTAGTCGACGCGATATTTGATAGATCTGGTTCGGGAGCATGCCGCCTACCCTCCCAACTTATAGTCAGACCCAAGATCCTCAATGGCTTGAGGAGACACTACCCTCCGCGTCATGTGACAGCGAGACCTTTAAAAAGTTACCACCATTGTGGAACGCTAGTTGCAGGCGCCTGCAGGACGCAACCGCGGGACGTACGGTCCACCCTCTAGATCAGCCGGGATTACAGCACCCCGATGTTGATTTTGGATGTGCAAGCCATCCCGTTGTATCGTTTGCTATATGCGGGCCGCACAGATCAACGTATCTCAGTATGCAGCGATTTCGGAACCTCGGTTACTGTCGACCTTTGGGTGTAGAGAGAGTAGATCAACAGTATCGCCCACGTAAGCTCTCGTGCTATCGCTCACTTCCCAGATCCATTTCTGTTGCAGCACTTTTGAATCCTACCGCCGATCACCCACAACTGCTCACTTGCCCAGGATAGAGTTCATCGAGATGGCGAAGTCAATTCAGGTATGGCTGATAGGCGCACTATGATACCGACAGCCAGGCTTGCGGGCATGAGTGTTACTCGCTGCGAAGAACGACTGATCGCGGCATGGTACCACGCCGGTGCTGTCACCTCGAGCCCACTACCCCTGCTAGCGGGTGTACGACCAGGCAGCTTAGTGACTTAGCGCTCGTTGCAAGTCTCAGTGTCCGTCGGCTAGATGTTGGAGGCGTTCGCCCATTTCCTTTGGCGCCAACCAGAGAACCTCCCCAGGAAGAACCACGAGTTTACAGAAACATCAGCCCCCAGAACAAGCCGCTCGCCACCAGAAGCGCACATCACCCCACAATCTCGCGTGACAATCAGGCCATGGTCCGTAGAAAGATGGTAAACAGTCTCTGAAGCAAAGGCTTGAATCTGGACGGTTGAGCGATCACAACCATATCGGCTTTGCAATATCTCTTCGGCATGGCGTTCAGCACGTCAGAGTCTCATGGCCAACACCCGCAGGCATGGGCAAGATCGACACCGGACCCGACATCGTGGGAGAGGATGCACATAAGCCAGACACACCAATGATGGCTGCCTCGAATAGCTCTCGGTGGTTTATACGCATGTCAATCTCCTCATTCGGACTATGTTTCCCAATCCTGACTTCCAGCGCATCAGAGTCGTGGTCCCGCTTACACTTTCATCGTGCAGCTGTGCACAGGGCATTATACGCTCACCGCTGTTTTCTAGAAGCATGCGTCGAAAGCCCTGCGGCGTCATCGTGCGCACAACCCTACGCTCGGCCCCCCAGCTGCACCAACACGCTTCCGAGGGAGAGTCTCGGGTTGCATGGGCATGATCGGCGGAGAAGGCGACTGGATGTAGGGCTGTTTTGGCATCGATTGGCGATCGGACTCCCGAAATCTTCGCCCTTGCACATCATGTTGTGCAGCTCGGCAATCTTTGCTGTTGCTGATACGCCTCATCCAGGTGTGTTGGACACCATCTTAACAGATGCGTCGTTTCGCGCGTGGATGTGGAGTAACCTGTTCGCATTGCTATCTGTCAACTAGGCCGCCTTCCACCTGTTTCTACAGGCCGTATCAACACTCCTCCTTGCATGTACGCCGACATCATTGTTCATTGCTGCAGATGTACGCCACACGTATGCAGTAGACTGTTATGACTCGATGCCGGTACGAGCAGCTAGTAGAAAAAGGAACGATGAAGCGGCCCCCCCCTGCAAAACGCCAGTACGGATCAAGTTACAACGGTAACAGTAATTATCCAGCAATAGCAGACTAAAGAAAAAGTGACCAAATGTCATGAGCATGTCTGCGACTCCGTCATGCTTCTTTCGGACTGTGCGACGTGCGCCTGCAGCGCCAACTCTGGTCACGGACTTCCTCCACGTGGACAACTACCACCCTGATGCCTGTGCTAGCTGTTGCAGAGCAGGCTACACCATTGAGGGTCCACGAATGAGTGTCGCGAAAGTCAACCAATAAACGCCAAAATTTGCCCTGTGTTACAAATATCGAAACTTACAAATCTTCTGTATTTTACACAAATTCCTCCAGATACCCTCGTTTCTATTGATCTGCAGCTTCACATGCCCCATTTGGGTGCGTGCATGCAACTGTTGCTAGTCTGGGCAACAAAAAGCGAAGTTCCAGCTGGACAAGGACTCATCAAGTCTAGGGCAAGAGCCCTCACGCTCACCTTGCCCTACTCAATCCGGACCTCCCCCAGGCGTGTATGTTTTTGTTATTGGTCTCGCTACCGGTACTGCAAGGTATTCACCACCGCATTTGCATTCACAGACTCGAAGGGATAAGATGTGTGGACCATGCGAAAGTGCGAGGAGACGAAAATGATGGAATCAGGTGTAGGTCGGCGGTCTCCGTCGTTCGTACAACGGCAAACTTTGGATCCTGAGTGATTGTATTTGCTGATAGCTGCTTTTACGCCCTTCGCAGCGCCTCAACCAAGCATGCACAAAAAACCGTTTGTGACTGAGCAGCCTGAGCTAGCAATTTGTAATGGAAGGATTGCTCTTGCTGCTTATGGACTGCTCTTGACGACGGCTCCCATGCTCCTTCTATTGGCCACTATTTGGCATCATCAACACACCATGACTGTCTGTGTTGCGCACCATAACTATTGCAACGCTCTGGAGTCGGAACCATACAATCGGCGATGACGACCTCACAGCATTCCATCTTCCATCGATTGGCTCACGACCGTCCTCATGGCCCTGCGCTGACGAACAGCAATAACGATAATACAGTGGAGAACCACATAGGCGGAGCTCCACAAGCCGCGCCTCTAAATCCTTCCACATTTTACAAGACATACCTTGACACAAACGTACAACTGCTCCCCAACCGGGACTACTTCGAGCCAAATGATGATGGTTACACATGCTATTCAGGAGCTGCTGCAGGTCACAACACATCATTGGACGATGCACAGCCACAAGTCGAAGGTCACGCCGGCGCGTACAGACTCGCCGTACGTCTTGCAAATCGTTCCAACGGAGCTCCACTTGCCACGATCATTGAGCAGGGCTCTTACTCTACACTGAACTCGCGCGGATCTCTTCTCAGCGCGGGCCGCTTCCCTTCTCTCAGAGCCCCAGACAATGCTTCGCCAAACCAGAGGAGATCACGCAGCTTGGATGAGAAAGCTCTGCATGATATTCAGGAGGATATGGCTCGAGAGACTGACTCGTCTGCAGTGGCTGAGCCACAGACAAGGCTGAATAGCGAGCACGATGCAGTGGGTCCGGCAGGCGACACTGCCACACACTTGACATCATACCGCTCTGAGGCGCAACAATCCTCTTCGAGCCAGTCGGACGATGAGATGTGCGATCACAATGATCGCAGTGTCAGAGGCTTCATTCGTGGCGTTCTGCAAAACGTGCGAGGCGTTTCAAGGACCCGGTCTCGATCATTCTCAATGACGCATGCGCTTATCATGAAGCATCGGGGCAGTCCGCTCTCTGCCAGCGAGAGTAGCCCCCAGTTCGATCAACATATCCATGGTACGGAAGTCTTCCACCAATCACAGCATAGCCGTAACATCTCAAATCGCTCATCTGAAGGTGCGACTATTCCGCCAGCCCTCGGAGATCAGACCAGAAATCGCGTAACTCCCGTCTCAGGCACCGAGCGTTCAGCTCAGATGTACCCGCCTCATGCACAATCTCGTTCAGATGCTACTGGATCAAGTACTGTCTGCGGCTCCATGCTTCCTCTGCTGCCTAATCGAGCTGTAACGCGCTCGCATGAGCGGCCCTTCTCGACGCCCGTTGTGCACGCAGGAACACGCGATGTTGTGCAAGAGGAAAATACAGCCCAAGCCTCAACATACCATCATGACATGTTTGACATTTCAGCTCGTTCCACTGTTGAAGGCGTTCCAATGTTTCGTGGACAGTTGTCTTCAGACAAGGAAATGGGCATCGCAAGGGACGTGTTCTCAAGCCAGAACGCCAGTTTCTGTAGCACCATGTCGACTTCATACTCTGGTACTGTCCTCGGTATTGATGTTGACTTGCAACATGACTTTAGCCATTCAATTCGTCGTTCGCAGTCGCCACCAACACCTGTTTGGTTCACACCACAGATGGCAGAGCTGGAACGGCAAGCGTCCTCACCGGCATCACCAGAGCGTAGAAGGAAAATTCCTCCCAATCAAGTCCAATGTCACTCGATCACGTCGTCAGCATTGACATCTCTACTGCCCCTAGCAGCAGCAACCGGGATTGTGCAACCAAATTACAAAACTCCTACGATTTCTTTCTACTCGCCGTCTGGCAATCTCATCCAGCCTGAAAGCAGCTCACCTCTAGGTTCCGAGTCTTTGGAATATAGTGGCTCGCCGACGATCACCACGTCTTACTACAACAGGCAGAATACCGATACAGCATCACCCATTGGAGGCGTACCTACTCGACCACTTCTGATACCGATGACTACCCTTCCTATGCCCAGAGCTCCACTTCCACTACATTTACAGCATCATCACAATTACCGTCGCCCCGAGATGTCTCAGATAAGCTCTCGTGGGTCGTCTGTCACTTCTAGGATACCAGTCAAAGGCTGTGACGGATTTGTGCGTGAGAACAGCCTCACTCCTCGGAGCGGTGTCTTCTTTCCACATGGAGAAGATGAAGCCCATCGCACAGCAAGGCTCACTCTGCATGATCTCAAAGCCGAGGCAAGGTTCTACAAAGCACGGTTCCTTGGAATGGCTGCTTCCCAGTCGTTTGCTCCCTCCATACCCAAGGGAAAGACCCTACAGAAACGCCGTATTCACAATTATGATACTTACGCTACGAAGCACCAAACAGAATGTCGGACGGATAAGTCCAGACATGATACACTAGGTCCTCTAACAGCTCACGCGTTGCGGATTTGCTTCTGCCAACCGTACGACGGTGCAGGACCCTCGACACACGCCACTGCCGTGAGGCCGCGCAAGGCTGGCCAACCATTTCCTGCGAACGGTAAGACCAAAGTAGATCAAGAGGCGCAAGATGCCGAGCTCTCATTGCCTATTGCGAGAGTCGTTGGCAGCGGGAAACGGGTTGACGGTGGGGACACAAGAAGGGCGTCTAGGACAGGCAACGCCTTCAGCAGCACGCCCCAGCGAGCATCACATACTGGCGCAGCGAAGATCAAAGCCGATTGAGGAAGATCGAGGTCCCCGTCCTCGGGAGATATGCAGACACTCATGCTGTGTCCAAGGCCCTGCAGGGCCCGCAGCGTGACTGTTCGCCATCGCCGATCAATCGGCATCCCTTGAGGCAGGTACGATGAGTTGCGGCAGCATTCGATTTGGATACCTGGTCAGTATTGCACGGCGAGTTCTGAGCCCTTGGGATGCTGATCGTCGCCAGATTGTATTAGTAGTTCTGTAAAGGGGCATGGAATGACACGCAGCTAGTATGCACGCTCTCCCATATCCGTCCATAATGCTAAACAAGTCACCTTTTGCTTTTTCGCTTCCAGCGTGAACTGGGGCAGTGATTGTTGAGGACACACACGTGAACAATAATTTCTCGTGTTGAGATGGGATTCTCAGCATATTGAATGCGGAATTGCCTTTTCTATGCAGGCACACTACTTGCACCAGCGAGTTTTGTGATGAATTTGTGATTGCACTGTGACCCGCTCGACAACTTCACAATTACTGTCACGCTCCGCCGTTCGTGCCTGCACCTGCAATGCTTCTCCACTGTGTATGCACTTGTAAGCTGACGCCAAGCCCGCATTGCCCGTGTCTCATCGCGATCGCGCCCTGCCGCGATACAGGATCGGATCCGCCGCGTCGGGGCGGGGAAAGACTCGCTGCAGACGCGGCTGGGGGCCATAAATTGTGGGTCGCCGGTTCACCCTAATCGAGGCCTGGATCCCGGATTGCTGTGGGGTCGCGAGTTGGGTTGCTACGAGCGGGCGTATGTCGGTGGTTTGATTGTGCGTCTGAGGAGGGAGGGATACTGGGTGTGAGGGAGTGGGTAGGTGGGTGTGGATGGGAAGAGATCAGGGGTTGGAGATAAGAGAGTAGGTATGTATTTCGTAGACGGGGTGCAGAAGCGCGTTTCGTGGTACATACTTTTCGTTTCGGAATTGAGTGTACTACAACGACATCGCCGATGGCAGTCAACCGACGCAGCATACCGTGTCCCCACTCACGCCCACGGATCCTTCTCGCGCGGCGCAAACAAATCGCTCCAAAACTGTCGGAACCCGTACTGCTTCGTGGTGCGCTCGTCGCGGACGCGCACCGGCGCGCCGCCCAATGAGCCCAGTAGCCCGCGCTCGCTTAGTTGCTGGCCAAAGCTATCCGACGCTTTCGCGGCAGGTTTTTGCGCACGGTCGATGATGGCGCCGGCGATAAGCGGCGCGACGTCTGAGAAGCACGACTTTAGTTCCCGCTCGAGGTTGTAGTAGGGTTTGCGGGCGATTTCGGGGGCTTGTAGGTTGTAGCTGCGCGCCTTGGAGTTGAGGTCTGCGATGGCGAGGGTCAGGTAGGGGGTTTCGTTGGCGAGCCAGAGGGGGTCGCGGAAGATGATGAGTGGTGCTGGCCGTGCGGTTGTTGGGTCCTCAGGTGCTGCAGAAGGTGCCGACGCGGGACTCGCCGTCGGATTGGCGATGGGGATCTCAATAGTTTGTGTTGTTGTTACGACTGGGTTTGACTCTGTGCTAGAATCGAGCGGAGTCTTTGACGCAGTAATTTCAGACACGAGCATACTGCCTGAGGGGTCGGACGAGGAGCTTTTGAGTTCACCTGAAAGCGAAATCTGAGACATTTGCCCGTTCTTGTCCACGGCTGTCAATGTCTCCTTCTTAATCTTCGAGGGATTGGCGATGGCCTCTGCCCGCGCGTATGCCTCCGCGCGCCTTACCTGGTCTTGTAGTGAGCCGCCGGCACTCGATATCATGCGTGCAGCGTGCCGTTTCCAATCAGCACGCAGGCGACCCCGAAACTTGGATGCGGCCGATGTGAGCTCCTGCTGCTTTTCGATCCACGGCGGCACAATCTCCTGCCTCTGGATGATCTTGTTCATAAAATACTCCGTCGTGTCGATGAAGGGGCTGTCCGCATTGTGATCGCGCTCCACGTTCTTGCCCTTGCCGCGCGGAATATTTTTGAACTGTCCACGTGCAATGGCGTCTTCGATGCGTTTGTTCGCCAGCGAGGCGATGCCTGAAATCGATCCGGGCACTATGGCGCGCGCGCCCGGTTCGAAGCGGTCTTTGAGTGCCTGGAGGCGTTGCTGGCGCTCTGTCTCCTCAATACTGTCGTCGGCCTGCACCGAGGCGTAGACATTGGTTCGGTCGCGGGCGTTGGCTAGACGCAGGCCTTGGCCAGTGTTGCTGCGCCGGCGGCCGGTGTCGATGTTTCGCGGCATCTGCACTGCAGGCCCTGGTCCTGCTCTTCTTTCCGCCCTCAACGGCTTGTGGGCGTCGTTGAGCATGCGCAGCGAGGCATCGTGTATGCTCTCAGTGCCAGTCCATGCGTCGCTCGTTGCAAGATCGCGGGTGTGGCGGGACGCGGAGGCGGGGAGGTTGACCTCGGGAGACTGCAGCGATGCACTAGCAATACGCTGTTCTAGCATGGCCTTGAGATCTGCGCTGAAGCCAGCTTCCTGGACAGCTTTGCGTGCACCATGTCCGCCGCTTTCAAGGGCCTCTTCGCTCATTAAGCGCATGCGCCGGGTAAACGCCCCTTCATTTTCCTCATCCTTCACCGCTGACTGCGTCTCTTCTCTCTGCTCTTTCTTGTCGACATCATCTTTCCGCTGTGTTGCTGCGTCTGCGAATGGCCTCCTGCTTCCACAGATAGCTAGCTGGCCAGCTATCAGACGGCTTCGCGGTCGATTCGCGCGCAGACAGCGTGCGCAAGTATAAGGTCTAGTCGCCAGAGAAGCAGTCATACAGGATGCAATGCGCAGTACAAGAATTGAAAGGCTGAGAACTACGCAGATGCAAAAGAAACTATCGTTCACGTCATCACAGTTGTGGCGGACATCGCAGTGCTAGCGCCTTTGCTTATCGATAAAAGTCGGCCGAGGTTGAGATGAGGCTCATCTCAGACCTCCATCCCTGCTCCTACATCCTCGCCAGCATTACCTCAAAGCGCAATACATAGTTACACGTTTGCTTGAAACCATGTTACCTCGTGCTCAAGACACGTTTTCAATGCGTGCTGTGCAACCCTAGCTTCACCGCCCCGAGTCGTAGCCGTGAAGGACCATGGCTGTCTCAGCCTGGGTGCCGCACGTCGTTACTAGCTGCATGTCCTTCACGTTGCAACCCTGGTTCGCACCCGACGTCACACAGACTCGCACCAGCCATGATCTTCCGGGCCGTAGCTTGTCCTCGGCACCTGCCACCCGGGGAGGTAGCATGAGCTCGGTTCTCGCTGTCTTGGATTGCTGTGTAGCAACAAACATGAAGGGGTGGTAGTTATGTTTTCGAGATGCAATAAGCTTGATCGGCTCCAAGACTGTGAACCGTTTTTCTTGCTATTTTGGTACTGGCGATGGGCCTCATTGTGTAATTTTCTGGCGCTTCTAGTAGAGCTAATCTCGTAGCAGCAGGAGTAAATAACTCTGCAGGTAAGCTAATCCCTTTTCTTTCGCTGTCGATCTGGGTGTGGGTAAGTGGAGTGGAAAGCATTTGTAAATCTCGTTAACTTTGAGCAATTTTACACTCAGTGCCAATCGTAGGGTTATTCGATGGACACGAGGTGCTACCAGCTCATAATTTCAGCAGTGATACTTGATACACCTCTCACATTTCCCTCGGTACTGTGAACGTAAATACAGAATCCTCGTCGGCTTCTTCGCACCCTGGCAGTGGTGAGGGGTGTCGAACTTGCCAATCACCCATGTTCGTAGCTGCCTTCCCGGGTGTCTTCAAGGAAACAACTAGGTATGACACGACAAGTAGTTCACCATTTACAACGTTCGTATGCCACTTCAACTCCTCAGTTTTGTCTTTCTTATATCCTTACCTTTGGCGCTCGCCCAGGAGACCTTCGCTACGCCCTCCACCTCAACACATGCTCTCGCTGTTTGTGAAGATGCCACCAACAATCAACCTTTGGCCTTCTTTGGACTCGTCGTCATTACCGTTATCGCCACCTCTTGCCCCGGTATTTCCAAACCAAATACCACCTGCAACGCTTCCTGAACCCTCTAGCGCCGCCGAGCAAGGTGTTCAAGTCAATAATCGCATCGCCACACATTACATCCTTTTTGTGGTCCTACTGGCGGCTCTCGTATTGTCGGCTATTGTGACTGCTACTTTGTGGTGCATACGCCGCCGGAACAAGCGCATGCAAGAGCAAACAAGGCAGAGAGGGGAGCGTGCTGTGTCTCGCCACGTCGAGCGCTCGGGAATCTACAGGGGCAATCATCCGCCCACAATCGAAGGCCTCACCGAGTCCGGAGATGCACCACCGCCATACAGACCCAGCGATCAGATGGCTATCAATCTCGGAACTATCATCGATAAACCTAAGCTGCCCGTCCCTATCTCAATTCCACCAAGAGCTATATCGCGAAACGACACAGAGAATGTCTGACCTCAAACTTTGTTGAATTGATTCATGTGCGCGACAGCAACAGCGACGCAGAATCTACTTTTCTGGTTGCTCAACTCGCCACTGCTCAGACAAGCGATGGCTCTTCAAAAAAGTTCTAGTAGCACTGTGAAAACACCAATCGTAGCTGATTAGCTAGTAAAGTCATAGTAATATTAATGTCTAATCCTTCAGCTTCAGTTTCGGGGTGTGCTCCCAACTGTAAATTATCAATGGAACAATCTCCAATCTTGATTTAGCTCATGTGGATATCATTCACAAAACGAACCCCTCTCTCTATTTTTGAGATACCGGACGCTAGATGTACCGCACATTGGAAACCCTGAAGTACTGCTACCCATGGATCAGTTAGTTCACCCAGAATATGCGCTGAGACCGAGTAGTGTAAAAACAAGCACGTCGACGAGTTCTTGTCACTTACAATTCTTCCACACAAACTCACAAACGAGCTCTCGACTCAGAACGCAGTCGGCAAACGTAAAGCAGCGACAGCACATACCATATCCAACGCACACCACCGTTCAAATTACCCAACAACCCAAAGCCAACATGTCTGCCAGACGAGACAGTATGGATGCCACCATGAGCAACAACAGTGGCATTGACAGCCTCACCTTCGAGCGCTCATCACTCTCCACCAAGCGCACAAAATTCGAGCGCTACTTCAAGCAGCTCATGGATCTCAGTCGCGATGTCCTCGCCAAAGACCACACCTACGATCGAAGCGGTCTTCACTTCCTCAAGATTGAACGCTATCTCTGCCTTCGCGACGAACTGTGTGCCTGGGTGACCCATCACGACAACGCCGCCCTCTTCACGGACTGCAACACTTTCTTCGAACTCGCGCTGATGGAGACTGCAATGCACACGCTCGAGATTGTGCTTGGACTGCCCCACCATTTTATCCATTGGCCTGGTGCTATTTCTGCGCCGAGTCCAACTTGGCCTGGCGTGCAGAAAGAGGAGGTTTATCGCCGTCTTGACGAGCTAATTTACACGGATCCGGGGCTGCACGTGGGGATTATGTTCTAGAATCGCAAGGATGGTAGCGAGATGTGGAGTGCGATGGCTGTGACAGCCTCTGGGAGGGGTCATAATGAGCCAGTAATACATCTGCAAGCTGTTGGCCGGTGATACGCTGTTGCATAGGAAATGCTGAAACCAATAACCTTGCTCTTGTGTAAATAATGATAAACCGACTCCTGCGTCGCATATGTTCTTAATGATAGCGGAAATACTGGGTAGCGATTATCTATCTGTAAACGCTTAAACATGCTGCAAAGTAGGAAATGTAAGCCAGTCACTATGCCGCAGAACGCTATCAGAATCTCACCATCACATACCCGCCTTCCGACCCTCACCTTCAATCCTCACCTTCAATCCTCACCTTCAATCCTCACCTTCAATCCTCACCTTCAACTTCAACACTCGACATTGACCCTCAAGCAACGGTATCACTCTCCTCCTGTGCGATGAGCCTCACCCGCTCAAAGTCACTATGCTCCACCTCTCTCCAGAATGGGCGGTTCCCCCTCTCATCCCGCCACACCTCAACCCTCCGCGCTCCGCGAAACCCCCAGTGCCACGCCAGTCCCGCCACAAACCCCACAGCATCATTCCGAAACGCCAGAATCCCAGCCACAGTCACGAGCAGCACCATATACCGCTCGCGCCGCGCCCGCTCATCCAGCACCCTCACACTCTTTCCGTCCCACGGCAGTTCGCCCTCGCGCTGCCTCAGATCGCGTGCATCTGTGTTCACACTCTCCCCAACACGCGCCAACTCCACACCCGCGGCCAGCACCAACACGCCCAGCAGCGCCCGCGGTATGCCCGTCAGCAGCGCAACGACGGGGCCGGGATTCCACAGCGCCAGCGTGCCCAGCCCGAGCTTTGTGAGCCCGAGTACCACGATTGACGACCCGCTGCGCGCGCCGAAGCGGTACTGGCCGGCGAGTCCGCCGGAGCCGTGGCACATAGGCATGGCGCCGAAGGGGCAGCTGAGGACGTTGATGGCGGTGACGGAGAGGCCGAGGGCGGTGACGGAGGGGGCGTGCGGGTAGGGCGGGGAGGGGAGGAGATCGGAGGCTAGAGCTGAGGCGGCGATGACGGAGTTGAGGATCGTGAGGGGCAGTTGGCCGAGGGAGGCAGTGGAGGTGGCGTACCAGAAGTCGGCGATGGAGGGGTGGAGAACGGGGATTGAGGTGCTTGGGTCGGGATGGGAAGTGGCTTCCGGCCGGAAGGCGGAGAGGATCAGGCCGATTGTGAAGACGATGAGGGCGTAGGGGAGCTTGGGGTATGCGAGGGTGGCGAGTAGGAGGAGGACGGCGGCGAGCGCCCAGAGCAAGTTGTCGCCCCACCATGGGCCGGTCCATTCCAGAGGCTTGAGCATTGATGTGCCAGCGCTGATGCAGAGGGAGAGGCCGGCGCCGACCTGGATGCCTTTTACAACCGGGATTGGGGTGACGCGGTTCGCCCAGTTGATGAGGCCTGTGATGCTGAAGAGTCCGACCAGCATCGCTACCACCAGCCCTGCCGCAGCATTTTCCTCGAGCGTGAACTTCCGCGCTATAGCAACCGCCGCGATGGCCTTCATAGGCTGCACCGGCAGCGGGATACCAAACGCGATCCCCGTAAGCACATTGGCGGCTCCCGTAGCCAACAGCGTCGCCGGCAGCGAGATCGAGCCCGTAACAACCAGCGCTGTCATGAGCGGCAGCAACGTCCCCAGATCGCCCAGCGACCCCGACAGCTCAGCCAGCGGCTGTAGCCTCAGCGTCTGCACATTATGTCTGTGATTCCTGCGCAGGCGCGGAAACGGGTTGGCTAACAACGGCATACTCGCCGCGTGAAGCAACTCACTCAATCACTATAGAAAAATCACAGAAGAACCGCAAGAGTGGGACGTAGGAAGAGTGAAGCGTTGTTGATAGCGATATCATGATGCGGTGTATCATAAGCACGCACGCGCCGCTTTCGGCTGCGCCCCGCAGCGACTGGCTGACATTCAAGCTTCCGCGGCGCGGAGACATCACATGGCGGCTGCGCCATGGATAGGCGGTTTACTAGTATCTACTAGTAAATACAAATAGAAAGTCCTAATTAGGATGGTGTTTCTAGTAGATACGATTGTACAGAAAATGAGTGGAATATTTTAGATATTTGGTTACATTCAAAATAACATAATAGAATATAAATCTGATATAATATCATAGTACGTTTTTCAGAACCACCAGAGCTTGTCAAAAAGCTGTCTTCTAAGCAGAGTCGTGGAACGTGGTATTACGTGCTACTCTTTCGCGTTTGGCGTTGCATACAATCGTCCTTGAACCTGATGCGTGCCTAATCGCTTTAATCCGTTTGGGATATTGCTAAACGGCAGCCACTCAATCTGCGGCTTTAATATGCCCTTGCCAATCAAATGCAGGACATCCCGAAGCTCTTCTATGCTCGCACTTGTTGATCCCTTAAGCGCAATATTCTTCGTCACTAGTTGAGTCGTTGTGAATGTTAACTTGTCGGATGCAAGTCCCACCAGCACCACTGTGCCTCCAGGTCGTACCGCAGCCATAGCACCTTCAATTGTTGCTTGTGCGCCAGCAAAGTCTACAATGACGTCGAAAGTCTGGTCTGAGAATACGGACAGGTTGCTTGCACATGCAACCGCCCCCAAAGATTTTGCGAGCTCAAATTTGGTTTCGTCGATGTCGATCCCATACACTCTGGCTTTTCTGGCGGCAGCGATTGCAACTCCATTGAGCCCCAAACCACCCATTCCGATTATTCCTACGGTGCTGGAAGGTCCGATCCCGCCTTCAGAAACGATGGCGTGGTATGCCGTAGCGACTGAATCTGTCGCGACCGCGGCCTGAGCGAAGCTCACGCCAGCGGGAATGGGGACCAGGTTTTTGAGTGATGAAACAACGTACTGTGCGTACCCGCCGTCGCATCCTACGCCTGGAGCTTCGCTGAAGTTACGTGTTTCGATTGGATGCCCAACGCATGCGACCGCGACACTCTCCCCAATCTTCAGACTTGGAGAGTGGCCACCGAGTTCGATGATAACACCCGCGATCTCATGGCCAAGAGTGATGGGAAGCTTGCACATCCAGGCTGCGCCTCCGCCGTGAAGAACATGGGTGTCTGAATGACACAGACCGGCGGCTTCGACACGGATTAGGGCCTCAGAGCTGGAAGGTTTCGGGATGGGCACTGTCTCCTGTTGAAGGCCGGAAGAAACGTCGCGAAATCGAAAGGCATTCATTTCGGATAGAAACAGGTGAAGTTAGGAGTTGAATGCAGTGAGCAGACTGGTATTTTCAGGGTTAAGTACTGCGTTTGAGAACCGCCGACGGGTCACCGGTGGCAGCTCAGTCTTACTTCAGTGACCCATCGGTGGTTCTCACACGCAGTATCAGAAGTTGGGCGGCATGTTTTTGATGGTGCATTGTTCGAAGTGAGTCGAAGTGAGTAGATCTAGCGGCGGGCTTTCTTCGGAATCTACCGTCCGGGTGTGCCTTTCATGTTAACGATGAAATGGCACATAAGCGCAGGCCAACCACGAACGCAACACGTGGGTTGCAACAACACAATAGAGCTTAGTTACCAAAGAAGTATAAACAGAAAGGATATGGATTTCGTTGCGCATTTATACTTTGTTGGCATTTAATTAGCTATGTAGCCTGAGCATTGCATTGCCAAATTGTAGCTGGCCTGTGCTTATGCGCCGTTTGATCGTTGACATAAAAGTGAGCCTAGCCGCCACGCCGTGCACGCGGCGCGCGGGCGTCGAGGGAACATGCGCGAGGGGCTGCGAAGGGGTTAGTTGGCGCGTTGGGGGAGCTGTGGGTGGAGCTGTGAGGGGTGGTATTTAGCGCTGTAATCGATGGATGGTGGTGCACATGCTGATTCTGGCAGGTTGCGGCTGCAGGTGGCTTGCAGCTTGCTGCGGGTCATCCGCCGTCCGTTGGATGGGGTTGCAGAGTTGATTGAAGTAGAGGTTTGTTTGGGGAGGTATTCTCAAGGATAGCGCTTCAATCTTGCGGCGCCTCATCAGAGAGAGTCAACACGCTGATTGTAGCTGGTCAATTATACAATGGAGTCGTTCGATATCATTCTGCATAGCGGCTATATGTTATGCAGGACGATCAACGTGTTAACGCTAATGCCTTCGACGAAGATTAGAAAATCGTGAAGACTCCTCCATCACCTCTGACGAAGATGCACGTGATAAGAACCCTTCGTTATGCAGAGGAAAAGCTCCGCGTTACTCATTGGAAGAGGCTCTGTTGGAGCAGCTCGGCAAACCTTCCCTGGATACACGCGTAAAAGATGGTGGGGTTGCGGGGCTACAAACGTCACAGCTCCAAGACGCGCTCTCGAACTGTTCACCAACGGACTTCTGTCGTCCGACGCAAGTATAGAAATAGTTGAGTTCAGTCAATCAAATTGTACACTATCGCATCTCAATCGTCTTCTCTAACACTTCACAATCTATCATAACCAAGCATCAACATGGCTGGCGACGGAGAAGACCGGGCATCGCTCGTTAACAGGCAGCTCCCAGAAATGACACTGTCGACAGCAGGCAATCCTCTTACAAAGGCGCGGCCGCCGCCTCAGAGCCTCAAGCCGGCAGAAAAAGCACAGTTCCGCTTCGAGGTTCACGGCAATGCCATCAGTATGTGAAACTTGGGGCTACACATACCTCTCCCATCCACGCCCTCTACTGCCACAAGCTAACTCTTCCTCAGTAACTGGCGGAGCCGGCACACTCGCTCTCGAAGCTGCTGAAGCCCTCCTCGAGCACGGCGCATCCGGCATCGCACTATGGGACATCAACCCCGACACGGCCCTCGAAAGCATCAAGAAGATACACGCACGCTTCCCCGACCGGCGCATAATGACCGAAGCCGTCGACGTGCGAAACGAAGCCCAAATCGCATCCGCCGTGGAGAGCGCCACAAAAGTCCTTGGCAGTGTCGACATACTGTGCTGCTTTGCCGGCGTCGTAGGCTGCACACACGCCATCGAGATGGCCGCCGACGAATGGCGCCGCACGCACGACATCAACCTGACGGGCTCTTTCCTGTGTGCGCAGGCTGTTGCGCGCCAGATGCGCGCCCAGGGCACCCCGGGCAGCATCACCTTCACGGCATCCATCTCCGCGCACCACACCAACTTCCCCCAGCCGCAGGCCGCGTACAACAGCTCCAAGACGGCGCTGCTGTCGCTGGCGAAGAGCCTGGCGGCGGAGTGGAGCAGCTACGGTATCAGGGTCAATACCCTGAGTCCGGGCTACATGGATACGATTCTGAACGATGGGCCGGGGCTGGAGCGTGCGAGGACGTCGTGGAATTCGCGGAATCCAATGGGGCGGATGGGGCATCCGTGGGAGCTGACCGGGCCACTGATTACGCTGGTTAGTAATGCGGGGCGGTATATCAATGGTACGGACATCATTGTGGACGGTGGGGCGATGGCTTTTTAGGAGACGTGGACGGCGATGGTGAGTAGATGTGGCAGATGGGTCCGCGATGGGCCGTTCTAGGAGTGAGCCTAGGGTAGGAGCGCGTGGTGAGTATGTACTGTGCTCTCATGGTGCTAAAACGAGCCATTCATATTCGTATCGACCAAATAGCTTTCAGAAATACAAAGCATTAGGACAAAATTAGTTCCTAAACCCGATTTGTACGTCCACTCTGATGTCTCTTCTCGATGCACATTCAGAGGCGCCATACAATTTTCTCAGTTTGTGTATGGGGCATGTTGATTAAAGATACAAGCACGCCAGCCTATCCCACCATCGCCTATGACCGACAGCCCCACCCACTTCCCCTCGCAAGAAAATTACTAATGAACACCCAATACCGCCCAACGCATCCACAAAGCTCCCTCCTTCTCCTATTGACAGTGAACATTTAGCTTTATATTCGTTTTTTTCAATGATGTGTACATCCACCAATAAGGGCGCTTGGTCTAGGTACGACTCATCAGTCACACATCAACTAAGCATCTTCTAACAGTCTTCCAGGGGTATGATTTTCGCTTCGCATCTTATGATACGTACTTGTGAAAGGTCGTGGGTTCAATTCCCACAGCGTCCAATTTTTGCCGATTTGTGCTGCTGGTCTGCTGCCACTAAGTGGGGCGGGCAGATGCTGTCTTTTTGTTGTATGTGGTAAACATTGAACATGGAGAATGTTTGGGTCAAGGGACGCGGTGACGATACAATGCGTATATTCAAGACATGACTTCGCATGACTGTCCATACAACGACGGACGGTAATCTACATACGAGCCGCCAGCGGGCTCTGGGCTCTTCAGTCATACTCCATCGGCGGCGGCGGCGGGATACTAAAGTTCTCCAGACTGCCCAGAGCCTGACTGCTCCCAAGGAAGTTCTGCGTCCTCGCCGCGATTGGACTACTCCACTCCTCCATAGCTGTCCTTGATGGGCTCGGGAAGCTGCTTGGTATGAACAGCGAAGGCGGCTTCTCTGGTGAAATGAGTGGCTGCGACTTCGAAGATCTGTGTGGTGTTGTGTTCGCACTGACCACGCGCTGTGTACGGTTCTTCTTTGGTGTGGTCTCGTCGACCGTTGTAGCCTGGCTGTGCTGGATGCGTGTTGGTGACGACAACACCTCTGTCTTTGGGAGTCGAGACGTGGCGTTGTAACTGAGTGAATCTGCTGTGGCGTGCATGCTCGACGAGTGTGGTGCGCGGGCATGGACGTATTGGGAGTATGACAACCACTCGTTCTGGAGTTGTTGTTCGGCTTTGCTTGAGTGCGATTGCTGTGTTTCACGGTCCGTGGTTGGAGAGCGAGGGACTTGCACAGGCTCGCCGTCGAGGTCTGTTGATTGGTGGATTAGAGTCGATGGTGGCTCTGGTACCCTGCGCTGTATTGTACGTCGTCGGTTTGTCCCGGCTACAGCTTCCTCGTCGCCAGAAGACTCGTCCATGAGCTCCATTGGCGTTGACGGAAGATCTTCATCTGGTTGGTGTCTTGTTGGTGGCGTGCTGGGGAAATCACCAGCCTGTGTGGGCGCCTGGGTGCTTCCGGTCAAATCTAGTTGGCTGATATAATGGGTCTGGTCAACTACTGGAAGTGACTCTTTCGATGCATTCGCGTCTTGAGGTAGTTGCGATCTGGTGTCTGGCCGCGAAGACTGATATGATTCGAATCCTGGTCCGTTGTCGTCGTAGATGACAGGCACCCAGGACTCTCCCAATTCAGGTGAAGGTTCGTACGGTGCTTGTCGAACAGTGGCCTCTACCTTTTCGGGAGGCTCTGACTCGTCTGAAGAAATATCTCCACCTTCATGCGCGCATGCCAAGTCAATGCTATGAAGTATTGCTTGCGTCTCTGCGCCAATATATTCTTGATCTGAGATATCCATCTGATCTTGCTCAGCCGCTTCGTCCTCAATGTCACTCTCGTCCTCGTCTTCAGAATCTTGTATAGTACTCGCAAACTTCCTCAAATAGGCAGGCGGTGCAGGCGGGATGGTGGGCTTCTGGAAGATGACTTGCCTGCACTTCGACGGCGTCTCTGCGATGATGGTTGTAATACTCGTTCTATCCCGTGAAATAGACGTTCTAGGCTTCGGGGGAGAGACCTGAGTCGAAAGGACGGACTCGGCTGGAGATTGCGACGATGGTATCTCAAATACCCTGCGCTTCTCGGGCGTGGAGAGAAGACTGAATCTCGATATTGCGGAGCCCCCGCGCTCACCTACTTTTTTGGATGGCTGCCGTGCTGGTATCCTTCGTGTGGAACGTCTGGTGCTGAGAGTTGGTGCTTCAATGAACTGAGTAGGCTGATAATCTTGCTCATCGGCACCTTCAGTCATCTCCATAGACTGCACAATGACAGATGATGCTGGGCGTAATGCAGCCATCACGCCGTGCTCTGTTTCCTCCTGAACTTGGACTTGATTGTTCTCGACGTCATCCGAACGCCGAGCAGACGATGCCGTGTGAACGGGCGCGTCGATCTGAAGAAGTCCTTGCTCGATGAGAGTTTGCGAAACCGTATTGTTGTTTGTCACATCGTCCTCCAGGTCCGCATCCAGACTGCTCAGCTCCTCGAGCTCTTCCTTACTCAAGCGTCCCATGCCAGGTACCATCTGCGTAAGTGTTCGCTGCTTCTTGTCTCTCTCTATGTTGCCCATTCCACCCCAACTTGCTCGGAAGCGTCGCCTTACGGGCTTGAAGTCGGGTTCGTCGGCGGTTATCGACGGTCTCCGTCCGTCTGCGATTTGCGTCATTGTAGACTGCCGTCGAAGGGTGCGACTGCGCTCTTCTTTCGACACCGTTGTTCGTATTCGGCGCTTGGCCGACTTAGATGCGGATTCGCCATGCTCTTCGTGGTTGTCGCTTTCTTTTCGCTTCTTACCCGTCCTTCTATTCTGCGGTGTGCTTGTCGTAGCCTCATCAGCCGCGTCCTGCGCTATGGGCTCTTCGTCTGTCTCGGTTTCTTCTGAAGAATTTCCACCCTTGATCTTTGGATGCTTCATCTTCTCTGGCAGAAACGTCATCTGCCTCTTCTTGCCCGCATCTTGCTCGGCTGGCTCTGGTTTGCGCACGGTCTTCCTCCTATCGGGAAAGCGGGCTTGCTGGGGTACTTTCTTCGAATAGTACACTTTGTAATCTGCATCTTTGTTGCTCGTTCGTGTGCGTGGTGTCATATTGTGCTTGTATGCATTGTGTGGTGCTCAGGAAGACGCGTCGACGCGTAGAGGTGGCGCGCCACCCCTGCAGACTGATGCGTCATTGGCCTGTACTCAGCAGCCTGGAGACCTTTCGCCATTTATTCAGGCTACAATGCAGCGCGGAAAATCCATCCCAATTCGTCATTGCACAAACACAAAACGTGCAGTGTTCTTCATGTGTGAGTCTCCCTCGGGTTAGAGGACCACGGTGCACGGAGTTGCGACGGCAAATTTACCTCCGCAACGTCTCCAGAGACTCTTTTGTGTTGACACTTGTAACGCACCTCCCAGTATAGTTCTTCAAACATGACTGTGCTTCATTCTATCCCTGCCATGCGCGGCACTTTGCCGCGATTCAGACTATCGCTGTTCACGTGTCAGCGAAGGTTGGCGTGTAGCCAAAGCAAAGTCAAGACAGAATGCCCTAGCAAAGCTGCAGCGACGTTATCAATATCAACGGCGCAGTTCTGGAGATCTTCGCCTACATGGAAACGAGCAGGCATTAATACTTTGCGGTGTCTCGTTGGCTGCACCGCTGGCGACTTTTCAGCTATGTGGTACTTGCAATCGTTCCATGGAGACCTCGGACTGTCGACAATCATGGCTCTATCCAGTAGGATGGACTCAATCCGACTGTTTCAAGCTGATAGCTGATGTCTCCTAGTGGCTTCTGGCATTACTACATCGCTGGTTCTTGAAACTGTTCTGCTCCAGCTGGGTCGCGACCGTCTACCTTGGGTTGCTGCTGCAAAGACGGCAGCAGGCATGAGCATGATCTCCATGATAACAATGGAGGCTGCCGAGAACGCCGTCGACTACCACCTCACGGGAGGCATGGTCCAGTTCGATTCACCTGCTTTCTGGGGTGCGGCCCTTGCATCGGTGGCCACAGGGTTCCTGGCTCCACTCCCATACAACTACATTCGACTGCGAAAATACGGCAAAGCATGTCATTAACGCTAGAGTGCTATAATCTATCAGTATGCACTCTGACACTCCTATGACAAAGATCGAGTACCCCTAGGAGCGTTTGACCATATCAAGTAGTACTTTCTTCAACGGGTGGAACGTCACTTTACATTGAAAAGGAAATTGTCCGTGCATGGAGCACCCCAGTGATTTATATCGAAGTGTACGGAGCTATCTCTCATACTTGCGTGGCTTACGAGGATCGGTACCAGGATCGTTGTCACATCATGCTTGGGAAGACATTGGAGCTATACTTCGTGTGTCCACTAATCATATCCGGAGTCGTTCCGAGCGAGACCGTTCTTTGTCAAGACGCTACCCGGTATCCCATTTTTCGATGTCAAACCGTTTATTGCCCGTCTTTTAAAGTGCAAAGATGGCACGCTGTGCTAACCTCAACTGCGAGCCGCGAAGTGTGGTAAAAGCCACTACTGACATTGCGGGTCCAGGAGTAAGTTGAGTAGTTGGGTCTTGGTGCTTTCGATCTCACATGCATTACAGGTCCTCTTCGCATACTTGATATCAGCAATTCTCGCGATTTTAGCCATTGTGTATGGCTATTTGTCCGACTCTTTACCAGAGTCGTACCTCAACGAGACGGATAGAGCGGTCATTGATAGCTTCCAGTCATGTCTACCCTCCGAGAGGAACATTGCTCGTGTGCGAGCTGCGTACGAAGCGATCAAGTCCTTCGTGCTCTTTGGTAGGAAGCCAACCCCACACCGTCAACTCACTCGGAGACAACGTGAGGAAGTTGTCAAGCGGTTCATACTCGCGCTGAGCGACCAACAACTCGCTACTGGCCTTGCAATTCTCGTTGCAGCGGTTGCCAACCAATGCACCCTGACAGTTTGGGAATTCGAGCTCGCATTTTCCCTGGCTTGGTTTTCATCCACCACTCACTTGGCGACTCTAGACTGCCTGCGAGATTATTTCCTCGAACATGGTGCCGTTCGCAACTGGCGCGTATTTGGCATGCTATCACTGCTCATTTTGCTGTCGTACTCATTGATCATGAGTATGGCTTCCGGCGATGAGACCATACCTTTGCAGTGTACGGTGTACTTCTTCGGCGAGAAAGGCTTATACGACGCAGTACCTTTGGACATATTCGAAATTCTTTCTGCCGCCCTGACTCTTGTGCTGTTGACATGGCAGTACTTGGTGCGCATACAATGGTCCTACAAGAGACTTGACGGAAAACCCACCTTTTTCGAGCGTGCAATGTTCACGATGCGCACACGGCAATACCAATCAACCTTTAGGCCAAGCAAAGAAGATGCCGAATACATTATCGAGGAGGCCGTCAGCGAAAGAATGTCATACAAACGGCGACGAAGCCTTGAACAAATCAGAAACAGCAGAGGCTTACGACGCCACTGGCTCATTGCGTATCGGGCCTCTGAATCCTACAGTCAATCCTTCTTGTCCCTAGCTCCTATGCTCACTTTCATGATTGCTTTTGGCTTCACACAGCTGTACTTGGTTCGCTGGCAATCAAATGTACCTCTAGATATTGATACAGCTATGGGCATCGGCCAGATCACCCCGTTATTCCTACTGGGACTGCCTGTGCTAGTCGCTGCGGAGATCTACTATGGTACAGATGGTCTCCACCACTCTTGTCAAAAACTAACACGATTCAGAGGTCCAGGATAAAAGCGAGATTGTACAGTCAGAGGAGCTCATCAGGGAGAACGCAGAGTCAGCCACCGCTAGATACGAGCGTCGTCGGCGTACTTCCGTTCCTGGAAGATTTGCCCTACGGGCAAATTTCCGCCGTGCCTACGAATCAGTTGACATTCGCGATTCCGAGCAACTGGGTCAGAGTCATAGTGCTGAAGACTACGAAACTCTTTTACCTGCCATTCAGCGTTTCTTCTATCTCGAGACCAAGCTTGTCGAGGAGAAGGATATCAGACTGCGAATCACAGCATCATCTGGCAGCGAGATCGAAAAGTCGTTGTTCGGTCTCAAGGCTCATCTTGTTGCCTCATACCATCTTCTCAATGCACAAGAGATCGCGCTGAAAGTTACGACGCTATTTTCGCTCGTAGAGTACATTGTCTGCAGCTTCTTCTCTGCCGCATTGGGCATATTGGTCTACATACAAGGGTCAAGCAAGTGGACTACCATTGCCAGTATTGTTCTGTTTGGACTGTGTTTCGTGTATAAGTTTTTTGATTACATATCGTATGTTCTGGAAGCATGGTTTGAGGTCAGCGAAGTGGATTACAAGAGATGGTTGAAGGAAGCCAGAGAGTGCAGGTTGGGCATCGAGCACCGTGATGAGACAACAGTAGATTCACCGGCCGGCTAATGAGCACGTTCTACCATCGATAGATTTGGAACTGTCAGGCTGGAATATCTGGCGACTCGCCCAACCTTTTCAGCCCACGAGCAGTCTAGGGCTAGGGGCTCAGAATCGGCTCAGCCCGTCTTCGCCAACCACTCAAACAACGCTTTGTGATACCTCTCACTATCCTGAGTCTGTGGAGCATGTCAAAGGTCTGCCCATTCCACCAACTCTGCGCCTGGGATCTTTGCGGCCGCCTCCTTACCAAGAACCGAGTAGTTCCCTAGCTTGGCCTGTACTGCTGGCGGACTCCAAGCCTTTCCAATGGCAGTGTTGTCTTTCGTGCCAATCAAGAGCAAAGTCTTCGCTTTTACCAGGCCGAACTCGTACACGACTGGCTGCGTCAGCACCATATCCGTTGTTGATGCCATGTTGTACGCGAACGTAGCCCCCTCAACGGGCAGACGATACAAGGAGATCAGCATGTTGACCCAGACGTCGTACTCAGGCTTCCAGGTGTTGACATAGTAGGTGGCTTGCTGGTAATTGCGAATTGACGTGTAATTCGTCCTCAGTTCGTCTGGGTACAGAAGATCAATTGACCGCCATGGGACACCGAGGGCTTTCCAGTCCTCCAGACCGATGGGATTCGTCAAGATGAGGTGCGAGGTAGTGTTGGGGTACATAAGCGCGAAGCGAGTCGCAAGCATGCCGCCCATTGAGTGTCCAAGAACCTTGGTTTGTGATACACCGAGCGACTGGAGCAGCGAGTTGGTGTTGAAGGCTAGCTGTTGCAGAGAAAACTGGTATGTTGGCGGCTTGGATGATTTGCAGAAGCCAATTTGGTCTGGCACAATAACTCGGTAACCACGCGCTGACAGCCTTCGCGTTGTGTCTTCCCATGTTGCGCCACAAAAGTTTTTACCATGAAGAAGAACAATGGTTTTGTTCGTTGCATAGCTGGTTGGTGCAACATCCATGTACGCCATGGAGAGATTCTGGCGCTGTGACGTGACGGTATGGTATTTGACTGGCCATGGGTAGGTGTAGTTCCATGTGCTTGGTGGGACAACAGTCTGTCCGACCACAGCAGAGACCAGCAGGGTCAACACGCAAGTAATCGATCTCATCGTGTAGGCCAAACTCTGTGACGAATTTTCCGAGAGGTGCAAACGCCAGAAGCGCGAATTGGTGAGATCTTATGTCCCGATCGCACATACCCTTGCACTCGCGTGCTTGGTCTGTACGATGACGGCTACCAATCCCAGACGAGTCCGCTTACCGTTTATCTCACCAGGCGTCCAACCAGAAACACGAGATGATTGAGTGTTTCAATTTCCACCAACCTCTAATCGCGCCTTCAATTGCGTGTTCTTACGAAGTCCTCCAATGCCTGATTTCTTATGTGCTCACTGTGGTACTTAGATAGGTAACCTTGATCCCTTTGAACGGATAAACATGCCTGGAGACATCACGTTACCTCTCGAACGTTGTCTCCACGAGGATGCATCGGACGAATTGCTTCAAAGAGATGGTAAATTCCTGGCGAGGTGGGAGGGAAGAAGAGAAGACTGGGGTCAGCGGTCTAGACCGAACATTGAAAAGCGCCCGTTGACGGTTGCCCGAGTCCGCACTCCTGCCGTCCACCCTCATGCCATCTTCACAAATCTACATCCTGACTAAGCTTAAGCGCTCACGTATATACCCACCGGATTACCACTCTCCACATTCGCAGCCTCTATCCTGCTCCGCGATGTGTGCTGCCAGAGTTGCCTAAACGGCTAAATTGCGCGTCAATGACTACATCGCCGCAGACGAAGCTAGCTTGTGGATGAGCTTGCGCTGCTGCAATATTATGTGCTGATTGACACAATTAGAGAAGCAAATGAAACCTACACTTCCAAACACAGGGATGAGAGAAAGTGTAAGTGCTCAAATGGACGGATGGTGGACGTCCACGTCATGAGCATGCGGTTTGTTTCCAACGTGGTTGATACCATTCTGCCTAGGCCTGGTCTAGTTACGCATGATCTGCCCTGAATATCCGGGGAACAAGCATGATCCAGAAGTCTTTCCTCCTAGAGCCCGCTAGCTTTGCAGCTCTTCGTTCAATGTCGGTCGCCATCCGTGGGCCCGGAACCATACGTACCTATAAAACACGCTGTGGCCCCTACTCTTAGTTCATCGGGCAGTACCTTCTACAATCTGGTCAAGGACTTGAGGTAACTCTTCCCTCCATCTATGATGCCGGTCTTCACCACCTTTTTTGCTGTAATAGCGGGGATCGTCAGTTTTACATCTGCCTCACCTGTGGAGACATCAAGTGTAGGAAGTCTTTCGAATTCGAAATCCTCTCTTACTCTGATCTACCAAAACAACTTAAACGGTTCAGACGACAAGAACCACATCGGCGCCATCATTCTTGATGCGGTTACCTCTTCGAGCGCAGCCGCAGCTTGTGTGGCGTTAAACGAGAAGCTTCTATCTAAATCCGCCCTGCAACAGTATCAGTCAGACTTCTCCAATGCTCTCACGTACCAGGATTTTGCGAAGTACTACGACGCTGGAAAGGGCTTTCATATCGACAATGGCATTGTCTCCGTTAACAAGCAGTTGAATTTTGCCTCGGCCTCTGGATCTTCAAACAAAGCTCTGCCGGTTCTATGTACGCAATCTGCGAACAACGGATCGTCGAGCGCGAAACTTGTCAATGGCACAGAAGTTACTTTGGCATCAGGTGGCAATGATTTCGTTGGCTATCGCAACCAGAAGTCGTTCCGTTTCCTTGGTATCCCCTACGCTGACGTTCCACGACGATTCAAATACTCCTCTTTGTACTCAAAGACGGGCCAGACTATCCAAGCGACTTCATATGGCGCACAGTGTGCACAGGGCGCCTCAGGTAGTGAGGACTGTCTTTTCTTGAACATCCAGACGCCTTATATCCCCAAAGCAGGCTCGAAGCAGAAGCTTCGTCCCGTTATGTTCTGGATCCACGGTGGTGGCTTTACAGGTGGCAGTGGCGCCGATGCGACCTCAGATGGTGGCAACCTTGCCAGCAAGGAAGATGTCGTTACTGTGTCGATCAACTACCGTCTTTCAACACTGGGTTTCCTAGCTATCCCTGGGACCGATATCAAGGGCAACTTTGGCATTGCAGACCAGATCACGGCGCTCGACTGGGTCATTGCGAATATCGCAGCGTTTGGAGGCGATCCTAACAAGATCACCATTTCTGGCGAGTCAGCTGGGGCTGGATCTGTACGCACGTTACTTGGATCACCTCAAGCAATTGGCAAATACCAGGGGGCTGTATCCATGTCTAATCTTGGTGGCGGGGTCACTCTAGGCCTCAAGGGCGACTATGGTACGACTTACTCGACTTACTACACCATTGACCAGTCGTATGCTGTTGCGGGGCCTCAGATATTCTCTGGCGTAGGTTGCAACAGCACCGATATCTCGAGCCAGATTGCCTGCCTTGAAAAGGTACCTGCTGCCACCCTCGTGGGTCTCTCGACTGTGGCTCGCTACGTTGTGCAAGATGGCAAGTACGTCGATACGTCAAATCTCATCCTCTCGACCCGCAACGGAAGCACTGCCCATATTCCAGTCATCTTCGGCATCATCCGCGACGACGGTGCATCATTCTCAACATACCCAAAGACACCGATTGCCAACCACACGCAAGGCCTTCAGGCCGCTCTCGGTATCAACTCGACTTGGGCTGAGAAGGTTATCGCTTCTGGGTTGTTTCCTTTCACCAGTACAGGCAATCTTACCATCGACTCATTCAATGTGTCGCAACGTATTGCAACCGACAAGACCTTCCGCTGCGTCGACCAGGCCACCGTCTATGCCGGTGCTCAGACCAAAGCTTTCCAGAAAGCGTACTACTACCAATTTGAGCGTACGATCAATGGGTACGATCCTAACAACCTTGGCGGGCCGAAGGATAACAATCCGAAGAATCCATACTTCCGGTACCATGGTGCTGACATGCCGTGGGTCTTTGGTACACTGAGCACGATCCGTGAGCCCGAGGATCTATGGTCAGTGCAGCTGGTGTCAAGTTATTTCGGATCCTTTGTAAGGAACAGTGACCCAAATCCTGATTCCAAGTACCTGCAGGCCCGTGGTTACAACAAGGTTATTGAGGGTGTGAAGAATCATGGCCAGTGGAACCAGGTCGCGGGGGGCAAACAGAATGGCGATGAGGTTAGACTGCTGGACTGGCCAAGTAAGAACACTGGATATGTGGATGTGGAGCAGTGCAATTGGCTGGGATATCCACTGAATTACTATCTGAAAGGAGGCATCTGAGTAATAAGCTCTAGGTATTAATATAACGCTGCCCTGTCTTATATATTACGGAGCAACTTTACAGCTGTCATTGAATCCATCGAACAGGATCTTGGTCAATCTTATCGACCATGTTCGTCTCGATGTCTACGTTGATCCTCAAGACGCAGGTGTCCTTTATCTCGTACTTATCACTCAGAAGAACAAATCTCGATCAAGCTGTTGTATTACCTGTCATGACGATTCACACCTTGTCGAACAGATTCCAAACGCTGTAGAACTGGTAGCAATTCGGATAGGTCGCTGGTGACTGGGTACGTTTTCACATCACATCGCTTATGCACAAGACGGATCGTAGCTACAGTTAAACTTCGATAAGCTATTGGCGAGCAATTTGGGGGGCAAGGGTCCCCTCACTGTGGACACTTAACCATATGAACGCTGTTTGTATCAATAACCTTGCTAAGGGCATATAAAGGCAAGCTCGTTTCACGAACTTTCAATCGCGGTCCAGCTGCTCGCCAGCCGCTCGCCAGCTGCTTTTTTATCTCATATGCTTCCTCATCACTGTAATTGCCTCCTGCGGTTCTCAAGTTTATTGAGCTTCTCGTGTTGATAGTCGGCTCTCATCCGTGACACGGCACGCGACACAACCCCGCGAGCGCCTCGTCCGTTCCTTGTCCCAAGCAGCGAATCCCTTCGAACCGCTGGGGTAAGGAATATCGATAGGAACGAGGTTCTAGCGCGAAACGAGCAGGTTGGTCCGTTCGTGCACCCGCCCCCTTTCCTATCTTGGCCCGGCTGATCAGATGGCAGGCGTCCATAGCACATGCAACAACACGGTCCGCATCCATCATCGCTCTCCCATCATTATCTTTCACAATTCCGCGCCTGCGTCTGTTATGCTCAATCGTGTCGTGAAGCTTGGGAGCTCATGCAATTCTGAAATTTGACGTCACACAAAGAGCTCGGAAGTCCGGCAACATCGCAAGATCAACACGTCGACCGTGTGATCAACAAGTGATCTGCAACAAACAAAACTTAACGCATTTTTGGGAGACTGGTTGGAAATTCTACTGAAATTCAATAATCCTTGAGCCGACATGGGCGATATTGCGCCCGTGCGAACGCACGAAAGCACGGCTAAGGGAGCCCTCCAGGTCGAAGAGGACGTCTACGGAGATGCTTCAGGATCAGGACCTGTGCAAGACGGCGAAGTGGAAGCACAGGCGGCTGCTTCGAAGAAACGACCAAAGGCGAAGCAAACATACAGCCACGCGCATTTCAAAGTATATAAGAGAAGATGGCTTGGTCTTGCGCAGCTCGTATTGCTGAACATAGTCGTTAGTTGGGACGTAAGTATTAGATGCCTATGCAATATGGATCGCACGTGCTGACGATAAATAGTGGTTGACTTTTGCTCCGGTCTCAACATCAGCAGCGACATATTTTGATGTTTCCGAGACGGCAATCAACTGGCTTTCTACTGCCTTTTTGTTCTCATTTTCAGTCGCAGCTCCGCTTGTTATCTGGACACTTCATCGCAGCCCTAAAGAGAGTATTCTCTGGGCCTCTGGCTTGCTCTTGGTCGGGAACTGGATCCGATATGCGGGCACCAAGGCCTCGGGCGGTATCTTCGGCGTTGTCATGTTCGGTCAGATCTTGACAGGACTCGCACAACCCTTTGTACTTGCTGCGCCAACGAGGTACTCGGACATGTGGTTCACTGAGCGAGGACGCGTGGGTGCGACTGCACTGGCCAGTTTAGCCAACCCATTTGGTGGCGCTGTAAGTTGATGCCCGGAACTGTGCTGAGCTACACTAACAACAGCAGCTCGCTCAACTTATCAATCCGTTACTTGGCTCTGTTGACAAGATTGTGTTGATTGTCTCGATCATCGCGACCGTGTCCTGCATACCCTCCATCTTCCTCCCTTCCGCGCCTCCAACGCCACCAACAGCCTCGTCAAGTCTGTCCAGGACGCCCGTCTTCGAGTCGATCAAGGTCATGTTACGGTCGCCTCCGTTCTACGTGGTACTCCTGACCTTCAGCGTGTACGTGGGCTTCTTCAATGCATTTTCCTCCCTATTAAATCAGATACTCTATCCATACGGGTTCTCCGAAGACGAGGCTGGCATTTGCGGCGCCATACTTATCGTTGTTGGCCTTGTAGTCGCGGCAGTCATTTCGATTGTTCTCGACCACACACACGCCTACCTCCTCGGTATCAAGATCCTCTGCCCGCTTGTTGCGTTGAGCTATCTGGCAATGATCTGGGCGCCGCAGACGAGGACTATTGCCGCGCCGTACGTAATCAGTGCGGTGCTGGGTGCAAGTAGTTTCAGTCTACTGCCAATCGCGCTGGAGTATCTAGTAGAGATCACGTTCCCGGCAAGTGCAGAAGTTAGCTCGACGATATGTTGGGTCGGAGGACAGTTCATCGGAGCATGTTTTGTGCTGATCATGGATGCGTTGAAGGATGGAAGGGCAGTGGATCTGACTCAAGTCAACGACGGGGGCAGAATCGATAGTGCTGGCAACAGGCCGCCCGGGAACATGTATAACGCACTGGTCTTCGAGGCGGTTGTGAGTATGGTTGTCTTACCGCTGCCGCTGATGTTAGGAATAAAGAAGCTGGGGTTGGCCAGCGGAGAAGGCAGGCTGACGGTTGATGAGCACAGGGAAGGAGAAGTACTAGAGGGGCAAGAAAGCTGACTTTTGGAGGATTACGATGCTGCGTAGTCCAATGCAGGAGATCTGCTTTTCATCGCTGTCGCCATGAGTTGAAACTGGTCGTGTGACTTTGTGATACAATCCATGACTATGCTTTCTCCATGCCAGAGGTAGCAATGGAACCTGATCGAGGTAAAGAAATTGCTTGGCATGGTAAATAGTACAGTGTTATTCTAAACATGACTCTGGTATTTACAGTCATCCTTGACGTGTCCTGTCGTGTCTTTCGATCCATTGGCCATCTTCCAACTATCGTGTCGTTTATTCGGCGTGGTAGCGGTTGAGGTGAGCGTGTTGACAAGTTTATTTGAGCTGAGCGAAGAGCTTAGGGGCGGCGCACGCGGTCGCGCAGTGGACAAGGTGGAAGACTGATACGAATTAGTTGCACGGCGCAAGACTGCGAATACAGCGATGACATACACTCCTCAACGCAGTCCTCATCGGCCTTGCCGTTGTTGTCGATCTGACCAGTGACGCGCTCAACGCACTCATCGTAGTGGTGCTTGGGGCCGTGGCACTCCTTAGAGTTGCGGCACTCTGCGATAAATCGTCAGCTACAACTCTGCAAACCGATCGCCGTGGGAACAGATTCTAGCGTCATGTGATGAGCAGGTCATCAATGGTCCGCCGAATGGCGCCGGAGCATCCTGTACACTCGGTGATGCTGGAATCGTCGTCTGTCACGTGTTGAGAGCTACTCACCCTCCTCAAGGGTGTCCTTAGGGTCCACGATCTCTTCCTCTTCCTCTTCCTCCTCCTCCTCCTCCTCGTCGCCGCCGTCGCTGGGCCTGTGTCCCTGCTCACCCTCCTCGGGCCCCTTGGCATCCTGCTTGTTGACCTCGGCCTCCTCGCTGGACTCCTCGTCGGTTCCGGATGCTGGTGTGCTGGTCGATGCGCCACCCTGGGGAGCAGCTTCGGCATCGGCCGAGGGGAGGGCGAACGTGTCCCAGGCGGCGGAGAAAAAGTCGGTGATACCCATTGTGACGGTGGGGCGACAATTGAGTCTCGAGCGAGTCGGATGGTGATGTAGACGGCGGGTGAGAGTCGAAGCTCTCGATGTTCAAGCCGCGAATTCGTCGAGACTTGGCAGCGCTAGCCCCAGGAACATGTCATCAAAACCAGTCGCAACTCATTGGACCCTTCACGCCTGTCCAGCGAAGAACGGACTGGGCTTTCACAATGCTCGTGGAATTGCTGCTATTCTAGAGGGATGACTGCAGCTAGCTGCGATGCCTTTTGAATGCTTCCTGAACGCTCACGCCCGCCTCAACGTCTGCAGTCACCTTCTCGTCGGCGCCTACGAGTTTTGGTAGCAACTCAAGCAGCTCATCGATCTTGCCGTGTGGCACTGCGATAACGCCGTTCTCGAATGGATCGATCATTACAATGTCACCAGCCTCGACAATAGTCTCGCCAATCTGTATCGGCACATTGTGCGCGTGGAACTTCGTCTCTGCTCCTGCACCGATGATCGACGTCCCCTTTGACCAGATTGGTAGTTGTGTCTCGTTCAGTGCTACGAGATCTCGTACTCTACCATCCACGACCAAACCGCTTGCGCCAAGCTGCTTCATACGGGCAGCCATGATGCCACCCACGACTGCGCATGACTGGCCTGGTGGTTGGCTGATGACAATGATCGTGCCGGGCTCTGCATAGTCTGCATATGGTCTTGAGTCTGGTAAGTTCGAAGCTGGTGCATCCGACGACAGCTTGATCGGGTTAGGGAAAGATTTGGTTGCTTTAGGTGCCATCAGATATGTTGATGCAGGCGCAAGCACCTTCTTCAAAACAGGTCTTGCTATGCTTGCGGTATGCGGCATTGGCTCTGCTGAACATTAGCATGATCCCGTATCAATTTACACAAGCCGTACGTATGTTGGCAAGGAAACCTGCGCCAGGAACATTGAGCTTGAGTAGGCCATCGGCAAGCTAGATTCACTCAGCAACCGACCTATTGAGACATGACACTGCTTACGTCGCATGCTGCGTATTTATACAGCTCTTTCCACCTTGGTGAGGCCATTGTTGTATCTGGTTCTGATCTTAACAGGATGCGGCTTCACTACCTGTGTACGGTGCAGGACGTGTCGGACTGTTGAGCGCGGTGCTCGAACCTCCGGGATCCATGACCCCGCTCGGCCGAGGTGCAACAGACTATCATGTACATATCTGCACCACTAGAAGTAAGCAGGATATTCCCCCACGCGACGAAAGAAGGACTCCCGAGAAAACCACTCCCGCGCAACCAAGCCATTGTCGTACCGAGAGTCGGCCCAAAATACTTCCAGCGCACTGCTGGCTCGTGCTTCGCCAATCTTCTGGAATAGCTCAAGGAGCTCTTTGCTGGGCCGCCATTGTCCCACTCTCCACCACAACTGGGGGGATGGCGAGTTGTCCTGGCCAATATCGAAAGCTAGTCCGCCAGGTGCTACGTACGCTATGCCCCAAGCCAGAGCGTCGTCGGGGTAGAGAGCGATGGCTGTGGGGTTAATGATTTCGGTAAGCTCGTCCACATGCTCGTCATTATCTTCCACGCAAGTCTCGCCATTTTCGACATCTTCGTCTTCGTCATCAGACTCCTCTCCTTCCCCATCATCTGGGTGGAACATAAGTGGTGCCCAAAGCAGCGCCTCATTGAGCCTAGGCATATTCGCTGCTGCCCTTGCGAACGACTTCAAGAATGATTCCATTATGTCGTTAATAGGCACAACGCGAAAGGTTGGCAAATAACGACGTGGATGTTTAGCAGACGCATGATGCCACTCCTCGTCGCTGTCACCATCCTCGAGCGGAGGGTAGGCGAGATGCTCCTGGATATAATCACCTTTGTCGCGCTTTCCTTCACCAAATGGGCCTTGGAAATATCATGAGCCTGACGGTGAGCGGATGTGGAACATGACATTCAGACTCTCCAGGTTCGGCCAGGAAGGTGTGATACCGCTGTCGTGGGACCAGAATAAGCTCTCGTCGGCCATGACGCGTATCTCCATCTTCCGGAGATTTGCAGAGAGTAAACGTAGGCTGGAGCTGAAGGGATCGTGTGGCTGAGGGTAGACTAGATCCGGCTGCGGTCTGCACTGCTGGCTTATTGCTTCGTCGATGTCGTCGATGAAGTCAAGCTGAACCTGCTGCAGTGAGACAGGGAGTTTGACATCACGGATGGCGTCGGCGAAGTGGTCTCTAGTATCTCGCAGATTGCCTGCATGATCGTGCTTGAAATGCTCGAGCACTGGATCTGCACCGTTGGTCCACTGATCCGCGCCGAGTTTGCATCCCAGATACTCGACATTGGGACAAGTTGCGGCAAGATCAATTAGCATTCGCAAGTCAATCCTTGATTGAGCGGCGTTGTCGATGTATAGTTGGAGGTGTGGGTCGCAGATGCTTAGACCCTGCACCGAGCGCAATTTCGTGAGTTCATCAGGCGAGAGCAGGTGAATACGCCAGCTACAGTATCGGCGGTGGTCACAATAGCATGCGTGGACCTGTCGCGTTGGGGTAAACACTGTCAACTGTATCCTCTGAACATTGCTATGTCCAGCATCTTCGACTATTCTTATCGCTTCGAATGCTTCTGCGACTTGACCAGTGAACATTTCATCCTTCTCTCGCAGCGTTTCCATAGATTCACGACAAGAACCAGACTCGGGCTGCGGGCTCGGGGTGCGTTTCTTTTTCTTGTCTTGACGCGTTTGTTCACGCTTTCTCGGTTCAAGTGCAGAGAAACTCGTGTATATCTCGACCTTGCGCAGGTACCTAGAGCGGTGTGTACGAAACGTGGCTAAGAAGCGCTCACGCTCTTTAACGTCATTGTTTTTGAATGCGAAGCAAGCAAACGCCCCGGACGCTCGCTCTGAAGCATATTGGAATTTCCGTGAAACTAGAAGGGCACTCTTGAGGTCGTCTTGCTCTAGAAAGTAGCAAACGTGGTCGACGAGTTCTTGCGGAAAATTTTCCATGGCGGATGTGTAAACAAAATGGTGTGAGCAGAATTGAGGTTGGAGGTTCTGACTTTACGTCGTTGTATCGGTGACCGAGGTATCGCCCTCGGAACTTGTCTAAGGAAGTGGCTTCTGAATCATGTCTCAACAGCTCACAAGCATACAAGCCCGTTGATGTTGGCTTCCTCTACGATGAACATGTTTCAATATGGCATAAAGACGTTAACGTGGTAAACTTGATATTCGGGTATCTTGTCAAGGCGACATTCGCAGCGCCTGATCTCCCAGCTCCTAGTACGCCAAATCCCAGAGAACACCCGGACCGCTTATACAAAAGCAATAAACATTGGTCGTGTGTCATCTAATGCGTCTTGACGTTCTGTGCTCTTGCCAACCACAGCGCAACACTCTCTTTTGCAACCTCACTGCCCCAGACACCATCAGCTCCACCACGCCTCCATTCTTCGCCGGATATGTCTTCGCCACCGCCCCTTGTAGCTTCGCCCAGCAGAACTTCGAGGTCACGCTTCTGCGATGACAGCCAGCGCTTGAAGAACGCCACCGGATCTTTGGCCATGCTCGTAAAGAACGCATGCTTCGCCTTTGACTGCCCGATTGCACCCATGAGCAAGACCAGCTGCTCGTCCAGCTTCTGGATTTCCTGCAGTGTCTGGATGCTGTCCGGTCGTCGTAGAATATCCTGGAACAGAGGCTGCATTGGGTCCTCGAGAGCGACTTGGACGTCGTAAACTGTCGGCTCCGAAGGCTTCTTGCTGCCCTCTGCAGGTGCGATGTAGTCCTTGTCTACGTGGGTTGTGTATTGCAGCTGGATGGGTGGGAGTGTCGTCAGGTGTGGCTTGATAAGTTGTGGGAGGTTCGGGAAATAGAACGAGTCTTGGCCGTTGAACAAGGCTTTGAGTTTCGTGTCGCAGGCAAACTTGCGCTCATCGTCATCCTGTTGCAGATGCTGTGACCGCGCGTATTCCCAAATACCCATCAAAACACCGGCACGGTCTTCCTCATCCGTATCCAGCAGCTCTGACAGAGGCTTGCTCAGTCTGAAGACTTCAGGATTCTGGAATCGCTGCAGATTGATCGTGATGTTGATGTTTTCGTCGCCCTTGCGCTCGAATTCGAGCTCGCTAAAGTTGCTCTCCTTCGCTGTGGGGTTCTCTGGCCGCTTCCACTCAATCTGTGTAAAGTTGTCAGGCTGGAGGTCTTTGTTGCGGTCGAAGTCGATCGTGATTGCACTGAAATACTGCGAGAAGATCTTCGGTTTCGCGGCGGAGGATTTTGACTCTGCACCGTCTTCTTCCATGGCTACGACACAGTCAGCTTTATTCACTCTTGCGACGAACTGCACACAGGGAGCTTGAGAGAAGCCATCCTAAACGCGAATAGCTTGCGCAACCCTCGCCAAGCTTATGCATCAAGCACAACTTTACGTACCGTCAGTGTCCTTGCCCGCCTCGTCTTCGTCCTCGTCTTCGAGACCCTCGTCGCCCTCCTCGTCCAACAGGCGACCCTGAATCTTGACACGGTAGGTGGCATTGGTGTCGCTTTCAAAGTCGAATGCTTCCGTGTCAATACCATTGCTCTGCCAGGGTTGGTTCTCAGCAGTATTGGAGATCCAGATGCGCATAGTACCGTAACGCGACGCCCTCGAGTGGTGCTTTGAATCCATGACATCCAGCTTCTTACGCATCATAGTCGCGTCGAGCGTGCGCTCGACTTCGCGCAACTCACGGTAGCGCGCGACGCCGTCACCAATGCAGACGTCCTCGACACCCTCGGGTATATTCTTGTCGGTAGGGTTCTTAGCGATCCGGCGCATCTTCTCGCGGCGTTCGGCTTCGACGCGTTGCTGCGCTTGCATGTTTACGGCGTTGTACTGCTGCGCAGCTTGGTGTTGAGGATGCGCAATCGGGGCTGGTTTGCGGAACATGGCGTCTAAGTCAGCCCTACTGATCATAACTGGCTTAAAAGGAAGCGCGCGAACGTGGATGCGTGGTGGTGGATTTCACGATGTGGAGTTACGTACCGGGCCCGCGCCGAGCAGGCGTTCCGATTGTGCCTGCATTTTGCGGGTAATTGTAATTCCGATAATTCGCCTGCTGCATTGTGGGAGAGCAACGACTTGGTGAAACGGCAGCGACGATGGTGACGCGACTTCCTCGATGGATGCGAGATGGAGGAAGGAACGTCTGCGAAACGCGTCAAGGTAGCTGTGCACAGGGCTGATGATGATTGGCACGAACGCCCCCTAAACGTTGAAGGCGGGGCACGACCATCGGCTGGGAACGCCGCGCCTGCACTCACCAGTGTATCGATATCTTCAAATATCGTGCAAACTTGTTGCGTCGTTGAGAAGTTGGGAATAGATACAGCGATAGGCTTCATGATGTCCTCTCGAGCTGTTCACCGTCTCTGGCCATCCTCCTTGGCGACTGATGACCAGTAACGCGCAGGAAACCAGCACGCATCAAGCCAAGTACAGTTGTCTGGGTCCTATCCATCTAAACGTCATCGTAGATTCCTATCTTTCCTACAAGTCCCACCCCTCTGTCATTCACATTGTTAGTATCGAAGCCAGCCATGTACAAGACGCAACTGAAGAAGATAACACGCGTGCGCGTCCCGGGAAAGCATCACTCGAACCTGTGGGACATTACAGTTAAAGAAGGCAGAATATTATCTGTGCAAGCACACGACCAGAGTGCATCAGGTCTCGACCAAGATGGTATCCTGGACGGATCCAATCGACTGATTGCTCCATCACTATGCCATGCCCACGTGCACCTGGACAAATGCTTCTTGCTGCAAGATCCCAAGTACAGCGGCTTGCAGATCGAGACGGGCGACTTCAAAGAAGCCATGGAAATGACGAGCACCGCGAAGGCGAGGTTCGAAGAGGATGACCTCATGAGAAGGGGCGCTCAACTGATCGAAGAAAGTATAGAGCATGGTGTCACTGCCATGCGAGCGTTCGTAGAGGTGGATGGCGTCGTCCAACTTAAGTGTTTGGACGTGGGACTCAAGCTGCAAGAGAAGTATAAAGAAAGATGCGATGTCCAGATCTGCGCTTTCGCCCAACTTCCACTATTTTCCGGAGAAGACGGTGGCGCAGAAGTCAGAAAGCTCATGGAGGTCGCAGCAACCAACGAGAAAGTGGATGTGCTCGGCTCGACACCTTACGTCGAGGACGATGAAAGCAAGTCAAAGGAAAATGCCACTTGGATCTCAGCTCTCGCGTTGAAATCAAACAAGTACCTTGACTTGCATCTGGATTACTTCTTGGAAGAAGATAAGCAGCCACTCGTCTGGGAAGTTCTTAGGATAATCAAAGGGCAGGACTGGACACGGGCAGGCGGCAAACAGATTACCCTTGGACATTGCACACGATTGACAAGGTTCCAGGAAGATGAATGGATTCGGCTGAAACAAGAGATAGGCGAACTCTCTGTATCCTTTGTTGGTTTGCCTACATCTGATCTGTTCATGATGCGGACTCCACAAAACGTACGAGGAACTCTGCCAATCATCGAGCTTATCAAGCGATATGGACTAAATGCTGCTATTGCAATAAACAACATTGGCAACGCCTTCACTCCGCAAGGAAATTGCGATCCACTAAACATTGCGCAGCTGGGTGTGGGTCTTTATCAGGCACCGACCAAGGGCGACGTGCAATTACTCTATGTATGTTGCCTTACTGCCTTTTCTCCTCATTCAGTGTTTGGCTGATACCACGATGTAGGAAGCCGTCTCATCTCGCGCAAAGACTGCTATTGGCCACGGGCCCACTTCATTGAGCCTTGAGCCTGGTGAGCCCGCAGACTTCGTACTATTTGATAGCATGGACAGTGGCTGGCGTTGCAGGCGAAGCATTGCCGAAGTGGTGTACGACGCTGGCTCTGTTCGACAAACGGTTTACCAAGGACGGTTAGCCGCATCATCCAGTTAAAAAACGGGCATCGTTTGCCTGCAATACCAACGCAGTCAAAGAGAGCAGTCGCAAAGGACTAGGTCGACGTCATACATCAACAAATGAGTAGTGGCCCTTTACATTGCAAACATCAACAATCACGACGTGTCACAAGGTCTCACCATCTGGACGTGTACGCACTCGCACATGCAAACAGCCTTACCGACTTTGTGGCGGCGACACTCTGTTGTACAACTGTGCCGTGCTCTCGCCATCCTCACTTCACCGCCAAAGTACCTGCTGCCAAGATTTTAGAATACAAAAATATAAACCTACTCATGGTCACGTTCTGTCGAAATTTCACTCCAGTACCTCATATCACCAGAATGTCTGACACGCTATCGGGTTCTCAGTAAGACGTCTTATGGTCCCACAGACCGTACCTTAGTTGACTTTCGCACAGGCTGCCTTCTGAGACGCCGGCTACAGGCACGCTCGAAGACCTGAGGGCCGCTAGTCTTAGATTTCTCGTGGACGTAAAGGTATTTCCCCTGGAAAAAGGAAAAAAAATCTCAGAGACATAGCGACTCACATCCTGCCAGGCTCGTCTTGGAGACTCGTCGCAGCTCGATGTCGTACACAACACGCTCGATTCTTTCAAAAGGGGCGCAATGAGCAAGCGAGACGCATACAAAACGATACAAAATACTCTTGAAGGGCACGACGATCTCAGGCAAGGGCTTCTGAATATCATCATGCATCCAGCAGCCGAATGGGCTCCCGGCGACTTCGATCTATCCACCATGCAGCCAACTCAGCCGCTTATGAAGCCAGCTCCTGAATTTCTGCAGCCGCCACATCAACTTCAGGTGCGCCTCCCATCTATATCATCAAATTGGCATCAACCAGTTGGTCAGATGGCATTCGGTGGCTACAATGATTACAAACCCACGGAATCGTCTCCTGAGCTGCCAGGTCTTGCTCTCCTCCAGCTACCTCACCAACCTACACATGACTGGATGGATGATAAAGCAAAGACTAATTATCCGGCTGTTCACGATGATTCGCCTGTATTACCTCCTGTTCATACGGCCTTTCGTGACCCATGGCACGATGCGAGCTACGCTGATATCTGGGCGAACAGTGACATGTATGTTGGCGAGCACTTCTACGCTCAAGAATCGCTTAACTTATTCTACAGTGGCCATCTGCAGCCTCCGGTGACCTACTCCCAAGACATTGAATCATCCCAGCATCCAAGTTTCCTCTCGCAGACCGCTCTCTCACCAACGTCTACTGCACAATTGACCTACGAGCCGGCACCAGCTTTGAATGACGACAGTGTCTTCTACAGGACCAGTCTGTATGGAAAAAGTCCGGGGCGATTTCAGCTACTGCCTACGCCAATCTCTCAATCTCCGCCTGATGTGCAACAATCTCAAGATACAAAAGAACACAGCCAGACAGACCAGCCTCATTCGCCGAAGGAACTCTTCATACACGCCCTGTGCGGCAAAGGTTTCACGACATTGGCGGCGGTGAAGAAGCATCATTGGGGCAAGAAGACCAACGACCTTGCAACGACGACAGGTTGCTGGGCAAAGCACAAAAAACCGAATACTGCCTGGCATGCTCATCCTAGCTGTGCATACGGACAGCATGCGTCTGAAAAGAGCAAGAGTTCTTCTTCTACATCCAAACAAGGTCAGCTGAAAGCCTCGATCTCGCAGCCCAAGACTGAGACACCTTCGACCTCGCCGCAGTTCAACACGGTGCCTGGTTTCCCAACGCTTGCCGACTTGCCCAATGCAGTCGCAAGATCATTGGGTGCAGAAAACCCAAGCCCAGGAGAACTGAGTTCACTTTACCATACCCATCGACTCCCCTCGTCGAATAGCTTTGACAGCCTGTTGACAGCAGTCAACATGGTCTCCCAAATTGATGCGCCGAAACCTGAGACTCGGACAAACTCTATCGCCCTGCATCTGGATGCTCAAGTCGCTGCTTCAGAACAGGAGGCTCAGTTCGTGCCGTATGCACCAGCTAAAAGCTCTCGCGGTATGCCTACCGCCATGCCAGATGCACTGAAATTGGTGGGCACTGTTCTGGGAGAACCCGCCGATGACAGAAGTGAGCATCTTCCGAATCACGATAAACAAGAGTGTCTTTTGAGAAGCCAGACTGGTGTTGAAGGGTCCGTTGCGTCGGCGGCCTTCTCGCAGCCGTCTGAGCCCCTTCACTCCGGATCACCAGGTCCTGCAAAGAAAAAACGACGAGTCTAGATAGTCTTCTAGACGTGCTTCGGTGGTTGTTTCATTCCACATCATGCCGAAGCTGTACACACTCTTGCGCGATCATGACGTAGTGTTTGTTTGTTTAGAAATCGCCGTCCGGTAATGTAATGAGCTTGTCTCGGTAAGACGACGCTGAAGGAGCAATGTCCGGCAGCTCCGGCTAAAGTGTATGATTGGTAGCGAACGGCATAGGTCCAGGGAATGGCACTGAGAACCCCGGGTCTGTTATAAGGTTCGGCAGCAGGACTGTGCTATGTAGATATCAGATGACAGGCCTACCCTGCGGAGTAAGTACTTGTTACAGTAAACCATCCCGTGCATAAAATGTCAGCAAGTGTGGCACGGTCAAGCTTCCCCGCTTGCAGCTTGAAGGCTGCGAGCAGGGATGGCAAGGACGCCCCAACCGCTCTCCACATCATAATTCAACCTCCCGATGTCACTCCGATTTCCTGCGAGTCGGCCAAAGACCGAGAGGCGTTTTGCAGGCCTCCCATACCTGGTCTCATTGAGCGTGTATTTATCCATGTCCGTGAGCAGCAGGATGACGCTAAATGCTTTCAGCAGGCATTAAGCGCAGGGTTGCCAGTGAGAGCTTTCCCGGAGCTCACCTGCAGCTCGACGCGTCACCTTGGATGCAAGACACAACGCGAAGCATCAAAGCTGTAAAACGAGTGCGACGCAAGAATAAAGGGAATTGGCCTCTTGAAAGACGCGAAGCGTGCATTCGGCGCCGACTCCGTTCATCTCGTGTTCCTGGGAGATCGGCATGGACAGCCCATGTGCGGGGAAAAGCGCGATTCTCCACGCGGTAACGACCCGCCTCCAGGTCATGTTACGTCGTTGACGGGCTTGCGCTAATGAGAGTAACGGGCGAGTGAAAGAAGTGGTTAGACTCTGGTTACCAGGTCCGTGGAGTCCTACGAACCCACTACTTATGAACCCCAGTTTCTCCCCAGCTTTCGGACTCCATCTCTCCGCAAAGCTTGTCAATTACTCAACTTGAGCATCAAAGCGCGGGTCAAGATGAAGATCGCTTTCCTCTCTGCCCTGTTCGCGGCCACTGCCATTGCGGCACCGTCCAACTACCCGACCAACACCACCTCGGGTCCTGACAAGGATGGCAAGTACGAGATCTCTGCTGAAGGCATCCGTGGGCAATTCATTGCCTACGGCGCGTCCATCTCCAACCTTTTCATTAAGGGCAAGGATGGCGTCGAGCGCGACATTGTGCTTGGCTTTGACAACGCCTCGTACTACTCAGTAGACCCTGTCCACCCTCACTTTGGCGGTGTGCCGGGACGCTACGCAAACCGCATCAAGAACAGCACGTTCAACATTGACGGGGTGGACTACCACATCACGCCCAACGAGAACGGCGGGGCTAACACTCTGCACGGTGGTCTTGATGGATGGGGTAAGTTGTGATTCCTCATGCGAAATACTTGATCTGACACGGGAAGATTACCGCAACTTCACGGTTGTCGCACACACCGAGTCTTCCATCACTTTCTCGATCGTGGATCCTGATGGCAAGGAGGGCTTCCCCGGTGAGGTTATCAGCTACATCACCTACACCATGTCCCCCAACACCTGGAACATCAAGATTGTTGCTCTCGCGACAACCAAGAAGACGCCCATCATGTTGACTTCCCACACCTACTGGAACCTGGACGGTTTTGCCAACCCCGATACACCTACTGCTCTCAACCACACTTTGCACCTGCCTTACTCCGGCCAGCGTGTTGGTGTCGACAACATCCTCATTCCGGACGGTACCATTCTTCCCAACGAGAAGTACTCCGTGAATGACTTCTGGTCCGGCCCCAAGCAGATCGGCGCCAATTTGACAGCACCTGAGCTTCTTGGTAACTGCGGATTCAACTGCACTGGCTACGACAACTGCTACTCCGTCAACCGCGCCCAGAACGGACCTTTCGACTGGCGCAAGTCAGGCCCCGTCGCGTCTCTGTCCAGCGCGTGGTCCGGAATCAAACTCGACATCTACACCGACCAGGAGGCTTTCCAGGTCTACAGCTGCGTTGGCCAGAACGGTTAGTCAATCATCGATTGTGGTTTCGAAATGCTAATTATCGCCAGGTTCGCTCCCCATCAAGTCCACCCAGGGTCTTGACAGCCGTCGCCGCACCGTTGAAAAGTACGGTTGCGTCGTCATGGAGGTCCAGGACTACATTGACGCCATCAACCAACCTGAGTGGCAGCGCGAGAAGAGGCAGATCTTTGGTCCTAACGATCCTGCCTACACTCTCGAGGCTGATTACGTCTTCTCTACTGAGGAATAAGCTTACGAATATAGACGCGGGATATGGCTAAGCACGATTGAAATTAAGCAAGAACTTTGTGAAACATGTCTGTATGCCTATTCTACTGAGTTCGCGGCCATACATCTGCTGTCAATTTAATACTTAATTACACTGAATGACTCGCCTCACGTCCATTGACTTCGAAACGTACTGTTCATATTGACGAAATTCTAGAAACCCCAGATCTATAATGATTGCTACATACGCGCTGCCAACACTAGCTCGGGGTCGTTTCGTCGCGGTTTGTTGTCTTTGCGAAGGTGTCTTGTACTAAGTTTGAGTCGGAAGTGGCCTTCACTTCACAATGGCCGCGCTACATAACAACAGTGCTACGTCACGAAGCAAACTCCGCCTGCGACTTGCTCCCCAGTGAAACTCAACACTGCCTGGACGCTACCACCAAGACCTCTCAGCCACATCGCCAACAGACGCACGCGGAGGCAGTCAGTACGCTCATCATGCGCTCACCATCGATGCCAAATTTGCTCTCGAATTTGTCCTTTGCCAAGTCATCCGAAAATCAGCACCACAAGTCACAGACCGAGTTCCCGCGCCGCAGCAAGACAGGCACCATGTCCGCTGTTGTTCGTGCCTTTGGTGGGTCCGAGAAGTTACAACAACGACTAGGCTTGCGCGAGCCGGAACCCTATGCGGCACCGCCAGCCATGTCGCGCGCCCAGAAAGTCTGGTACGAGACTGGGCTTTACGAGTGTGAAATGGACCATGACGAGGATGTGTTTGACCCGTGGGAGACGGAGGGAAATCTCACGGCTTCTCAGGGCAAGTCGAATCTAGCGGATATTCTCGAAGAGAGCGAAAGCCCAGAGTACGCAGCGTCCATGCGCACTGCGGAAAGTGGCTCCAGTACGCAATCGGAGATAAGTGAGGATTGGACTTTGGCCGATCAGGCTGTTGATGGGGCTCCGCGATATACGTTTCTCGACAGCGACAGCGACGGCGAGTCCTGCGATGATACTGCGGATGAATGGGTAGACTACGGCCCCAACGAAGACTGCAGCTTGTGGCAAGACGAGTCTAGCTCCACTCTGGCGGCCAGTGATAGTACAGAGAACAGCAAGGAAGCAGTGGTTCCCCCTTCATTTCCTACACGAACCAGCTCGCTCTCTCCGCACGACAACCCTGGTCCGAAAACATATCGCTCCCGAATCAAGCAGGTCCTAAGCCGTGATCCGACAAAGTCCAGTGTGCCAAGAAGCAACCAACACACCGACGACATCTCCAGCAGTGCGGCTTGCCGGCCAACAAGCCTGCGGAGAACAGAATCGCTGCCAGTGCTGTGTCCCCCGTCCGACGTGCAAGATCCCAGCCAGCCTCGACACAAAACGCTTCAAGGCAGCAGCAGCCAAAACCCCGAGCCCTTCGACGAACCCAGCTCCAGAAAAAGCACACCACCGCACCCACGCATCACCACCCCCCACCCCTCCCCAACCGGCCTCCCCCTCTCCTCACCCGCCACCAGCCGCACCCCCTTCCCAGGCAACACGCCGACCCTGCTCTCGACGCTCCTAACCTGGTCGCTGTGCACCTGGACACAGCACACGCGCTCCCCCACGACCCATCCCGCCCCCGTGCGCCACCGCCTCGTGTCAGCAGCCTTCTACGACACCGCCGCCGCGCCGCACGCCGAGCTGCGCTTCCTCGGGCAGGCGCACGCCGAGCTCGCGTACCACGAGGTGGATGTGTGGGCGCCTGGTGGGGGAGGGGGCGTGCGGTGGGCGTATGTGGTTATGCGCGCGCGGGGGGGCGCGGGAGAGGAAGGGGAGGGTGGGGAGGAGACAAGGCCCTATGCCGTTGTGGCGTGGCATACGGCGGATGTGACGGGCGAGAGCACGTGTCTGCACGTGCTGCGTGGCTCGGGGTCTGCGGCGTCTGGCCCGCCGCTGCAGCCGCGACAGCTACGGCCGGAGACGCAGATGCAGCCGCACACGCACACGCACACGCTCGCGCGCCTCGCCTCCCCACAAAACCCATCCGCCACGCCCCCAGCAGAGCACGAGGCAACCCTGCACCGCACGGTGCTTCTTCTAGGCCGCGCGGGCCGCGTGCCGCTGGTGGAGGGGTGGCGGGTGGATGTGCGTGCGTGGCGGGGGTGGATGGGGGCGTGTGGGCGGGGCGGGGGGAAGGTTGTGCTGTGGCGGGAGAGGGAGGGGTAGAGTCGAGGGTTGTTCTTTGGTGGGAGAGAGGAGTGGGGGGTGAGCGTCTGGTTGTGGGATGTTGTGGTAGGGGTGAGCGTCTGCGCGGGCTACTGTGCTTGGAGAAGGGTGCGGTGCTGTGGGGTTGAATGGAACGGGAAGCTGACGAGACACGTGTGCGATGCGGTCACCGCACGGTGGAGTTGATCTTTCATTGCCGACCTGGTCTAGTTACACCCGCCTGTCGACTTCTTACAATCTGCGTCGCAATGCAGCAGTCAATACCTGCCATACCATGCCAGACCATTCCATGCCATGCCATGCTTCATCAGCGCTGATAACGATGCCCATAATGTACAAACGAAAGTCCCATCCGAGCAGCAGCTCGGCGCGGGGAAGAGGGCGCCGAACGCCATCCGCCTCGATGCAAAAAGCGGGTGATTTGCTCAGTCCCGCGAATCCTGTCGCGTTCACGCCACCACGCTGGGGCCGGGGGGCCCGCCGCTGCCGGTGCCGGGCACGGGCGGCGCGACGGGCGAGGGCAGCGCTCTTGTGGGCATCTTGATGGGGGCGTCGGGCGACGACTTGATGCGGTCGGGCAGCGACTCGCCCTTGATGACCTTGAGGATCTCGGCCTTGTCGAGCGTCTCGTACTGGACGAGGGCTTCGGCGAGGCGGTCGAGCTCTGTGCGCTTCGAGTTCAGCAGCTCTTTGGCGCTTGTGCGCGCCTCGTCGATCAGGCGGCGGACTTCGTTGTCGATCAGGCGTTTTGTCTCGGGGGAGACCATCTCGTAGTTCGACTTGAAGTCGACGTTGCCGAGCATGTCGGAGAATCCGCAGGCGGTCACCATGCTGTATGCCAGTTGTGTCGCCTGCTGGATGTCGCCAGATGCGCCGTCGGCAACATTATCGGCACCGAAGATGATCTCCTCGGCCATCTTGCCTCCCATGCAGACCTGCAGTTGGCGGATGTACTGCGATCGAGTGTGGTGGTGCTCTTCCTGGGGCAGGAAGAATGTAATACCGGCAGCGTGGCCTCGGGGGAGGATGGTCGCCTTGTGGACGTCGCTGTAGCCCTTGGTGAAAAGACCGACGAGAGCGTGGCCGCCCTCGTGGTAGGCCGTGTGGATCTTGTCCTGGAGAGGGACCGCGCGAGTCTTCTTCTCAGAACCCATGGTGATCTTGTCCTTGGCCCACTCGAGATCGTTCAGCGAGACAAACTTGGCCTGGAGCTTGGACGCACGGATAGCAGCCGAGTTGGCGAGGTTCTCGAGTTCAGCTCCGGAGAATCCAGGCGTGCCGCGAGCGATGGTGGACAGATCGATCTCCGGCGAGAGACGGATTTTCTTGGTGTGGTACTTCAGAATGGCAAGACGGCCGCCGACGTCAGGGAGCTCGACCTGTACGTGACGGTCAAAACGGCCAGGGCGAAGCAGAGCCGAGTCGAGCAGTTCGGGGTGGTTCGTGGCGGCAATAAAAATAACACCAGTAGACTGGTCGAAGCCGTCGAGGTCGTTCAGCAGCTGGTTGAGAGTCTGGCGGTGGTAGTTGGCGTCGCGCGACTTACGCTTGCCGCCAATGGCATCGAGCTCGTCGATGAAGACAATAGCAGGGGCCTTTGCGCGGGCGGTGGTGAAGAGCTCGCGCACGCGCTTAGCACCCACACCGACGTAAACCTCGTCGAATTCGGATCCAGACATGTAGAAGAACGGGACGCCAGCCTCGCCGGCAACAGCACGAGCGAGCAGCGTCTTACCAGTACCGGGGGGGCCAATGAGCAGCACGCCCTTGGGCAGCCTGCCGCCAAGCTTGTTGTAGCGCTCCGGGTGCTTCAGGAAGTCAACAACATCAAGGAGCTCCTCCTTGGCCTCGTCGCAGCCGTGCACGTCGCTGAAGCGCGTGTTCTGCGTCTCCGGACGGACTTCAGAGCTGGTGCCACCGCCGACCTTCTTGAGGACGCCGCTGGTCTCAACAAAGAGCGTGATCAGGATCAGAGACACGTAGGCGGCCAGCGCGAAGCCAGCGAGCCATCGGACCCACTTGAAAATGACGTTCCACATGGACTCTTCGACGACGACGTAGACCGGGTCGCTCTTGACGCCAACGCCGCCGCGTGCCTTGCCAATCTGGCCGGCACCCATGTTGGCGCCCACAGCCTGGCTGACAGCCTGGATCTGCTGCGGCGTCAAGCCGTTGTTGCCTCCCTGCGCGGTTCCAGCGCCAGCCTGGCCGGTCTTCTCGAGCGCTTGGCGGTAGAGGCGGTCGGAGATGCTGTTGGTGGCGAATTGGCCGGTGTTGTAGCGGTCGATGACGATTTGCGGCATGTTGGCGCGCATGACAGCCGAGTAGAAGGAAGCCTGGGTAGTAGCACTGTTGGGGTTGTTGTTGGCCGCGTCCTCGAGACGGGCGAGCTGGTCCCGCGAGGGGCCACCGAAGAGCGAGCGCTGCTGCGCCAGACCGAGGCCGACCATGCCGGGGCGGGGCTGGCGAAGCTGGCGGAGCTGTGCGAGGGGACCGTTGCGCGACAAGGACGAGTACTGTCTCGCCATATGCGACGAGATGGGCGCGCGCAGACGGCGGACCGGGCCAAATGCCTGCCATGAGGGTCTCAGGGTAGCAGACATGGAGGCACGCAGTCCCGTAGCAGCGGCGACGAGATTCTGTACAGTCAGCGTCATGACGCGATGTCGGCCGTGGCAAGACGTACGTGAACCGCGGGAGCGGTGGAAGCCATGTTGAAATGAGCCGTTGGATATAGAGGCGGCAAAGCCGCGGAGTGTGAATGGAGCCCAGCGGAGTGCAAGGAGCCCAGGCTACGGCAGCGGAGATGAAGAATAGAGCGCGTCGTCTACGTCGCGACAATGTCGCTAGCGGATGGCGATGAACAGAAGACGGCGGAACTGCGAAGCGCCGCCGATCGCTGTGGCGCAGGTGCACGTGACAGCTGTCAATGATGAATCACTGGAACGGCAACGGGATAGTTCGACAACGGAGATAGCCCGAGTGCAGTCTTTTGTCCGGATCGCCAACAATTCCCATCGACGCTGATCGAGCATCGGGACATTGCATATCTTAGTAGTGAGCTGGCGGCTCTGCGGCCGGTCCCTCGAGACTCGACCGCAGCACAGCGTCAAACAAACCATCCCTGATAACCCTGAACCAAGGTAGACACTCCCAGCCCCTCCCTCAGCTAGACCCATGCATCCACAACCCCGTCTGCGCTTCCCTGCCCTGCCCCGCGCGCTAATCGATCCACTCCGCCACCATTTCACACATCGATATATACCATCCTATTAGCAAGGATTCCATCAAGCGGCCTAATGGTCTAGTGGTAGTAAGCAACACCCCCTCTCACGTTCTTCCAACACGAACTAACAGTATCTCAGTGATTCCTGCTTTGGGTTATTCTCAATCTTGCAGGAGGCCCCGCGTTCGAATCGCGGTTGGGCCCGCATTTCTTTTTTGCCCACATGCACACTTTTTGTCTACTCGCCGTTTACACGCCCTCGGACGCTTAGCACACGGGTGATGGATGCGCAAGGAAGGGTACTTTTTTGTGAGTGGGTGGAGGTGTGTGGAAGGGAGACGCGCAGGGGCGTGAGGCTGGTGCGACGACACAGCACTAGGTGCGCGAGCGGATGGATATACATCTACAAGAAAAGTTCTTGCATAAAAAAGTATCTGCTTGTACGATAAACACCGACAACCATGGATATACAGCTGCAAGACTCGCAAAAACAAACACCGGTATCTACAACACCTCCCCCCCCGTCCCGACAATAACCAACACGCCCTCCTTCCTAACCCCCACCCCGCGCTTCTCATCCCCCCTCACCATCGCCCCCAGCACAACCGTGCACAACCGCCTCACCACCTCTTCCCTCGCGATAACCCTCCCCTCAACACCGGGCCCCACGTCCCCGCGCTCCACCCGCCGCCCCGTGCGCTCCTCGAACATGGCCGCCGAGTCGAGACACAGCAGGCTCGCAAACACCTCTGCGAGGACCAGCAGCGCGGGGGAGAGCGTGCACTCGTAGCCCCAGGCGGTGGCGCGGGCGTTGGCGTAGTTTCTGCGCGTGGCGGCGGCGAAGGCGGCGAGCAGGGCGGTGTTGGTGCGCGACAGCGGCGTGGGCGGGTGCGTGTGCGGGGCGAAGAGGGCGGGGTGGCGCGCGTGGAAGGTGTGCAGGGCGTCGAGGGCTTTGTAGTGCGTCTTTGTCCAGGGCTCGAGGCGCGGGAGCGGCGGGAGGTTTTTGAGCGCCGGGTGCCGCAGGATCGGGGCGCTCTCGCGTTGCAGTTGGGCCGCAGCGCGCTGGCTGTCCGAGCGGCCTGCGGAGCTGGTGCTGATGAAGGAGGAGTCGGGGGTGGCTGCGTCCGAGGAGAAGACCTCGGTGGCTGCGTCCGAGGAGAAGACCTCGGTGGCTGCGTCCGAGTAGACGTCGCGGGCGGCTGGGGTCGGAGTGGCTTCGGAGGGGTTGTCGGAGTGTGGGGGTTTGGCGGCGGAGCTGGGGGTGTAGGAGGAGGGGATCAGGTTTTGGCGCGCCAGAGGCGGGCTCGACGGCATGATCGAGTCGGCCTGCTGTGTCCGGCTGTACTCGGTCACCTCCTCGATCTCGTTCAGGGACCGCTCCTGGTTGGAGTAGGCGTCGAGGTACTCGTCGGCCTCGGCGCGCAGGTCGCGCACGCTGGTGCTGGTCACGTCTGCGCCGTCCATTTCGGCAAGGAGCTGGCGCTGGTCAGAGGCTGTGGACATGACGCTGTCGCCCTCGACGCGCGTGTGGAAAGGCGAGCTCTGCGCGACCGGCGAGCTCCTCGCAAACGGCAGTGTCGACTCATCGTGGCGGCTGGGCGTTGTGATGTCCGAGTTGTGCAGCTCGCGGCGCAGAGGACTGCTCTTTTTCGGGGAAGTGGGAAATGCAGCAAAGCGAGGCGGCGTGTCCAGAAAAGGATTGGGCTGTGCTTGCTTCTCAGGTGATGGCTCTGGCTGCAGGCTGTCGCCTTCGTTTAGGAGAAGTGAGATATCGAGCTTGTCGGTCTTGGGCTGACGTCGGTCGCGGCGCTTCTTCTCGTACACTGCAGGCATGTTCGATTGGAAGAACATGCCGGTGTCGTCGCTGGCTTCGCTTGTGATACTGTCTTGCTCATCCGGTGTGGCGGCTTCGCTCGTGGTACTGTCGTCTTCGACAGCCCTCCCTTTGCCCTTGTCGTCGCTGGACTCGGGTTGTGAAGATGTTGGGGGTGTTGGTATTTTCTGTTGTGCAGTTCGGCGTTGAAACCTCCCCCGACGTGGTCTGCTGGCGGCAGTCTCGAGAAACAGATCGGGCTCCTGTGATGAGGACTTTTCGGGCACAAGGTCCGGTGAGTTGGAGGCGCGGCTGCCTTCTTCTTGCCATAAGTCTGAGTAGTCCTCGGCCTCGTTCGGTGTGGTGGTCAGTGTCTGGGTGGGCAGTTGTCTGCTCGATGGAGGCTGGGGCTCTTCATCCTCCATGACACTAGCTACGATGCTGTCAACCTGGAAGCTCGTCTCGCCTTCCTCGTCGCTCCTCGTCGGGCTCGGCAGTGGATTCGGTTGCTCTTCTGCGACCGGCGCAGAGTTCTGAACGTCTTCAGCTGCGGGCGCCTCGGTCTGCTCGTCTTCAGGCGTGAGAAGGCGTGTCCTCCACTTTCGCTGTGTCCTGATGGGCCGGTCCCGTGAGGTTGCGGTCGGTCTCGGAACGGACGGCGACGGACCGTTGAGTTCCTGGTTTTGAGCAAGCTGTTCGCCAAGACGGAGACCGTCCTGCAGTTGCTTTCGCGAGTTTTCACTGAAGCCTCGGAAGAGATCATCGAGAGACGCGCGTCGGTCGGGTTCCTGAGAAGCTTCAGGTGTGAAGCGGACAGGATCCAGCACGCCCTGTAGGGCAACACCTGCGGTCAGTGCTCGGCCCATCTTGGGCGTCTCAATCTTTGCAGGAGCGACACGAACGGGCTCAATGCTGGGTGGGGCGGACGGAGCCTCTTTGTCGAGGGCGGGGGTTATGTAGCGTGGCTGGGCGGCAGGCGCTGGATTGGAGGTAGGAAGCAGGCGCGAAGGAGCTGGCGAAGACTTGGAAGGGGGGTTTACGGCTGATGCAGTGCTAGGTGCTGGCAAAGACTCGGGAGGGCGGTTCACGGCTGATGCAATACCAGATCCTGGCGAAGACTTGGGAGGGCGGTTCATGACTGATGCAATGCTGGGCACTTGGGCGTTTTGGTCGTCTGCTTTTGGAGGGCTGGAGTGCGAGGGAAGCGAGTCGACAGAGATGATGCTGAAGCCCTCGCTGTCGATGATGGTCGAGTCGTCGGGCATGCGCGTTGTGCCCTCGTCAAAGGCAAAGTTGTCGTTGTGGTTGTCGTTGTCGTTTTCATCGTCGTCCTCGTGTGCAAATGGCTCCGCGTCGACGTTGTCATCTCCCGAGCTCGGGGTGAGCAGGTCGCTATCGTCATCAGACGATATCTCGATGGCGAGGGGATTCGTGGCGTGGGGCGTGCCCTTGCGTGCGTGCAGGCGCTTCGAGGTCTCGGTCTCTTGCGGGGTGTCGAGGTTGGAGGCGACGGTTCGCGGCTGGCCGGCGGGCACGGGTGTCGCGTCGACGTGCTCTACATGGACCACCAGGGTCGCATCCTCTTCTGGCTGGACTTTTCTCGGCCGGCCGCGTTTTCTCTGCGGTGGCGCGTCTGTGTCCACGTCGGCGGCACTCGAGGCTGCAGGCACGCTTCGCTCCCGTGACTTCGACTTGGCTGCCCGTCGCACCGGCGTGCCCTTGGGCCTGGTCTTGGCGGGGGTGCTGCCGGCGGCATCGCTCTTACGCGGGCGCCCGCGTCCCCGCTTCATGGGCGACGGGGCGTCGTGGTCCTTCAGCGGCACGGTGGTGGTCCGGGTGCGGGTGAGCTTGCTGGCCATGGGCGAGGCATCGTGGTCGCTGTCGGGCTCGGCCTGCACGGTGACCTTGATGCGCCACGGGCTGGCGCCGCCCATGCGCGGGGTGTTTATGACCATGGACTTGGCGGGCGACGCCAGGTCGAACTCGTGCGCGCGCGAGTGCGGGCGCGGGGTGTGGTGGGGCTTGCGCGCCGACGCGAGGGGGTCGTCGTGGGCGGACATGGCGAGGGGGTCTGGCGACGACGAGTAGGCGCGCATGGCGTCGCTGTGGCCGGCTCTCCCGCGGGGCGCCATGGTTGTGTGGGTTGGGTTGGATGGGATGCGGCCATGGGCGCGTTTGTCGACAATGCGGCGGTTGCGGTTGCCCGGGCAACAATCGATTGCAGAGCAAACCCACCATGGCCGCGCATTGCAGCCTGCGACGGTCGGGACGGGCAGACAGACGGCAGTGATGGGCATCCACGGGTACGTTGGCCGCGCGCCGCCCGCCGCGCGCTCCGCGCTCTCTACTCACGCGCGCTCCCCGCTCTCTACTGACGCGCGCAGCATCTACAAGGAAATCGGCCCCGGGCGGCGCGTGGCCCTGTCGCGGCTCGCCGTCGAGACGTACGAGCGCACGCGGCGGCCGCTGCGCATCGCCATCGACACGTCCATCTGGCTGTTCCAGATGCAGGCCAGCAAAGGCGCGTCGCCCGCATCCACCCCACTGCACTGCTGACGGCCCCAGGCGGCTCCAACCCCGCGCTGCGCACCTTCTACTACCGCCTCCTGCGCCTCGTCGCCCTCGCCATCCACCCCGTCTTCGTCTTCGATGGCCCCAACAAGCCGCCGTTCAAGCGCAACCGCCGCACCGGCCCGACCGTCGCCTCCATGCCCGAGTTCCTCGCCAAGCAGCTGCTGAAGCAGTTTGGCTACCCCATCCACCTCGCCCCGGGCGAGGCCGAGGCCGAGTGCGCCCTGCTGCAGCGCGAGGGCATCGTCGACGCCGTGCTGAGCGAGGACGTCGACACGCTGATGTTCGGCAGCCGCCTGACCATCCGCAACTGGTCGCCCGAGAAGGCCGGCAACACGCCGACCCACGTCAACGTCTACGATGCCGTCGAGACCAAGAACGGGCCGTCGCGCCTGGACCGCGAGGGCATGATTCTGGTCGCCCTGATGAGCGGCGGCGACTACGTGCCCGAGGGCATCCCGGGCTGCGGGCCCAAGACAGCCTGCGAGGCGGCCAAGGCGGGCTTTGGGCGCGACCTCTGCAGCATCGCGCCCAACGACCCGGCCGCCCTGGCCCAGTGGCGCGACCGCCTGCAGCGCGAGCTGAAGACGAACGAGAGCAGCCTCTTCCGGCGCAAGCACGGCGCCCTCAACATCCCCGACGACTTCCCGCGCCTCGACATCCTCGGATACTACACACACCCCGCCATCTCCACCCACGCCGGCCTGGCCAAGCTGCGCCGCTCCATCAACTGGGACCAGGACCTCGACTACCCCGGCCTGCGCGACTTCGCCGCCGATGCCTTTGACTGGGTCGGGCTCGAGGGCGCAAAGCACTTCATACGCACCCTCGCCCCGCCCCTGCTTGTCCGCGCCCTGCGCATGCGCGCCGCCCACATTGAGCGCCTGCCGACAGACGACATGCACGCCATCCAACAAGACGAGGCACTGCTGGTCAAGGGCCTGCACGGCAAACGCCAGCACCCCGTCACCGACAGCAGCACCGAGCTCCGCGTGAGCTTCACGCCCATTGATCTTGTGAAGATCAGTCTAGACGACGAAGCCCCCAGCGACGACTTTGAGCTCCCGCCCCCGACGGACCACCTGGCTGTCGATCTGGACGACGATGCCGACGACGGGCCCAAGAAGCGCGGCCCTACCAAGTTCGACCCTACCAAGCCGGCGCGGGTCTGGGTCATGGAGACGTTCGTAAAGGTCGGCGTGCCGCTGACCGTCGAGGACTGGGAGGCCGGGCGACAGACCAAGCTGAACAGGACTGCACCAGCCAGCAAGACCGCGCCCAAGAATACCGCGCCCAAGAATACCGCGCCCAAGAATACCGCGCCCAAGAATACCGCGCCCAAGAATACCGCAGCCAACAAGACCGCAGCCAACAAGACCGCAGCCAACAAGACCGCACCAGCACAGGCTCGCATCCAAAGCTTTGCAAAGGTCACCAAGCCAGGCTCGAAAGCCTCACGCACACTGAAGCCCCGCGACGCCGACAAAGCGCCACCCCGAGCCACACTGATAGACCTGCTGTCGTCGTCGCCTGTACAGCCGCAGAGCAGGCCGACCACAGTACCTGCACTTCGAGAGCTCTCTCCAGTGCTCCAAGATCTACCCGCAAGCGTCACAAAGCGCCGCCGCCGCGCGCCCATCCAGCGCTCGAAAACCCTCCCCGCCGACCTGAGCGAACATGCACATCCCGACCTCGCCACGCCTCCCATCGACACAATCGAGACCCTCGACCTCGTCACCTCCCCCGCAGCACGCCCCAAGAAGCCACCAACGCAGTCCATCCCGCCCTCCCCCGCGAAACCCCGCCAGACCACCCTCGACACCTGGCGCGCGTCCCAGACCCCCACGAAGCCGCGCCCCGCGGCCGTCTTCGACGACGCGCCCGTGCCCACGCCGCCCCAGCTCCGCCGCCCGGGCGCCAGCACCGAGACGCTGGATCTCACGCTCTCGTCGCCTGTGATGCAGCCCCTGCCGCGCACCCGCCAGCCGCGCACCCGCCCGCCGCTGGGCTGCACATCGCCCAACCCGTCGCGCTCCTCGTCGCGCTCGTCGAGCGAGAAGCAGAAACCCCCCGCCGCGCTGCCCCGCCGCACATCGCCACGGCTCAGCAAGACGAGCGGCGCGCGGACGTTCGTGGACACGCTGGACCTTGTTGCGTCTCCCGCGCGCCAGCCGTCCAAGCCGCCGCCGCCGCCGCCGCCGCCGCCGCCGCGCAGACCTGCCGACACATTCGACTTGACTGATGCGTTAGATGTGACAGCCTCGACGGCGTCATCGCCCCCCACTGCCCGTCCACTCGCTCCCCCCACCCAGGCGCCGTGGAAAGCAAAAGCCGCCCAGAAGCGGCAGATACGCCTTCGCCGCAGTCTGGCGGGGGCGTGGGCGTATGTCGATGTCGAGGATGGGGATGGGGAACGGGAGGGAGACGGAATTGTCGACGGCGGTGACAAACATACCAGAGGCAGCGACGGCCTCGCGAAACAGCGCAAGCAGCGGCGCTGGCGCGAGAGCCAGGTCGAGGTCCTGGATCTGAGCTGAGCTGAGCTGGACTGGGGAGATATATACTGGAATGCAGTGTTGGTCTAGTATTCTCGATACAATCTCGTCCCAGTCTCCTCCCAGTCTTGATCCCATATTCTCGATCCCATGTTCTCGATCCCATTCCAATCCACCGTCCACGTTCAATACACCCAATACACCCACTACACCCACTACACCCACTACACCCACGCCACCCCCCGCCTCTCTCTCTCCCTCTCCCTCTCCTTCTCTCTCTATATGTACATGTACACCCCCCCCCCCCCCTCCCTCCCCCTTAGCGTCCCAACGCGTCCCAGACCCTGCTCCACAAGCAGACACCCAGCGCCACGCCCCTTCACGCCACGCGGCCGCCCAGCCCCGCACCGCGAAGCTCCCGGATGCGAAGTGCCGTAGCGACACTGGCGCGCTCTGGGCGACTGGGCGGCGCACCGCCGACGCGACGCCAATGATGCTGACGCGGCGGGGCTGCGTCGTCATCAGTTTGCGTCGTCGTCTGGCAGGTGTGTCGCAGAGGTCCGCGACGCTGCGGGTTCGGAGGTGGCGAGGGGAGAGCGAGGGCTTGCTGGGGAGACGGCACGGGGATTCAGGGGCTGCGGGGGGGGGGGGGGGGGGGGGGGGGACGGAACAACAACAAAAAAAAAAAAAAAAAAAAAAAAAAAAAAAAAAAAAAAAAAAAAAAAAAAAAAAAAAAAAAAAAAAAAAAAAAAAAAAAAAAAAAAAAAAAAAAA